>OY756257.1:8067986-8801974 GCA_963576845.1 Megachile leachella
GTTTCCAATCGATATGCAAGTATTATTCTCTGATACATTTATGTCATCAAACAACGTCAGACTTTTACGTTTCAAGATTTCATTGAATGCGACAACCAATTTCCACGAAATTTTAAATCGACTTCCGAAGTGTTTTATACTTTCATTCCGCGAATTATTATTTTCCAAACAAAAATAAATTGTAAACGACTTTCCGCGATAAATTGTCGATGTAACCGGGTTATCATGAACCAAACAAACGATTTTTAACCTGAATAACCTCTATACTATGAAAAAATTCAATTATATACGTTCCCAGTTTGATAAATGTGAGTTCTGTTGTTTTATTGTTCTTGTTTCTTCAGTGTTTCGCAAGAGAAGACCAATGGAATTAACATGATCGATCATAGGCTTTGACGGTTTACGATCGTGTTTGTTTTCGGATTTTATCGGCAATGGTCGCGATGATATGATTTATTATACCAAGATTGAAACGTAATTAAAATATCGTTTATCGTTGGAATTTTCGAAGAAACCTCAGGAATTTCTTCTTAAAGATATGAGTCGTTTGTGTGACTAAAATATTTGGACAATATTCTGACGTTTATTTTTACTTATTTTCGATTTTGTTTGTGGAAATCGTTTTATGTGTATGTAAGATGGAGTTCAAATTTTCGACTTTAGAATTTTATTTATTTGGTTATTCAGTTATTTGGTAATTTGCAAAATTTCAAATTTTTATTTCACATTTTCAGGTTATTAATTTTTCCTATCAAAATCAAAAGTTAATAGTTAATATTAATTAAATAGTAGTAATTGTGCAAAGCGTTCGATATCGACAGCGTTAAGTATTTACATAGCAGAAAATACTTACGTTTAAATACCAACTTTACAAAAACCAGTCTGCACCTACCCCACTTCATCTTATTCATATTATGAATTGACTTCCAAATTTTTACATATCCAACCTAAAATATTCAAAAATAGAAATGAAAAAAGTATTCTCAAATTTCCAAATAGAAAAATTGCAAGTCCCATCAAGAGTGCCCAAAACTGATCTCTAACTAAAAAATAACTAAACAGAAAATCGTTAAGAATTATATTCGCCTCGCAAAGAGATCGTACTCATGTCGTCTCCCCAGAAAAATTCTAAATCGTACAAAAGGAGTTGGTCGAAAGTTAACTAATTGTTTTCCGTTCTCACGCGCTTAATTAAAATGAAACTTCCCAACAAACTTGATATCGCATTACTTTCACGCAGCCGACGTGAGAAGTCGATGATTATTGAAATAATAGCGTGATATTTCGAATAACACACCAAATCTAGTGCAGTCTATTCGACGTGAATCGTGCATTCAGTCGTGTCCCTACCTGTTCAAATGGATTTAGATAAACGTTTTATCGTTATTGCCGAAGAAGGATGTTATCTGTATTTGCTCCTACTTTGTCAGCAACGGCTGTAGCACGTGACATCATATTTGTGCGAAAACTTACGAAATAGTGAGCTGCATGGGAGAACAAACGCTTAATTCATTCTGGTGGTGCATGCATTAATTCAGTCAGCAGAAAGTGATTTTAACCGAACGCACAGAAAGTTTACGGTAGATCAGTGTTTCAGTTACTTTAATTATATGGAGTTACTTTTAATTATTATTCGGATTGTCAGTGATATTTTCTTTTGTTAATGTTGCAGTGTTTTAACATTTTCTCCACTGGAAATTATCTGTGATCAAATTGTTTGTTTTATTTTTGTTTAATATTTGCTTAAGGATATTACGTTTCATATTTTATTTTAAAATAATATCATTACGTGATACAATTTTATTTTATAGTGATAACATTATTGCGTTTCATGACAAAATTTTATTTTGTGTTTTGTAATAATGTTATACCTCTTTGATCTGACGATTCTGTTTTCGATATGCTTTCTCAAGATTTATAATATTGACTTCTCATCTCCTTATATTGCATTTAAGACAAACACATTATATTGTAACTTCAAAATAATCTTGTGAATCAAAATTTATATAGTGACGAAAATTAGTGATGTTAGGTCAAAGAGTTAATTTTAAGTTACTCTTTTTTATTTAAAGTTTTACAAGTTTTAGTTTACGTGTTTACTTTTGCACGGATTTTTTAAAAATGCCTGATGCTGTACATACTCCTGATACATGTCTAGTGAAAACCCAATAGATGGGGAAAATAATAGACAAGGAGAATGCAAAATGATTTTTCTGAAACCGTGGTTGCTATTGCTCGAAGTCCAGTGTTTCTCAAATTTTACATCATAAAAAACAGACCAGCTTTATTATAACTCAAACAATTTTGTGCAAAGTAATTAATAAGTTGTAGATAAATTGCAACTTTAACTGAAAGAATGTTATTCTCTTTGCCAAGAGAACAAACTGTTTTCAAAATTTTTACTAATATCTATTGTGCACTTTCATACCCTGCAAATGTTGTTCTAAACTTTTTTTTGTAAGGTGGCTGCAAGTGGGAGAAAAATCGTGAGTAGCCTTACGGGTACCTAAAAGTTACGTTAGGCACCCTGTACATAAAAGATATACGAGTTATAAGAATCATACAACTGATAAAAGTTAGAAGAGTTCATGTTTTAACACAATCGATAAAGTTTGAGAAATCCTGGCCATTCGAGCAGAGTATCATCAAACCACGTTGTCGATTTGCATAGAATGTGGCGTTGCAAAATTCGTGATTGTGGTAGTTCCTTCCGTAGTATGGCAAAAGCAATAACGAAGTGCGTCTCTTCAGGAACCGATCGTTATCGAGAAGGCGAACGAAGAGGAGGCACCGGTTATTTGCCAGACGAGCCCGCCAGTCGACCACGAAGAGCACGAGGAAAAGGAAACACCAATGATCGAGACTTTCGAGCCACCACCGCGAAAATCGACTGAACAGTCGATCGATACACACGATGCACCCGAGACCAACATATCGAATGTCTCTGCTGTTGAAAGACCGACGACCTTGACCCTTGGTAAACAGGAAATCGTCATGGTGGACACCATGAATCTACTCAGCCCCGTGTCACCCATCTCGAAACAGGTGAGTAACCCTTCTTTTGGTACAATCGAAAAATCGGAAGTCTTCAATTTTATTTTATTAAAATTAGTTTTAATAACTAATAAATTAATTGCGTTTCTAATTTATTAATCATATTATTTTCTATTTGGTACGTGATCTTTAATCGCATTTTAATAAAATCACAGATAAATTACTTTTGTTTCTAATGGGTTGTAAAATGTTTTGTACGTGGTCTTTAATTAGATTTTAGAAAATTAGTGACTAATTAATTAATTGTATTTTTAATAAATTATACATTTTTTTACTTTGTACGTGGTCTTTAATTACATTTTACTAAATCGATTAAAAATTAATTAGACACATTTTTTAATAAATTTTGCATTTTTTAGTGACATTCTGTATTTGATGTTACAGAATGTGTTTTAGTATGTGCACTTATTTTGATTTCGATTTATTTTCGAATTTTGATAATTTATTTCTGACTGACTCTTCATTTCTGACTCTTACTATTTTACATAGTAAATATTATTAAATAACAGATATTTATGTATTTATTCTATATGAAAATCTGCAAAATAAACATGCATGTTCCAAATATTATAATACAGTTTACATATACGTTGCAGACTTCAATATATCATAAATACGTAAACATCTGTTGTCCACACATTACTGATAAGAGTATGATAACGTTGCGTATATATTGCAAGATTCCTAATTTTCAACAGATAACTAGCATCTGATAGAATAGATAAAAGTAAGGTCAAAGGTGATGGCATAAAAAGTTAGGAACGAAAATGACGAATACGTGAGAGAGGTCATCAAAGCGATAAAAAAGAAAAGTAGCATAAAATTGAATAATATTATGAGATAAAACAGATATTTTTCTTTAAGAAATTCTCACGCAATGTTGCAACATATTTTTTTCTATGCCAGAGAGATAACGATTATATCTATCATGCTGTACAGCTGCATCCACTTACAAAAACTATAATACATTTTTATTGCATTAAAAATTGACATAGATACATTGAAAGAAGTTCAGAGAATCTTAAATAAAAGAAACTTATGTATATCTCTTTAAGAGATTTAATTTCTTTAAAAATTGTTTGAAATTCGTTTTTAAATTTTGTTATTTAAATGTTAAAAATATAATTCTTGTTTACAAATTACATACTCAATAAATATATTAATTACATAAATATAAATAATTACTTGCTCTTAAATTTGTAAACGTGATAGCTCCACGCTTACAGTGATTTCCGATTAGCACTTTTTATTAAGGTATTTTGTTTGAAAATCTTATTTATAAACTAATCAATTTTTTCTATCAACAGATTTTACCACTGAATTTGTCCAGCGACGAGGAAATAGTCACAGGACTATCATTTCCTTTGGGACCCCCAACCAGCGTGGAGCCGCCAAAAGAAAAGCCACCCCCGCCTCCAGTTGATGTCAGCGACGAAGAAAATCTTCCGATAGAACCCTTGAAGAGATTGAATTCTACCCGTAGAATAAAGAAAGAACTACGCACCAGACGTTCTGATTTTCTTGGAATCGAGGGGGTATGATCATCAATTATTTTCTCGAATTCACCTCTTAATGCGAAGTCAACCGACACGAAGAGATGATGGGGTAAAATTACGTGGGTCTCGGGTTTCCAGGGAGCTTATTCTGCTGCTCACGTTTTTATGGTGTCTAAGTAAATTAATTTCTCCTGGGGCCGATTATGTTTTCAGTCTTACGTTAATGTATTTGACTAAATTGGCGAATTTTTTAACCACGGTAAATTTGAACAAGCTTGACATTTTTGAAGGATAATTTTTTCAAAGCTTAAAGTTTGTCGATATGGTTTCGTGCATAATGAGAATAGGGAATAATAGAAAGTAGTGGAAACAAGTACAAAATGAAAGCAGAATAGAAAATAAATGGAAATAATAAAATATAAGAAGAAATACTGGAAAATGATAGAAAGTATTACAGAATAACATGAAATAATATAAAATAAGAAGTAATACAGTATTTTCGAAAATAATGAAATATAATAAAAAATATTTAAAAATAATGCAAAATAATAAGACATAATAAATAAGTACTAGAAAACAGTAGACAACAGTGCAGAATCATATACTATTTTTAATATAAATGAAAATTAAATAGTAGGGGATAAAAAGTATACAATAATAAAAAGTACCAGAAAATAATAACATATAAAAGAAAGTAACCAAACATAATAAAAAAATATTAGAAAAAAATAGAAAGTAATAGCAAATGATAGAAAATTATTGGAACTAATAAAAAATAAAAGAATTATCAGAGAAACGATCCCCGTTTCATTTTTAATGTAAATTGATTCAATGTCCTAGTTTTTTCTTAGAACCGTAAAACCTACTTAGACACTTTTGCACTGTTGCTTTCGTTTCTTCTCACGATTTTCCACCTCCCATTGGCTTTCACTTGTTTCCGGAAGTTAATGTGTTCCGTGGCTGCTGGCATAGTCGCGTTTAGAGTTGCGAAAGATCGTATCATTGGCGTAACATCGTTTAATGGTATTAATTGAAGCACGTGAACGGATTTACGTAACGTACGAACGCAATTATGTAGATTTGTCCAACTTGACGAATGCTTGTTACGCGATTTGTCAAGTAGGACACAAGTCTACAATTTTTGCGTATACCTAAATTATTAGTCATAATAAAAATAGCAAGATATTTGCAAAATTCAGAATGGGTCATATTATGAATTAAAAGTATAATAAATGAGTGTCAATTGCGTTTTAATATTTTATTAATTATATTTGTTAAAAATAACAGTATTGACTGGTATTGTTACTTAAATTGTTAAATTAAATTGTTACTTGAATTGTTACTTAAACTGTTAAATTAAATTGTTACTTAACTTGTTACTTAAACTGTTAAATTAAATTGCTACTTAAATTGTTACTTAAACTGTTAAATTAAATTGTTACTTAAATTGTTACTTAAATTGTTACTTAAACTGTTAAATTAAACTGTTACTTAAATTGTTACTTAAACTTTTAACTGGGGGTACCTTTTGTACTTTCCTTAATAAGTTTTAATTTAATTTTAACTAATTTGAACCTGGTACTATTACTGAATAGATATTCTATATTAAAAAGACTTGTGTCTATTTATTTTATTTTAAATTGTATATAAACCTGTTAGGTATTAATAAAAATTAACTTGTTTATATACCACACCCTTCTGACTATAATTTTAGCATGTGGTTTATAAACCACACATCAAGTTAAAAATATATGAAACACCTAACGAATACATGACAATACACTATATTAAATAATACGTAGAACACTTAAGTAATATGTAAAATAATACAGTGTAAAATAATACATAGAATGCTTACATAACATGTAAAATAATATACTGAATAATACATAGAACACTTAAGTAACATGTAAAATAATACAATCTATTGAATAATACATAGAACACTTAAATAATACATAAAATAATACATATGAAAGAGCATAATACATATATTGACTAAAGTATAAAATACTTAAAAATGCATCGTCATTCAGCATTAAAGGATAACACTACCCCAAAAAGTCTCCATTAGACTTCCTCTATAATCAAGGATGAATACCACATCCTTCCATACTCTTCCCATCAAAGAAATACTAAAACATGATTTTAACTTTCCAGGTAAACGACGATGAACTGGAACGAGAGCTCACCCTAACAAAGCCCCCCGACATGGCGGCAATCCTCGCCGAGGAGAGACGCATCGAACAACTTCATCGTCGTTCGTACGACACTGACAGCAACTACGAGCAAGACTCCAGTCACGAACGAGACTCCGGGGTCGAATTGGGCCACGCTGAAGACTGGACGAAACAACCGGTCAGCCCTGACATGTCCCAACACAGCAGACAAAGCAGCGAGCCGTTCGGTGCAAGCGTCACTTCCTCCGAAGAAGATGAAATCACGAAGAAAGAAAGGGAAATCATCGAGGTGCTCGAGAAGGAGGAACAATGGCGGTACGGGAACAATCGTGAGATGAACAGGTAGGAATTCTTCGAGGCAATTTCCTAGATGGAGAGGGTTAAACGTAAGGTCCATCGACTAGGATCGATGGTGCTTCGGTTTCGACGGATAGTGGATTCTCTTCGGATGTTCGGGGTTTCACGCAACGCGATCTTCGTCTATGAATTTCGTCGGCTTCTTGGTTCTTATTTATGTAGATGTTTTCTTTTCAACATGCTTGAGGTTTCTTTAACTTGCTATGCTAAGCGGATGAACATTTCTTGTATTGTTTGGTTCGAATGCATGCATATGAAATCGAAGGTGAAGATTCTACGATGATGGCGTGACTGGATGGTTGTTTGTGACCCTGGTGATATAGGCTGAGTTTTGGATTGTGTTTATTGCTGGTCAATAGCGTTTGTAAATTTAGGCTCTTGGAAATTTTGAGATTTCGAGATTAGGTAATTTGGAGATTCAGAAATTGGAAAATTTAGGAAATTGGGAAGATCAAAATTTGGATGAGTTGAAATTTGGAATTTAGGAATTTGAAAATTTGAAAATTTGGGGAATTTAGAATTTGGAAAATTTAAGGATTTGGGGAATTTAGGAATTAGAACATTTTTTAATTTGAAAATTCAAAAAATTAAAGATTTGAAACTTTGGGAAATTAGAAATTACCTAATTTTAGAATACAGAGTGCATTATATGTATATTTGATGCTGCATTTAAAAATTTATGTTTTTACTAGTTTGAAAATTTAGAAATCTAAAAATATAGAAATTAACAAATTTTGAACATCAGAAATAGAAAATTATATATTTTGGGCATCAGAAATAGAAAATTGCATATTTTGAGCATAAAAAATAATAAATTTGTAAATTTGATTTCTTGCAAATTATAACATCTAAAATTTCTAAATTTCTAATCTCGAAAATTTGAAAATTTCCTATTATGTAATATAATATACAGTATCTTACGGAGTCACTGTCAAACCACCCTTTGGTCACGCCAGCTCTACTATTTTCAAGCTTCTTTATTTATTGCTTACTGAGATTGTTTATCTCAAACTTGACACATTAACTGCCACATTAGAGACCGCCGTATTTATCACAGTACGGTGCACTATAATTATGGGTTATTAAAGATATTAAAACTTAATCTTCTAATAAACTTTCATTCACTGTTTCAAGCTTTTAGTATCAATAATCTTGTAGTACATATTCTGGGTTGCTGTTTCTTAATTACATGTTTGTTCTTGTTAGAGTTACAAGAATAGTCTATAATTTATTGTTAGAATAAAACTCTATTTCTTTAAGTTTCTTGTTTGTTTTCTATTAGAATCGTCACCTTCGACGATAGCTCTAGCAGATTTATTAGTTCAATCGATAAATTCGTTCAGATTTTGTGTGAAATTCAGTATTTTATCTCTCTTTAATTTATCAAATTCTTTCTGGTAAAAGATTTAATTTATATGCAACTGTAAATAAAATACGCACGAATCTGTAGATTGACCTGATATTTTCTGTAAGCTGTGTCTTATATGTAAATATTATACACAATTATAATAAACTTGTATACCGGGATCGATGTACAAACGGTTATGAATAAAATAAACACTTTTGCCTTAAACTGGTAGTCCTTTCCTGCCGCTACTCTCTCGCTGTATATTATATTCCTATTTTCTCTTTATAGGTTGTTGCATCTTAAATGACCATTCAAAAACATAGTTTAGTATTATTTGATAACGTGAAATATACGTTAAATATGCAAATTTGTAAATTCTACTTTTCAAATTTCTAATTTTCCAAATTTCCCATTTTCCAATTTTCCAATTTTTCAAACTTTTAACTTTTCCAATTTTCCAAATTTCTAAATTTCCAATTTTCCATATTTCCAAATTCCCAAATTTCCCATTTTCCAATTTTCCAAATTTCTAATTTTTCAATTTTTCACATTTCCAACTTTCCGAATTTCCCATTTTCCAATTTTCCAAATTTCTAATTTTTCAATTTTTCACATTTCCAACTTTCCGAATTTCCCATTTTCCAATTTTCCAAATTTCTAATTTTTCAATTTTCCACATTTCCAAATTTCCAACTTTCCACATTTCCAATTTTTCAAACTTCCACTTTTCCAAACTTCCAACTTTTCAAATTTCTAAATTTCCAATTTTCCAAATTTCTAAGTTCCTAAATTACTAAATACCAAAATACCAAAATACCAAAATACCAAAATACCTAAATACCCAAACACCTAAATATCCAAACTTGCAAATTCCCATATTTCCAAGTCCATAAGTCCCCAAATCCCCAAATCCCCAAATTTTCAAACGATCGTAAATCTCAATTAAAGACCACCCATATGTCAAAAATATCAACGTAACATTTCTAAATCTACTCGCATGAAATTTTCAACTAAAAGCTACCAAATCAATACTAAACTTCACACATCGATTATATTAAAATTAGTTAAAATACTTCTCCTGAAGTTCATATTATTCTCCACATATAATCTTTATTTACTTTCGTTTGCAAACATACAATGTATACGTTAAAATCGACGTACACGTCCATTTAACATGCAACAATCAAACACAATCCACTCTACACTATCCAACCAAAAGAATGGTACAAATAAACTTGCCAACCCCCATAAATCAAGTAATCGAAAGCACAAAAATTCCTGACGAAACAGTGACTTGGGCGAGAAATTGGCGCACAAGCTGCGCGAGCTCGAAGAGGAGAAGATGCAGCTGGAGCGGGAACGGGCCCAGGAAACGGCCCTCCGTCGACAGGAAGAGACACTTCGTAAAAACGAGGACAACATGCGTAAACAGGAGGAGACGTTGCGCAAACAGCAAGAGGAAGCAGCGAGGCAACAAGAAGCAGCACGCGCCGAAGCTGAAGCGAAACGCGCTGAAGAGATGAGGCAGAAGGAGGAGGAGCTCAGGATCCAAGCGGAACAATTAAGGATTCAGAATGAAATCGAGGAGGAGAGGAGGGTTGCAGATGCTCGTCGAATCGAGGAGAAACGCATCAGAGCTATGGAGAATCAAATTCGCGAACAAGAGGTAAGATTTGTTGGTATCTTTCGTCGTTGTATGGGTGCGGTTGCTTTGGAAGCGTTTATGCGAAATGTGACACTCGATTTGAAGCGGTGTGATGCTTTCCGCTCGTTCGGCTTTTTAACCCTTTCAGAACTGAGTTTAAGAGTGATTATAACGGGTTTGTTGTTTATGTGTTTGAGTTGTTTAGGGTTACTGAAGTTAGTTAGGTTTATTCAGGGTTATTTAGGCTGTAGAAGGTTTGGGGGTAGTAGGAGATTTAGGGTAGTTAGTCGGATTGTGGAGTACTTGCTCCTTTATTTAGGTACTAAGGTTATTTAGGGTCTTTAAGGTTAATTAGGTTCATTTAGGTTTATTTTAGTTATAGAAGGTTTGAAGGTAGTAGCAGGTTATAGTTAGTCACATTATGAAGTAGCTCTAAGTTATTTAGGGTTACTAAGGTTATTTAGAGTCACTAAGGTTATTTAGATTAATTCGATTTAATTTAGATTTATTTTAGTTGTAGAAGGTTTGAAGGTAGTAGCAGGTTATAGTTAGATTATGAAGTAGCTCTGAGTTATTTAGGGTTACTAAGGTTATTTAAAGTCACTAAGGTTATTTAGATTAATTCAGTTTAATTTAGGTTTATTTTAGTTGTAGAAGGTTTGAAGATAGTAGCAGATTAAAGTATCTCAGACTGTGGGGTACGTGCACCTTGGACTCATTTAGGGTTACTAAAATTTTCTAAATTTATTTAAATTGTAAAAACTTTGAAGGTAACAGAAGATTATAGTTAGTCAGATTATGGACTAGCTCTGTGTTACTTAAGGTTACGAAGGTTATTTAGGTTAATTTAGGTTTATTGACGTTGTAGAAAATTAGAGTAAGTCAGATTGAGAGTACCACCTTTGAGTTATTTAGAGTTGCTAAGGTTATTTAGGTTTATCGCAGCTTATTTAGATTAATGTAGGTTTATTAAGGTTGCAAAAAATTTGAAGGTAGTAGAAAGTTATAGTAACTTAAATTATAGAGTACAAAAACCTTTAAGAAATATGTGGAGCCGAAATATTGTTAGATTGAATACAATTGAACCTTCAAGTAATAGTTCAGTCTGCATTAACCAATCAAATTCGTTATCGAATATTTTTAAACAAAAACAGTAACTCAAAGTAAATTATAAAAATTATAAAAATTGCTGAACAAAAATTCGAAGTAAATTATATTTAAAATTAAGTAAAATTCGACCAGATGCATGGTACATGGTATAACTTTTCAGTGTCCACAATATGAAGTTATAACTCTTGTACCAGTGTATGTACTTTGGAAAATGTGAGAAAAGATGGAGATAGTTCTCTAAACCATCCACGAGCCGTCCTTAAACTAAGTTTGTGTTGTTAGTACAGTTCATACGCATTCATCAACTGCACTATTTTTTAAAACACACCATTTTGTTTTACACAGTTTAATTCCTCTCATAAATTCTATTCATTGAAACTGAAAGGGTTAAATGTCCAAAAAAATGTCAGCATCACGAAATAAAAGAATTTATACTCAAATTGCTTTCAGAATATATTGTTAAAGTTGACTGTTTACAAAAAATAAATTAAATTTCGTGAATTCAAATTGAATGTTACGAACAAGAATAAAAAATAAAATGCGTTTTTAGAATGAAACCCTTATGGTTTCTGCGAACGGGGTGTATTATAAATTGAATTAGACAGTCTTGTTCAGTTATTAGAATTAAACGTATTTTTGAAAAAACGATAAGCATTCTAACAACCGTTTCGATGTAACTGCATGCTGTAAATTAAGTACATCGCACTGCAATCGCTAACGGGAATATCGTTGATAATTATTCGCAGAACACAACATTGAGTGGTGCTGGTTTGAACGACGAAGAAGACGAATTTGCTTCTGGGGTAAGGGCAAACACTACTTTGTTTCACTGCTTGCTTCTAACAGAAACGAGGCAATTAGCGAATAAGATCAAATTTTGTCACGGAAATCACGTTGTAAATAATTTTGAGAATACTTCCTTGCAAGAACAACACAGTCCAGTTCTGAAACATCGTTCGAAATTTAAATTAAAACCATATTATATTTAATAAACAAAATTATTTCATATTTAATAAACAAAACCATTTCATATTTAAATAAAAAAACATTATATTTGATGAAAAAGACCACATTATTTTTAAAGAACAAAAGCTATATTTAATAAAGAAAGATCAAATTTAATAAACAGAACCATATTTAACAAATAAAATTTTTAATGTACTGAGTTTGTAAATAATTAAATTATATGATTTTTCTATTTCGTTTGAGCAGGAAGTGCTCAGAGTGGAAAGAGAGTTGCTTCAGTTGGAACAGGAAGAATTGAAACGTCAACGAAGCAATCTAGCATACCGCGAACAAAAGCAGCTCAAACTGGCAGAACAATTACAGGAACAATGGAAATCTTTGCAAGACGTTGCACATAGCTCCGCGAACAATATTCAACCGTTCAAAACCCAGCCACCAGTGAATTATAGGTCATCGATGCCGAATCTTCAGCTTCAGGACGTCCAAAGAAGAAGACCTCCACCTCCTCCGATACCTCCTGCTAAACCATTGCGTTTGATTGATCAGAGACAAAGGGACGTCACTATCAGGTAAATATACTATTGTATTCCGTTTTGTTTTGTTAGATTTATTAGGTCATACGAAGCGAGGAAGTTTGAGGAATATAGGTGAATCTCGCTATATGGCTTCTTTTTATGATTTGTAGAAGGGGTGTATTTTCACACAGACTTTATAAAATAATTGTGGTGTATTCATTGGAGTACTCAGAGCTAATAATTTTTAAATTATTTCATTTTTTAGACTTGCAAATTCGAATATTTAATATTTGACTTTGGAATTAATGAATTTCAAATTCGAGCGATTACCTCTACTCTTTCTAAAGATTTTCAATAATTACTTGAGTTATAACCAACAATTAGATTTCATCAGTGTATAAACTTAACGTAGAAAGACGTAATCCTTTACACTCTGCTAAACTGCAACAGGACATTGTTATGTCAGCGTTTTAGACGGACAGTAGCCAGCAGGAAATGCAAATTAGAGTTAGAATACAGTGTCATTAATCGAGTCGTTTAATTTCCTGCTGAAACTTTCCGGTTTGTTGCGTCTGATGTAACGTTTTCTATCTGGACGACATGTTTTGTCAGTCTTCAATTGCATTTCGAACATTCTTAATCTTCCTTTCATTCTTGTTTCTTATTTCATACTGTATCTTATACTGTATACAAACTTTACAAAAATAAATCAATAATTCTACATAATAAGTTTGTAACTTCTAATTAGATTCTTGCTTCTAACATTTGACCTGTTTCTGACTTATTTATGAAACTCGAAGACCTGTTCTAATGCTTGAACTAAAGTTAAATTATCAGTTTATATTAAATTAATTATAATTTATAAATTAATTGATGACAAGAAGGGACACGAAAATTTGATTATGGTGATGCTTTTATAAAATGAACAGGAACAGCAGAATTCCGTCTGCGGACTCGATTCCTCAACAAGTGGACGCATCCTTGAGACACAGTGCATCGGTTACGACACTTTCGAGTCATGCTGGCCAACAGATGACCAGACAAACCTTACAAGCCCTTAGTGCAGTTCCTCGACCACGAATTGTTCAAAGTGATCAGTGGGTGCAGCGAAGAAAAAGCGATGTACCACGGGGTGCTCACGATTTGAATTATCAGCACTGGCTCATTCAGGTGAGTACTCTCAAACATTCATTACTCAATAATACCTAACTTCGACGCAGTCTAACTTTTAGTTTAGTTTTAAGGAAATGAAGTCTTGAAGGGATGGTCTCTATTGACTGTCACTGAATGACTTGATTTTACTAAAATATACGAAGTCTCTTTGTTGTCTTTCATTGTCATATTTCTGAACATTGCTAAAATTTGTGATACCAAGACAGTTTATAATTAAGGAATTTATAAAAATGAATTTTGCTCAGATCAGTATGGAGCAACAATATTTTCTGTAATGGTGTTATTCATGTAGATATTCCTGAATATTAATAATACCGTATAATATGTGCAGGAAGCGGAGCAGAGAAGAATTAGCGAAAAGAATCAGCGATCACCAGCCCGGAAATCTCAGATGCACGTAACTGGAACATCAGTTCCTTATGCTACTGCTCCACCGAGAACGGACAGTAAACCATTACCTGATTCAATTATACAAACTCTTACACAAAGAGTGCAAAACAGAGCGCAAGAGAAGCCTCTTCCACCGAGAAGGAGGTACGAAATTTATTAATTTGGTAACTGCATATTTTGTGGATTTGTATACATCTATTAATAATTATAATTTTCAGATTGGAGCACAGCACCAGTCAGGAACATCTCTCCACGTTGCAACACCAGCCACATGTTATGCCGCAACAAAAGTCTCAGCAACCACCACCGATGAACACGGAAAATCAAGAGAAAATGTTGAGCGTCAGTGGTAAAAAGAAGTGTTCGCATTGTGGAGATGAATTAGGTACGAAAGTGAAAAGTAAACAAATACACTGAGCGAATGATTAAAAACTACGATAAAAAATCACGTGGATGTCACATAGTAGTGACTTCGAATGACGATGAAAATAATTTCTTAATCATTAAATTTCGAATTCGTAGTTTCTCAGGTATAGCTATATCTGTAGATGTTATTCAAAATTTATTATTTATCTTCTAAATCGAATGTAGTTTCAAAATTTAAAGCAATTAGAGTTGATATGATAAGATTTAAGATGACTCAAAGAATCGAGGATTTAACTAATTTTGGATCGTCAGGTCGAGGTGCTGCGATGATCATCGAAAGCCTCCGACTGTTCTATCACATGGAATGTTTCAAGTGCTGCGTGTGTCATGTGCGGCTCGGTGACGGACTAATGGGAACAGACGTGCGTGTTCGGAATCACAAGCTTCACTGCCATAACTGCTACTCCAGTGACGACGGTATCCACATTTGTCTTATTCTATTAATATCTATTTCACAGAATTTTCTAACTTTGAAGTACAGTAGACTCCCGTTATATTGCCGTCATTGTCAATTAAACAAAATTTCCTTCAAACTTTTGGATATGACTGCAACACTCTACTGCTATTGTATTCATTAAATTCCTTTCATGAAAGAACCTGGCGCTATTATGCCAGTTTCAAACAGCTGTGTACATTTATGGTAATATAACGAAAGTTTACTATGTATGACGATGATGCTTAAAAATACTGAATAAGGTCGATGTGCAATATTTGCTATTATTTTTAAACTTTTTTCATTAACATTTTATGAATAATATGTATAGTTAAGTTACTTTTTCAAAGATTAGGTTGCTAATCAAATCTTTAAACCTATGCATTGGAAAATTTGTAAATTCTGAAGTTTGGATATACAGAAACATTGAATTCTCACATTTCCAAGTTTTATAATTTTATAATTTGTCTACATAGAAATTTGAAAACTTGAAAATGTGATAATTTGAAGACTCAGAAATTTGGTAATCTGGAAATTAAAGAATTTGTAAAACATAGAAATGTAAGATTTGAAGCTAGAATTTAGAAATGAAAAATTAGAAAACCTATTTGCTTCTTTTCTGATAATCTCACACAACATAAATCTTTGTAAAACCTTACCATTCCCAATTTTTAATAATAATTTTACAAATATATAAACAATAGTCAAATTTTCATAAAATTTTCTATGATAACTAATATGTTTCCCCATTATGTTACAGGTGTCAAGTTCAGCTGCGTGTAAAACGAAACGGAACAGCGGCTAATGGAAGCACACTAACTTGAATATAGCATCACGCGGCTATATTTTATAAGTTATAGTTGACCATATAGCTACCCGTGACACGCGAAAGTGACGCCGACAGATTCTCTGTTAAAATTCTGTACATAACACTGTGACAGACAAAAGCAAACAAGATCGATGGTCATACTATGTCCTCGTTTTGTTACACATCTAAAACTTTTAATAAGATTTCAAATAACGCCGATTTCTTTTCGATCGACTAACCGTTAGATCGTGTAAATAAACGTGTATTTATGTAATTAGCGTAAAGATAGGGATATCCAAATGAGATGAGATATCATGAAGAAGCTGCTGTCCGCCATTGAGAACCCAAGAATTTAGCCTCGATATCGGCAATCATTCACTGTATATTTTTGTAATATAGTTACCCCGTGGTATTTATGAAAGATCCCTGATATATGAAGGCTATAATAACAAGAAAACCCTCTACTTTTATTCCTTGCTACACCCTCTTTCTCTCTCTTTATTTTATTTTTTCAGCGCATACAATCAGTAGATGAATCTTTGAGTTAATTCGATCAACGTCTCCCGTTGGCGTAACCAGGTAGGGGCTGACGTGTGACGATGTAGTTTTTCGGACCATGCGTGGTGAGACACGTGGCGATTTTGGGCGTGGCGATGCAACGGGTGACGATTTAACGCGTGGTGGTGCTATGCGTAGTAGTCTAACGCGTGGTAATGGTATGCGTGGTGATGCTACACGTGGTAATTGTATGCGTGGAGATGCTACTCGTGGTAATTGTACGCGTGGTGATGCTATACTTGGCAATTGTACGCGTGGTGATGCTACACGTGGTGATACAACGCGTGGTACTGCAATGCGTAGTTAACCAACGCGTGGTACTACAATGCGTAGTTAACTAACACGTGGTACAGCAATGCGTAGTTAACCAACGCCTGGTAATCTAACGTGTAGTAATTCAGCACGCGACCATCTAACGGATGATAATCTAATGCGTTGTAACTCAATGGGTAATAATCTATCGCGTGGTAATCTAATGCGTAGCAATTCAACGGGTGGTAATCTATCACGTAGTAACCTAACGTGTGGTTATTCAACGCGTAGCACTCTACCGCATAGTTACCAAACACGTGGTAATTAACGCGTGGCTATACATCATATGGCAATATCACGCAACCTGAAGACCCAAAGAAATCCTAGTTACGCCAATGACTCTCCCACGGAGATTGTTCAGATCCTTAATTGTTACGGTGAAGTAGAACGATGAATTGTAGCTGCATAGCGAGATGCGATTTCGAGTATCTGTTTTTTCTTTCTTTGTTTCTTTTATTTCTTCGACGACGACGACGGTTAAACGTTTCCTCGATCGGAGATAACTTGCTATTGTGAAATATTGTATGATACGTGTCTCGTCTTACTGCAACATGTAATTTTACATATTATCGAGAATAAATGTTTATTATAACGAGCGTAGACATGCCCGTTTTGGTTTTCCTCTCATGCGAACGTCCTTTTTCATCGATCGAAATAATTACGTAGCGGTTCGCGCGTGATGCACGCGGAATTAATTACACGGTAGTTTGAGCAGTTGATCAGCGTACGAAACAGGATACAAATAAATAGATGAATCTTGCTGCGGGGAGGACATCTCTGTTGATACGCAGGTAAGATATATTTAGAGGCCTTTGATGAGTGTAAATGAATACTCTTTTATCTGGGTAAAATAAATCTGATGACGTCAAGCATGGATGCCAAAGGTCGTCGAACGTCGATGTTGATGAGTTATGGTTTCAATTTATCTCGCACGCCCTTGTATTTTTAGCGTTAACATCTTTGTATCGCAAGATTTTATTATAAAAATAAACTTTATTTATATCAAACTGCATGTTTTTATTTCTGGTTTTTTTAATTCATTTGTTGGTGACAGTAAAAAGGCATGAAATCATCAATAAATCTTCTCATCTAAAATTTAGAAAATAGTATCGAATAAAAGAGAAAAATAATAAAAATTATAAAAGAATTTCTAAGAATATCACAGTACGTTCTACCATGATTTAATACACTGCGAAGGATCTGCAAAAAAATATCACATTTTTATTATCATAAAATATTACGCTTTTTTTAAATTCTATCGTTCCCTAAAAAAAGAATAGCTCCAAAGTGTATTAAATTTTTAAGTGCACTTAACCACTTAAAAATCTGCAAGTCCTATCACAAGCATCAACGCACGATTAAAAGGGTCCGACGCGTCGATAAATTCGTAAATACAATATGTTGAGCAAATAGAGCGTAATGCTCGGCCACTGAGAGCAAGTATCGGAGCTATACCCTCCTACCTTCCTTGGAAACAATTAATTCTAGGTCGAGTTGCATAACACCGTGGAAAACTGAAGGGAGACAAATCGGTGACTGTGACTGCGACGCAGCTCGTCACGCGAAATTGAATTACTCAGTCACCTCTCGATACACTTTATCAGTTTCAGTAATTTGACCAGCGGTTCCTCTATTAATAGGATAGTTCCCCTCTTCGATATATGGTACACGTGCGTAGGTAGATCGTGTGTCGCTTCCTGAACTTCGTACAGTAGACTCTCGTTATATCGCGGAAGGACATTTTTGAAATTGCTGACAGAGCTTCAGCGCTGTGGTTTCAGTGTCATGAAGAGGAAACTGTACTGTCAGCGATACTTCTTTGGGAGTATAAAGGTAAATATTCTTAATTTTTAGAAATTTCAATTTTTCAATTTTTGAGGTCTATTTCTGGAAAATTATAAATTTCCAAATACTCTAATTTATGGGCATTTGCTATATTTTTTTGTACCTAAATTGTAAAGTGAATGTCATTTGGAAAATTGTTTTTCATTAAACAAAAATTGAAACAGCCATAGATATTTGTACATTAAAAACCAATATAAAATATATTATAGATACATACATCATACGATATGTATTCAAATTATATTATACATGTGTATACATATGTTTAATATTTTAATATACAATAATATAATTAATGTAATTAATATACAATATATTAATCGATATTATAATAATATACTAATTTACATATATCATATTTAGTACATACATCTATTTTCCATAAAAATCTATAATACACATGTTATATCACATACAGCAGCACGGTAGTTAAGGGTTGAAAGCGATAATTATAATCCATGGCGTAGATAAACAGCAGAGTTCAGAAACCTTTACTGACCTACGTTTTTCCTAGCTCCTGTCGGTAAATAAAAAGGAAATAGGTTCTCGCAATCCCTTGAAACCGTTACACAGTGTGGTCACACGTGGAACACACGTATCCTCACTTGGCTAAACACAAAGAGCACGAACATAGAACTGGAGCGTAACCGTTCCAACCACCTAGATAGTTCTGGAGCATAAAATCATTTACCTGTCGAATAAGTAATCGATTCAATAGAATACCTGCACGCGATCGTGATTCCTTCGGGTCTTTTCGAGTCACATTTCAGAAACCAACGTCCGTAACGAGGAACCCGCTGTTCTTAATTCCCTCAAAAGTACCATTTGTAATATACTTCTTTCTTTCGCAACGAATAAGTACACGCGAGCTTCAAATTATAGAACGGAGAATAATTGCGAAAGAAATCATTCTGCAATTTCGTAATGATTTTTAAATCAACGCTTGAAATCCTATGTTTTTATTTCGTTAGTACGAAGAGTTTTGTAGTGTTGTAAGATTTTGAAATAACTACCGATCGTAATTTCTTAATCGTGTGACTTTCTTCATAGTTTTTTAATAGTAGGTATTTGTATCAGATTTTAAAGTGAAAGCGAATCGATGAAATGTGGAAACAATGAAAAATAAATTGACATACACAGGGTGCGATTTAATACAATAATAATGGATGCTATAAACTAAACTTTAGGTCTTAGAAAATAGACAAAAATAAGTTCAATGAAAGCTTATTATCTAACACCTTGTTTTCAAAAAACTTGAATTTGAGAATACATCAAATTATTTATTTATGAAATAATGATTTAGAAATTTTTAAAGATTCTAGAATTTTCAAGTTCACAAATCTCCAGACTTTATGGTTTATAAATTCTAACCTCATTTTCAAGAGAATAAATTTGAAAATTTTTCAAAATTGTTTATGAAATAAAATAGCAATTTTATCGATTTTAATCGGACTTCTACTAGAATAGCAATTTGAGTAATTAATTTAGTAATTTTGAATTATCCTTTATGACAAATGTTGACAATTGCATAATGGATTTAATAGAAAATAGGTACACGTATGAGAACGTTCAAACAATATTGATTGATAATACATTTCAGCATTACTAATTATGACATTTGTGAATTAAAATTAATAACAGTTACATTAATTAATTAATTAGTTATAGTATTCATAACCAAATTAATTACTGAATTTTCACATAAATTATTTAAAATAAGAATTATAGATAATCTCTTTAATTATGGAAAATAAGAATTATACAAAATCTTCTTATTTGTAAAAATTAGAAATTATAATAGTTTCAATATAAAATTGAGAGAAGAACATTATTGACTATAAATAAATTTTGTTACAAATATTTTGAAAAATATACAAACTATTCTCTAAATGAAAATTGAACCCCATAGAACTACATGTTCCAAGTCAGTATAATAATTTTTTACCCGACAAAGACCAATGTTTCTACGAAAGCCCCTATTTCTATAATTTGAAATAAAAAATCCCCTATCCATCATTTTGACAGATTCGATCGTAGAGTTAATATTCATTTTTCTTCGCAGTTGAAATAAACGTCATCCACAATGAGTAAATAGAGATTTATCGATTCGAATGTATTTCTTAACACAACTTGGATTCAAATCCATTTACACTGACGTAATAACAAACTCGTACACCATAAAATTACACGACCTATCGAATCGTTTTATCGGCATCGTTAATTTTGGTAGTTTCCATTAATAGACACGAACACACCTGCCCTAGTGTGCTACACGTCGAACTGTGTGATCGAACGACGAGCAGCAAGCTTATTTTTTTAAGTGAATATCAAAACACTTCGACCATCGACGAATTAATACGCTGGAAAAGCGTTTAAAGGGTCACTAACATGTTTACACAACGCTTAATCGATATTCGATATTGTTACATTGGCTTTTTATGAACAAATATTTTTTTTAATTTCATGTTAAAAGCCTTTTTTAAAAATTCTTGAGTTTTCAGGGACTGTACCCAATTGCTTTTTGTTTTAAATAATTTAGAGAAGATTGGCACATAAATTGATAATTACATTAATAATAATGATTAATAATTTTTTTTCGATGGTTTATTTCTTAAGGAATTAGATATTAAATTATGTAACTAATGTAGGAGATACTTTAATTTTAAGGTCAGACAATAACAGGAAATTTCTCTATATTTTTTTTATAAAATTATTTCAATTATAATTTTTTTCTTTTTACACTGTCAATTTCATAGAAATCAAATCTCGCGACGATATTTTATCTAACATGTCACAATAAAGGGTCATGAAAATTATTACAACATAAGCAAATTGCGTCTAGAAACACAATTATGTCAAGAATGCTGGTGAAATGATTAAAATGTGGTCAGGAATTTGTGAAAGAGATATAAAGCTGCCAAGCGTGCGCGGAAATGAAAGGACGTGTTGAAAATCCTCTGTAGTCACGAAAAGTGGAAATGATAAGATAATCCATTGTTTTCGTGAGGCATTGTGCACCTAAAGTGAACAAGCTATTAGTTTAACTGAAAAGTAAAATTATTCAGCAAATTCGAAATGATTAACTTCTCTGTTGGAACATCTCCGCCATTTTGTGACGCTATTCTTCCAGTTTTATACTCTTTCTTCCATTATAAAAATTATTAAAACATGCAATATCGTGTATTATTTTTTGTTGGGTTTGTTTATTATGATTTTTATTAGTAAATTTTCTAATGTAATTGTATAACGTATCGACAGTAAATATTTTATCATAATTGTATAAGTATATTACGTGTATACAATAACATGTATTATGTGATATAATAGGTATATTAGGTACGAATATATTGTGTTAATACAATAAATAATATATTCGGTATAAATATATTTAATAACATAACGTAGGATATGAAATAATATAAATAATGGTATACTAAATTAAGTGATATAATCAAAGTATAAATCTTCCCTTATGTACGTACACATTAAATAGTATAAGGAACAAATACTATACACATGTCGCTACATTATTTGTATTGTGTATTATATAATACTATACAAAGTATAAATATCTCACATAAATATTGCAGATAATCAAAAGTCGAATAACGCTTGAATAATAATTTAAGTAGACAGCCCTCAGAACCTATAAAATTACAACGGTTCTAACAAAGTTACAGAATGCAACTTCTAAAGTTCGGATATCGATAATCCTGTTTGAAGTTTCACAGTGAAGAGTAGTGGCTGTTTGATGCGCTGTGTGCATGCGTTGATCTAACCACAACCGTTGTTGCTTGTCAAGGCACCACATGTCTCAGAGCGGTTAACGAGACTCTGGAAGCAAGTCTCGGTTACATTGTAAAGGTAACACGTTGACTAAGCATAAGGTGCTATGATATACATATACTAGATATGTATTTACATATTACTTATTTATTCAGTCTTTAAATATAAAAACAACTTGATGTATTACAAATCACACCTGTAATTCTTGGAAGAATGGAGTAAACTTAAGAACTAATGCATACTTATGTAGTGAGTGTACATTGTTAACGAGAATAATACAAATCTGTGATCTTAATAATTGGGTCAATAAATTTCAAAAATTCCAAATTACCAAAATTCTGTGCTCTTAAGTATACAAATTTAAAATTGTCATACAGTCCCATTTTTTAGATTCTCTGATTCTCAAATTTACAAATTCTTAGATCCTCAAATTCTATAATTTGAATTCAAAAAACAGAAAATTATCTGAGTTCGACATTAGTAAATTTTAAAAACTCTAAATTCCCGAATACATAGATCTCCAAATCCAAAGCTTCAAAACTCACCCAAATACCTAAATCTCCAGCAAAACTTAAAATCTCACAAATTCTCAAATTTCAACCCTTCAAAATCCATCAATTACCAATTTCAAAATTCGTTCCAAAACCCCAAGATACAAAAATGTCAAATAAAAGTCCTCAGTTCCTATCATGCCAACTGAAGAGACGTGCTCCAGCGCTTCCGTATCGGATGACATTTTTCTAAATACCGCAGAGAATCAACGCAACGAATCTTTCACTTGGTTCACATTTCGCCTCGTGTCCCATTTTTAATTTAGTCTACCTCGAATTGCTGACCACTGCTGACTACGCCGCCGTCTACCAACAGACCGGCGTCATATCCAGTATTATCCAACGTAGCTCCGCGGAGCCGGCTCAGTCGTGTGATAAACGTGGAGCACCTAGGTAGGTGCGTCCACACATCTATCCGACACGCTGGTGAATCGTGGGCTACGAACAATGTGCCCGTGGACCCCGCGAAACGGAACACGACCAGCTCAATAAACGCTCGAAGTGTTGCGAAACCGCCTAGTGTCGTTTCACTACCGTGTTTTTGTTCGAATTCGTGCGAAATCGAGCAACTGGAAGTCGCATCCGACAATCTGACAGTGCTTGGTACCGGATCGTTTTCAGGTGAGCTACCGATTCAAACTGACATTTATCTCGTAATATCGCTTAAAGACACTAATAATGCAAATTTTGGTGAAATTGCTTCTTAATGTTTATGATATTTTAAAGTACCTTGTATGACATTTGAAAATGTTGAATAACGTAAGATTTTTTGTGTGATTTTTCTGAATAGGCTGCAGTGTTTTGGATGACACAATTTTTTGTGTACAATGTTTTTAGAACAGAATTTTTTGAAGTAGAGTGTTTTACATGACACAGTTCTTGGAAGTATTCGATTTTTGGCAGAGTGCAGTTTTTTGAAACAGTGTGTACATTTTGCGTGGTACAGGTTTTTGAAAGGACTATATGATATTTTATGTGATACAAGTTTTGAGAATAATATATGCAATGATTTATTTAACTCGGTTTTTTAGAATAGTATTGTCAATGTTTTATCTAACATAATTTTTCGAGATATCGTATACAAATCTTATTAATTCTAACTCTGTGAATTTGTGCAAGTACCAGTGTGGATATTGATAACTTTGAGATGTTGGTACTTAAAGATATGTTTAGAAATGTGTAAAATTTATGACATAAAAGTCAGCTGTTTGATATTTTCCTTTTTTAATGTAAGAAGACACAATTGTTTACAATTACATATTTTACAACTATTATTTTGCAATTACTGTTATAGTAATTTCTACGTACATACAGACATACTTTTAATATAACTGTTTACAAATTTAACGTAGGGTTTTATTTACTTTTTAAAAAATGTGACATAGACACTTCTTGCATGATGCCATATTAATTATTTACTACAATATAAATATACTACTGTACGTAATGCAAGTACATAGTACAGACATTTATTTAATAAAAACGAATTAAAATTTTTTTAATTATACTGCTATCAACTTCAGGCAGTAATATAAATGTTTCGAAAATTAAAGGGTTGCAATTAAAGTGATGTGTGCTTGTTGCTCGATATTATGAAACGTAATAGAAAAATCGTGAATGTGAATCAAATAAAAACTTGTTGGATGAATTGAATAATTATTAAAATATATTCTATGAAAAGTTATAAAATTAAGTAATGTGCTTAAAAGTAGTTTACTTCAAATTAATTTAAATCGAAAGCTAATTAAAATTGAAGTAATTTAATTTGCATTTTAAAGTAATTTAATTCGCTTCAATCTTCAAGTAAGTTAATTTACTTCAATTTTAAGTAACTTGATTTACTTCAATTTTAAATAACTTGATTTACTTCAATTCTGCTGAATTAAAATTAGTCATAAAATTACAATTAATTTGCAACTAATTATATTTATAATTAATATACAAAATTAACTTACTTTGTTTAAATTTGTGCATCAAAAAGATTGGCAGTGTAACGTTTTTGCGAAAGATAAATTATGAACGATGAAGAATAAATTGATTCTCGTGTATAGATATGCTACTTTTTGTTCCAACATTTCATTAGTATTATGATTGAACATTAACAGACCGGAACAACCGTTACTCTTTTATTGTTCGATTATTATCCAATCGACAGAGAAACTATTTTTAACACGACCCCATAAAAAATTCGATATAGAGTCGACAGGTGTTTCTCATATCTTTTTATATGAATTTCAGCGAACTCTAATATACATAGATTGTATCAAGCGCATCCGTTCATTGAGGATTGATATTTTGACGCTAATACATGTAATTTAATAACTTCGTATTTAATCATGAAAACCTTCAGCGATTATTAATATTTCAGAGTTTTAGTGATTCATATATGCACATATATACAAAACAGGTTTATGTAATTAAAATTTCTAAATTTCCAAATTCTCAATTTTCCAAATTTTCAAATTCCCAAATTTTCAAATCTCCAAATTCTCAAATCCCCAAATTTCCAAATTTCCAAGCTCCCAAATTCACAAATTCGCAACTTTCCAAATTTCCAAATTTCCAAATTCTCAAATTCCCAAATTGTTAGGTTCTCAGATTTTCAGATTCTCAAATTCTCAAAGTCTCAAATTTTCCAATTCTCCAATTTCCAAAATATCTAACTTGTGAAACTCTCAAATTACAAATTTTGAAATTCTCAAATTGTCAAATATCGAAATTTCTAAATTTCCAAAGACTCATATTTCTAGCTCCACCAACTCTTAAATCGATTCCTAAGTTCTTAAACTTCTATATTTCCAAATTTTCAAAGTTTCAAGTTTGCTAGCATCCAAAGTTCCAATTTCCCAAGTTCTCAAATTTAAGGCTTTAAAAATTTCGACATTCCAAAATGTCCATACTTCCATGATTGAGTGAACACATCCAAATTTTTAAACTATCAAATCTCCAACTAGTCCATCTCCAAATCCAACTTCGCAATCGATACTACATTGCCAACATAACACCGTCAACATCTCATTACCGTCACTAAACACTGAGAACCTGCAATATTGGCGTGCAATATCGATCGCCTGTCTCCATTAAACATTTTCTACGAACACTTCGCAGCAGCATTTCGAGTCAATCTTTCGTTTTAACAGACCGAAAATACCGCTAATCCTAAACCGTATTCTCCGTTACCTTCTGCTCCTAATCTGCCACTGCCACCCATAAATTCAATTTCGTTATACAATAATTTGACAAGAACTCGATCGAAACGTTCCTTGATAGAATTCTTGTTTGTCAATGAAGGTATCGGAGGAGAATTATCATAAGAGGATGAGTCTTCGTTGGATTCACGAAAACTTAGAAGCACCGACATGCGACGAGGAATGCAGTGACATCGATGATAGCTGTAGCGACGATAGCTATGATTCCGATCTATCGATCGGCGAGGAGAAAGTAACAGGAAACGAGAAGGAGATCAATGGAGATCGCAGAAGGAAAAAGGAAACCAGACGGCATCCGACAGCCACAATGAAGTTCGACGAGAATGGGTATTTGCCAGTAATTAGAAACTACCGATAACAAACGGCAGCATCGAATCTTTTTGACGTCGTTTCAACTGTTAATCGAGATAGAGTTCGTAAGCTTTGATCGATTGATCGTGAGGAGATCCGGTGCACTGTTAATGATTAATCTTCTTGATCAATTGATCGAAGTTGCAAAACATGGCTCTCATGGATTTGTATTTAAAATTTAATCATTTAGCATGGGATTTTTTAAGACTTTGTTGGTAATTTGTAATCGTGTAATTGTTGAATTATGTTGTTATTGGTACTAGCTATAGTTTAGTAATTAATAATTAATCGACTACTAATAATTAATAAATGTTATTCAGTATTATATTAGCTGCTATAAGTTTTGATGATTGCTACAGAATTATTATATTCAAAGTTATTTCATTAATTATCAAGGATTGTCATTTAGTATATTAATGATTATGATACTTCATTACTCTTCAACAATTACTGAAAAAAATTATTGCAATGAATTATTCAATTTTATATTGTCCACAGTATTATTTACCAAGACCCAAATGAAAACAAAATAATTGAAAACACTATACAGAGAACATAAAACACCTCAACAAAGTTAATTTAATGTAGTTCCATCAGAATACATTTCTACATCCAAATGTACTTTTTCCTGAAAGTCTAGAGCAAACACGACAAGGTCGTATCAAGTTGGCAACCTAATAAGAGGAGTATCGATCGATCAAATCCAAAGAGATCGTCTGATTGGCATTAACGGAATGATTTATGCAATGATGCATAAGTTTGTGACACTGATGAAAGGCTGATGCATAGTTTAAAGCGAATTTCCCTCGAACCGACTAACAATAAGCCCGTGTACGTAATTTCCCTCTAACGTGCTGTACAACGAGCGTTCATTAATCACTTGAATCGATTAACCCTCCACCTTGTACGCAGCAAAGTTAACAGTTTTAAATTTCCCATTATTTCCCGGTGTTCTCTGTCTCCGCCATCTTTCGAACGCTTTTTATTCCATGGAATCGCGAGGCGAAATTAATTGATTATTCCGACGCGAAAGAGGTCAGTGAACAGCGTGGCAAAACGAGCGATTGAAGCGAAAAGAGAAGACGATTATTATTGGTAAACAAAAGCAGCTGAGCAGTAGCTTTTGCTAACCGTAACGAGTTCATCGATCAAACGAACCAAATTTATTTACCGCGCCATAATGTCGGTTTAAATATATCAATCTTACCGACGTTCCACTTTAAACACTCGCCGAAGCGAATTAACCGGATTGTTAATTAAACGACGCGTTTCTAACCGCGAACTCGATATAGTTGAGATACTTTCACGAAAACTCGTTGCAAAATATTAACACTTTGCTGCGTTGATTCGGGGGGAAAAGTTGATATTTAATAATGCTACATCCTCGTCCTCGATTTCACTGAACGTGACTTTCGGTCAAAATATTTTCTGTTGCTGGATCATAGATAAGAAAGAGAAAACTCTGCAGTTGCTTCGAGTATGTACTCTTCTTGCCGGGTTTAAATGTTGGTGAATTAAGAACAAAAGTGAGTTTGTGAAAGGTGCGGCACGGTTTCTTTGTCATTTATGGTAATTTATCGAGGAAAAGTTTATGATGGTCATCGGCTGATTAGAGCAGGGTTCGATATTGCCCATGGGTATTGAGTCAATTTCAAAATTTCGAATTTTAGTAGTTTCAAACGTAACATTTTTTCATTCTTAGTATTTAAAATTTACAAATTTCTATCATTTTTAACGTTTCAAATTTTTTCATTTTTAATATTTCAAATTTACTGATTTATAGCTTTATAGCTTTTCAAATTTACAAATTTGTTAATTTTTAACATTTCGTTTCGCTTCGAGTTTACTTAAACGTATTGCTATTTATTTCTCGACTTCCTTGTATTTCTAAACTGGTTCAAAACTGTTACGTCCAGTTCGGAATACACAATGTATGCATCAGAATATATTAGCAACATGTACAGTCCTCGATGAGCATCGAATTAAGACTGCAACAAATTTTCAGTGTTTTTCACAGTTTTTAAATTAAAAGACCTATGCAAATTATATAATTTATTGGCTACTAACATGATAATCCACCACTGTACATAACACTATTAATATACTAATTTCGTGTATTTCCACTCTTTCCTTTGGTGACAGCTTCTATCGGACAAGCTCTGCATACATTGCTCCTATACTTCATATCTTTATTATTTTCTCAAACATCTATAATTCGTTGCAACTCAGATAATGTCGTCGAAGAGTTGTAAACTACTCTTTTGAGAAGGCAGACATTTTCTACGGCATTCACCTGACGTACTATCGATACCAGAGCCTAACGAAAGTGCTCACACGGCCCTTAATCGCTCATCAATTTATTATCGATAGTAACAAATTACTACATACATATCATTATCAATGTATTTAATAATAATTTTGTATGATCTAAATCAATTTTCCACATAAGCTGAAGTGGAGTAAGTTCGCAAACGGGGCAAGTGCGTATACAGGCTATTTTTATTACAATACGAGCAAAATTTAGTATGTTTCCTTGTTTTGTTTCACTATATCCTCTTTTATATTTCAGCTAAGACTTGTTTGCAGTATAGAGTACTTGCATAATGCAGTAAAAAGCATTTTATAGCAGATTTGTTAATAATTCTGCTCTTGCCCATTGCACATAAAATAAAGTTTCAAAGTATTTAACTTCAAGTTACGCTCTAATCCCATTTTCGGGGAAAGTGCAGAGTAGTTGACATTTTAAACAATTTCTTATCAAAATCAAAATGTACGAGGAAAATTAAGGTCCTAGTTAATATTAATTAAATAGTAGTAATTGTGCAAAGCGTTCGATATCGACAGCGTTAGGTATTTACAAAGCAGACTGAAAATACTTACTTTTAAATACTAACTTTACAAAAACCAATCTATACCTACCCTATTTCACCTTATTATTTACCTATTATTTACCTATTTCACTTTATCCTAACTCGATAGCCAGAGACTGTATCACATTTGTAATTCAGATACACCTTGATCAGAATGCTCTTGACGACCGCGTAGCTGCCCTCCGATATGCGATGTGCATTCATTGATCACTTGACTCGATTAACTTTCTGCTCTATATTGTTGCAGGGTCAGTAGGCGTGTGTAGTAGTAGGTATGGCGCGTGTTATATTATTACCGGCATTCGAGCACCGTGGAAACCGACCAGACCTGCAATTCCGCGAGAATTGCATTAAAGTGCACGCGCGACACGTAACGCAAAATTAGGATCGACGTTCACGATCGTGCGCTCGAGTTTCAACAAATAGATCACGAGCACGTTCCACGTGTAATTAACGGAGGCGTCTTTACGCAACGTTAAGACCACCAATTTTGCCGATGATGAATTTTAAACGAGAGAAATAGATTTTGCTATCAGAGTCAGGGTCGAAGTAGCAAGTTTTTTTTTTGGAGTGACAAAATGACGTATTAGGGAATTTTGCATTTTGATATTTTTGGATTTCGGAAGTTTTGGATACTTGTAATTGTGGAATTTTGGAAATTTTGGGATATTTCGCTTTTTGGGTTATGGGGTTTTGGTGTTTTGGGATATTTAAATTTTTGAAGTTTCAAATTTTTGATTATTGGAATTTTGATATTTTGGATTGGAATAGTAGAGTAGTGGAATTTTAGAATTTGGATATTTCTGAATTTGGGGAATTTGCGAAATTTAGAATTTGGAAAATTTGGAATTTGAGAAATTTGGAATTTGGGAAATTTGGAATTTGGGAAATTTGGAATTTGGGAAATTTGGAATTTGAGAAATTTGGAATTTGGGAAAAACATCGAAATTTTGAAACTCTAATCTTAAAAATGCAATACTCCAGAAATTTGTAAATTTTCAAACTTTCAAATAGAAACTAGTAAAATGCTTTCAAAACTCCCAACACGAAACAGCTTACGCTTACGAAATCGAAACACAATAAGTGTAAGAACGTAAATTCTCGACACGCTTCACACAACTTACCCAACCCTGATCAGAGTAACCTTCTCTCTATATTACTCTTGATTTGTAACTATTTCACGATGTACTTGCAATGTTAATTATTATACAATTGCTCTCAAATATAGAGTCTGAAGATTTATTGCGTTGCATTCCATCGGAAATGTTACACAATTATAGATTCTATTTCGACGAGATTTAGTGTGTATTTTATTATAGCTACTGCGCTTGAGAACTGATGTTGCTGTTATTCGTACTATTTGCAATTCTATTACACGGTAATGAAGTTTTAGTAATCGTTCGTATTGGTTATATTACATTTACCAGAACACTCCTTTTAAACTGTTCATACGTTTTTTTAAACACGAATAACAACATTACAATAGTTACATTTCAATATTATTCTTCCATAAATATCAAAAACATTTTTTATTTGTATTACATTCTCTGTTTACCTATTATTAATTTAACACATTTCTCAAAATTTGTTACACCACTTAAACACTCTGTACAAACAGTACAACGTTGTCTCAGCCATAGTTGCATAGAGACTGTAAACAAAGTCACATAATTTTTGTTTAAAAAATTGTTAAAAGTCCTAATTATATTGTAGCCATATAATCTTTTACAATGAGTCAAATATCATGTCACAAAATTATATACACCCTTGCCAAAACTAGAATAATTCATAAAATAACTGCATAGACTAAAACAAATCTGCACAAAAAAAAAAATTGAAGCACATAATATTTTAGCATGCTTCTCACTAACATTAAGGTAACATATACAGTAAATTATTTCAACTCGAACACCTTGAAACACAGAAAATATAATGTGTTACTGTCCCGCTATCGGTACCATTAGCTTGATTGTTATCAGTTGATGTTACGCTTCTCGGATGAAATGTGTATCGACATTACGTTTCTTCCCCTCGAGCGTACGTTTAAAATTAATGGGGTTGGAAAACGTGTACGATGCAATGAAGCAAGCTTCATTCACGAAGCCAACTGACCTGAAAAGTCGATCGGCCTATTTTTCCAAACGTAATGATATGTTATAAATAGTACAACCCCTATGTGTCACCTCGCGTTAGGTTTAACAATATGCTGCACCCTTCCTTCGTCCTATTTCTTTCAGTGATCACAACCTCCTCGTGAAACATTGTATATTGCACTGCAATTAGGATTTTTATGTAATTATACAGAATTAACCGAGACTTAAGTATCTGAATTTTTTTGGTTATTGGAGGATGAAGATTTGGAAATTTGAGGAGATGGGAATTTGAAGATTTTAATGTTGCAAAATTGGAGAAGTTGGAAATTTGGAGATTTGAGAATTTGGGGGTTTGAAAGTTTGGGGATTTGAGAATTTGGGGATTTGAGAGTTTGGGGATTTGAGAGTTTGGGGATTTAAGAGTTTGGGGATTTAAAAGTTTGGGGATTTGAGAGTTTGGGGATTTGAGAGTTTGGAAATTTGAGAGTTTGAAAATTTGAGAATTTGGAAATTTGAGAATTTGGAAATTTGAGAATTTGGAAATTTGAGAATTTGGAAATTTGGAAATTTGGGAATTTGAGAATTTCCGGATTTAAAAATTTAATACAGAAAAAATTCGAAATTTGTTACTAAAAAAGTTTCAATCTTGAAAATTAAAAAATGTCAAATTCAAAGAACATAAAAAAAAATTAATAACCTTGAAATACTAGAATTTGATAACTTTACATTTCCAAAGAACTAACAAAACGGAAAGTCATCAGATCAAATCATTTCCAATAAAACTTATTAAATTCTCTCATATCTCATTTATTACATAACATGCAATTAGAATAATAAACTGAAGTATCATAAAAAGTGTAATGCACTAAAAGGGAAAGCTAGTTCGAATATATTTTCAAAGTATAAAAGTGTAATCGCGTTTCTCGATGCTGAAAGGATTAAGAGAAAGCAAGAAACTTGGAACACATTTCCGTGAAACGTTTTCAAACGCTTGTTCGTTTGAAATTTATGTCAAAGTTGGATATATATTTACAGACTTCGAATTCGTATTACCAAAGAGCTGAAGTACGTGTTTGCACAGTCTAAACATTGAATTCTTTCTTTACAGAACATCGCGTTACATCACCAACGAATCGGTTAAACCATCACCTTGCGTAATATGGGACCCCAGAAAACCGGCACAGAATCCAGTGTACAATTGTCTGGTGATTAAATTGTTCTGCCGAACTGGTTATCACCTGGGTGTTTCGGAATCTGGTCGAGTTAGGGGCTTAAGTGCTACAAATGAACCTCACAGTAATTATGTTCAATAAACGTAATAGTATTTCGCACCAAATTGCGTTTTGATTTCGAACAAAATACTAGTAAAGTTTGTAGAACTAAAAAATGTTTAAGTTACAGCAAAAAAATTAAAGTAAATTCAATAATGTTTGAGATAAATATTCATTAAAATTTAGAATTTTATATTTTCAACAAATTCAAAGTTAACAGACTGATGACACTGCGCTAAGTTCATCATTTTATATTTGGAATATTCCAGTATTGAAATCAAAGAATAGTCGATTTGGCATGAAATGTCACAAATGGATCATGAAAAATTAATGAAGTTTTCATATATCTTTTAATCGATTTTCTAGGTTTACTTCACATTATACCGGTTTCTTTCGGCGTGATCCGAATACAAAGTATCAAGACTAGTCTGTATTTAGCTTTCAACAAAAAAGGACGCTTGTATGGAGAAGTAAGACCACTTTTGTTATTAAAAATTGTTGAAGTTATTAATAATTTAATAACTTTCAAAACATTCATCTTCACAAGTTTAATAAGTATTGTGAAATTATTAAATCATATCATATGAATAAAAATGAGTTTCGAAGTAAAATATAAAGCATCTAAAATTTCTTACATTAAACGGTTTCTAAATATATTTTTTTAATTTTCAGCCAAATGCGAATAAGGAGACCACAGAATGGGAACAATGGAACGTAGGTTCCTACGATGCTTTTCGCTCGAAAAAGTATGCAAACTATGGATGGTGGATAGGAATAAAGAAAAATGGACGCACAAAACCGGGACCAAGAACACGTTGGGGACAGAAAGCGATACAATTTTTAGCAATACGACAAGAATAATTGCTGTGAATTATATTTTATATCTACACGCTTCCATCAAATTAATCATTCGATCAAATCAACAGATTACAAAATTTTTTTAAACAATTGATACAACAGATTGAAAATTTTATAAAAATAGAAACAAAACATTGAAGATTTTGTAAGAAAATGTAATGCATTTGATAACAATGAAAATCAAATTTCAAATAAACAGTAGGAGAGAATCAAAATGAATTACTTTTCTACGAGAAATAAATAACCTTTTTCCTTCCAATAGAATATAATGTTTATTATAACACTGTGTTACTCAACAATGGAATAATTTGAGATTGTGCATTCTGCTTGTGCCCATCAACTGAAACTTTCTCGCAAGTTGCAGTTTTATATTGCAGTACATATTTCTTTCTTTTTTCTCTCTCTTCTTTCTTATTTTTTTAATCATATTAATCGTTAATCGATTATGCTGCAGGCAGAGTGTCGATAGAGTTTTTAAATCAGTCGTTACAAGAAATGCTTGAAAAATCACACTGTGCTCGCAGCATTCGTATGAACGCCAATTTTATGTCGTATATTATAATCATATATTTATATTTGTAGATAATTGTATATATATATATATAACTATTTCTTATCTCTTTTGTACACCTACATACATTGCATATATCGAAACCCTTAAGCGAAAGCTTCAATTAAAAAACGCTGGTGTTTGATTAAATACGGTAGGTAACTACAAACATTTATTACCCTCGCTTCTTATTCGTAAATATCAAATACAACGCCAACGGTTAACGTAAAAAATATAATTTTTTGTAAGAAAAAAAATAGAACGTATCAACAAATAATGCTAGAAAAAAATAATAATCAATTGCAATATTCAATCACACGTATTAACAAGTAATATTTTTATTTTTTTTTATAAACGAAATGTCATGGTTACGTGAAATGCTTTTACACAAATGCGAAATGGAATTCTTTGGTGAGAATTAATAAGTAATAATTATTAAGCGCGTTATTCTGCAAGCAAGAAGCGTATGCAGTGATTGAAGAAAACGATGAAAATCGCGATGCAGAAATTCGAATGATAAATTCAAACGAACGTTTGAAAGAAATTTTCATTCCCATGAAAAGTATGTATGCATCGATAGAACATGTGAATATGAAATAAACACGATATATCGAACAATATCTTGGAAATTCTTGTATTAACAATAATTTTATATTTCTTGACTTAAATAAGGCAGTTACAATTGCAAATATGCATACATACTTTTCATGGAAGATTAAAGATCACATTAGTTTAAGATCCCTGTTTCTCGAACATTTTGTTTTATCTACTTCAACATACGAATTCACTTTTTTTTGGTATTGGGGCTCGCAGATTGAAAAACACTGGATGCTGACATCAGGTTTTCAATGTATTGGCTCAACACTTGATTTTCGCTTCTCAGTTTTAGATTCTCCTCCTTTACGCTGTCTACTCTCTGTGATAGATCTGCAGGAAAAAATTTATAGCTATAGGTATTTTATATAACTAAATGTTGAAAAGACTAAGGTTACCTACCATCCAATGTATTTTGAAGTTCAAGCACTTGAGCAATTAATCTTGCTTTCTCTTCTTGTTCGTCAGGACTGATGTCAGGATCTAAACCTGCAATTAAATTATGTTAAATATTTAACAATAATTTTATTACTATATAAACTAATAGTTTAGAACTTACTATTAGGGCTACAGCTGCCATTTGTGAATGTAGATGGAATAGAATCCATGCTCCGTCCTCTGCCTAACGCATCCGATATGTGACAACTATTATCCAAAACTTCTTCTTCAGGAATAATCACTATGCATAAAAACATTTAATTTAATTAACTTGTGTCATGCTCGATAAATCAAAAGAGAATATACTCTAAACATATGAAAATAAAAAATAACATTTGTTAAAAATGGAAATACCATCTATAAGATGTACAATGATTTTAGCATAGTAACATAATTACTAAATAAAACATTGTAATTATTTTGATACTATTAAATAATTTGTACAAAAATGTTACTATACCAATTACATTAATTATTTAAATGTTATCAAACATATTTTTCATACAGAAAATTTATACTAATTTAAAGTTCCACAAGTGAAGATCCATTATACACTATTATGAGAGATTATTTTTCACACTTATAACAAGATGCAACGAATAATCGTCGTATTTTAAACAAAAAATTATTGTAATTAAATCTAGATCTAAATATTTCAAATTTATCAAGGTTTTATTAGCTTCTTCGTAACTTTAAATATTTTGACGCGAGAGAGAAGAGCAGGTTATAACGAAGTAAGATACGCTAATGAAATCAAGAGAACTGGGTCAGAAACATAATCTATAAATTTACTTACCTTGGGGATCATCATCTGCCAATGGTATACTGTTCATGTCATCTTGAAGTTTTGCTGTCACCGACGTAGACATCTTTTGACGTCGGAGATCCTCGACGGGAGAAATAATACACACTACAGACAAACCTGCGCGCAAGGTTCGACGTTTGACCCGAACTTATCGATCTCTAGGAGAAACCCGCACGAAACTGTTCTCACATTCACCGGGAGGACATAAAATATGTACGACTATTACTTGGTAATAAATAGGCAGTTCAAAATCACAACTTATATGGAAAAAACTCTTAAAATTTTTTATTTATCCATTCAAATGATTCACAACCCGTTTTGCCTTCCACCTGCTATTTGATTCATTGACGATACTGACAATAGAGCTGCTACTATCGATAATGTCATCGATAAATATCGATAGTATCGAAATATTATCGATAGTTCGGACAAATCAGGGATATAAAATGTTCATATCCCTTTTTTATATGTGTAGTTTTATCATTCAATTCGAATTATTTTTGTTTGAAATTAAATTAGTTTACATTTCATTAAACAAGAATAAATATATTAAAATGAAAAAACTTAAATTACCCTAACCTTATCGGATTTAACTGAACTTTACCTAACCTTAATCTTAATCCTAACCTAAACCAAACCCTAATCTGATGTAACTTACAACTAATCCCAATCCTTATTCTAATTTGATTCAAACTCTGATGTAGTACAACTCTATTCTAATCTTAATCGTTATTTGAACTTTAAATAAATTTATTGCATTTAACTTTTATAGAATAGGTTTTTTAAATACTATTTATAAATTTTGCTCTTATTGACACATTTAGAATATCAAAATGAGATTTGAAATGCTTAAATCTGTTATTGAAATATCCAATATTTATTTTGTTATACTTAAGAAATGTATAATATAAAATATATATCTCAACTTAAATCTAACAGATAATTAAGAATCATTTAAGAGCATCCAATTGTGATTGTATCTTTTCTAAATTTTCATACAGATTTATCAGCTGCTTTTTATCAAATTCAACCGTTAATTTGGATTGATCCTCTCCTGTCAAGTTTAATTGCATCAATGCCATTGGACGTACATCTTTCTTAATAGTAGAGGATGCTGCTTGAATATTTAAACACCAATCAATGTCTTTTACCTAAAATAAAAGAAATTAATATTGAACAATGTACTCATATTTTACAATTTTGCAAATATATGCTTCTCGCTGTAATGTACCTGTGTAGGAAATATGGAAATCTGCCTAAAAGTATCAATGATGCGTTTACCATATGTAACCCAGGCATTTACAAATATTTGAACTTTGTCATCGTCTATTTTAAAAGTATCTTTTAAAGTGTTTTCCAAAGATTGCACTTTTATTATATTGCATGCAGCTTGTTTATAAAACAGAATTAATGCATCTAAGAGACAAACTAAGTCATCTTTATTTAAATCCAGAGAAACCAATAATTTTTCTTCCTCTTCTTCGCTAAATATTTTGGAATTAACATCAGATTGCAGAGTCTGACAAATACGATTGATAAGCAATCGAAATTTGCTGCTGTCTATTTGATTTGCTATCTTCAGACCTTGTTCAAGTCTGAAATAATCAATTAATTGTATTACAATATTTTATTTATTGAATACTCTAGAGAAATTATTGTATAAAAAGACTGTTCTTACAGTCTTTGATTAGTAACGTGTAAAAAATTTAAATACTACCGCGGTGTTACTGTGATCCAAGTAGTCATATTATTCGGTATGATTATAGGTTATTCATCACAAAATTTATCAAAAACATTAGTCAACATTTAACGTTTAGTGTTTACATCATAAAATGTGCATTTTTACGAGTGTGCACTCGAGAATAAATCTGGTTAGCCTGGGCAACTTGTCAACCAAGAGAAAAAGTCCCTATCATTCGCAAAAACGTCCATTGATTGGCACACATTGTTCCCTTTGGCTGCCATTTTGCCCAGGAAAACCTTTACATTTGAGTGTACTCATTTGGTACTAATTCACTAGATAATATCACTGAATCCAAACAATACCTGTTGTGCTATAAACGTTGTAAACATCAATAATGTCAAGTTACAACTTTATATAATTGAAACTTATGAAATAGTAAAAATAGCAAATTGTTCCAAGCAATGATGTATAAATTTTCATTCTAATTTAAATGTTTAACAAATCGTGTATATATCAATAAATTTTTATCAATCGAAACTTAGGTTATATTATAAAAATGACTGAGAAGCAAAAAGTTTTAATTTGTGGGGATGTAGAAGGTCATTTCAAATTTTTATTCAATAAAATTGAAGCTATCAATAAAAAAAGTGGCCCGTTTGACTTCTTGTTATGTGTTGGAAATTTTTTTGGCAAAGATAACGATGAACTTGAAGCCTATAAAAATGGCATGAAAAATATTCCAGTTCCAACATATATTATTGGCCCTAATAGAGAATCTGATGTAGATCATTATCCAGATGTTGATGGATGTGAAATGTGTCAAAATCTTACCTATCTAGGAAAACGTGGGCTATATACTGCTAGTTCAGGACTTAAAATAGCTTATATCAGTGGTACAGAAAACAATTCCTCTGAAACAAAATCTACTGGCTTCAATGAAAGTGATGTTATATCAGTTAAACAAGCTTGTTTGAAAGGGCAACCTAGTTTTCGTGGAATTGATGTGTTACTAAGTTCTCCTTGGCCCGATGGTATCACAAACTTAGATCCCAATAAACCAAATATTAAATATCAAGGTTCTAAATTAATTGCTTGGTTAGCTGCTCAAGTAAAACCAAGGTATCATGTATCAGCCTTGGAAGGATATCATTATGAGCGACCACCATATAGGTATACAAAAGTGCCACAAATATTAAAAAACCTTATAACTTATAAATAAATTTTATATAAGTTTGTTGTTTCATCTTTCAGAAATCAAAGTCAGCAAGATGGTAATATTGAAATTGCAACTAGATTTATAGCACTAGCACCTGTAATGAACTCTCAAAAGAAGAAATGGTTATATGCATTAAACTTAACACCTGTTGATAGGACACGCTTGTCTGATTTAGTTATGAAAACTACAGATGAGACAGATAGTCCTTATCCAAAATCACTGTTATCAAATGAACCATCTTTAAAGAAGTCAGAGCCTAAACGTACACAATTCTTTTATGATATGGAATCTAAGGAACCTACCAAAAGGTCCAAGCATTCAGAAGGGTTTCACAAAAGACCGAAACCTGAATTTGATCCAGCAAAATGTTGGTTCTGTTTATCGAGCCCTGAAGTTTCTAAACATTTAGTAATATCAGTTGGAACAGAGATCTATGTTGCACTTGCTCGGGGTGGATTGGTTGAAAACCACTTTTTAATTCTACCAGTAACACATCATCAAAGCCTATCTATCTTGCCAAAAGAAGTAAAAGAAGAAATGGCTCAATATAAAGATGCTGTAACAAAATATTATGCTACTATGGACTGTGTACCTGTATTTTTCGAACGTAATTATAAAACATCTCACTGTCAATTGCAAGCTGTACCTGTTCACAAGAATCAAGCACCTGCCCTAAAAGAAACATTTGAAGTAAGTTTTTCAATTATGATTAGGCTATTACATATTAAACAATTACTTTAATTACAATTTTGTTTTAGGAAATGGCAGAGTGTAATAATTTTGATATGAGTGAATTACCTCCCCATGCGGACTTGCAACAAATTACAAAACCAGGCGTTCTGTATTTTTATGTAGAATTACCAGATGGAACAAAGTTATACCATAGAATTAAAAAAGATTTTCCACTTCAATTTGGAAGAGAAGTCTTGGCATCTGATAGAATATTGGATATCAATGATAAAATTGACTGGAAAGATTGTCAATTAGATAAAGAAGAGGAAACTGAATTAGCCTCAAAAATTAGAAGAAACTTTCAACCATTTGATGTAGATACTTAAAAATGTAAAAGAAATTAACATATCAATATTGTAAAATATGTATATACATTTATACATCAATTTTTTTGTGTAAAATACACGATCATAATAACTTATTACAGCTTATAAAAATATAGAATAAGGATTGTATTCTAATTCACTGATCCATTTTTTTGGTATTTCAACTCATAATCATCCGGAGTTGCAAGTGGATCTAATCCACTTTGTTTCATTTGTAATGCTATATCGAATAAATAATCAAAACATTCCGTCCTGAAAAAAAAAAAATTTATTGAATGTATCAGTGGTATATATTATATTGCACAGAATATCACATAATTTTAATTTACATACATAGTTTTAGCTTGCTGCCATGAATCACCCCAAACATAAACACCATGTCTTCTTACCAAGACAGCACAAGTTTCTGGATAAGCAACAATAGTTTTATCTAGTTCATCTCTTAAGTCTTCTTCAAATGGAGTATTTTCTATTATTGGCACTACAAGTTCTTCATCATATCGATAAGCCCTCCCCAATTTCTGATTTCTAATGCCTGTATAATGTTTCAGTAAATAAATGCAGCAATAATTATGTATTCTATATCAATAATTGTTTTAGTTCATACCCTTTATCATTTCAAGATGAGTAACACGAAATTCTTTCCCAGGCCAATGTAATGTAACCATCACAGCAAATTTAGAATGAGTATGAATTACAGCACCAGCATTTCTTCTTATATATGCACACATAAATAATGGAGTACATTGTGATTTCTTTAATTTCTTTTCTGCTGGAGGTAGTTCTAAATCTTTTCCATCAATAGTCTGTACAAACATTTCATTGGGTAGGATTCGTTCCTTTTGGACACCCGATGGGGCAATATAAATTTTGTCTCTATACATACAATAAAATAATAATATAATAATATAAAGAATTTCATACAATCCAAAAAGTTTTACTTACTCATGTTTAATAGATATACCGCCACCAGTTCCAGTAACCCAACCTAGATTATAAAATTGTCTACATAATTCAGGAATTAAATTTCGTGGATGTTCCTACAAAATAAAGTATGTATATCTATGTGTAATTCAATACCAATAATTTCATGTATTACAACAAATGTAAACTATACAAAAATATTTTACTAAAGTATCTTTATCTTTATAGAAAGGTAAAATTGGAGTAATCACATTCAATATAATACCTTTTCATATTTGTCATCATATGAAGACATTATTAATATATTATATTAAATTGTGTGAAGATTTATGAAACGATCCTAAAATTTGTTCACGTTCAATTCAATAATCATGCAAAGAGCAGTGCACGCGCATATGTATCACTGATATGCATGTAATAAATTTTCGATACATCGTCATTTATCGCAGTCAGAAGAATAAATATTTGTTCCTTTTTCAATTCTTCTAAATATTTAGATGAAGAAGATGATATTCCTACATCTTACATAGATAATATTAAAGGTAGTACACATGCTTTTTCTAGAGAAAATAGCGCTTAAAGGGGAACTCCAGAACTACTTCTGTAAGATGTCGAGTCTATTATGTAGTACGTTTCTGATTGTGGTATTATCGCTATATATCAGTAGGCATCATGCACTAAACTTTGTTTATGGTATAAGCTGATTTCTTTTCGTATTGTACGTAAGAGGAGTGATTGTAAAGTGTTTTATTTGGCTAACCAAATTAAAAATTTAGAAACATGCCGACCTATGAAATGCCATTATTATTACGACTTGGAAAAAAGGTACTTCTATGTTTTTCAAAATGTTGTTTTACACGTTTTGTGTAAACCATACCTAACTTGTTCTTTAATCAGAATATAGATGTTTCATTAATAATACACTAATATATATTAAGTTGCTTAAACGATCATTAAATTATGTTTGTAGGCTGAATATGCAAATATTTTAAAGAGCGTAGCAGAAACAATATTCAGTGTAGGAGGATTTATTAGGACCATAGAAAATTGGGGTGAAAAGGAGCTTCCATGTAAGACATCAAGTCATGGTAAAGTTCATAGACAAGCTGGGTAAGCTTCTATTATTAGTTTATTTTAAGTTTATTAGTAAAGAGATATTATTATTATAACATTTATCATTTGCGATGTTTTAGTCATTTTCTCATAGCCTTCGATGTCCCACCAACATCAACATTTAAAATTCTTGATGAATGCCAACGGAACTTGAGTATTGTTAGAGCAAAGATATATTTACGTAATGAAGCACCTGAAAAAGTGGAGTGTACATTTGAGGACGAGATGTTGCCTCCACCTTACAGGTAATTGTGCATGTTCTCTTATGCAAAGTTACATAGCTATGTCTTCATTTAAGTTGTATATTTTCTTTTGTTTTACAGACCTAGTGTTAAGAAAATGCTTGAACAAAGTGAAAAAGCAAAGAACAAGAAGAAGAAACAATTTGAGTATAGTTCTGGACTTGATTATTACCCTTTCCTTAGGTAAATATTAACTGTTCCATAAGTAAATCGTTAATTGTTATTTATTATATATTGCAATATGTATGTACAGTTTGTAATAATAAAATGCGTGCAAACATGTTCTTTGTTTATCTTACTGTATAAATAGAGCATAAACAGAAACATAAATAAAGATAATTAGTTACAGGAGAGAATGGTTTATTTATTTACTTGTTGGTTGTTTATTAACTCATATTATCAATACATTATGAAAAATTATCTTTATAATCATCAAAAAATATTTGTACAAAATACTTAATGTAATTATATATCATTTATCATTATACAATAATTATAATAATTACCGTCTCACGTGCAACATGAATTTTCTTTTAAAGTATAATTTGGTTACACTGTAACTCGTAACGGATTTCATAGTAACAGTAACAGAGTAGCAAGTCGAGTAACTCTGCTTTATAATCTATTTGTAATATTTAACAAATATGTAGCCACATTACCAGATACGATACCAGTGGCACAACAATATACCTTTGTTTTTATATACTTGTAAATAAATTGTTCTCTCGTTAAAGTATGAATCAATATTTTCAACAATTTCACAATACATCAACGACCTGTGTATTGTTGTCTAAGGTGTACGTTTGAATTTCATTTGTCTGAGCACGAACTGCTCAATTGTCCGGAAAAGGTATAAAAATTTGACAACGTACAGTACTATCTCTACCTTAAATGCAATATAAAGTCATCTCGGTTTATCCTCTAACATTTCGGAGGATGCGTTTTGTGCACCGTTTAGAATCAAGTTGGACCACAACGAGAAGAATTGTTGTACAACAAAATTTTCTCCATAAGTCTAGTTCATCGTTAAGATTAAAGTAAATACGAGCAATGAGTGAAACTGAATTATTTTTGATGAACGAGTTTACATATGTCTAGTGTTCCCGAAATTAATACCACTCTGATTAGCACCCTTATTGCTACCGTATTGTAAGCTAATCACACCCTGTCCAGCCCTTAACTGTTCTTCGGTGAAGTTGCGCACATTTTTGTCCGCTTCTTTTGGTCCGATACTTGGTTTACCATAATTGCCCGCCTGAAAAGTGAATTTTGAACATAGTACATCAATCAAGTTTCAGAAATTCCTCAAATTTTCTATCAAACAAATTTATATAAATGCAAGTACCTTTCTACCGAGGGATTGTAAACAAGTCACAACCGAATTCAGATTTTGTCTCTCCCACAGATCAACAGTCTGGAAAGTTTCCTGTGCCGGTACACCTAACGCTCTCGCAGCTTCTAGAAAGGCGTTGATATTTTCCATGCATTTAAATGCTAGAGTGGTCTTGTTAATTTTCTTCACCGATCCATCCTTGATATCGTTCACCAGCCTGAAAGGAAAATGGCATCGATTAATCATCGTGCGACAAATATCTCATTGGCTCGAATGTTCTTTCAAGAGGTGTCTAGCTACTTGCAAAGAAGGACTCCGTCCTTCAGCGTCTCATAGAAGTTGTCCATGTCCCCGTTGGTGTTTATATTTTCGCCGGTGATCGTTTTGATCCATTCCAAACATTCCTGTGCCAGTTCCTCGCTGTATTTACTGTTGATCTGTAACAGAAATCCATTTACGATCGGTCAGTCGGCTTTTACCTTGAAACTTGATGACGTTAAAATAACGTTACCTCGCGAAGTTATTAAACAACGCTAAAAAGAGCTGTACGCACATACAGAATGTCCTGGAATATGTGGCAACCACTTCAGAAATTGATTCAGGGGTATCAATTAAAAACTTTATTTTTATTGTTCATTTAACATTTTTGCTATGTTGTGTTGACTGGTATTTAGCAAACTATTTGTCATTTCTATATAATTTAAATATAAGGTGTGTACATGTTCTACCTTACAGTGGAACCACAAATCAGTCAAAATGACTGATTTCATTTTCACACTTTATAGTATAAAATTTTGTTACTCTGGTTTTTTCAAAATTATATTTTGTCGAGATAGAATGGTATATCAAATGAGATTCCAGTATTTATTTTTCCATTTTATTTTCAGTTTAAATCCCGATTGTTCTACTATTGCATTTAGTCCCGATAGTTCTTCTATTAAGAAATGTAGTAAAACTTAGTGTAATAAAATAATCTGTCTTGTATAACAATTTTCGTATGTTTTAAAATATTATGCAATTACAGTGATGTCATATTATTAGACACATTGCATAATTACATCATAACGTCCTACAAATCAGCTTAGTTCCTTCTGTGAATAGGAGTATTACGCATCAGTTTTCAGTATTATGTTCACAGAGATAATGCACTATAATAAAGACTTATTTTAACGAAATGACTCACATTTTTATCTATGGTTTTGCTGAATATAATCGACAGATGTTTACATAAAAAATGACTAAATTACTGAATTACTTCTTCGTAACTCGCTCAACGAGTTATATAAATTATAGGACACTGTAGATTTCCCTAAAATAAAATACAGATCCAATAGTATCAATGAATTCTTTCAATCTTAAAATTTCAAACCAAAAGTTTAGTCTACTTGCTCGAAGAATTGTACCCATTTTGTATATCAATTAATTCAATCCTTGAAGTTAGGATCATTAAAACGTGTCCAATTGCAAGACATTTTTGTGTAATGTGCTTTATTAAATGTTTAACGAGATTCTCGTCAATCTTTTAAACACGAAGGGGCACCAGCCACCGCTGGTTGTTATTAATTATACGATGTGCCAGTGATTCAAGTAACACATCCTGTAGGGTCTGTGACACGAGCATCGTCGGAGTCACTGACCCAACTTGTTTGAACACACTTCGTTCGTTGTTCCTTCGAGGTGCCTCAGAAATCTTCCCCGTGAACGCAGCCATCGTTTCGGAGAAAGTTTCTCAGCAATTCGAAGAGACCACGAATCGCCTTTCCATCTACCGTTTTATCGTTGAGAAAGTCCTCAATGATGTACCAGTTTCCCTTTGTTAACGATTATAATGGACATACCATGGGAACGTTGATCTATTTATATTTGGAAGAATTATTGCGTTGCTTCGGAGGGAAATTTATCGATCCAGAATTTGGGAATTTGAAAATTAGGCATCTGAAAATTTAGAGGTTTGGAAATTAGGGATTTAGGGGTTTGGAAACTGAAAAATTTGGAAATTTAGTGATTGAGAATTAGGTGTTTGGAAACGTAGGAATTTGGAAATTTAGGGTTCCAAGAATACAGGAACTTGGGAGTCTGAAAATTGGGAAACTTAAAGATTTGGAAATTAGGGATTTAAAAATTTACAAATTTGAAAATTTGTGAATCTGGAAATTCGGAGAGTCGACGATTCATAAATTCTGAGTGTTCAGGATTTGGAAGATTTGGAGGATTTGGAGGTTTAGAGATTTGGAAATTCAGAAATTTAAAAATTTAAGAATTTGCAAAATTTAAAACTTGCAAATTTCTTCCCTCACATCCCTAAGTACCTAACGACTAGTCCCACCCCGTTTCTACTCCAACAATTTTACTTCAAAGAACATTCATCTGAAACCTCATTGAATTTCACAAAACGTATCACAAAAAACCGTTCGCAGTAACAGTAATAGTAACAGTAATTCGATAATGCTTCTGCAATAAAAAATCCGTGCAAATCCAAGAAGAACGTGTAATGGACGCACAGTTATTCGAGTAAAGGCTACCTAAAAAGGAGAGGTTCGTAAGCGTGGACCGTCGCGTTCATCCCGGTGCAATATATGCATATTCCGTTAGCCATACGGTGTCTTGATCGTGATGTACTTCACGTGTCCCCTCGTAAAATGTGCAGCGTCTTGATCGTGTGCATGCAATTAGAATAATATACTAGCGATCTGGCAGCCGTCTGGTAACTCAGCGTTCAGGAATCTTGGATTCTTTTTAGCACGGATCAAGATACATGTGGTACCAATTAACCTTTCTCGCGATAAATATTGCATCGTATCGAATCATCGATCTTTATACGGCTTAATCCTTTTTAGGTTGTTTTTAAAGATATTTATAGTTTTGCTATTTTATGGATATTTATGTTTGGGTTGGTTTAAGGATATTAGGACGTTTAGGATGTTTAGGGTGTTTAGGATGTTTAGGATATTTAGAATATTTAAAATATTTGGGATATTTAGGAATATTTAGGATATTAAGGATATTAAGGATATTAAGGATATTAAGGACATTAAGGATATTAAGGATATTAAGGATATTTAGGATATTTAGGATATTTAGGATATTTAGGATATTTAGGATATTTAGGATATTTAGGATATTTAGGATATCTAGGATGTTTAGGATATTAAGAATATTAAGCATATTTAGGATATTGAGGATATTAAGAATATTTAGAATATTTAGGAAATTAAGGATATTAAGGATATTAAGGATATCAAGGATATTAACACTAAATCTACCGGCATATCATGTGTATTTAATTTGAAATTAAAAATGAAGTTAAAAAATAAATAAACAAACGACGAAACATAAATTAGTACACACATTTATTCTTTATCTTGATCAATGAGGATTTCAAGGAATGTATTTTAACAAAATGTGCATCTTATAATAAGAAACTTGTAGTGCAGTCATTTGACCAATTTGGTAGCTTTAGTGTTAAAGATATTTTAAGGATATTTATATTTAAGTTGTTTCAAAGATGATATAAAACAAGTTGACTCAAGTATTTTTCATATTTAAGTTACTTTATACATATTTGTACAACATTTAGATTGTTTCAAGGATGGCCATAGGTAAGTTATTTTAAACTTGTTTTTTATTTAGATTACTTTAAGTATATTTATATTTAGGTTGTTTCAAGAATGTTCATAACTAAGTTGCTTCGAATATTTTTTTATTTAATTTGTTTGAGGAATATTTATATTTATGTAATTGTATGTAGGTAGATATTTAGAAAGTTATATTTATATTTATTATACGTAAATAAGGAAGTGCAAGAACAATGGCGGACAGTAGGCAAAGAAGTTTCACGCTAAAGGTATTCACTTTCACCAAACGCGTGTTACGTCTGTTGAAATTACGCCTCCTTCGCTAAGCTGCTATGTACAATTTCAATTTACTTCTACAATAAATAATACTATTCATTCTCTACAACTTGAATTTTATACATTAACTCTGTGTTTCATGATTTCCCCTACATTGAGAAATATACATCGTCCTCACAAGTAATACTAGTAAAACAATAATTATAAACAAACATTTTTTATTAAAAAGTGTGTTGAAACAATCATATAACAGTGCAAATTTACAAAATTTCGGAAAGGTGCAATAAGTTTGACAGAATACTAATAAATAAATTATTGTAGACTATTCTTGAATAAGATGGAGTAAGTTCGTAAACGGGACAAGTGCATATACAGGCTTTAAATAAATTTATACAAATACATAATGTAATGCTAAATTGTATAATTGAAATTTAGTACGTTAAAGTAAATGTCTTATCGTTTTATTTCCAATGCACAACCTGCCAATTGTGTTTGCAAAACTGTGCATGGAAATTTTCAGATAATGTAAGTTACACCTTCATGTGGGTCTCAAACAGGTCACTAATGTACTTTCTTCAAACACGTTGAACGTATAAACCGTTTACAATGAAAGTAACTTCATTTCTTTCTTAACTCTGCTACATTTTCCACTTTTATAAAACGCAATAACTCAAACTTCATATGGAAGAAAATTTTCTTAAAAAGTTACTCCACTTTCATTTCTAAATAATGTACTTTACTTTTTAAATCATTTCCGAATAAATTTACTACACTAAATATAATTTATTATATTTAGTTAATTATAGCATGAGTTTTCTATTTAACAAATATAAATTTTTAAATAATCATATCAATTGTTTCTAATCAAACATTTTTAAATAGCACCATTTTGACAGCGTCCACAACATAATTGCATCGAACACTTCGGGTTAATATTGCCGCAAGTGTTTCGTAGCGAAAGTTCATTTTTTACATCCACAACGATAACAACGTCTACTATCTTCGTGATATAAACTTCCAATGTAGAGCATGATGCGAATTCTATATTTAGGTATTAAGTAAGCGGCCGATAATTTCATTAACGACAAAAAGAATGACTCGCGTTAACGAGGTGTACGCTGTTCGCGAAAAATATTCGCTGTTTTAGCCGGCCATGTGGAACGAAGCGTAGAAATTATAAGACTCCGGACAACACTTATGAAAGTAGCCTTCAAATTACTTAATGTGACATAACAGTGATACTGGTTCATTTTCTCAAGTTCGTAGATTCTCAAGATCATTTGCATAAACGTGTTACCGTATATTCCACTTTTATAACGTATATTCTATATATGTACTTTTAAGATACATGTTCCACTGTCTTTTATGTAGACATATTCTCCTTTTCTTACTTTTTATTAATGTGATTTGAAAATAAGTAATATTGCTAATTATATGCTCATTTGTAAATAAGCATTATAATTTTGCAATTATAATTATGTAGTAGTATGATGCAAAATTATGTTTTTTAATTAACGTGCATAGGGGTGATTTTTATAACTTAAAAAAAAAAATTACTTAATTTTTTCGTGCATTTATATTTTACTTACTTTATTTCGAAAATGAAAATTTATATGCAAAATGAGAATATTTAGAATTTGTTAAAATGGGATAAAGTTATTTCAAATGAGTTACATATACAACATAGTTAGTACATATGTTGTTTAACTAGAAATAATTTTTTAGGGAAACATATATGTATAATGGCGGTCATTAAGCAATGATTGTAATAAAATTAAAGTTGCAGTAAAATTAGACCTAACTATGTCTCTTCTAAATATAAACTTACATTATTTCAGGAAAAATATGAAACTTCAAATATATTCCATTGAGTGAAACATGAGGTATGAACACAAAATTATATTATGTTAGGCAAAATATCAGATATAGATATAAAATTACATTATACTAAGAAAATTAGTATAATATAAAATAACATAAAAAAAAAATTGAATAGTAATATAAGTAAAATAATATTGTATTAGGTGTAATATAAAATTAGATAAAAAAATATTAGAGCAGTACAGAAATAAGCAATTATGGTAACGTACAAACAAATGATAATTGTGCAGAGTTTGATGTATAGGAAAGCTTACGGTGACGTGGAATTTTAAGAACGCCATAATAAAGGTTTTATGGTGGAGGTGAAGGTAAAACGAGAAGTTTAGGGAGGTAAGGGTGTGACGTCTACCTATATAAATTCCACAGCATACCAAACGATCTTGGATCCAGCTCTTCTCGAGCAGGATTCTGAAGTTCGAAGGGTGTGGTGAGTCTATTGTATTGAAAATTATGCAGGGTTGTGGCTGAACCCTTTCCCGTATTATTTTTCTTGCTCATTCTGAGGTTATGCACGTAAGTTTTTTAGAAGTTTTATACTGAAAGCACAAAAATTTCGTTTCAAAATCATTTTATTGGTTACTGAAAATAATATATTTAAATTTCATTTAATTTATATATTTATAAAAGCAAATAAATAGTATATTTGATGTTATTAAATTTCATTTAATTTATATATTTATAAAAGCAAATAAATAGTATATTTGATGTTATTAAATTTCATTTAATTTATATATTTATGAAAACAAATAAATAGTATATTTGATGTTACTAAAGTTCATTTAATTTAAATATTTAAGAAAAGAAATAGGAAATGTAGCATAAGAAAATACATAAAAAACGTAGTGATGAATAAAGTAAATTATGTGACATTTCTTATCGAGATTGTAATATAAATTATCAAACATAGTAATCCCTTTTTGCGAAATAGGAACGTTTTCGCTGGGTAATGTCACATGATTAGATATCGAAATGCAGTAATCATTTCAAGATAACGTTATTGATATTTATTACATTTGACGAACATTCTAGATTTCAGATAACTTAATCATTTTTTAAGTACATGTACTGAGAAATAAAACCTGACAATCGTGAAAAGCAACTAAATGGAGGAGTAAAGGTTAATTGGAAAGTTAATAAAGAAGTTGTTTCGAGTAACTTAAACCGTCGTAAAAACTTGAGTGATTAGAAGTGACAATAGTTGGACGAAAACAAATTAGTACTAATCCAGACCTCGTTAACCTTTCATTAACGGTGCTCTAATTGCACTGCGCTTAGTAATCTGTTAGTGTATCATTTATACAAATCACATAACATGCTTGGTAATATTTGTGCGTTTAAATAATATTGCTATTTGGAAATCTGGGATTTCAAATTTTTGAAGTTTTATACTTTCACGTTTTTTTTAAATTTTTCCATTTGCAAATTTTTCAGATTTCTAGATTTCTAGATTTCCAAATTTCCAAATTTCCAAATTTTCAAATTTTCAAATTTTTTCATTACCAAATTTCTATATTATCAAATTTCTACACTATCAAATTTCTATATTACCAAATTTCTACATTATCAAATTTCTATATTACCAAATTTCTACATGTTCAAATTTCTACACATCCAAGTTTCTATATTTCCAAATTTCCACATATCCAAATTTCCACATATTCAAATTTCTACATTTCCAAATTTCTGAACCCCCAAATTTCCAAATTTCCTAACTCCTACATTTCCAATTCCAAAGTTCCCAAATTTCCAAATCCTCAATTTTCAAATCTCTAATTATCCAAATTCTCTAACTTTTAAACCCTTCATATTTCCAATCCTCAAATCGTTCACCCATCAAATTCCATAAATTTCAACTTCCTAAATCACCAAATTTCCAAAGTTTTAAATTCTCAATTTTCCAACTCTCCCAACTTACAAATTCTCAAATGCAAAATTTAAAAGAGTCATTTGGTCATCCACAATGTACACTGACACTATTATCAAGCTTAGTGATTCAGCTCACCCCAGATTAACTCAGCCCAAATCAATAACTAATCAATGAACATTGATAAATTATGACTAACATTCACATTCCTCTTCAACAACATTTACAATCTGCCAATCATCGTCTTACACCAGTTTCTTAAGAAATAATAAAGTTACATTTAATCTTTGAAGTAAGCTTTGCTCTCTCTAGCGACGCGTATAGTATCTCCATTTTTTCTACGTTCACTTTCCTTTCTTTCGTTATCGCCGTGCAGGGCAACGTACAACTTATATTTTTATATTTGTTAATATATTTATTTCTTTATAAGATGTACGAATAAAGTGAAATTGCATGAATAAGTTTTCTTTCTTCTGAATTTCCTCTTTTGCTTGGAACGACAACTTCTCCAGATTTCAGATTTTGAAAGACGAAGCATCGGTTAACCGCAATCTCCGTTATTTCCTTCGTCACCGAAGGAAAAAGAAACCTTATTTGTCTCCGTTTTGTGAATCATCGAACCTCGAAGCAGCACACGCGCCATTTTCGCGGATCTCCGCAAGAGGAGATCGTGTCAGTTATCGAGACCAAGTGTTTGCAATTAAAGGATCGCCTCGTGTCTCGCTAGCGACTTGCGACAGCGATGCTTTTAATGGCGTGTTCGCTCGTTCACGGTCATGAAAACTGGGTCAGAGGGCTGACCATCAATGAACCGGCGGACAAATTGAAGGAATTGCCTGTTGCTGGTCTGCTACCACTGAAATCGTACTCCTTGTTACACCCAGTCAAGTTAGATTAATTTATTGGCCGTTGAATTAACGCTGTTAACCAACTTACGATTGCAGATACGACCGATACCGATTTGATTCAGCGATATGGCTACTGTGAATTGTCTTTCAATTTATTTAGCGAGAAATGATGAGAACGAAGTGTAATTTCGTGAATTTCTTTTAAATTGATGCGTTGTCGAATAGAAATGTGGTAGTCAATTATTTTTTCATAGCTGATTGATCAAAGTTTATTTAGAGATTTTTTTAGGTCTGCTTCAGGAGCAACTTTTGTTGAGACAAGTAAATATAATTTAGGCTTTTGAGTTTTTAATTTGTGAGATTTAGAGAATGGGTTTTAATTTATAACTGGAAGAGTGAAGAATTATTTTAAGGTCTTTTAATTTTCGATATACGATTAATTTAACAGAGATATTAGTTTACTCGATTTATTACCTTTCACATATTTTATTCTCTTTTATTATTTTCAGCTAATATTTATATATTTTCATACATTTATTTTTAGTTAATAATTACGTATTTTTATTTGTTCATGTTTAATCAATAACCAATTTCATTTATTTACTTCTAATTAATGATTGTATAACTTCATTTATTTACTTTTTATACACAAGTAATTAGCAACTAAAATCACACATCAAATAAGTATGATTAACAACCGCAAATACACAGGGATGTAATGACAGATAATTATATAGACTTTCAATAATGAAAAGATCAAAGTTGATAAAAGTGAAGAAATAATAGTTTGAGATGATCAAAAAACTGCTAATTGAAATAACTGATCTTTTACCGTGTACCGATAATTTCATATCAGGAATAAAGTGATACGGTAGCAATTGCAAACATCAAATAATGCATACGTGTTTTTATCGTGATTAAACGATAAGTAGTACTAGAACATAATTAAATAAAAATACCTACAGAACTATTATCAGTTGGTATCGAATATTAGCCAATAGTGTAACGATTTCGCATCGGAATCATACGTAAACATTTAATGGAACATTTTCTAAAAAATTTCTATATCTGGAATATCAAAATACAAGATTTCTATATGTGCAAATTTAAACATTTTTTAATAACTATAAACTTTACGTTTTTAATGATTATAAACTTTTCTGTATATACAGAGAGAGAATATATATGAAATATTTTACCTCTAACATACAAGCTATTTTTATTACAATATGAGCGAAATTTAGTACGTTTGTTTCCTCGTTTTGTTTCACTATATTCCCTTTCATATTTCAGCTAAGACTTGTTTGCAATATAGAGTACTTGCATAATGCAGTAAGAAGCATTTTATAGCAGATTTGTTAATAATTCTGCTCTTGCTACATTGCACATGAAATAAAGTTTAAAAGTATTTAACTTCAAGTTACGCCCTTACCCCATTTTCGGGGAAAGTGCAGAGTAGTTGACATTTTAAACAATTTCCTATCAAAATCAAAATGTACAAGGAAAATTAAGGTCCTAGTTAATATTAATTAAATAGTAGTAATTGTGCAAAGCGTTCGATATCGACAGTGTTAAGTATTTACATAGCAGACTGAAAATACTTACGTTTAAATACTAACTTTACAAAAACCAGTCTGCACTTACCCCACTTCATAAAATATACCACATGAAATACATAAAATATAGCAAATATTTGATATACATTTAACTGTAATAGATCAAAAAATTGTGAGATATTGAATTTCATAAAGAACCAAATGAATTTAGCGGATTTTTCTGTGTATATGAAATTCTATGTGATTGAAAATTCGTAACATAAACAAGAGATTATACAATGTGATTTATAGTGAGGTTATAAAGAGTTATATCTTTAAGTTAAGAGTCATATAAACAGACCTATAATACAACACTCCTACAATATAGCACCTCACATTCTGCAATATCATTCTACCTCAAGTGATAAACCAAATTGTTACAGTAAAATAGAAGAAAATTGCTACAATAATCTCACAAAATATATAATAACCCTATTACTAAGATGTCAATATCTGAGGGTTATATTCAGAGTGGACATAGTAATTCTCGAATCATATTCCCGTATCCACCATCCCGTTGGATGGAACAGCAAAAGAAAACTAAAAAAGGTGAAATCGATTATGTACATCGATTCACCTTGATCACGAGTGCAAGGATAACTGCATTTAAAAGATCGTCCCTCGTTTGACCAGTTTCCATATCGGTGCGAAACCTCGATGACAGATTTGCTCCTGAAACGATCTTAACGATGCTCCTTAAAAAGCTAAGTAGTAAGACTCTCAAAAGAAAAAGTAGAACTTATCGTGAATCAACTCGTTGTCGATTGAATCGATCGACCTACATTCTGTATTGTGTAATGTTAGCGTTAGAAGTCGTTTTGTCTTCTTCGATTGTTAATCCAATTACGACGGAGATCCAATATGTCGCGAGACTACGATAAGACGACATTTTGTGGACGGCGTCTAGTATGCTAGACGCGCAAATGAGATTAGGTGAAAGAAATGTGTCGAGGAAATGGTTACTGTAATATTATTATTGCTTTGTTTTATTACGCTGAGGTAGATCGTTACATTACTAGGTATGTCATTATATTACCAAGTAGATCATTATATTAATTATATCGTGCAACATTAAATTAAGATCGTAGATTAAGATCATTATTATAAATAGGTCAACCTAATTATCACAGATTAAATTAATTGTCGTAGGTTTAATTAACAAAATTGTTACATTAGATATAATATGATGGAATGATGAAAAAAGGAATAGTATTCATAGTATAGAAATGATTTATGATGGAAAATTGACTCACTAGTGATTTGATATTAGAGGAGATTTAGTATTATAAATTTAGAAAAATGCAGAAATTTGTGAAATTAGGATTTTTGGAAATTTATGAACTTTGTAAGTGAGAGATAGAGGGATTTGAGATTGTAGAATATACGATAATTTCAGGACTTGGAAATTTAATTGCTTCGGGATTCGAAAATTTAGTTAAGGATTTAGAAATATGGAAAATTGTGAAATTAAACATTTGGGAATTTGGGAATTTGACGAGTGGGGAATGTAGGGAGTTGCAAAATTTGAGAAAGTGGAAAATTGGGAAATCGGAAAATTAGGAATTTGGGAATTTGAGAAATTGGGAAATTGGGAAATTGGAAAATTAGAAATTTGGGAATTTGAGAAATTGGGAAATTAGGAATTTGAGAAATTTGAGAAAGTGGAAAATTGGGAAATTGGAAAATTGGAAAATTAGGAATTTGGGAATTTGAGAAATTGGGAAATTAACAAGTTGAGAAATTGGGAAATTGGGAAATTGGAAAATTAGGAATTTGAGAATTTGGGAATTTGAGAAATTGGGAAATTAGGAATTGGAAAATTAGAAATCTGAAAATTTGAGAAATTGAGATGTTAGAAATTTTAAAAATTCCCTAAATTTACAAATCCCTACAACGTGAAAGAAAAACTTTATCGAAATACCCAAAATGCTGCACTAACAAGAATCACTTACAAAAGTCTCAGTAATTAAAAAAGAATGTCTCGTTCTTAAAGGATGATTAAATTGCGGAGACCTCAAGAGCAACCTCGACATGTTCTCCCTTCAGTGTCCTCGCATTCTTTCAAATTAACATTCTCGAATTCCCACGAGAGCGAATTTCACGGTCGAGGATCACCCATGAACTCCTCTGACTGTGTTCCGCGATGTTCATTTTTATCGAACGAAATCTTGCGTGCTCGTTAAAAGATATATGAATATTAATGAGCGGATAATAACTCTGTCTCGCTAACGAGATAGAAAAAATGTCTGTATTTACTGATTTTTAATTATACGTTTGTATTATCGTGTATGCTGAATTGGCTCTAAAATTATTTACCAAGAAGAAGTATTACGAAACTTTCCCTAGTTATTAAGATAATCAGAAAATTTTGTAGGATTTTAATTAATTGAAAACGGGGTTTATATAGATTTTGATGATTGAAATTTTGAAGTCGATTAATTTGTAGGTGAATGATGGAGAAGTAAAATAAAGAAATTAAGTACAGAATGGGAGATTGATAAGAAAGGGAAGAATAAAATAATTTTTGTGTAAAAGCAAGATAACATTACAAAAGATATTATATGCTATGTATTTTTAGGTATCTGTAGTTTCACATCCCTGTATTCCCAGATTTCTACATCCCTAATTCGTAGCAAGCACAGTAATATATGATCAGTGAGGACGAAATAAAAGTCTTAACAAATAATCATCCTTATTATATCAAATACTAATTTTCATTAGTACTTTCATTTAATACAAGTACACTACTTTTAGTTTAGTTCATTCATTTTACTAATTCATCTTGTTCAATACACATATATTCGTACATTGAAGAAATGATTAATATGATGTATAACATTCTAACATTTTTATCTCACATAATATTAATTGCTTTTTCAATATACAATATTAAAAATTATTGTCTCGTTACATCGTAACAATTTTCATTAGTACTTTCATTTAATACAAGTACACTACTTTTAGTTTAGTTCATTCATTTTACTAATTCATCTAGTTCAATACACATATTCGTACATTGAAGAAATGATTAATATGATGTATAACATTCTAACATTTTTATCCTACATCACATTAATTGCTTTTTCAATAAACAACACTAAAAATTATTGTCTCGTTACATCGTAACAAGTACATCTTCATTCATAATTATTGCAATTTGAATTGCACTGAATTTTTCAATATGCATTAAAAAAATTAAATAATAAAATCAATGTATTGTAGCAAAAATTTGTGATCGAATTTCTCCATTCAAGAAAGACAAAACTTTTCAACGTTCACTTAATCGTGCAGCAAGGAACAAGTACTTGAAGTAACACGGTTCGTTAAGCAGAAGCAACACGAGCTAACAGTCGTTTCAACTGGTTTATACTTGACGCGATCGAACTAAGTGGCAATGCGAATAAAACCAATGTTCCGTGCCGATTGTATAACCGTGCGACGGTCATTACGAACGACTTCATTCAATTTACGAAGTTGCACGTATAATACCCTGGTTTTTACCTGTTCGGGCTTCATCTCGTTTAGAGGTCCATATATGGCCGACAACCTTCGAGGTAACTCACGTTTCAAAACCTCGCTTATTCGAGTATTATGAGCGTACAAACCATCCGAGAATTATGAAATTGCGAGACCTCGCGAAATGGGTCAACGATTTTTCTGAAATTGTGTTCGACACTCGTGAAATGCGGATTACACTTTTTGTTGCTTGAAGCTTTTAACTACGGAGGTAGCGTTCCGTGATACGGTTTTAAGTGTGTCAATGTGTATGTTGAAGAAGTAGGTTTAAATATGTGCATTTTGGAGATACATTTTGCAGTTATCGCACTGGTTCTGCACTTGCAAGTTATTACATTTTCGAATCTTTAGATTTAGATATTTATTATTGATATTTAGAATTTTATGTGGGGATTTTGGAATTTTCGAATTCATTAGTTGTAAATTAGAAATTTACAAATTTACCAAATTCTTGAATAGCAAAATTTGCAAAATCAATTTTCAAGCTTTGCAGTTTTACGTATCTCAAAATTTGTGAGAATTGATAAATGTTGGAATACGCAAATTCTAAAATTCTAAAACTCCTGAATTTCCAAATTTCCTAAATCTTCAAATTCTCGAATTTCCTAATTTTCCAAATTCCCAAATTCCCAAATTCCCAAATTCCCAAATTCTGAATTCTTCAAATTTTCAAATTCTTAAATTTCATAAATTTTTGTATTTCCAAATTTTCAAATTCTCCAATTCCCAAATCTGCAAATTTCTAAAATTCTTAAATTCCCAAACTCTCAAACTCTCAAATTTGCTAAATCTTTAAATCCTCAAATTTCCAACTTTTGAAATCCCTAAATTATCAGATCACAAAAATCTCCAAACTCCAAATTTCCCAAACTGAATTTTCCGCGCACCAAAAAAGAATTTGCATCAGCGTTCCTTTTAATTTTTCACTTCATGCTGCGAGAGAATCTGTTTGCACACGTAATTAACTAACAAGTTCATAACGCGTCTTGGCGTTTGATTAAGTAATAAATCATTGACGCGAACGATCGGTAATTAAAGTCGACTTACGTCGGTAGCTGACGGCGATATGACATAAGGAAGAAGCTATGCTTGAGTGACTCACAGTTAAGAGAAAGTTACCTCAAAGCCTTGCACTTAACTTTATCGTGTTACTTCGTCTCAAGGATCTTCGGATTTTGCGATTGAGGTTCCTAAAGTAATTTGTACTAAACTTTGGCAATTCTCAAAATCGTTACTCATCGACATCATTCTGACAGGCAATCGAAATTATTTTGACTATGTTAATTATCTATGTTATCATTCTACGATGATAACAATTGTAGGACTACGTTATCATTCTACGATTTTTCTGAAATTTGAATGTTATAATACATGAAAGACTAAGGGCATTTTATCTGCGAAAAAAAGTACTTAGGATGTAAAACGATTCCCTAAAATGGATGGTTAATGATCGTAGCACTTGAGACCCTTATAAATCAATCAATTTAAAATGCAAAGGTACAATGAAAAAATTGCAATATCTGTGAAACCAGTGAATTTTGATAATTTCTGGTATGAAAGTATCTTTCGATAAACGATGAAGATGAATCTAGATATGTTGGAAGGAGATTTAACTCTTTGCACTCGAATTTTATTGTTTGCAAACAGCAACTTTCAAATGTTAAATGAGTTCTTTTGAGGTTATTATTTCTCTACTAATAATTTTCACTGTTGTCAATTTTGTTATGTTTATATATCACATGATAGAATTAACCAAGTAATGCTTATTTCAAATTATTGTATTAAATCGAATGGTGCCTGAGAGGCACCTCTCAGAGGGTGAAGTACCCCTAAAGTGACCTATTTCTTTCTACAAAATATCAGTCTTGATCGAAGTAAAATCTTAAAACTTTAAGAGGAAGCTTAATTAAGATACACTAGGCAACATAAAACTAACCCTAAAGAACAATCTGAAGAATAACACGTCGATCAAAACCTACAGTACCTCAAAATAACTAAATTGTACAAGCTTTAATAATGTATTCTCCGAGTCGCTAATAACCCTTGAGTTGATGCGACTTTAAACAAATAAATGAAAAGAACACTGTTTGCTCCAGACACAAGTTTAATATTCTCTAATTCATTCGATGTCTCCAGCTTTAATAACCTGCTATAATTTTAAATTTCACTCACGTTGTAAATCATAGAAGAGTGTTGTAATTACCAGCCTGAGGATGCTTATGCGTTTATGATATATCGAGTCATGTGAAATATAAATCAATCATGTATTCCATAAGAGATACACAGATTACGTGGTTTATAATTTATGTTCATTCTGTACTTCGATGTGTAAGAAACATCTGTGGTATAATTACTGACACTTGTTCAGAAAATCAAAATAAAGATTGTGTCCCTGTAAGGTATGTTAAAAAGGAACTGAAGAATATACTGAAGGTCGTATAAATAAATTCATTAATATTTACTAAATTTATTATAACAAAAATGACTTCAGAAATGACTTTGTGTTTCGTAGAAATCTTCAGTCTAACCAAAATTATAATTATAACAAATAAATACTCGGTAAATGTCACATGTTCCATAGGAGCAAAAATTACATGCAAAACGAGAAACTAAATAATGAATTTTTATTTTCATTTCTTCCTTAAATAACAGAAATTCTTATTTCTTTTTTAAATAATAAAAATTTTAATTTTTTTCTTAAATAACAAACCTTCTTATTTTCTTCTTAAATAACAAAAATTTTCAAGCGAAAATTTCTATTTCCTTTCTAAAGAACTACAAATTTTCGAAAAGATTCATTAGATGAAACAAATGCGTCTCATTAAACACAGGAACTGCGATAAAAGCGTTTCACAAGGAAGTTCATGATTAATCACGCATCAATGATGCTTCCAATTAATGCTATACCAAATTATCAAGATCTCTCATCTGTTTTAATATAGAAATAGTTAGTTTTCCTATAATGAATCGGAGTTTCCTCGTAGAGTCTTGTTTCAAGCAACGAAATGTGAGCAAAATGTGGATGCAGATTATTCCATTGTGCCGTGGACTTGGATCTCGATTTGCTTAACTGAATCTGTATTGCACACATGATGTCCTTCGCTTCTATTGCCATGCTTGGCCTCGCGCGTCAACTAATGATTTGTGTATGAATTTGTATGTTGCTAAATCGTTTAACTGCGTGAAATTTCACGTACACGAAATTGAAACTGTACGGGAATTTTGTGGAATTTAGCGGTTTTAAGGTCGTAAACGGGGCAAGTTTATACAGGCTATTTTTATTACAATATGAGCGAAATTTAGTATGTTTCCTTATTTTGTTTCACTATATCCCCTTTTATATTTCAGCTGAGACTTGTTTGCAGTATAGAGTGCATAATGCAGTAAAAAGCATTTATAGCAGATTTGTTAATAATTCTGCTCTTGCCCCATTGCACATAAAATAAAGTTTCAAAGTATTTAACTTCAAGTTACGCTCTAACCCCATTTTCGGAGAAAGTGCAGAGTAGTTGACATTTTAAATAATTTCCTATCAAAATCAAAATGTACAAGGAAAATTAAGGTCCTAGTTAATATTAATTAAATAGTAGTAATTGTATAAAGCGTTCGATATCGACAGTGTTAAGTATTTACACAGCAGACTGAAAATACTTTTTAAATACTGTTTATATACTAACTTTACAAAAACCAGTCTGCACTTACCCACTTCACCTTGTACTTACTTCAATCTACCAAAAATTCATGTATCAAAAATTCGAGTAAAATTGATTACAGTTCAAGTACGAGTGCGTCACGTGTCAGACGCCTCAAAGTACGGCAAGGGTTAAGGAACAGAAATAGTAAGAAGCAGGCATTCCTCGGAACAGTTTCTTCAGCTATTCGTTCCTAAAACGGAAACCACTTTATAGTGTTTCCGGTGGCTAATACAGATATCCTCTCCATGGGGATGAAGCACGTCTATTTTTAGACGCGCAGCATAATACGGCGCATTCATCGTACGACGTTCACGGAAACACGTGGCTATAATTGTTATTTCTAGTTTGTACGGAAGCATCGTTCCCATATGATGTACCGAACGAGAAGATACACAAAATCGAATTAAAATAACAGTTTTTGAAAACAGCGCCATACGTACCAGGGTGTTTCAACGAAAATACAGGCAAACGAGGGGTTGGAGAGCAGTTGTGGTTTTATGAGTGACTAGGACTGTGATAAATAATAAAAAAATGTTTGAAAGTGTTCACATGGAACGTGTTGACGTAGAAAAAACTTGACATTGTTTTTATCGTGCTCTTGAGGTTTATGGCCATATATGGGTGGTTGATGTGGTATGCCATGGAGAACTCGTCAGTGCGCTTGTGTACGTGGTATGGGAGTGGAGATAGTGATGTTGAAGCACGTTTTTTAGTTCTTTAGTGTTGAATTGAACTATTTATTTGTTTGGCAATTTAGAAATTTAGGAGGTTAAGATTTTGGTAATTTAAAGTTTTGAGAATTTGGAAGTTTAGGAATTCAGAAGTTTTGGAATTTGGATATCTAGGAATTTGGAAATTTTAGAATTTGGAAATTTAGGAATTTAGAAGTTTTGAAATATTGAAATTTTGGAATTTGGAAATTTGGGCATTTGGAAATTTTGGTATTTGGAAATTTAGGAATTTAGAAGTTTTAGAATTTGGAAATTTTGGAATTTGGAAATTTTGGAATTTGGATATTTAGGAATTTGGAAATTTTAGAATTTGGAAATTTAGGAATTTAAAAGTTTTGGAATTTAGAAATTTTGGAATTTGGATATTTAGGAATTTGGAAATTTAGGAATTTAGAAGGTTTGGAATTTGGATATTTTGGAATTTAGAAGTTTTGGAATTTGGAAACTTAGAAGTTTGGAAATTCAGAAATTTGGAATTTTAGGAATTTGGAATTTTAGAAACTTCGACATTGAAGATTTAGGTATCTATATATTTTAAAAGTAGAAAGTGTGAAATTTCCATTTCGTTTTCACATAATAATAAAGATGTTACATTCTCAGAGGAGGATCATTGCACTCACTGACCCAGTAGACATAAAAAACAACTTGTCTTCAACATACCGATAATAATGTTATCAACTGACCTTTCGTCGCGTGTGTCCATTACATGTAAAATTACTAATTAATTGCACCATCACTCAAGAAATATGTAGGTCAGACAGTTTTCGTGCATAAAACTTTAAACATATCTTCTTTTTACATTTTTTGGTGGTATCACACCGTTCAATTATTTCGTTACTCCAAAACAATAGGCAGGGCGACTGCCACGCCAACATTGAGTACCACTGACAGCGGCGCGTGTTTTGCTGAACTATTTTTTTTATAAAAGGAAAGCAAAAGTGATTTTGTAACTTCGCTTGATGCTTTCTTCTACAGAAATGTCTACTCTATCATGTGGGAGATTTTCGCCTAGACCCATAGTTTTTTAAATAAATTGAAAAATTTCAGGAAAAATTGGTGCGTTTTTGGTGTCTTTCTTACTTTGATCATCATTTAAATATTTACAATGCAATAACAATTCATATAGTTTTATTCAGGAAAATTCACAGATTCTCCTCGTGTAAAAAGCCGCTGAATAGCTGCTACGGTAAAAGCATACAAAATTTGCAATTTTTTTTTAAATTAATTTTCTCAAAAACTGTACTTCCTAGAGAAAAACGGATTTCAGATTCGTATTCAGCTCGCAAAAATCTATAAGAATTTCATAGTAGCCGTTACGAAATCAGTTGGCTGGCTGTTGTACAATGTAGTTCATGAAATATCGTGCTGTCACAGTTAGGACACCCTGTACTTCAACTCACGAAATCCTCGTCTAAAGCGCAACAGTAAAAGAACGAACCGTTGCATTCCGTTGACGATAAGCGTATCTTTATAATGAGCATACGTTTCTCCACCGGTGCCATAATGAGCGTCCTTCGAGGATAGTTACTCGTCGATTGTTTTACGAGCAAGAAGAAGAAAACGACTCTCTGGTAGAAGAAAACGACTCAACCGGACAAGGGATCTCTTGTGTTTTGCCCCATTTTTCCCCCTTGTTTCATACACTGATATGTACCGGCGCTGTTTTCTTTCCTTTGTAATTCTCTTTAATCATTCTTGGCATTATTCATCATTATCTGACACGAGTACTTTGCATTATAACTTCGATAAGTGTTAACCCATTTTTCTCTCGTCTGTTAATTACGGTTATGTACTTCGCTTTTTTATTACTCGACAGTTATGTGACTTTCTCAACATCAGAAAGGTGGAGTTTTGTGCAGCGCGGGCATTAAAGAATCTTTTAAGCAATATGGCTGCGTAAGAGGTAAGTGACAGTGGAAATTATGGATTTGTGGTTTGTACAGTTTAATGTTTAGGGAGATAGAAATTTTCAAGTTAATAAGGTTTGGTGGATGTAGGAAGGTGAAACTTTTCAAGTTCTCAAATTTCTGAACTTCTGAATTTCTGAATTTCTGAATTTCTGAATTTGACAATTTCTGAATTTGAAAAATGAAGAATTTGAGTATTTGATCGTTTGAGTATTTGGACGTATATAAGTATAAGAATATAAGCATTTGAAAATGCAAGAATTTAGGAATTTGAGAATGTCAACATTTGAGTATTTCAATTTTTTTAAATTTGAGCATTTGAACATATCAGAATTTAAGAATTTAGGACCTTGGGAATTGAAAACATTGAGAATTTGACAATTTGGAAAGGTGAAATATTGGAAATTTGAGAATTTCGAAACTTGACAATTTGGAAACCTGACAATATGGAAATTTGAGAATATGGAAACTTGACAATTTGGAAATTTGAGAATTTCGAAACTTGATAATATGGAAATTTGAGAATTTGGAAACTTGACAATTTGGAAATTTAATAATATGGAAATTTGAAAATTTGGATACTTGACAATGTGGAAATTTGAGAATTTGGAAATTTAAGAATTTGGAAATTTGAGAATTTGGAAACTTGACAATTTGGAAATTTAACAATATGGAAATTCGAGAATTTGAAAACTTGACAATTTCTAAATTTGACAATATGAAAATTTGCGAATTTGGAAACTTGTTAATTTCTAAATTTGAAAATACAAGAATCCTACTTCAAACTACTAACTTCTGATCACCTAAAAACTTAAAAATAAAAAACCTGAAAAAACCTCGATAACCTCGATAATCCACACATCTATAAGTTTAAACATTGATCCCTATTCAAATAAAGCCACATTGCACTCAACAGCACAATTCGTATTTTCGAAATACTAAGTCCCAGAATAAACCGTGAATCCACAATTTTATCGCGTGGCAACGTGAAAATATTGGGCAGGTAAAGGTGAGGTGATGTAAGGAAGAAGTGTACCATGGCCATCGGGTTTCGTGAGGGACGCTCCCTTCTTTGGCAACTGGGTCTCATTTTAATTCCCTCCTCGAAAGAAAGGTTCGGCTGGCAGCTGTTGCGAGCAAAACATGGCTCGTTCAACTTCCGAGCACAAATGTATTCGACGGAAATGCGCTTCTATCTCAGGTGTTTTAAACGAAGACACACCTTGAGCGTATCATAACTCTGATAATCTTCCGGTGAATTCACTGCTTGCACTTGGCTTATCTATGTTTGCGATTGTTATCCGAACGGGTTCACACGGACAAACGTTTCTTCGAAACCAACATTTATCGTACTAGCATTTATTTCATGAAACCCTTGATTCGAGACATTTTCTGGAACGAAGTTATATCACTTTGGAAAAATTGTTGTTATAGGTTAGGTTGTTGGTATAAATTGTGAGCACGTTAAGTTTTTTAAGAATTAATAAATTATTATTGTGATGAAAATATGAGGTTGTTAAATATTCATTTCATAAACACAATTTGAATAGAAATCTTTATTTAGGAAAAATCTGAAAGATGGACTGTGGAAGAATTTGATTGCTGTGAATTAGTAAATAATTCATTATGGTATAGTTATGAATATAACGCAAAATTTTTATGATTTTAAGTTAAACAATTATGATTATTCTATGAAAGTTTAGATTGTGGAAGAATATGGAAAAACTTGACTTCTATGAATTAAAGTTGTAGATTACAGTACACTTGCACAGAATTAAAAAAATACTGATTTGATACTAAAATTTCTATGAAAAAGTTATCTTTATTAAAAGTTTACTTAAGCATGTAGCTTATAAAGAAACTTCATTGATTTAATTTGGAGTAAACTATGACAATTGTACTGTCTAGTTGAAAAATATTAATCTGATAAAATTTGAATGAAAAATTACTTCAATAAATAATTACTGTTATTTATTATTTTAGTAAGCAATAATACAATTCGATTATTTATTACAGGTAGTACATTTAATTTTTTAAATAAATAACGAAGTAAATTAATTCAATTGTGCACAGAAATAAAATTAAAACCACAATACAATAAATTCTAAAATTTCAACTCGAAGACATATCTTTAGTATCAAAATACAAATAGAAATTTAGAATCTTGATCCATCAGAAGTTTCAAGATATTTCCAAGAATCCTCGAACTATCATTACTATGGAATTTCTGTGGACAATTTTGAAAGTTTGTTCTCTCGGTTGACTGATTTCAGTGACTTGCTTATCGCAGAGGAATCCAATAAGTAAATGAAAACATACAGTGTATTCCAGGGGAATAACAAGTTGTGTCACGTACCTATATTACGATCTTCAATAACATTTTAACCATACTTCCAATTATCGAAATAAGAACACATGATTTCCGATGTTCAACATGTACCTCTGATAAATCAAATTTAATTACATTCTATTTTTAGGCATGTGCAATAATTTGGTAGATCGAAGTAACGTCACGATCTTCCTGTGTCCAGCGTTCCTGTACACTCTGCATTCTAATTACTTACGGGATTACTCGACGATAAGCGTCATGGAATATCTCTGACACGAGTATCGTAATCTACAGACGCGTTTTACTGGCACGTACACACGTACTCAAGATAAACATATGAATTGTTCCAGTGTTCCAGCTATAGCAGAATGTCACAACATTACGAACATTCCTTCTTTAAATCTCTGCATAAAAATGTTATCAAAATTCCATGTCATAAATTACACGTAGAAAGTGCTTACTTTTTCCCAAAACTTACAAAAGCAGTTTCAGTTAAAAATAATACCAATTATAAATTGAAATGCATCTACGTCTCAACAAATTAAATTTCATTAAACAGCGAGAGCTAATCAAAATAATTGATATTAAGACTAAAACAGTTGATACTAAAATAACTTAAAACTAAAATAATTGATATTAAAATAATTTAAAACTAAAATAATTGATATTAAAATAATTTAAAACTAAAATAATTGATATTAAAATAATTTAAAACTAAAATAATTGATATTAAAATAATTTAAAACTAAAATAATTGATATTAAAATTAACTAAAATTGTCGTTAAATCAATATACAAAGCACTCAATTTTGACAATTCATCAAAAAACAGTACAGTGTCGAACGCATGAAAAATGAATCGTAGCGCGCATGCGCGGCACCCTGACTAGGTCGAATTCCTCGAGGGGTAGGTTGCTCACTGGGTCACGGTGTTAACGTCGTACAAAAGAAAAAAAGATATACATATTTTCAACGGATGTTACCTTTCTTTGCGCTTCCGCAGCGAATCCTGACTTGGCTGCCCTGTTACTGGCCATGTTGGTGATCCCTGATTCGTTTCACCGGTGCAACACGTCCCAAACAAAACTTACGGTGACAAAAATCACTCGTAATGCGACGATAAATAACGCGCACGATCGTATGTGTACTACACTGTTCAACGGTCGCGGGTCGACTGACGCGCTCGGGTTCGGCGAGAGTCCTTCGGGCGCTTATTGGCCGACACGAAACTGGCCGAGTATTGAGTTTTCGTCCGAAGCCACGACACGTGACCTCCGTTCTCCAGTCTGGCACGAGGATGACGTCAGGCGCCGTCTCTGACGAATTCCTGGAGCCGCTTTCATGAACAAACGTTCCTTTACGTACCTGGTGAGGCAATGAGTATTTGGAAATTGGGATTTAGTGATTTGGGAATTGCTTCAGTAAATTTTGGGTAAATTAGGCTTTCAGTAAACTTTGATGTTGAGCTGTTTGGAGAATTTGGAATGGGGGGTTCAGGGAGTTTGAAATATTCGAAACTGGGGAAATATGGGAATATTTGGACAGTGGAAAGTAGAGAGTTTGGAAAGTTGAGGACAAAGAATTTTGAGAATTTGGGAATTCGAGAGTCTGGGGTTTGGTGTGTGGGGATTTGAGAAATTGGAAATTTGGAGATTCAGAATAGTTTGGGAGCTTGGAAATTTGAACACTTAGGAATGTGGGAGATTGAAAATGTGAGAATTTAGGGGTTGATAAACTTAGAATTTAGGGATTCAAAAACTTGGAAAGTTGAAAATTGATATATTTGGAAATTTGGGAATATTGAAATTTGAAAATTTGGAAATTTGTCAATTTGGGGATTTTGAGATTTTTGAGAATTTGAGAATTTAGGGGTTGATAAACTAAGAATTTAGGGATCTAAACTTGGAAAGTTGAAAATTGGTATATTTGGAAACTTGGGAATTTTGGAATTTGGAAATTTGACAATTTGGCGATTTCGAGATTTGGCGGTTTCAGAAATGGGGAATACGAAGAATTAAGAGGTTTAGATAATCGAAATTTGGAAATTTGGAGATTTAAAGTGTAGAAATTTGGAAATTTGAGAATTACGATATATTAAAATTTAGAAATTTCAGGATTTGATGTTTCATAGTTTGAATATTTCGAATTTTCAAGGTTTGAAAATCTTGGAATTTAAACATCTGAAAATTTAATATTTGAATATTTCCAATTTGAAGTTTGAAATGTGAAATATAATGTTTTGCAAATTTAGAAATTTAGAGATTTGTGTAATTATAAAATAAAATACACATACAGCTCCCCAATTTATTTATTGATCCAAAATCTTCCTAGACATATGTACCCACATATACATATATTTTTTTAACGCATGTATCCTTCACATCTACTTATTCTCTAAATATAATCTATATCTACTTGTGGTTGATGACAAAATTTACAATGTAATATTACTAATGAATTTACAATGTAATATTACTAATTTCCGAAAATCATCGGAAACAGTAATTCGATGGAAATGATAAAACGAGTGTTTAAAGAAATAGGTAGTTAAGATATGAAAGAAAATTCTTACTCCAAAAAGTCAAGCGTAAAATTCTCGTCACCATATATGGTCAACGATAAGAGAGTCATTTGAATATACTGTTTTTTTATAATCGCTGCTTTGTCAATTTTTCACCATGTGACCAATGTTCGTTTGATTTATGTATACCGATGACGTCAGCACCAGATGTAGACTGACGAGCTCTGTGAATGGTATTCGCTGCGTTTCGAAAAACTTCAAAATTTGTGATATCATAATCTTATCAGTATTGTCACATTAATCGTAAAAGAATGCGTTTTGTATTCAATTCTACATCTGTATCTAGATTCTATCGAATTTACTTTTTCGTTGGAAATTTATTTTTGTACATAAGTCATTTGTATTTGAACATAAGTAGTTTGTTAATTTATTTTTATATATGAGTCATTTGTTAATTTATTGTTGTATATAAGTAATTTGTTAATTTATTTTTGTATATAAATAATTTGTTAATATATTTCTGTATATAAATAATCTGTTAATTTATTGTCGTAAGTAGTCATAAGTAGTTTGTTAATTTATTTTTGCACATATATTATTGTACATAAGTTTTGATCTTTCTTATTAATTCTTATTATAATTTCTTTACAAACTAGATTAATCTATTTGTCTGTTCTATCAATTTATTTATGAGATATTTTAGGGCAATTTTTTAAGCTTAGTCAACTAACTCAAGCTTGATCAACTTGATCAAATAATTACATCGTGCAAATAATATGATTACATTGATAAAATGTCTGCATTTTCAATGTATATAAAAACGGAAATTGATAAGACACATTTGTCATTGAATTCCTTGTTTAAAAGGAACTTGAAACATCTTGATAAAATTATATAAAATTGTAACTATTATTGTTATTGTAATTATGTAAATTTTATAAACGATTTCATTATAACAATAATTATAATCATTAACTTATCGACAAAATGAAGTTATGAAACATAATACAAAAATAGAAGACACTTTGTAAAACATGTTTATACATTTAGAAAATTTATTATACGTTTATAAACTTGATCATACATTTATAAATCTTGATCAAATATTTACAAACTTGATCACACATTCATAAATCTTGCTTACACGTTTGAAACCTTGATCACACATTTATAAATCTTGTTCATTCATTTGAAAACTTGATCATAGATTTATGAATGTTGTTCGTTCATTTGAAAACTGGATCATAGATTCATGAATCTTATTTATATATTTGAAAACTTGATTACATATTTATAGATTGGTTTCATACATTTGATTATGTATTTATAAATTGTCTTCATACACTTAAAATTTTATTACATATATTTAAAAAGACGTACTTGTATTATAACATATGTTACAATTTATATAATACATGTATTATAACATATATTAAATCTTGTACATACACGTGTATATGTACAATCACCTGTTCATATATTTATTGTATCATATATTTAAAGACATATATGCATTATAACATATATTAATACATATGTCTTACATACATACATATATGTACATCCACCTGTTCATATATTGTATCATATATTCAAAAACATATACTTGCATTATAACATATATTACAATACATGTATCATAAAATATATTAATACACATGTCTTACATACATACATATATGTACATCCACCTGTTCACACATGAGAAACAACTGCTGATTCATATAAATTATTCTCAAAGAACTACAAATAAAAAATGAAAAAATAGTCTTCTACGATCGAATACAAGCCTATATTTTGATCAGAAAAGAATATCAGTTGTCTTGAAACCTACGATGAATGCAAACCATAGGATCTTTCCAGTACCTTTATCCTGACCACTTTCTCGAGCCCCTCCGTTACTTTAGGACGAGAACTCGTTCTGGAAACGGAACTACCAATGGAACGACAAGGAATTTTTTAAGTGTACATTTTCCTCCGCAGTATCTCCTCCGAATAAACCGCATAAAACTCTTAACCACTATTTTTTTTATTCATTTACCATCATCAATACGTATGCTTCTCTAAAAAAATGTTCGGTAGAAAAGGAAGCAGTTGTACGAAATCGACGTAGGTACAGTCTTTCATGAAAATATTCGAGATGCTTACATACTAAATTGTTGGCATTGTTAGGGTATCAAAGCGGATTTGTGTGTTATTAATTAATTAATGTACTAGTGTTTTAGTTTGTAGATTCTATTTTCTATTTGATACACTGGGGAGGAAGTTTGGGGAGTTTCGGTGTTTGAGAATTTGGAAAATTGGGAGTTGGGGAAGTGGATTATTTGGGGATTTTGGAATTTGGGAATTTGGAGGTTTTGTGGATTTGGGAGTTGGAGATTTGGGGATTTAGCGATTTGGGGATTCGGGGATTCGAATTTTTGAGAATTTGGTAATTTGGAAACGTAAGAATATGGAGACTTAGGGATTTGGGGATTTGGGAGTTTGGGATTTTGGGAATTGGAGAATTTAAGAATTTGAGAATTTGAGAATTTGAGAATTTGAGAATTTGGGAATTTGGAGATTTGGGGATTTGGGAATTTGGAGATTTGGAGATTTGGGGATTTGGGAATTTGGGAATTTGGGAATTTGGGAATTTGGGAATTTGGGAATTTGGGAATTTAGGAATTTGGGAATTTGGGATTTTGAGAATTTGAGAATTTGAGATTTTGAGAATTTGAGAATTTGAAAATTTGGGAATTTGGGAATTTGGGAATTTGGGAATTTGAAAATTTGGAAATTTGGAGATTGGGGGATTTAGTAAGATGAAGACTTGAGAATATCCAGATTTAGGGACTTGGGCATTTGGAAGTTGAGGGATTTGGTAATATGGGAATTGGAAAATGCAGCATTTGGGGAATTTGATAATTTGTAAATTCTGGAATTAAAAAATTTTGTAATTTACAAATATACAAATTTAAGGGTATAGAGATTTGGAAATCGGAAGAATTCCTAAGTTTGAAAATATTGATAATTATATATATCTATAAACTTTGTATTGGTTTATTGGTAAAGTCTGCACTATATTTCTAAGGACGTTCAATGCCCCATGAGAAAAGCATTGCCGTAACAGAAGGAATGTATGGAACTCACTTTAATAACGAGTTCTCCCTGCACCGCACAGCTTTCAAAGAATCTGTATGAAACGTTTGTTCAACTCATCGTTTCTTCTCAATACTTCGGTTAATATCAATAATACAACATGAAAATTGGTCACAGTGTATTAATATTACGTTAACCATACTTATCAAAGTTACCGATACATTTCATATTTTCAATCACAAAAATTAAAATTACTTCATCGAAGCATATAACATTTTTATTAAAAAGTCTGTCGAAACAAAAATCATTTAACAGTGCAAATTTACAAAATTTCGAAAGGTGCAATAAGAAGTTTTACAAAATATTAATAAATAAATTATTGTAGAATATTCTTGAATAAGGTGAAGTAAGTTCGTAAACGGGGCAAGTGCGTATACAGGCTATTTTTATTACAATATGAGCGAAATTTAGTACGTTTGTTTCCTCGTTTTGTTTCACTATATCCTCTTTTATATTTCAGCTAAGACTTGTTTGCAGTATAGAGTGCATAATGCAGTAAAAAGCATTTTATAGCAGATTTGTTAATAATTCTGCTCTTGCCCATTGCACATGAAATAAAGTTTCAAAGTATTTAACTTCAAATTACGCTCTTACCCCATTTTCGGGGAAAGTGCAGAGTAGTTGACATTTTAAACAATTTCCTATCAAAATCAAAATGTACAAGGAAAATTTGGTCCTAGTTAATATTAATTAAATAGTAGTAATTGTGCAAAGCGTTCGATATCGACAGCGTTAGGTATTTACATAGCAGACTGAAAATACTTACGTTTAAATACAAACTTTACAAAAATCAGTCTGCACTTACCCACTTTACGTTATTACAAGTTAGACAAATGTCTATACTACATGATTTTTCATTTTTACATTTAATTTAATAATAGATATCGCTAGTGTTAAAGCAAAGAACCATGTTTGAATGACGAAGCGTACCATAACAGGGAACGATTACGGTCGACCTTCGTTGATTTTACCGTACACTAAAATTTCTGCTTACGTATTTTCGTATACGTGTCACGTATCGATGACTCAATCGACCATACTTCAAGTTCTACGAACGTGTATATGATTTGCAAAATTGCGATTCGCCAACGGAATTCGCCAACGATAAACTGTTCCTTCGGGAATAGCAAACGTTATTCAATATTTAGAAAACCACGAAACAAGAATCATAAACTGAGATCCATTAAAACGTTGGATAATTCTACGTGAAAGCATTTCGTGTTAATACTATTCAAATATGTGGCATGATAACAGGAAGATTGAACTGAAACGATATTTCTGTTGATTCTGTTTGATTTGTTTATGTGAACTTATGCTGGTATAAAGCTAACAAGGGAATATGTTGAAAATTATTTGAAAGCTTTGCTAAATTTAATGCTAATATTTCTTCAATTTTAAAGCACTATTTCATTCTAATTTTCCTGCAGTTTTAGAAGACAATTTAATAGTAATTCTCTTGTAATTTTAAAAAGTAGTTTAATAGTAATTATATGATAGATTGGTACACATAAGATATTGTTTCTCATTTTGTTTTTATGGATCATAATTGTATAAAAATGTTCTATTATGTGTTCTATGTAAATTATACATCAAAAATAATGTTTCCTATCAAACACAATTTATTTAAATGGCTTAATTAATTTAACTTATATTTAATTATTCGATATATAATTATTTATTCAATTTAATTATTTAAACACAACAATGAATATTTAACGAATTGCGTCGACTACAAAATTAATTATTCATTTATACTTAACAAACATCACACATCATGTACGTCGAACATATGCAACAAAATGAAACGAAGAGTCAATACAATAGTCTCAATAAATCTTTAATCCTATTTTTCAAGAAACCGTAAAAGACACCCACGATGTTTGCACACCAAAGCGTGAACACCAGATAAAAAGAAACACTAGTATAAAAAATTAAATATTAAAATCACGAATAAGTGACATCAGTGTTAAAGTTATGTGCACACGAAGCAGAATTATTTATAGAACGAACTGAAACTGTGAAACATTAATATGTACATTTCCTTGTTGCCATAGTAAGAAATTAGAATCTCACCTGCACGTTACGCCACTGCGTGGGACGATGCACCAAGGTCGAGGCCACACATGCAACTATACATATGTATTGTACATATGTACCTGAGAATGCATCTTTGAGTTGGGTGCACGCGTGTGCAAGCAACACGCAACGTGCGTTCACGTTACTCGCGATGGTTGCACGCAAACCAGTGTTAAGTGCAAGGACCTCCTCTCGCGTGTTTCACAAATACATCTAGTAATTTGAGGACAGTGTGATTTTACTCGCCATTGCTGTATAATTTTCTCGCTAATTATTGCTTTGTACTTAGAAAAACGTTATGTGTACGAGAGAGTAGTTGCTTATCGAAATCCTTAATACTTTTATGGAAATCGGAGAAGTATACTGTTAAGATTATTATTTTGTGGAGAAATTACAATATTATAGTATGAAGAAATGGTTGGTTATTTTTTATTTGGAAAATTCCAAAGTTTCTAAAGTTTCAAAACTCCAAAATTTCAGAATTTCAGAATTTCAGAATTTTAGAATTCCAGAACTTCAAAATTCTCAAATTCCCAAACTCCAAAATTTCAAAATTCCAAAATTCCAAAACTCAAAAATTTCAAAGTTCAAAAATTTCGAAATTCCAAAATTCTAGAATTCCAGAATATCAGAACTCCAAAATTCCAGAATTCCAGAACTCCAAAATTCTAAAATCCCAGAATTCCAGAATTCCAAAATTTCAGTATTCCACAATTCTAAAATTTCCATTGTCTATTTTGAAATTCCAAAATTAAAAAATTGTAAATTTCAAACTCTCAAATTCCCAATTTCTAAAATGCCAAAATTCCTTTCTAAAATTTGAATACCTCAAGAACTTGAGAACTTCAAATTCCCAAAATTCTAAAACCATAAATTCCCAAAATTCCAAAACCACAAACTTCCAAAATTCCAAATTTTCAAACCCTTTCAAAACTCGAAAATCCAAACTTCAACTCAAAGCATGAATATAATTAAAAAGAATTCGCTTCTGCTACATCGTTTCAAATTTATAACTGATCATGCACATAATTTTCACGAACCTAGTACTTTATCTCAGTTTTAGTATTTGCCGAATAAGCAGCAACTTCGGAATAATATCATGTAGTCCGACGTTAAAAAAATGTCACTGTCAGCGGAATTTGAGTTGAAAGAATACCATTTGCGGAATTCGATAAGACCCCCAATGTCTACCTTGTGTTTAGATTAATTCCTCAAATCGTGATTTAACAGATATATTTTGTTCTTTTAAATAACAATGATAAGATATGAGAACTGTTGCATTGTTTCACACGATTGTTTCATGTACATTCAGAGCAATATGGTTCCTTTTTTCGTGTCGGTTCACTTACGGTTTCCGTCGAAGGATGATTAAAACCGGATCCAACGAAAACCAGTCAAGGTAACGTCCTTGCCATCTCAATGGTCTTTCTGATCGAGAAATTTGGCTTGCAAAGTTCATCGATCAAATTTTCATTTATTAATTATTTTGTTAGTGTTGCAGTAGATGTATAGATTAGTTGAGGATCTCAAACTATTTCTGGCTTTTTGAATGTATTTGTTACACATTTTTTGGTCTTCAATTTAGTTGACTTTATGGTTCGAAAGTTCTCAAATTTTTAGCAAAAAAATCTTGGTGCAAACTTGTAGAGTTCCTAAGTCTAATAATTTCTAAACTTAATAAGTTCAACAAATTTTTACTTTAATTTTAATAATTAAAAAATATCGTAGCTTCAAAGCTTTAAAAACTCTATAGTTTTACAATTCTGAAGTCTCAAAGTATAAAAATTCTGAAGTTGTAAACATTCCAAAGTTTTAAAATTCTATTCCCAAAATTTCCTAATCTTAAAATTCCAAAGTTCCAAACTTCCATAACTCAAAAGTCCCATTTTAAAAAATAGAATTTGATTGTAAAACCTTAGGTTCTCCAAATTCTAGAGCTGGCACTGACTACAACATACTAATCACGCATTTCAATGTTCCTTCATAGTACATAATACCGTAGAACAATGCCTGTTTCCCGTTACAAATGGCCATTCTTCTCAATGATCACAGAATTTTAATTAAAAACATCGTCTCTAATCAAGATCATTGTCCCACAATAAGAATACGCAATTACCATCTTATAAACGAAAAGAAAGGAAGGATACGCATAAAGGCAAGATGATTATTTTCTAGACAACTTTATTACATATCAGAATACAGCCTACAGCTTGTAAATTAGATACTTATCGATATACTCTTAAATATAAGTAACATCCGGCAGGCTTAAATAATAGACATTGCCATCTAAAATCCATTAAAAAATATGAAAAAACGATCGTAACCGGATTAAAAAATAAATTTGAAAGTCAATAATGCACATTGCTTTGCTTTGCTTTTATTATCGATTACAAAAATGTCGTCAGCGCGTGTTCGTGGATAATGTGTGACGTCTCTTGTGTACGTATGTGTACGTGTGTGTATTCTCACGTAACCGTGTGTATGTATAATAACGTATAATGATATGTATGTATGTACGTGTGTACGATTGTGTTCGGTGTACGACGCGATAATTTCGGACATATACCGAAAAGGATATCATCTATCATTTTTTTTTATTCATGAATATCTTCCTTTCGTACATTCCGTTTTATTCGTTCAATCTCTCCCCATTTAATCACCTTCGTTTCCCTTTCACGTGTCTTCTAGAATCACATAACATGTACATCGTGTATGTTATAATGTTGAGGAAGAGCCCGTGGCAGTGAACAGAATGGGTATGTAAATATAACCTACGATCTATAATAGAGTACGTGATTTGATACATTGCTTTTGCATGCATTGTTAATGATATTTCCTTTCGCGTAATTTTCTTATTATATCCCTCTTCATCGTTCACCCCCCGTTTTTTCGTATAAGTTTTCAACTAGCAAGCGCATAACAACCGATTCTTTCCGTATAATGTCTCATCCTCATCTTCATGTACGATTAGGTTACCGAAATGATATGACGTGTCAATATGTAGTAAAGTTACTCTCAGGGGGCCGCCAAAGCCAAAACCATAATCGTCTTATTCAATAATAATTTAGCTATACAACGGTGTATATCAAAACTTATAAAATACCCAAAACCACTGTGACGACACCCCTGACCCTGCATTTGCGCGATATACCATCTCTCCTGATATGCGTTAGAGCCAGACTTCTTATTGGTCATTGATTATAAAGATTAATGTTCGTAGATTAAAATTCCCAATCGATTTCTCTTCGGTCGTTGGTATCGTTGGAATAAAGAAACCTGTCTTCCAGTTTTGATAATGATGATGGTTATTTGAAAGCCGGCGGTGGCGCCCTCTGTCCGTTGCTCTTAGACGAGTCCTCGCTGGTCATCACCGTCACCAGTTCACCGACAGCTTTTCCTAAGTCTCCTAAAATACAAATTTCAATTATAATCCTCGCTCGAGATGACCACATTTATTTCTCCATTAATCTATATCACACGATCGATCACCTGTCGGTGAACATTTTTTTAATGACATTCAGGTTTATGCTTCTGCTTCCAATCGACCACATGCACGCATACGCGAACGACAAAGAATGCCTGGCAGGCAAATATTTCAGTTTGAGAATTTATGGTTGTTAAATATGCAGAGGCAAGAAGCAGTCAGCAGAGGTTGTTACAACATGGTTAGAGTGAAACTCTATTTATTTGAACATGCCAGGTGACAAATTATGTTAGCTGGGATGTTCAGCTAACATTAGCTTAATAATTCCATCCCCAGTAGTAACTCCCTTAAATTTAGCGTTAGGGTTAATCAAATATTCTCTTTGATTTTCGTTACCAGACGACATATACTTATGAATTTATGTCACATCAAGGTCTGCAAAGTATGCATAAATTGCGTGATCTGTCAGAAACACTAAAGAGACACCGAGGTATTCATATGTCCACATTAAATGTCTAGCTGCATTTACTCGAGTATTATTAAAAATATAAAATTTCTCTGACTCGATAAACGATTTTCTGTCCGACAAGATCGTGAACATGTGACAAACGAAAACGTGGTAAAGAAGGAATCCAGCAGGAAAAGAAGCGTTGATAGTCTCACCTTACATCCATCCTGTGGCGTGAAAAAACAGGAAAGCATTTGTTATTGTTAAGCAGAAACGAGTCGTGCATAAGAACGTTCGACACAGCAATTAATTACGCTACACAAGATGATCGTACGAATCGAGTACACGAAGAATGAAACGAACCTGCCATGTGCAAGAGATTGCCCACGTTGTGGGCAACGCTGTGAGAGTGCGGTGGCGGTGGTGGCCTCTCTAAACTGCTCACTCTTCCCTCGTTCGAACCTCCACCACCTACGCTCATACACCCATACCAATAAGCTTATGCTGATGTCTTTGGTACTTTGTGAAACGTTCATTAATATGCAGTTAGTATAGCGCCAATAGTAATACCTCCATTACCCGCTTATTTCTGAATAATGAATTTCATCTGATCAAGTATGCCCGCATCAAATTATTATTCAAATCCCTTGTAAGACAAGCATGTTGGAAGGATGTTTTAAGTACCCTTGACGCCTGTTCAACCCTTCTTCAGATTTTTAATTTTGACGTAGTTAGCTTCCTGGGGCTTTCAAGTGCCAATTTGGCGAGTTGGTGATTGATGGTTGTGAAGTAATTTTTTATGCGTTCAAGGGTTAGGGTGCGTCTAGTACCAACTAGAGTGTAGGTAATATGATTTAAATGTGGGGATATAGTGCGTTGTGGTTTCACACGTACATATATGACGTGTGGTGATGTATGAGTAGCTGTATAATCTATGGTGAACTATTGTATCTACATAATGCATGGTAAATTAATGTATACATCTGCCAAACTTCAAATTCCCAAGGTACTAGGACTCTGAACTCTTAAAACCGACTATTGTTTAATAATTATTGAAATTTGCTTGTAACATACTGCTTCATATCTGAAGAAGGATGAAACACAGAAGTAACAAAGAATTGAATCCTAAAGGATAATGCTTATGAAAGTAACGATAATTTGAATCTTCAATTAAATCCCTTGTTAAGTAATTAAGAACCCAAAGTTTGAAGATCTAACATACCCGGAGAATCATGATAATGTCCGTTCATCTTCGCAGGAGAGTCCGTCGCTAGTTGAGATGCTGTCACGCTTCGAGTTTGCAGCGTTCCGGTTTTCGATGGTGACGAAGCGTTTGGCTGTAATAAAACATATCAATAATGCAGAATATCTTTAGACATATGCAATTTGACTTTATACTATGATATTTTATATTGCTACATTAAATACTATTACAAGTAGTTCCTAGAAGTATGTGTCATTTGACATCTAATGAAGTTAGCTAGCTGTCTATAACATTACTTCATTCATAGGTTAACAGAGGTACATTATTTAGACTAAGTTAACAAGGTACATTATTTAAAAGAGTGTAGTTGAAAAATCAACAACTATCAATATAAACACACCTCGTCCAAAAGTTGTCTGAGTCTCTGCAGCTGCGCCTCCAGCTGGCGATTATGGTCCTCCAATATCTGCATGCGCGCCTCCAGTCTGCCCTTATGTTGTCTCAACAACTTCGCTTCGGCAATCATGTCGCAGTCGGGTTGTCTGTTCCCATGGCCATCTTCCGGCGTCGAACCAGGCGTCTGTTTCGAGCGCAATCGTTCGTATTCCGCTTGCAGCGTGGCATTCTCCTCTTCTAGTTCGCGTATCATAGCCTCGAGTTCTTCTCTTTGCTCCGCGTCGATCGCTGCCATCACCTGCACGGGGCTTCTGGGCACGTTCACGTTGTCGCCCCCATTCAAACTTTGACAATAATGCGCTATCAGCTGATGCTCGTCGTCGCTGTCCGGCGTTGAGTTGCTTCTCGTGCGAGACAACTCGACTTCCGCTAAACGGGAAGCGTACATTTCCAATCGGGAGTGCATATCCTGGCTGAGAGAACTGTGTTGAGGAGACGGGGCAGGGGACTCCAGGGCATCCCCTTCCAAAACGGTTTGCACCGGCAGATAACCGACTCTTGGATGCTTCTTGAAGTATCTTTTGGACTTGAATTTGTTTCGGAGCGCTCGGGTGAAGTCGCGCACGTCCTCTCCAGATGTGGTCTAAGGAAGTAACAAACATTGGGGTTTTAGTCGAGTGATATGTACTGTGTATATACTTTGGATGAAGATCAGTATGTGAGAATATGAATAAGAGTGATTAGGTGACAAATGTGTACTTGGATTTATTAAGATAGAATACGCACTGGATATTTAATATAAGGGACATAAAATGTAGGTCACAATTTCCAAATTTTTCAATATTCAATTACCTAATTTTCCAACTATTAACTCTATAAACTTATAAATTTGTAAATAACCAGATTTTTTAATCTCCAGTTCTTAAATTCCTAATCTGGTGATCTAGTAAATTTTATATTAGAAACCTTGGGTGCTGATTGACATCTCCATGTCATTATGCACTGACATACTCATGTACTAAGATGTTTATGTTAATTGGTATTAACTTACCGCTGTGCAGTATTCTTGCATGGGATGTGTCAACTTATGATTCTTCGCCTTACGTCCAGAGAAGAAGCAGTTTTGACACATGTCGAAATTGAAGCATTTCAGGCAACGATACCTAAAATTCAAGAAAACTGGGTGTTTATTTCACTTTGATCATTATCTAAATATATTTAAATGTTCGAAGATAGCCATATTGTTCTATACACCTATAACAGTATAAGGTAGGATAGTTTTACCGACAGTCGATAGTGCAGTAATGTAAGAAAATAAAATGCCTAAATCAAGTGATAGTATTTGAGACGCAGAATGATAAATCACACTGATATATCTGGTTGAATATTTGTTTACATTGTTCAGTTAATATCAATTGATTTACTTGCACTATTAGTTCTAAAGCTATTTTTGAAAATTACCATATTGCTTTACATTTTTTTTGTAGGGTACCTGTTACAACTATTATACCTTATAGATCTTTGCTCTTTTGTAGGATATTATACCTATTATACCTTGTCATAGCATTTTGCTCTTTCATAGGATACCTGTTATACCTGTTATACTTGTTATAAGGTGTTCTTTTGTAGGATATCTAAGTGCACATAACTATAGAAATAAAGATTACCTGAATCCAGTGATAGGATATTCCTTGCATATGTTACACTTCGCTTGATGCTTGGCGCTCTCCGCCGCGGAGAGTCGATGAAGCACAGGCAGCCAAACCATGCTCTGAGGCTCTTGTTGTAACCAGCTCAAAAAGTGTACCGCCTCTATCTCATTCTTGTCCTTTCCAGCCTTTTCGAAGCAGCTGCGAACGCTTGGCTCGATGTTCGATCCACCGAAAGCCGCCACTTCACCCAGCTGTCTCGGTACTTGGATGCAGTCGTGCAATAACAAACCCAGTTTCCGTTGATCTACCAGCCTGTTCGGATCAGCGATCAGTCGGAAAAGATCTGCAAATAATCGAGTTCTCGTTACGTATGGGGTCGTTCACTCTTCAGCTACGAAATGAAAGAACATCGATCTATACTCACATCGATATTTTTCTTCCAAGTGACCCTTACACAACAGGACCAAACCGACTTTGAATGAAAGCACTCGAATCTGGCCGGTTCGTTGACTGTGGACGAAGTATTAAATTTATTGCGGTTTCAAAGAGAACTTTCTTCAAGGATGGATTTTATGGACTGGAACATTGGCGTAACAAGGACTTTTTTTTAGGAAGGTAAACCTTAAATTGATACATGGTCCTGCGTTATTGCACTTTATTGTTATTGTAATTTTTGTCAAGATTTTAGATAATTGTAGGCTCACTAATTATTTCTATATACTGATTGCAAAATTGGGAATTTGAGGATATTAATCTTTGGGACTTTGGATATGAGCTGAGGGAATTTAGATGTTCGAGGATTTGGGGACTTAAGAATTTTTGAATTTACGTAATTTCAAATATAGCGATTTAGAAATTTAAGAATTTGGGGATTCAGAGATCTGGAAATCTGGTAATTTGTGGATTTTCGAATCTAGAAATTGGGAAATTTGAAAGATTATAAAGTTGGAGATGTGGAGAGTCTGGAGTTGAAGACTGTAGAGATTTAGAGAATTAGGAATTTAAGGATTTGTGAACTCAGAAATTGTACAAAATCAGAAACTTGAAAATCTCCAAAAACTTGATAAACTTAGGTATGATATTTGAAAATTAGACAACATGTATAATCAGGAGATTTAAGAACGGAGTTGGAATTTGAAAGTATCTAACCTAAATTTTAGAGGTGTCTTGTCCCTCCCCAGTCCCCACCTAGTTACGCCAATGACCCTAAATACAAAGCACGTTGAAAAGCGTGAATTATTTTGATGGTCGAGGATCGCCCACTCACCTATCGTATACATTGAGGAGCCAATTGATGGCCAAATCGATGCACAACGGCACAGACACCTGCGTTGGATTGTCAGCCGTTATCACTTCGTACAGAGACGTCAGCACTGTTACCATGTCGGGAATGTCGATCAGCTTGTCGTTTTGCGCTCGTAACCCGTGCGAATCGAACTGCTCCAATGCGGTGGAAAGACTCAACAGATCCACTGCAAACAGACATCCGAAAATTCAAACGTTAAATAAAAAAGAGTGCATATTTTAACGACTATACACGAAACAGGCTGATGAATCTAGCTGAATATTTCTCTCGTGTACCGTTCAATATGTACATACTAATTATGACAGACAATTGATTGATTTACTCGCGCTGTTGATTTTAAAAGCATTTTTTAAAATATTGTTCTAAATTTGTATAGCATTCTCCACTTTTGACGTGAAATGTTTACCGTGTAGGATGTTTGTACGGTTTATGGTGACTGACGCTTTGATTTTTAATAAAAGAGGAACTTTGTGTCGATAATAATTAAATGGTGTGCTGTGAGAAAAAAGAGGATTGAAGAAAGTTTATAATTATTAAAAAATATAATTGTTATTGTACATAATAATTAAATATAATAATTATTATTGTACATAATAATTACACATAGTAATTAATATTGTACATAATAATTACACATAGTAATTAATATTGTACATAATAATTATACATAGTAATTAATATTGTACATAATAATTACACATAATAATTAATATTGTACACAATAACTACACATAATAATTAATATTGTATACAATAATTATACATAATAATTAATATTGTACATAATAATTACACATAATAATTAATATTGTGCATAATAATAATACTCCAATTAATTATTTTTATGTACATAATTTTTAAATAATTGATATTAACAATCATATCACACTTCATATTGAACATTTCATAAATACTTTAAATAAATAAATATTTTAAATACTTGATAAATGCGTACATGTACCGTATTCTACTTTACAAGAAAATAAACAGTTTAGTAACCCAAAAAAGTAACTGCATTAACATATCAGCAGAAAGCGATTGTATCAAGAAAGTACAACAAAATAAGAAGAATGAGTGACACTGACGCACGAAGGCAAAACAGAAACGAATGATCAAATCTATCAACAATGATCTATGCGTCATCGCAATCGAGCACGTGATTAATCGAGGAAATTATGACAATTAATGAACGCGTACGAGACTGGCTAATCAACGATACGAGCGGAATTAAACTCAATGCAGAGGAGCGATGCAGCATCGTTCCTGATCGTATTTCTGATACATATTTCGGGATATTTCCAAATTCCTTCCATAAACAATTCAACGTCCATCGGCGGTAATAAATATTCATTGCAATGCGTGCAAACTGCACGCGACATCGAATATAGCAATGTCTGATTCGTTGCGATTCTGTATCGTCATGCGACAGTCGCGTGATTTTCAAAACGTCGTGCAATCGGTGCGATATCGTTTTATCGCGGGGTTCTTCGATCAGAATTCTGAAATGGTCAATAACGATGTTTTGCGGTGATATGTCATGGTGTTTCAAATTGAATTTGTGAAGGATGTTAGAGATCGAAAGTTATGGATTGGAGAAATAATAAATTTTTGGGATTTTGGGGATTTGAGGATTCGTGGATTCGGAGATTTGGGGATTATGGACTTTGGGAATTTGGGGGTTTGAGAATAATGGAATTTGAGAATTTGGGGTTTTAAGAATAATGGAATTTGAGAGTTTGGGGGTTTGGGAATTATGGAATTTGAGAATTTGGGGGGTTTGAGAATGATGGAATTTGAGAATTTGGGGATTTGAGAATGATGGGATTTGAGAATGATGGGATTTGAGAATAATGTAATTTGAGAATTTTGGGGTTTGAGAATGATGGGATTTGAGAATTTGGGGGGTTTTAGAATGATGGAATTTGAGAATAATAGAATTTGAGAATTTGGGGATTTGAGAATGATGGGATTTGAGAATAATGGAATTTGAGAATTTGGGGGTTTGAGAATTATGGAATTTGAGAATTTAGGGGGTTTGAGAATAATGGGATTTGACAATAATAGAATTTGAGATTTTGGGGATTTGAGAATGATGGTATTTAAGAATAATGAAACCCGAATAATTGAGAGGTTTGATAACAATCTCAATAATAACACAAGTCAATAACACCACTTTGTGACGCCACCTACATCACGATTTTTCAGACTAAATTCCTGAAGAATGCTATACACCAAAAGATGTAAATTGCAAAAATAATAAATTTTTAAGATTTGACGATTTACGGATTTGAAGAATTGAGGATTCGGTGATTTGATGATTCGAGAATTGGAGGATTTGAGGTTTCAGAATGAAAGGACTGGAGAATTCGAGGATTAGATTAAAAACTAGATCAAAGTCCCATAGAAATGATAGAAACGAATGAATACTCACAGCATAAACGCTTTTGAACCGTGCGCAGTTTCATCGCAGTTCTATACGCCGAAAATCGTACTTCGTTCAGGTCCGCCAGAGAAGACATCAGCTCTATCATTTTCGGATGATCCCAATGGGTGGTCTCCGATTGATGGCTGGAAATATTTCAAATTCAAAAGTCTAAATCAAGGTACCAAACAAATATAGCTGAAATTATTATATTTCTACGTTTTTAAATTCCTAAATTTTGCATCACTAAGGCGTTTAACCTAAAATTTGTTAATTTAAAAATTTCCGAATTTTCAAGTTCGACTTCAAAATTCTAAAATGTTGAAATCCTCAAATATTTAAATGTTAAAATCCCTGAATGTCAAAATTTTTATAAATTTGCAGACTGATATAAAAACAACTTGCAATTACATTTTTATAAATCACTCCTACCTTTTTCCATTTTCAAACAGTTTATTTATCCTACATTCTCTATCTAAAATATACATACACATCAGATAATAGTGTACATATGTTCTATCATTTATCGACCAGTCTTCAACCAAATATTTCCAACCCTATCATCATATCTCCAATAAGTAGAAACTTTTAAATCGAATCAGACCTTATGTTAACACCATTAACCCCTTACACTATTTTGTCAAGTCTGACTCGTGACGCACTCATACTTCGGTTATGACAAATTTTACTCGAATTTTGAATACATTTCAATTTGGAGTTCAAGTCCAACTATAATTTGCACAGTCAACAAGTGCATGATACCAAGTGCACATAACATTTCAAATTTCTGTGTCTGGTTTCATGTTATGGCTGATATTAGTTAGTTCTGACTGACGCACTTGACAAAAACATCAGAGTGATATGTTAATACTAACATATTCAAAAATTTCACATCCTTAAGCACTCGTTATGCAGCCTTTACTTCTCAATTATATTACATCTTACTGATACAAAATATGCCTACAAACATCATATTCAAATTAATTTCAAATTAATTTCAATTCCCTCTTTATCGTTCTCTTTATATAAACTTTACTTAGATTCTCTCTAAGTGACCATAAAACTATAAGACAAGTTCAACCTTCCCCACATTTCAGTCCGCAAATGAATAAATAACAGCTCTCACAGTACCAACTAATTAAATGCAACGAAACATTCAGATTCGTTGTATAGGTGCAAACCGAATTCGTTGTATACATTTTGGGAACGTCGAATCTGTGAGCAGTACACGATCAATATTTCACCCTGTCGGGAATAAAATCCGTTCCCTGTTCGATCCCAATCGGAATTTCTACCGTTTCATTCATTTGCAAGCAACGTCCGACTAAATGTTTGCGACAGTACGCGAAATCCCAGACACCATCGGCGAATTCCCGCCAACTTCTTGTTGCCCGGAATCACAATTGTCTCATCAATTATTCGTTTGTTTGCGTTCGAACGGGAGATCCACGGCACCGTAAATCTACGAGAGGGAGATATTAGAGAGTAAGGAAGATCGATTACTTGATATAGTAAGGCACTTTGGCGGGTGTGAGGGCTCTTTCCCATGGTGGTTCCACGCTGCTCGCGAGGAAAGCCTGGCTACCCGGAGTGCTGCCATCCTTTCCAAATCCGCTTAGCAACTTGTAACGCTCGTCAACCGCCACTTGCAGCACCTTCCACCTGCGAAAACACGTGAAAAAGTTAGTGCACCCCGTTGGAAAACCGAGAAATAATCGACCTCGCACGTCCGGTTAAATAAAGTATCTCCGAGGAGACACCTTGTTTGGCGAACCGTAAATTGTGACGAAGAAGCCGCTGGATGGACTCTTAACTGGTCCCTCTGGGACCAGCGCTCTGCTTGGGACCGTAAATGGAAGGTAAACGAATGTCCGGTTAATACGAATATATTGTCTGCCTCTAATCACTTCTATTTTTAACTACTTTTTATATTCAAAATTAAGTGCTTTGATCATTTCACTGTCAGTAAAATTTTGTTGTTCTATAGTAAAGAAAGTTGTTCGTCCATTTAGTTGTTAGACTGGCAATAGAATATATACGTTACCGTGAAAGACCGAAACTGAAGAATGTCGACTTTCACCGAATGTCAAAACATACCAAATACGTCAGTGAAAGATCGAATTTTGATTAAATTAAGATATTGCAACTGAAACTTTTTATTATATTCTATACTAAAACTGATACCTTTTATATTGTATATTTTATACTGTATATTGTATATTATATTGTATATTGAAATTAAAATTTGTCATTACATGTTGTAATTGAAAATTTTCTATTACATTATGCATATATGGCGATTGAAGTTTATTGACTGATTGATTGATTGATTTTATATGGGCTTCGACTATTGAAGTTTATATTGAAGTATATTGTACATACATATTACATTTGAAATTCTCTTACGAGTTTGTATATTGCAATTAAATTATTTCCATCACACTCTACACTATAATTTAAATTGATTAAATTGTAGCTTTCAAAGATTATGAAAATGAAAAATTTTCTAATTTTAAACTTACACTTTTTGTTTCAATGTGATTATAAATGTACTTATAATTCGGTAAAGTTTCTTCATTATGTGCATCGCACTTTTGAAGATTTTGCGAGATATTTTGTATTATAAACCACTTCACTGTAACTAAAGAGTATGTACTAAATGTTTGTCACAGGTTGCAAGAACTCTCGATCATATCATGTATTATCATCTTCAAGCAAAAGATATCTCGCTTAATATTTAGTTTTCCATGACGTTCTACTAATAGTAATATCTTTATTGTTTGAAAAAAATTTATATTTGTGTGAAAAAATGCAGTCGCAATTTATGAGGGATGTTAGAATAGTACGCAACCTTCCAATATCTTCAAAATTCTAAAAGCTTAGGTTTCAATTTCTTAAATTTCTAACTTTTCACATTTCTCAATTGTCCAAATTTTTAAATCACTAAATTTCCAAAACGTCCAACCAGAATAGACGATTACATCCACATTTATATTCGATTAATCATAAAAATTCGCCTCACTAGAAAAAGATCGTAATAATCCACATCGGTGTCAAAGAAGTTATTGCAATAAATTTTAAAACGAATCTCTCAGACCTTTTGATGGGATGCCTGATGTTGAAATCTTCACATATCACATATGTAATAATGAACATATTGGTGTCCATCAACACAATACACTTTTAGAGGAATCCGACAAGTTTGATAGCTAATGCTGATACTTTTGAGCTTCACCAGTAAAGCTTTAGTGATTATAATTATAGTTAATGTTAATTATAAGTAACAGTGACCAACCTTCAATGTAAAGTGCTACTTAGTTATCTTTGGGTATAATATGTGACTATATTATTCATACTAGCTTAAAAATAATGATCCTCAATAACAAGAAAGCTAGCAGAGACAGAATGTGAGGATCTACATCAGCGTCCATAAAACAATAAATTTGAATAGGAATTTAAAAAGTTCGATGGGATACCTGGTGTTGAGATCTTCGAGTTTCGCCAGCAAAGCATGAGAAACGATGACGCTGCTCGAGGCGAAGACGCTCGCCTGATCGTTTGCGTCCTCGATGTTCCTCTGTATGGGCACCAGTCGTTCGCCAAATTTCTGCAATTGCTCCAGCAATTCCGTCGCCTCGTTGGCGTCGTTCGGATTCTGCCAGCCGCTTTGGATCGCCTCGGCGGCGGCCATTCGCGACGACAAATCCTCCAGCGACTTTTGGAAGACACATATTTTCTGCAATGCAAACGAAAATCCTTTGAATTCTTCGTATTATCTTGTTTTATCCTCTATAATAAACTCGAGGCGGAGAGGGGACGGATCGCTAACGCAAAACTTTAAGTCGAAACTTTACGCGGTTTCTTCTCGCGAAACTTTCGCCCATTAAGCGATTTTACGAGAACGTTAAACGCCTTAAGCACACAATACGCGCGATAACTTCTTCTTTTCTCCCTTTGTTTCTTTCCCCTTTCGTTGCTACTATGAGAAAATTTTTCTTTTAATCTTTACATCGCCGCTAAGCGAAACAGCCAGAATTAATTTATCGAAGTGGGAAGTCTGCGGTGGTTTCAAAATGAAGATACAATCGTACCCTGTTTCTGGTGGGAACAAAAATGTTACACCTCGTTAAAACTGTTGAATTTGTTTTCTTGTTCTCTGCTTTTCATTTCTTTTCCTTTTGTTTTCGACGTTGTTTCGGGCTAGGTTACTAGTTTGTCGAGGGAAATTGGACGAAATATACTTTGATGCTTGCCTTTTGTTTGATTTATTTTAACATACTTGTTTCTTCTCTTTCTTTAAAAGTGTTAGGTAATGAAAAGAAAAAGGAAAGGAAATTAGAAGTTTCTTTGGACAAAAACGCAACTCTCTATTATTTTTATTTTTGTAGTACTAAATTGATGTAGGAGTATAAAAGTAAATATAAATGCAAATACTAAATAATAAATTACCTATACATAATTTTAATAGAAGAATTTGTGATCTACATAACTGATCAATCGATCAATTGATGTGCATATAAGCTGATCAATTGATCAGCTGATCTACAGATAGAATTAAACCAATTATTATTTGACAGTGATTAAATAAATCAGTCACTTATTTTCTTCTTCTCCATCTAAGCAGCTGTTCACATAAACAAGCTGACATTAATTTATAATTTAGTTTAATATTTATTTGGACGAGATATTAACATCTGTATAATCACATTTCACTGTAATGTTAATCTTCTCTTAAAAAATAAAATTAGTGATACTAATAATTACAAAATTTATATTCAGCGTTAACCAACTGTTAGTTACAATGATTTTCAAATGAGCGAACACCGTTTGTCAGTGCATTCGGGGTTGAAAAGAAAATAGCGGACATAATTGTCAAGCCAGATGTTTATGATCATGGAAACCACATTTACGGTTTACCAAGTTTCGCACTATACGGGTGGCTTGTGAATAATTATTGCCATTAAAATTCGTTATAAATTGTGGCATACTCTGGCATAAATTTCTGTAATTAACCTTTAGTTGGTGTGATTAGATCTATTGTGCTCCAGTAAATTTTTATAAAAAACAGACTTTTCTAAAGTAAATAAAGCAGAAAAATAATACCTAATATCAACTAATGACTACTACTTAAACAGTTACATCTGAAATACTTCCAGAATTTTAAAAATAATAATAACAATAAAGAAGTATTTTCTATTTAAAAAATTTAATATAAAACAAAAAATTATAATTACAAAAACCTACAAAAATTTGCAATATTTCTTAAGATTAAAATTAATATTTTACAAGACTTTCAGTTTCATTAATTATGTAATTACTCACATTTAAAAAACACAAAAATGTATCATATTATTTGATGCAAAGAAGGGTTAAATTAAATAGCCTGAGTAAGTTTTAATATTACATGTTCTTAAATAAAAAAAAAGAGTATGTAAAAGAACATTGTTTCACGTTTTTTTGAGATTCTCCTGAACGAATCAGGCTAAAAGGGCGGATAAGAAATGGTTGTCAAGATAACGCGATGCCCTTTTTTCCGCTCCGATAAATTATATTTAACAGGAGAACTGCGATGTACAGACTGTATCGTGAACTGGCAGGACAAAAGGGGCGCAACAATAACCCTTAAACAACACCTAACATCCCTTTCAAACCGTTCCGACGACCCAAAAGCATTCAGACGAGCTTTTCATTCATTCGATTACCCCCCATTCAAGCGTCGCAACCCCTCTTCGTTGAGCGTTCTTCGCTTTTCTGGTTAAGTCGCTGCCTCTTCGCGGTCGAACCTCGACACAGAAAATAGGGGTTGCAACTTGGAACGAGATGAAATGGATTGGGAGAACACGATAGTCAAGCGTTTGCACGCATTTGCAGTTTTCTTTATACAGATTATGTATATAAACGAATACAATTTTTAAACTTTCAAATTTCCAAATGTTCAAATTCCCACATTTCTAAATTTCCAAATTTCCAAATGTTCAAATTCCCACATTTCTAAATTTCCAAATTTCCAAATGTTCAAATTCCTACATTTCTAAATTTCCAAATTTCCAAACTTCCTAACGTAAAAATTTCTAAATTCCCCAAATCCCAAATTTTCCAAATTCCACGCTTCCCAAATCCCAAGCTCCCCAAATCTTAAACTCCACAAATCTCAAGCTCCTCAAATCCCAAATTTCCCAAATCCCAAGCTCCCCAAATTCCCAATTCCCCAAATCCCAAATTTCTCAAATTCCAAGCTCCCTAAATTCCAAATTCCCCAAATCCCAAATTCCCCAAATCCCAAATTCCCCAAATTCCACGCACCCCAAATCCCAAGCTCCCCCAATCCCAAATTCCTCAAATCCCACGCTCTCCAAATCCCAAGCTCTCTAATCCCAAATTCCCCAAATCCCACGCTCTCCAAATCCCAAACTCCCCAAATACCAAATTCCCCAAATCCCAAATTTCCCAAATCCCAAATTTCCCAAATCCCAAATTTCCCAAATCCCAAATTTCCCAAATCCCAAATTCCCCAAATCCCACGCTCTCTAAATCCCAAATTCGTAAATCATTAAATACCCAATGTTGGATTTATTCAACAAAATAAATGTTTCCTTCTGCAAAAATCATCGGGTCGTAAATTTTCACTAACGTTGAAGGTTCAACTCAAAAGGTTGCAGATATTTGTTTTACGCTTCAGGACCCATAGAGCCTATAGGTGCGTAACGGATTTTTTCTTATTCTTACGGTTTTCGTTCACCAGTAAAGACGTGCCTTTCTAAGCTTAACGAGTTGAATTAAAGTTTCTTTGTTAAAACATTAAATTGTTATTACTCTATTTCACCACCTATTTCCTATACCCAAATTTCTAAAAGTCTAATCTTAAAATTTCGATACTAAGTTCCTATCTCCACAATTCCCAATTTGTTAAGTTCCCAAGTTATAAAAATGCCCGAATCTCTAAATCTGTAAATCCCTAAATCTCCCTGCATCTCCAACAATCAGCAACACTTAAAAAATCCGTTTCCTCTCCGAAGCTTCGCGCACCTCTTATCTAAAATTCCCCATCGAGCGAGAAATCTTCATTAACACGTAAATCCACGTTTCAGGATTAAGAACACACCCTCAGTCCACGGTGTTTGAAAAATTCGCGAATAATTGGTCGAAATAAAAAAATGAGATGGGGCTAGAAAATGGAACACAGGAAGAATAGTAAAACAGGGATTAGAATGAACAGTAGAGAACATAGAATCGTGAAACAATAGGCAGGACGAATGGCAGGAGAGGGCAAAGCAAAGAGCACAGAGAGAAGGGAGTAAGGATAGGGGTAGCTGTAGAGAAAAAAGGGGTGGTGTGGAAGGAGAAAAGATGGAAGGAAAAAGGTGAACAGCAGGGAAAAGGGGTTGGTAGAAGTCTGCATTTGCATTCCAAATAAACGTCGACGATGGACGTTAAATCGCTCTAATTAGTCGTCCCGCTATGAAAGTACTTTAAGCGGTGCTTGTTCGGCATCCGGCGCGCGTTCTTAAAGCGGAAAAGCGAAGAAAAAGCTGCGGAAGAAAAGTCGATCCCGGAAGTTCGCTCAAATCGTCCATGACGCGTAAAGAGAAGTCGTCAGAGGGTCGATCGTAGAAATTCAATGGCCGAAACTGTGTACACGGTGCTCCCCGATTGGTACGAACGAGAGGAGGGTGAATTTACAGTCCCTCGCCATCGACTTAGGGTTACATACAAAAATTTTGCTTTTATGGCTCGAACATTGTGTCACATATTCAACAAGACCTTTCTTATAGCAAATCAAATCGAAACTAAACATTCTACAATACAACTTTATAAGAGAAATGTACAAATTTGTCTATGTACATACACTATCAACTGGTTATTAAACAATAAAACCATATAATTCTTACTTGTACTTGATAGTTTAGAATTGCATAAACTGTTAGATTAAAATAAAATAAGAAAAAATTCTTCCTAAAACCATTATCCACACAATACTTCTTCCTGTATCGTACATAACCTACTTGTGTATAAATCAAATTCACGAAACGGAACGCGAATACCACTCTCGACCAGATATTTGCACACTCCATTGTGGTTAGTGGTCGACTTCATGAGGCTGCTAAGTGCACTACTAATTAAGTTTATTGACACTTGCGGTTGCAACAGTGTCAGAGAAGAGCAAAAGACTGTTGGAACGGTACTCGGAGAATGGGAGTAAACAATCAGAACAGAAAAGTAACTACAGAAATCTTGAGTAAATTTTCTTTTTGACAGTACTCGTACGTTGTTGTTTCAAATGCTTTATGGACGAACTTCAGAAGAAAATTAGAGTAAACGGGTAGAGTAAACACTCTTCGGGGAGATAATGCTTTTACTTTGAAAACTCTGTTTTGCTCTCTGCGGAATGCGCGTGAACAGTTACCAACTATTAAAATATATAAATTAGGCGTGTGAACAATAGTTTACAAGAATTTTATGAAATAAAAACAAGTAACGTATTATTTAAAGGTTAAGAAAATTAAATTATTAATATTCAGTTGATTTATTTCCCTTGCTTGTGTAAAAACATGTAAGCACCCTTATTTTTCAATTTTTAAAAATGAAGTTTACTTTGAATATAAATACTTGAAATTAAAATAAACTTAAACTCAGTAAAGTTCCAATGAAAACTTTAATTTGTATCTCATTTCTAATATTCGTAAATCTTTTTCCCTTACAAAATATTTCTCATCCCTACAAAGAGAGATAACCCATAAATAATCAAATAAAAATGACTGAACATCCAACATGAAAAGGGCAATTATAAAGAACTGTCCACATCCATTCGCAAAATATGTGTGCAAACATTCACGAGAATTAAGGGGTTAATCCTTAGCAGGGACGAATGATTGCACGTAAAGCGATATCAGGAAAGATTTAATTCCAGCGATAAATCCCGACAGAAACGTCGAACGTAACGCGATCAAGATGAATGTACAGGTGAAAATAAGATTACAAATCCATCGATAAGTCTCGGTTTCCCCGAAGCTTCGCTACGAAATCGTTCGAGCAAACAGACGGACGAAAAAGGAGAAAGAGAAGGAGGTAAAGAGCTGTAGAAGGCGGAGAACGAAACAATTTTTCCTGCAGTCTTGGCCGTCTGCAATGTCATTTATTATGTAGCCAACCGGGCAATTAAAGTTAACTCGGCCGTGCTTTCTCTCTCCTCTCCCTTTCCTCTCTTCGTATGTCCCTAGCCACCTCCTGGCGAACTTCTTCGAGGAATTTACCAAGCTAATTGTCTGGCGCCGTCCGATACTCGGTTTGTCGTTGCATCACTCCTTCGATAATTACCGCCATTTTCCTTACATTAGATTCCACTGAAAAATCGCGACGACGTATACTTTGCAAATTATATCGGACGAGGGGTTAAATAGGGTTAGGTTAGGTTGGTAAAAATCAGGGGATATATTTTTTGAGGGATTTTGAAATTTGAGAATTGAGAGAATTGGTACTCGACAATTTCTTGGAGGAATTTACTAAGCTGTCTGGCGCCATCCGATAGTCGGTTTGTCGTTGCAACACTCGTTCGATAATTACCGCCATTTTCCCTACGCTGAATTCCACTGAAAAATTGCAACAACGTATACTTTGCGAATCATATGAGGCGAGAGGTTAAATGACTGTTTGGTAGAATTACAAGGAATATTTCTTTCATGAGGAAATTTTATTCTTTCATTTGGAAATTTCAGAATTTAAATGGGTGTAACTTGGCAAATTTTATATGAAAATATTTGCAAATTTAGAAAATTGCGAATTTGTACGGTTGGGCGTTGAAAAATTGCAGAATTTAGATATTTAAAAATTTGGAAAATTAAGAATTTGCAAGTCTGGGAGATCTTATATTTGGATATTTGCAAATTTAGAAAATTGCGAATTTGTACGATTGAACGTTGAAAAATTGCAGAATTTAGATATTTAAAAATTTGGAAAATTAAGAATTTGCAAGTCTGGGAGATCTAAGATTAAAAAATGTAAATATTCAAAAATTTAGAAAATCAAAAATTTGCAAATTCGGGAGTTTTAAGATAAGGGAACTTGCCTTTTCAAATTTCCCTACCATGACAATAACCTTAAACCCCTTTGAGACAATCTTTTTTAGGTACTTCCTTGCATGTGAAGATTAATAAACGAATAGCTTATGTAGGTATGAGCTCCATACAGTCAAATGCTAAACAGAGCACATATTAGTTCATTTAGACTTTAATTCAAGGTACATAATTGCCTCTATTTTAAAAAACGCATTTATATACCTTGACAAAATATTTCAAAATCAAAATCAGATGTAGCTACTTTATTCTAAATATTTACTGCATTCAAGTGTACGAGAATCACAGCAAAAACGTTAAGGTGAAGGTCTAGGGTAGTTCGGTGATGCTACGAGGCCAGATTTATAATAGATGCAGATGGCGCGCTGCCAACGGCGAGGCGCCACAATATTGCCGCTTAGTCACCTCGGTCAAGCCTCCTCTTTGTCCTGCTGTTCGGCGACGTAATAAATAACAGAAAAGACCACGAGAAAACTGAATATTTATGAAGGAATTCGGTGGCCCGTCTCCGTTATACGCTCCTTCTTTTATTTCGCCGTTTCTTTTTGCTCCACTTCGTTGATATAGAACCGTCCGTTTGATCACTGTACATATTTGCTTTACTGATGGCGGCTACTCTCATAACTCCAACAGTTACCCTTTCTGTTATTTTTGCGGTGAAATAAAATATAGTTTCAAACGTATTCGTCGAACATTTGCGAACGGATATTAATAATTTTTGTATGGTTAACAGTTGCATAGAATTTATATGAGAAAGTCTGAGGTCATCAGAAACGACAAAATAGTTGAAAATCTTTGTGATTCGATAAAGTTGTAAAATTTTTATTTTGTTAAACTAAAATTTTTTGTTTGCAAGTTTGAGATAGCAGATGAGTATAAATTGTAATTCGAGACAAAAAGTGTAAAGTTTCCTCTTTTCGGTTTACATTTTATTAAATAGTCCTTTTGAAGTAGTTTCGTTCATTCTTATAGGAAATTCTTGAAGAACAAAGAAAAATTATGGATGCAAATTCAGTATGCCTGAATTTATGAGCGATTTACATAAGTCAGTTAACGACCTAGTCATTTATTCTACTAGCATTATTAAATAGACATGAAACAAAGCTTCATGAAAAGCGATGAAACCACAACGAATAAATTACTTTTCCATAGAGTTAATCACCATTTGTAATTAACAGTAATTGCATGCACAAATTGATCAGCGGTAAATTGTTAACCTGTGATGATATTTGACTTCGTGGAATAGTGTTCAGTGGTTCTCAAACCTTCATGAAATTTTTTAATTTACAAATTTACAAACTTACAGGTTTATTAATGCATAAATTTTCAAATATTAAAGTAATTCAATTTTTCGAATTTATCAGTTCTTTCATTTGCAAATTCTTAAATTTGTGAATTCTTAAATTCACCAATTTTTAAATTTACAAGTTTTTAAAAATACAAATTTTTAAATTTACAAATTCTTATATATATGTACAAGTTTTTACAAAATACAGTTTTAAATCCAAACTGTAATATATAAAAATACACGCATCAACAACTAAATTTGAATATAAAATGATTAAAAGTGAATTTTATAAAACACGAACAATAAGAAAGAAGGAACTTAAACGATATTCATCAAAGAGTCCTAACCTCAACAGCTAATGCACTCGTCAGCGAGCATGAGTAATAATACCTCGCAACAAGCGATGCATAATAATCGACGCTCTTTAACACGCCATTAACGAGTCGAAGGAGCGAAAGCAACAGTACACGAGGGACTAGAAAAAGTGTTATTCCTGCCTGTTACAGAGTCTACCAGTCAAATTAACCCTAGATTTACGGACGTTTAATGACCACTTACATTTAAATTAAAACTATAAGACTAAATGAATAATGCACGAGACTGTCTTACACAATGATTCTACCTTACTGAACATTATCTTGATGAAGTAATTTTAACAAAAGCTTCTCAGTAATTGTCATAATTTAACACTGGGGTATGAAACGAGTTTATCTTCGATTTACTTTATGTGTTAAAAATGTGAATAAATTTTTTTTTAAATACCGGTTTTACATCTCAAGACTAATAGTTCTTTGTATTAAAATTGAATTCTGCGAAAATCATTTTTCAATGCTTTTGAAGTTTCGTGCATTCACTATTTGAGGCCAGCTGCGAAATATGTTCAAACTTTCAGAGATTATTCATTTGTTCAAGTTAAAATAGGTTCGTAACATTTTTAGTAACTGGAGTTTTAAACGTCGCAGTGTGTCAGGTATTCTGACGAAGTGTGACCGTCAAGGGTTAAAATAAGACGTCCAAGAACCGCCATTTTGACTGGTGGATCTAAGGTTAATCGAGCGAACTTACCGGGTGTTTTATGCGGAGGTTCCCGGGAACATCCTCCGGTTTTGTAAAGCCCGAACAGAATTAACGAAGGGGATATTTTAGTGGGATAACAAGGACGTCGTAGGATAAATTCATTAAACCTGCTCACGTAGATAAATTTGTCCTGTATAATTAGCGAACGCAGCAACAAACGAACGAATAATTTGTCCGCGTAATCGTTCCGCGAATTATCGCGATTATTTGCATACATTATCGTAACGGGTCGCGTGTTTAAAACGAATCACCAGAACACTCGTCGACACGGGGGTCCATTTGTCATTTCCGCCATTAACGAATACCTCGAAGCCGACCGGTTCGAGGAAGTTGAATGAACAAAGCTCTCGAGACACGGCCGTCACTGACTCGAGCGTGTGGGGAATTTTAAAATTCACCGCCAACAGCCTTTGCTTTACGTCCCGAAGGAAGTCACTGCCCGTGAAAATCGTCTCACGATATAAATAACCTCTGTCGTGGAAATATCTCGATTTTAACAACCTCGGAATAATCGAAGTACGCGTCGTGAATTTTGTAATATGTATTATCTTGGATTACGGACTGATGCACGTCAAACTTACATTTACATAAAAATTGAGTTTTCATATCGATTGGCTTTTGTATAATTGAAGACTAGCATACCTAACCTACCTAACCCACCTAACCTAACATACCTAACACACTTAACTTACCTAACCAACCTAACTTACCTAACCTAACATTAGAAACTTGAGTGTTCAGAGATTTTTAAATTTGACAATTTAGTTTTATAAAAATAGTTTATAAAAATATTTATATAGTGTAGTAAATTGCCAATGTACCTAGCATTTTATTGTTCTTTATGTATTTGCAGTGGTAATAAGTTCTAATACAATTACCCACAAAATTATAGGGTAAGGGGTTGTTAGGAAGTTTGGATGTTGTGAATGCATTATAGCGAACGTAAGTTATGTTTTTAGAGATACGAAATTATTAGGAAAATTTTGACGTAAATGTAGTGAACAGTTGGTAAATTATATTATACTTCCAAATTCCAAAACAGCTGCAAAAATTTTTGGTTCCAAAATTTCACATCATCAAAACTTTATAACTTGAAAATTTCAAAATGACAAAAAATATGACCAAAATACAAAAATTCTAAAATCTCAAACCACTAAAAGTCTAAAACTCCAAGCTACTAAAATTCCAAAATCTTGATCTAAGAATCCAAAAATCTCAAAATTCTAATATCTTCATAATGCACCCTGATATTGATAATCATATCCCACATATGATCTATTTCGTCCCAATTAATTATTTTATGCAACCTCCGCAACAAAATAACGAGAGTCTACATCCAATTGTAAGAACTTAACCCATTCGCGAGGGTGTCGAATAACGCAGACATCCTCGAGATTGATAAAAATATTTCGCGGCTCGCAAATGCATTTGCAGCGGAAACGCTTTTTACGGGAGCAGACGAGCAGAGAGTATTCTTGTCCGTTCTCGCGCGAAATTCCATTGTACCGACAGATGCTCTTAAAGCTGGATCCGTTTGGAATATGTTTCCATGAATAGAATTCGATCGTGGAGCATCGCCACTTGATATCCCCAGACCTTGATATTTCTTCGCGAGAAATATGCTCGTTTCTCTGCATGAAAAATGCGATATGTCTAGAAACTTAGAATGCGATGCTACCATCTTCGTCCTGATGTATAATTTCCACGTATTTTACGGGAAATGTTAGAAGACGCTCTCGTGTGTAAAACGGGTCAAGTTTACGCTTTCAAACGGAGATGTGAAATTTCACGTATCGTATTAAATATTGAAAGGTATTCGATCAAATTGATCAACGTGTTTATTCGTTATAATTTTGGGCGGATAACTGTGCGGTGTTTACTATGAAATGAGTTTACTAATTTGAATAGGGATATTATGCGGATCGGTGTTGATTGAAATATGCGGAATATGGAAAATGTTCGTTACGCGATAATTCGGGGAGGAATACTGGGTGTATTCAAATTGTGGCCGAATTTTGGGGGAAACGTTTTACAGTAATTCTCAGTAGCAGTAGTTGCAGATATTCGAAAATTGGTAATTTTTTAAGGGTGTTTTTTTATGAGTTAAGCTACGTTTTGAACGTAAAATGTGAAATGTTTGATTTCCTATAAATCATAGTAGACTCCCTATACCTTCGAAAGAAAGTTCGTACTATACCCGAATATCCACATAAAGGTTATCAAATTTGTAGCACAATGGCGACAGAAATGGAGCGTGAAAGTATTACCGAGAATAATGGATAATAATCGAATTAATCGTCAGGAGACGGTCATGTTCAAAGGCGAAAGAAGCTCAAAGACGTGACACCCTGGTGATAAACACGAATCCCTGGTGATATCGTGGGGAGACCCGCCGCAATATCGACGTTACGAGGATCGTTTTCTCGTTTAATGTCGAACGAAGACGCCATCTCGAAGACGCCAAGCTGACGACGTTAATATCGCCCCTCGGACGTAATAAATGCGTATTAACATTTATTACATCACACTCCGATACACTTTACCCCCCGAAAATTATTTTCCTGCTTTTAATTAGATTTTAATACCCCGTCGTTAATGGTATCGTATTATTTCGACGTGACAGCGTTCGCACGCAATTTGTGTCCTTTTGTGGTTCATGCAATTGAGATTTTATTATAAAATTAGTTATAAGAGAATTTTTATGTTATAACAGGAAAAGAAAGTGTATTGTGAATTTTAATTATAGTGTGAAGGTTTTAAAATTTTAATCGCAGATGATTCTAAAATAGTATGGCTAAGATGGCTGACTTTGGAGAAAAATAGTACAAAATGGCGCATGTAGCTATTTCACAGTGTAAATAAAATTCTGTACTGAATTATTATGGTTGCTGCAGAGTTTAAATTGTATTTTCCATTCAAATATTGGAATACTAATAGTAAGATGGCTGACTTGTAACAAAATGGCGCTTGTATTTCTTTCAGAGTTTGACATGCATTTTCTACAATATAAAATATTAGGATGTTATAGTAAAATGGCTAACTTGATAACAAAAGTGTATCACAAAATTGCATCTACATTAATTTGAATTATACTAAACATAAATTCTATTAATATTACTGTTATTAAGTTATTATATTCATATAACATCATTATATTAATAACACAAACTAGCTAGTAGTAACTTACAGCAATTAATGCTCAATTCAAAAGAATATCTCTAAAGCTCTATCCAAGAATATATCTCCTTCCACAAATATCTAACAAACTCTAAAATTATTAAAATCTATAAAAACTTCCTTTAATAGCATCCCAAATAAATTCCACTATCAACCAACGCTCAAACTCAAAGACTTCCAAAATAACGTTCCATACAATGTCAAAGAAGTTCCCCAAGCTAAATTCGTTAATCCTTGAAATGAATACGTAAGATCAATAAGCGGATTGAAAGACAGTGACATAGAAAATTTCACTGTCTAGCCATTAGATTTCCATCAAGATAATTGCACGTTCTGTAGTCTGGGTTGGTTCGGTCTCGGCCATCATTCAAAATGATAAGGGGACTCACAAAGTGGATGGCGCGCGATAAATTAATTAACTGAAAGCCGCGGAACGTTAAGTTTGCCGCACTTAATCGGACGCGGACGAGTCAGTTTAACAGACAATCGGGCGTAATTAACACCACGACGTCGTTGGGAAACAAGCCACTACGCGAGGCGTATCAGTATCCCTCGGTGGCCTCCCTCATGTTCGAGAGATACAATCACGGAAATTGCTCTTACCGTCTCGCCGACTGTTAATCCGATTCCCGTGTAGCGTTCTCCCTGCTCGTGGCCGCGACTAAGTCCAGATGACTGATTTCAGATAAGAAGTAGATGACCGGTTCGAGATAAGTGAACACGATACGAGCATGGTACAACACGGGAACACTTGGGGACAATACTCTACTCTCGAATCGAGTTTACTTGCTCAAAATCCTGGACCATTGTATTTCTTTCGTTTCGGCATGCTGTTGGGTGATTTTAGGGATTTGGGAATGTGAGGACTTCGGGTCTGGGGATGTGTTGATATGGAGGTTTTGGGATGTGGGTATTTGAGTATCTAAGGATTTGAAGAAATGGAGAGTATACAGATTTTGTATATCTTTTCAAGCTCTCAAATTCATAAATATCCAAATTCTCGACCTAATCAATTTACAAATCAAATTCCCAAACTTCTATATCTTTGAATCTTCAAACAAACCCTAAACACACAGAAGACTTAATACTCAAATTTCCTAACACGAGATCTCCCGAATCTCTAAACTCCTTTTATCTCCAAGGTATTGTTTACATCTCTCACACGATCCCCTTAAGTATCCCAATCCATTACAGCCCCTCATTCGCTTGAATCTCCTCAACAATGGCTACACACATGTGTACACGCGTTCCATAAAGTGCAATTGGATGTCGAATTGATGGATCATCAAAATGAATCCAACGCGTTGCTCTCGGTAACATGCAAGGGCGTTAGAATCGAAGGCGCGGAGTTGTCTCTGTTCGCGAATGCGCCGCGTGGAAATCGGATTAGCAGACGGAGAAACAGTAAGTGCAATTTCCGCGATAGTATCTGGGGACGGGAGACGTTGCGGTAGAGAGTCAGCTAGCGATATGGCCCGCGTTCGTCCCGCAACGACGGTGGGTTTTGGCCCCCGCTGTTAATTACGCGCAATTGTCTACGAGATCAGTACAGCTCCAACCCCCTTCTTGTTCCTTGCATCCGACACTCGACGAAGCTTATAACAAGACTGCCGGCATACAGTAACAATAATTATCACGCCTGTGTTAACGCAACGCCGTGATTACGGGACAAGCCGGATCGCTGTTGCTCACCCTTTGGGCTGCTTTACAATCGAGATGACCGTGGTTAACCGCGATACGCGCACCCACACGCCCGGATCTTGCGAAAATCTATAGGGTTAATTAGGGCAGCTCCAGACGCTCTATGGATCCAAGCAACGATTATTGGCTTAAAGCTCTGTCGACGATATTTGCAAAATAGGTATTTATTTATTCTTCTTTTATTTCATGGTGTTTTTTCTGATTTTCTCATACTTGTATCTAGATTGTAATTTATTCAAGCTATTAGTTACACATAATATTATTAATGAAGAAAGCTTATTATGATATTACTAAATTATACATTTAAGGGATAATGAAGATATACTTCAGCTGACGTGATAGATAAAGGATTTTCAACAAAATTAACAAACGAATGTCATCAACTTATTGTAGCATAGAAAAATTCAGTACCAACAGGTTATCCAGGCTATTTCTATATATTTTGATCTGTTATCATTCGTATTGAATTTGCAAATATCAAACTTTATCTTGTGAAAGTCTATGACGTTAATTAGGGGAGTCTGCAGATGTTGAGCTTAACATGTGAGCTTAAACCTATTTGGACGACATTTGCAAAATACTCTTATCCTATCTGATTGTCAAACAGTAAAATAAAGATGGTGAAATGGTAAACTGATGGTTACGAAAATAAACGGTGACCAAAACAAACGATGTTCAAATTAGAAAAACTATAGTAAAATTTCTGAGTAAATTATTAAAATTGTACAAGTATTAGTAATTCGGATTTGAAAGCAGTTAATTATCCTAACAACTGTTTCCTCATAAAACAACGAGTTAAACAGCAACCACAAACTGGAAACTTGGTATACTTAAATCTTCGAATCTGACCATACCATAAATCCGAGTAACATATTCCCCAATTATAATTTACATCAAACGTAAATTACAACTCCCGGTCGAAAGTGATTCTATTGTTCTTACATCCGTTTATCTAACAAGGAATAATCACGAAGAAGAGATTCCGTTGGAAGTTATTTTATTCCATTGGATCGGAGTCGAAGCGAGGGAAGGTTTAATTATCGCGTGTTGATCAATCGGGTCCCTCGTCGGAGACGCTGAAGCTCGTTACCGATTTTCCGCGTTATTTCACAATTCTGCAAAAATATATTAACGATTAATCGATGTCGCACAGCTGCGGAACTTTCCGGCCGAGCGGAGGCCGTTCGACGTGGAACCCGTTAACCGTGAAATTAATTTGCCGGACGACGCGAGATTTTAATTACGTTTGGTAATGATCACACTCGCTCCTCGCCCCGTAACCGCAGAAACGTCGAAGTAATTAAGTTCCGCCCACTCTACGCTCGTGAAAGACGCGCCTCCGCTCGCGAGATTTCTTTATAATTCCGGAACCGTTTTACAACTGTGCCGACCGTCTTTCCCTCCTGTGAGTCTTTCTTTTCTTCTTCTTCTTCGTTCTTTTTCTTTCGCGCTGTGGCCTGTTCTACATACATCCATCTTGACCCTTTTCGCGTATCAACGGATGTACGGTTCCCGTTCTCTTCAAAAGGAAAGAAAGCTAGCGCGTGCACTCTCCGATGAAATGGATTCTTTTCCGTACGGACAAATATGTAAACTTCACCGGGTTTTAGATGATTTATAAATTTATAGATTTGCAGATTATTTCAAGTTTAAAATTATTAAGTTTTAGAATTCTAATTCGTAGATACTCAAATGATCAAATTTTTAGTCAGTTCTTAAATTTTGAAAGTTTGCAGATTCTGAAATTATGTAATAATGAAATTATGAAATTATGAAATCTTAAATTCTGATATTATAAAATTTTAATTCATTATAATTCATATTATAAAATTTTAATTGATCCTCGAGTTCTTGAACTATGAAATACACAAACTTCTAAATTTTTTAATTCACAAATGCTCAGATACTAAATACCTCATTTTCCAAATTTTCTAAGTCTAATTCTATAATCCTCAAATTCTTGAATACTTAAAATAAAAATTCACTAATTTTAAAATCACCAAATTCCTAAATCCCTATAATCTAAGTTCCTAATTCTAAAGTTACCAAATTCTTAAATCCCTAAAATGAAAATTCAATAATTCTAATATCACCAAATTCTTAAATCCTCAAAATGAAAATTCCCTAATTCTAAAATCACCAAATTCTTAAATTCCCAAAATGAAAATTCCCCAAATACCAAATTCCCCAAATTACAAATTCCCTAAATTTCAAATTTTCCAAATTACAAATTCCTCAAATTCTAAATTCCCCAAATTCTAAATTCCCTAAATTCCAAATTCTCCAAATTCCAAATTCTCCAAATTCCAAATCCCCAAATTCCAAATTTCCCAAATCTAAAATTCCCTAGATCCTAAATTCTCCAAATCCAAAATTCCCTAGATCCCAAATTCATCAAATTCCAAATTTCCTAAAATCCCCAAATTCCTAAAACTAAATTCCCTAATTCTAAAATTCGCAAATTCCCAAATTTCCGAGTACCTAAAACTCCATAAATGTCCAAATCTCCAAATTCCTAAATTCCCAAAAACAATTTCCAAATTATCAAAATAATAAATTCTCAAATTTCCACATTCCCAAATAATTAAAAATTTCCATTTGTTATTAAAACGACAGGCAACTCATATCCGTTTTCATCTAATTAATAATGGCTTGACCGAAGAGCACAGCCAATCTTCATTAACGTCATCCAATAACAGTTAATTATTAATGACAACTGACGAAGCAAGTTTTCCTTAAATAACTTCATCCGCTTTTTGCCCGCGTGATTTTTATAAATTAAAACGATGTGATATTTTGTTTCGAACATATCAGAATGATGCTAGTCAGACATTATTATAAATACGAATATCGATTAACGGCCAACAGGAAGCTAATTATCCTGCGCAGCTTTATTAGACATCAATAAAGCGTCGTACACAGTCATCAATGCACCCATACATGTATCGCAGATCGTAATCCGAAGAAAGTAACAACTAAACGAAATAAAGTGCACAAACTATAATTACGATTCACGACACAACATCAATGTACACATACCAAGTATCCAATTTGTCTCTTTCATTTTCTCTCCAACAAGCTGAGTCACACATTGTTACAAATAATTGAGCAAAACGTAACGAGTTATATCGACGTTTCACGGTCCACTATGTAACAACAAAAAAAAGAAAAACGAAAAAGAGTAGACAAATTTCACGAACAAACGTGTAGCTGGTACAGAAAGGGAATTAGAAATTATTTTCTAGTGGATGTTGACAATTGATGTACGTCGTGTTTAATTAAAAATTCGACGCAAATGAGTTTCACTACGGATAATTTTACTGGAGAGAAAAGAATGTATAGGGGTGATGATTGTATGAAAAGAAGATAAATAGAGGAAATTGGAACAAAAATGTTAAGGTTAATAATTGAACTTTAACTGATATGAGCCGTTCAATGCACACATTAACTCCATTTTTTGAAAAATTTTAAATTATTATAAATATAAAAAGTTATGACTATCCCAAATGCGTTAACTTAAATTTAAGATGTTTCAAAAAATGGAGTTAATCAACGTGTGCACTGAAGGGCTCATATGATATTAACGGTGATTTAATGCGAGATAATATAATACGTGAAGATACCACGTGTGATAATGTTAATGTGTTGGAATACAATGTGTGGTGATATGAAACGTAGTGATACGATATTTGGCCATATAACGAGAGAGGGTTCTAATGCACAGTTATTATAACGCGTGGCGATTTAACGCGTGACAGTTTTGATACTTCGCGATATTAACACGTAGCAATTCTAACATATGTTGATTCTAATATGTATCGACTCTAATATGTGGGAGTACAACGCGTGGCAATATAACGCGTGACAATTCTGATACCTCGCAATATTAACACGTGACAATTCTAATATGTTGATTCTAATATATATCGACTCTAATATGTGGGGGTACAACGCGTGGCGAAACAATGTGTGGCGATATAACGCATGACAGTAAAGCACATATGAGTACAACACACACCAGTTTAATTCATGACGATATCACACGTAATCATAAGAAACGTAAAAAATATAAAACTTCCAATGCTCCAAACTCTTTAAAAATAAAAAAATACTTGATAAAACAAATTATTGAAACAGTAACCTGCCATCCCTATTTAATAGCTGTAATTGGTGTGCATATGTAAAATTGCTAGAATAAATACTTATATCGGTATAACTACGTACAACCTGTGCTCTATCCGGTATTCAATTGGTTGCTCAGAGTATACAACCTCGTTATTATATTAAATTGCGTAGCAAATGCATGTTGGTGCTGTAAACTTTTTACTGAACAGTGTAGTAGATGGTCGCAAGGGACCGTCGACTATTTACCTCTCGTCGAGAAATTCAGTTTCCTGAAATGTGTGTTTTACACGAGAGCGTGGGGAGAACTTCCTGAGAGTCTAACTTTGCTCCAGGTTTCTGAAAAGGGCATCGTGCATGTGATTTCGACAAAGCGGCACAGCTTCGTCAAACTTTCGCGGTTCAGCTTTGCGATGTATGTACTTCCTATGCTTTTTTTTTAATGAAAATTTTAGACTCGTATCGAATTGAGTTGACCGAAAAGTTCGGTCCGTTTTGTCAGTAGATGACATTTATTTTATTTATGCGTCAACGATTTTTATTCTTTTGACGCGCGTACGTATACTCGTGAAGCTAATAATTTAGGATATTTTATTAAAATAAAAAGCAGTGTCAAATATAATGGAGGTTTTTCATTGTTATAAATTGTTAAAAATGGGAGATACGCGGACTGATTTTATCATATTAATGTGCATTCGTTTGAATAAAATGTAACGAAGGACAAGTGATTATTAACATTACTGTTTAATTTCTCAGAAGATAGAAATTGACGTATTTATCAGATATTTATCTGTGTGTATAAATTTTTCAATTTTTCAATTTTTCAATTTTTCAATTTTTCAATTTTTCAATTTTCTCAATTTTTCATTTATTCAATTTTTCAATTTTTCAATTTTTCAATTTTTCAATTTTTCAATTGTTCAATTTTTTAGTTTTTCAGTTTTTCAAATTTTTATTTTCTCAATTTTTCAGCCCTTCAATTTTTCACTTTTTTAATTTCGCAATTTTTTAATCATACGATTTTACAATTTCTAAATTTTTAAGTTAGTCAACTTGAAAGCACTTCAATTCTTCAATTCCATTATTATTAAATTTTTTACTTCTACAATCGTTCGTTTCTCTAAATCTACATATCTAAATATTCACGTGCAGTGTACATCATGTCCCTGAGATCATTCTCCCTCCATCAACCGGGTCGATCCATGTACATACACTAATTAAACCCGCCAAAAGTACCAAACTTGGAATTCGCTTAAAAGCAAAAACAATAGAGTACAACTGAAAGAAAGTACGGAACGGCCAAATACGGTGAAAGAAAGGAGGTCCAATACATAGTATGCAGAGAAGAAACCAGGCGAACGAACGACTAATGGAAAAAGAATACCGATCCGCACTCGTCGAACCTACTTTCGTGACGTGCACAAGTTCAGGCGGGCAATTTTTGCTGACCCGAGCGCATTTTACACTTGAACCCTGTGCCCTTTTCACCCCGACCCTCGTTTACGCCGTCCTTCTCCCTCGCGTTAGATGGCAGAGCGCGACGCAGGACGAGATTGCGGCGTACTTAATGGGCCTTTAACCCCTGCGTTCGCTCCACCGCTGCCGGAGACTTCCGGTACAATTTTCCCATTGAAAAGAGCAGCCCTGCTGCCCCATTAAAATTCTCCCCCATCCCCTCAACCCCGCGACACCGCTACCATACAGACCAGGTGCCTTCTGCTCGTCGCCAGTTCCGACTTTGCCTCTTGTTTTCTCGTTACGCCGAGGTTTCCTCTCGGATAAGCGGGATGAATGCATTGCCAGCCTCGTCGGAATACACTTTTAATCCGGGATCTGATACCGTTTCTTCGTTTCTGAGTTGCAGATTTGTTCAAAGGGTTCGCGGGATTTATCGCTGTCGGTTATAGTTTTATTATGATAGGATAGAGAAAATTTTATAATGAGTATGAGTGTGGAGGAGGGATTGTGGTTGTTGGGAAATGTGAAATTTTGAGATTTGGCGACTTGAGAAATTTGATGGTTGAGATTTTGGGGAGTTTTTTATTGTTACGTGTGGAAAGTTTGAAATTTGTGGAGATGGGGACTAGGGGAGAAAATTTGGTAATCTGCAAGGTGGATGTATTGAAATTTAAGGATTTAGGAACTTAGGTATTTGAGGAATTTGGGATTTGGAGAGCTTAGGATTTGGGGAGCTTGGGATATGGGGAGCGTGGGATTTGGGGAGCGTGAGATTTGGGGAGCATGGAATTTGGGGAATTTGGGATTTGGGGAATTTGGGATTTGGAGGATTTGGGATTTGGGGTGCTTAGGATTTGGGGTGCTTGGGATTTGGGGAGCGTGGGATTTGGGTAGCGTGGAATTTGGGGAATTTGGGATTTGGAGAGCTTGGGATTTGGGGAGCGTGGAATTTGGGGAGCGTGGAATTTGGGGAATTTGGGATTTGGGGAATTTGGAATCTGGGGAATTTGGAATCTGGGGAATTTGGGATTTGGGAAATTTGGGATCTAGGGAATTTGGGATTTGGAGAATTGGAAATTTGAAAATTTGGAAATTTGAATTCAACATTATGAATTTCAAGGTATTGCACCTTCATTTCCAAAAACAGATTTTTTAATGCAATGTTAGGGAAATAAAACCTTATTAGGTTAATAAATATAATTAAAAAATGTAGGTTTCCAAAAGTGACGAAAGAGAAATTGGAAGAGTACCAAGAATAAATATTTAGAACGCAGCGCAACAACACTTGTGCTCTACTTCGTTGGTAAAAATGTGCTCGTGAGCATTTTTGCGGTGTAAATCTGGAACGAACCGTTTGCCTCTCTTGTTGTAATACAAGTTGGAAGGACTTTTGAAATCGGACACTCTTAACACGATTCTGTGTGTTAACTACTAGCCGCTTAGCCGGTTTGTAACTGTGAATGCAGCAATTAATTGCTCCAGGGATTATTCGATATTTATCTAATACGCTTTCATCTATCGAGTACAAAACAAATTCTGATACGACATTTTGCATAAAAAGAAGTACATATTCATTAGATTTATGGAATCCGTAATTGTGGATTATATATGTTAGACATTAAAAAATTATTAAAAATTATTAAGAAGCTTTCGTCGAAAAGTATGTTAATCTTCATCAAAATAATTATTATCTAAATTAATTTATTCAATAATATAGCATTAATATTTGTCTCTAATATAGTGTCCACCAAAGAGTCCAACAAAGTTTAATTTTTAACATAATGTATATAATTTAATTTAATTTTTAATGCAGTTCGCAGTTTCAAAGTGAATATTTAAAAATTTTGTGCTCGGACTACAGTCTATTTTACTCGATAGTTCATTTTGAAAGCGTACATTATTCACTGAAATTTGTTAAACTAATATTGTACTGCACGTTCATTAGTCACACCTTTCAATTAAGCGTTGCATTAAATTACAAATAGTTTTCGCTGTGGAATGTTCTAATTGAATTTCGCGAAGTAAGGCACGAATTTCGTGGTGATCGATAACTTGTCCTAACAATCAGCCATTTTGTGCTAAGAACATAATAGGAAGTTGGCGCAGCCATTTTGATCGAATATTCAGCTTCGAATCGATACACCGTGCCTTCTCTTCCTGGTTCTTGCGTTGCATCTTTTTTATTTTTACTTAGTTGTCAAACTACTTAGTCATCAGATTTTCTACCTTTCGAAAGTTGCTAGATACAAAACTAATGGCAGTTCAATAATCATCGACAATTTCGAATCAAGTTTGTCTAAATAGATTTTATGTGAAGGTTTAGATAGCCGATTAACATTTTACTGACCAGGTAACTTTCACCAGCAGCCAGTTCTGTTTTTCAAAAAAGGACGTGAATTGTTTCTGGATGTTTGAAAGATAAGATTGTGCAACGTGTTGACAAATTTGGTTGCAGTTTTGATTGATGAGATAATTTAAAAATACAAGTATATGAAACTTCAAAAATCATAAATTTGCAGCACAAAAATAAATTTAAACATCTAAAAATTTGACAAACGACGGAATTTAAAAAAACCGCATATTTAAAAATTTAGATAGTTAACCTTGAAAACAGAAAAATTTATCTAAATGAAATTTTAATCACACGGGAAAACTCAAGTAATAAATCGTGGGAACAATAATCAGAACAGTTGTGAAAGCCTTCACATACACGAAACAAATTTAATATCCTGTCGCAGCAATTTATTACAGTTCCCCAGAAATTGCGAAACAACGATGTTTTTCAGTTAAACGTTTCCCGCCACGTCATTTCGAACACGAACCAACCGGATGCCAACACGTTTCTCTTCCTTCCGATGAACGATAGAAGCAGCACGGAATCGAACGAAATAACAGGGCTGTTTACGAGCGACAACTCACACCGTCGATATCCGAGTTGTAAGCGGGCCAAAAGTGTCCTGGCAGGTTTCAAAGCTGCGATACGCAATGGCAGGTCGTTGCACTTGCCGGTACGAGCCACGACAATGCTGATATTTCGCTGAGAACGCAGATGGGAGAAAGTACACTCAGGTGCAACATAGTTCTCTTTATAATAATGACATAAACGATTTAATATTTACAAAATTTCATATTTTCCAAATTTTCAGATTTTAGAATGTATTAATTACTGCGTTTAAGACTTATATGTATTTTCAAATTTTAGAATTCCTAAATTCCCAACTTTTCAATTTTTCAATTTTTCAATTTTTCAATTTTTCAATTTTTCAATTTTTCAATTTTTCAATTCTTCAATTCTTCAATTTTTCAATTTTTCAATTTTTCAATTTTTCAATTTTTCAATTTTCCAATTCTTCAAATTTTCAATTTTCCAATTTTCCAAATTTCCCATTTTTCAATTCTTCAATTATTCAATTTTTCAGTTACACAATTTTTTAATCTTCCAATTCTTCAATTCTCCAAGTCTTCAATTCTTCAATTCTTCAATTTTTCAATTTTTTAGTTATACTATTTTTTAATTCTTCAATTTTCCAATTCGTCAATTCTCCAAGTCTTCAATTTTTCAGTTTTTCAATTACCTAATTCTTTAATTACTGAATTGTTCAGTTACTCAATTCTTGAATTATTCAACCCCTAAATTTCTATATTTGTAAATTTTTAAGTCTCTATATCCTCCCATCATGTCATGCTTTCATGTTTTCAATCATGTTTCCAAATTTCTAGATTGCAACATCCTCAGATTCTCAAAAACCGAATCTCCTAATTTCAGACATCCTGAAACTTGTACAAACTCCTAATTTCTCCAAAATGTCATATTTTCTGCAGAAATTTTAAATTCATCTCCGTATCTATGCATCGACATATCTTGATTTTTAATATACTTGTAAAAGACAACTACTGATAGACATCTACCCTTTGTTACTATATTTGCTCCATCTTTTCTCTATCCACCGTTGAGATTTGCTGTTGACTGTACTCGCAATATTTTAGCACTTAAACGGAGCCTCGGAGAATCCACGATGGCAATAAAACGCGTAACATTCCACGGAGATATTGAAACGTTCTCCGTTTTACTTCCGTGCGAGTACTTTCTAAGGGAGTAATAACAAACGCTGGATCCGCTTCAAAATGCGAGCGAAACGATCGCGATCCGTGCGTTCCCGCTCGGTTTATGCTAAACATGTTACGTTACTGGATCACGAATCGACGTCTCGAGATTCTCGAGAAAATCCTGCTGAAAATGTATCACGATCATGCGTGTACGTTTCGCTGCACTTTATTTCAACGATTTGCAGAAAAATGTGGCAGAAAGAACTGCACGTAAGGAGAAATTAATGTACAAAATGTACAATAATATTGTTATATATATTCATAAATAAAATGAAGAATGATATTATTGTATACATATTCATAAATAAAATGAAGAATAGCATTATTATATACATATTCATAAATAAAATGAAGAATACTATTATTACATATGCATAAATAAAATGAAGAATACTATTATTACATATGCATAAATAAAATGAAGAATACTATTATTACACATGCATAAATAAACGAATAATTTTAATATTCATAAAGAAACGAAGAATAATATTATACATGATTTCACAAGCGCAGTGTAACTCATAAAAAATGAAAATGATATAAAAAGAGGAAAAAAATTATAATTGTACACATACGATATGTTACCATCCTATTAACATAATATACACATACTTTGACAAAATTTTGATGCATGAAAGTATTGTAAAACAGCACATATGGCACATCAATTTAAAGTATAAGATTTTTTGGAAATAACCACGTAAATTTTTTACTGATGTTAATATGAACTGATTGGCTAAAAGTAGTAACAGACAATCAATAAGACTCAGATACGATTTTTTGCGAAGAGTCACTGCAATTTAGCAAATATCTCAGAAATTAAAGGCAAATGGTGAGTACATGTATAAAGTAAAGTTGTTCAGAATGATGTCCTTGATGTTATGTTTCAACGTCATCGAAATCGATGAAGTGTGTGTCGTTTTATAAATAATTAACACACTGAAAGCATTTTTGCAATACCTTTTAACGAAAGGTAAACGCAGGATGCATACATGGTTAGAAGTTCAGAATTATATCATTGATGAAATATTTTAGTTTTAGAGATATCTGTCCTCTTCTGTGTATATTATTACCAAAATTTGATAAAACTGGTCTAAGATCAGTAAAAAAATAGATCACCTGTAAAAATAGATAACGTTGCACGAAATGACCAAAAATGTGCAAAATAACCATCGAGGTCAAAATTATTTAAGCTGTCCCTTTCGCATGATTCTTTCAGCGTAATTTCAAGGCAAATTTAATCGTATCCGAACAAATTGTCGAGCTTTGAAAGCCACTCGTTCGCCAAACACTCGATTTTTCCCCCTGGACGAAAACGCCACGCCATTTAGCCGTCCGGCAGGAATTATATTAACATCGACGACGTTCGTTGCCGTGACAATGGCCGAGAGGAGTATTTAATCCCGTCAATTGCGAGACTTCGAGGGCTCGTTCTCGCTTCCGTGTGTTTCAACGCGAAATTGCTCGAGCGAGACGAAACCGGGCTGGGCTGCCGGCAAAAAGCGAGGGTCGAAACGGGAAAGGGGCAGGCTGGGTCCATTGCGAACGGAATAAATTATTCATTGTTTACGAGCGAACGCTCGAAAGGTAAATGCATCGACAGGAATCGCGACTGCTCTCGCTTCGGATCATTAAAATCGCGAAGGGAACAATTACATCCGACCAGTTTCGACGCGAGCCACTCTTCTCCGCGTTCCAATCGTTCGCGTTGTCTCGCGAATGCTTGCTCGGATTTACGCTTTTCTAGCGAAAAGTTTGGAATTTTTTTTAAGTTAGGGTTTTGGGGATTTTGGGATATTGGGATTTTGGGATTTTAGGATTTTGGGATTTGGGGAATTTGGGATCTAGGGAATTTGGGATCTAGGGAATTTGGGATTTGGGGAATTTGGAATTTGCAGAATTTGGAACCTAGGGAATTTGGGATTTGGGGAATTTGGGGTTTAGGGAATTTGGAATTTGGGGAATTTGGGGTTTGGGGAATTTGGGATCTAGAGAATTTGGAATTTGGGGAATTTGGAATTTTTGAGAATTTGGAATTTGGAGAATTTGGAACCTAGGGAATTTGGAATTTGGGGAATTTGGGATCTAGGGAATTTGGAATTTGGGGAATTTGGGGAATTTGGAATTTGGGGAATTTGGAATTTGGGGAATTTGGAATTTGGGGAATTTGGAATTTGGGGAATTTGGAATTTGGAGAATTTGGAATTTGGAGAATTTGGAACCTGGGGAATTTGGAATTTGGGGTATTTAGAAAATTCAGGATTTGAAGAACTTAAACTTTCGTACATTTTAAGTTAAGAAAATTTGGAAATTTTGAAACTTATGTATTTAAGTATTTAGAGATTTGGATATTTGCTAACATCACACATGGAAATTTAACAAATTTAGAATTTAAGAATTTATAGATTTAGATACTGAGCAATTTGGAAATATAACAAAGTAAGATTAGAAGCACTGAAAGTTGAGAATTTGGATATTTATATAGGAATACAGATTCAAAGATTTAATCTAAAGATCTAGGGAACTTAAGTGTTTCAAAACTATGGAATCTGAGAATGTAAAAATTTGGGGATTTGAAACCTTGAGAGTTTGAAGTTTATTGGTTTAGACACTGAAAATTTGAGAAGTTGAGATTGGTACGCCATATACACATTTTTAAATCTACCTCTGCTTAATTTAATAAATGTTATACAAAAAGTCAAACAGAATAAATATAGAGAAATTTAGAGAAAAATTTGAAGTTAAAACTTGAAACGTCTTTGGACACCTCCTAGTAGAAATAGTATTAAAGAAGAGCATGTCGTCACGATCACACCCCGTATATATAAAACATTATCCCGAAAGCGTAAACTTGAAGAACACTTATCTGAACGATACTCGAACCGAAAGTTCCATTTCTATCGCATAACACACTTAACCCCGTCCGTGGAAGAAAATTTCACGACACTCTGATATTAAAGTGTTTGACGAATCGATTTGTTGAAGAGCCACGGGGCACGAACACGAGAAGCAAGAAAATCCATCGTCTAATTACCACGAGACACGGTACGTAGCAAGCTTTGCTCATTATTCTGATTACAAGACGAGATCGTCTGCTCACCGCGTAACATCGTGTAACATCGTATCAAGGATAAAAAGCATCATGAAGAAGGGAGAAGTCGATGACCTTATAAACCTTAAGAGGCCAGCGAGATCGTCGTTGTATCGCGTAAAAGTGTGCATCGGCCTTATTACCGTATCGTAATTAATTCTGATGTTTAACGACCGGGCCGAGCACCCTAGCGACAGACGCCTTAAATCGTTCCGAAGACATCGAACGTTCGTTTTTCCTTTTTTTAATTCCACCTCTCTTCTGTTGTACGGCTCTTGCCTTGAGAAATCTAACAAACTGGAGTGGATATGTTTCACACTATTTTTAGGGTTGATAGTGGTGACGTTTGTGGGGAGAATTTACAGGGTGGTTATTCGAATGTGCGACGCAATTGTTTGAATCTAGGTATTAGAGAAGAGAGATTTTAGAATTTGTTAATTTTTAAATTTTTACAATTTCAATTTTTAAATTAAATTGCAATTAAAAATGTAGAAAATCTCAAATCTTGAAAATCTAAAAATCTAAAAGTCTCAAATCTTGAAAATCTAAAAATCTAAAAATCTAAAAATCTAAAAATCTAAAAATCTAAAAATCTAAAAATCTAAAAATCTAAAAATCTAAAAATCTAAAAATCTAAAAATCTAAAAATCTAAAAATCTAAAAATCTAAAAATCTAAAAATCTAAAAATCTAAAAATCTAAAAATCTAAAAATCTAAAAATCTAAAAATCTAAAAATCTAAAAATCTAAAAATCTAAAAGTCTAAAAATCTAAAAATCTAAAAATCTAAAAATCTAAAAATCTAAAAATCTAAAAATCTAAAAATCTAAAAATCTAAGAATCTAAAAACCTAAAAATCTGCAAAAGCGAGCAAAATTTGATAGAAAGTTTGTCATAACAACGTCAAGTGTCATATAGCGAGATTAGAACAGAATCCGTTAGCAAAAACCTGTCAGACATCAACTGCCATGCCTCACGGTGTTGCAGTTATAATTTTTTCATTCAACGTTACATAAATACTCTAATTTTACTTCCTGAATGCAGACATGAAACTCCGCTGCGCGGTTTTGAGCAAAAAGCCAAAACTAAATGGTAGTCAATTAGAGCGAGGGAATACCTTTCATTAGTATGACCCGGAGGTTGTTATGCGTCAATTCCTATCCACTGGAAGATGCTACTACGTACTAATATCGTAGAATATAAGCAGCTTGATCCTAAAGGTTACGATACATCAATCGTTTTTAACCCAGCATGTCTGAGAATTTCAATTAGGATCTACCCAACTGCTATGTTAAGTAAAACCTTCTACTGTCTTAACGTTCTCTTTACTTTATTTTGTTTCCTGTTTATTCCAGACATAATTGGTTTTACCAGGAAAAGTCTGTGAGTTATAGTGTGGCAGTTAAGTTTTTAATGGAACAATTTTGATTATGATTAACCATTATGAATAATTGCAATTTAGATCACTTTAGATTTAGACTTTAGTTTAGATTAGATCAGTTTAGGTTCAAGTTTAGCTTATGTTAGGTCAGTTCTGCACGGGTCAATGGCAGATTAGGTTAAATTTAGTTAGGTCAGTTTTAGGATAGGTGAGTTCAAAGTTGGGTTAGTTAAGATGGCGCCACTTTAGGTCACGATTAATTTAAGATACGTTAATTTAGGTTAGGTCAGTTTAGGATAGCTGAATTGAAAGTTAGGCTCGTTTAGACTGCGCTACTCTAGGTTCAGATTAATTTAAGATAAATTAATTTAGGTTAGGTCAGTTTAGGATAGGCGAATTCTAAGTTAGGTTCGTTTAGACTGCACTACTTTTAGATTAGGATTAATATAACACAAATTAATTTAGCTTACGTCAGTTTTGGATAGATGAATTCAAAGTTAGGTTAGTTTAGACTGTGCCACTTATAGTTAGGATTAATATAACACAAATTAATTTAGCTTAGGTCAATTTTGGATAGGTGAATTCAAAGTTAGGTTAGTTTAGACTGCACTACTTTTAGATTAGGATTAATATAACACAAATTAATTTAGCTTACGTCAGTTTTGGATAGATGAATTCAAAGTTAGGTTAGTTTAGACTGCGCCACTTATAGTTAGGATTAATATAACACAAATTAATTTAGCTTAGGTCAATTTTGGATAGATGAATTCAAAGGTAGGTTCGTTTAGACTGCGCCACTTATAGTTAGAATTAATATAACACAAATTAATTTAGGTTAGATCAATTTTGGATAGGTGAATTCAAAGTTAGGTTCGTTTAAACTGTGCCACTTTAGGTTAGGATTAATTTAAGACATTTCAGTTAGGTGCATTTATGTTGAATATTAGGCTAACGTTTATTTATTTATTCATTAAGCTAACATTTATTTAATACTGCATTAAAAAGTTGATTTATTAGATATTTAGTGAGACCAACATCTAATAATCAACATGTTTCGCAAAATTCTTAATACCCCAATAAAAAACGTCTTTTCCAAACGATCACGTTCTTATACCTCCAGTCGCTTTACGCCTAGTAAACCGTGTCCTTTGAACGCTACATCGACGAGACGTTCTTAGCAACCGGCTCGCAAAAAGGTACAGCGACCACGTGCGATAATTTACGCTTCCCTTTCGATACGGATGAATTATGGCTATCGAAGATCGAACATCGGCTCCCTCTTATGTCAGAGGATGATTTAAGGCGACTACTCTCAATAGGGAGCTTGTATGTTCTTATTATTTCAAAAAGGAAATTCGTAGACTTTCGGTGACTTTATGCTCGAGACACCGTGAATGCGTGCTACACGAGATAATACCAAGCAAAAATCAGGGTAACGATCTTTACTGCGCCTTTTTACAAGCTTCCTACTAGTGTTGCTCGTGTAAGACGTATCCGATTTCCCGTTTGAGATCATAAATCAGGGTCTATATTCTTCAAAATGAAGGAGATCCAAACTCTGCGTTAGTTAATGTTTTAAACAAAGTAATATGTATGAATGATTTGTTTGTCGTTTTATAATGGAGTGCTAGAGCGTTCATGTTGTTGTGTGGGAAAGTATAAAACTTGAAAACTTATGGAATTTAACAGTTTGGTAATATGGGAAGTTGGAGATTGCAGAATTAGGAAATTTCGGAATTGAGATATATGGAAATTGGGAAATTTGGGAAATAGGAAATATAGAAATATGAAAATATGGAAATTGAGAAATTTGGGAATTGGAAAATGTGGAAATTGGAAAACTTGAGAAATGGGAAAAATTAGTATTTGGGAAATATGGAAATTGGGAAATTTGAAAACTGGAAAATATGGAAATTGGGAAATTTGAGAATTGGAAAATGTGGAAATTGGGAAACTTGAGAAATAGAAAATATGGAAATTGGAAAATTTGAGAATTGGAAAATGTGGAAATTGGGAAATTTGAGAATTGGAAAATGTGGAAATTGGGAAACTTGAGAAATAGAAAATATGGAAATTGGAAAATTTGAGAATTGGAAAATGTGGAAATTGGGAAACTTGAGAAATGGGAAAAATTAGTATTAGGGAAATATGGAAATTGAGAAATTTAAGAACTGGAAAATATTGAAAAATTTGTCAATTTGGGAAATGAGAAATTTACTAATATTTCTTAAAAATGCTAGTTTCTAAATAATAAACATACAAAGTCATGGCCATTTATCAATCCGTGATTTCTTCTCCATTTTCCTAAGCAGAAATTTCACACGGTTAAACGTGACTCGATCTCGGTTGCCTTGCACCTGAAACTGGCTATTAATTCTATCAAACGCAAGGTATGTATGCATGTACATATATACAACCACTAACGTTGAAAATTCTACAGTGTTTCTAACATGTTTCGAACTTTAGGTATTTCGGAACGTGATCGAGCAAAACCGATTTTGTTAATAAAGTACAGTCAAGTGTAAATCTGTATTTCTTATGAAAAATATGGCAAGTAGAGGAAAAGAGTTATTAACTTGGTGATTTTTAGGAATTTTGAATAATTTTTATAATTATTAAAAGAGGGTTTGTAGAGGTGGAAATTTGGGGATTTTCGAATTTACAGATATGAAAGTTTTTACGAACTTCTTAAGCTTGAAAATTTTTTTAATGAAAACCTGAAAATGCAAAGAATTGAAAAATGAAACAATCGAAAAATTAAAGGGCGGAGAAATAAAAGAATGAAAAACCGAAGGGTGAAAAAAAGGAAAAAATTGAAAAATTGAAAGATTGAAGGATTGAAAGATTGAAAGATTAAAAAATTGAAAGATTGAAAAATTTGAAACCTTGAAAATCTAAAAATTCAAAAGAGCAAAAATCATTAAACCTTGAAACGCTTAAGACTGCATATGTGCCTCTATCGACAGGATATTTACATTATACATATACATACATGATCTATCGAGTACTTCATCCGTGAAAGACTAATCGACGCTCGAGGAATATGATGGTCTGTTCTCGGCGTCCACTCGATAATTATCCACCGATAATTTATAGGGACTCGTCAGGAAACTGTCGTTTTCGAGGACCCTCGATATCCCGGGGTGCGAAATTCGTACGTTAACACGTCGCGTGAATTATTAATGCTGCATTATGTAAAGCAACCAACTTTTACCTATACGATACACTCTTACTAAGTTTATCCGGTCCGGTAAAATATCGACGTAATTTCGAGCAAGACGATAATGCCGGGTGTGCATTATCGAGAGAGAAGATGCAATTTCTTGCGCGAAGATAAGTGATGAGGATAACATCGAAGGGCGTTTATTTCTCGAACCGCGTAAGAAAGATTACTGTGCTAATAAAGCTATCAGGAGTTATATTCCTTTTTTGCTAACAGCGATTTTATGTATAGAGCTTCGAGAGTTAGGGAAATGGAGATCCAAAAAATTAATGTGATGGTCACTTAGGATTTCAGAATTTTAGAGACAAGTTTCTAGAAAATGTAAAAATCCAGAAACCAAAAAACTAAAAAGTCAAAAGACTAAATAATCAAAAAATCCAAGAATGTAAAAATGCAAGTCCAGAAGTTCAAAGATTCAAAGCGTTCAAAGCTGAAAAATTTCAAAAATCCAAAAATTCCATATTTTTAAAATTCCAATAAAAATTTACGTAATATTCCTATGAATAATAAACAAAGAATAAATATTGAGAGAATAATAATAGTAAATAAAAACTAACGAAAGTGTCAATAACCGAATAAACGCGAAGTATCGAGTTTTATCATAGTAACAACACTCATAAATGTTTTTCTGAACTCTCTAAGGAAGCATCAAAAAAACATGCGCACAAAAATTTGCAGGATTTCCGAGGTACAGAAATAAGAAAGCGCGAAACAACGCGGTTCATCGTGGCTACCATTAAAGCGCGGCAAACAAAAGAGAACGAGCGATAAAAGGATCAGCAACGTGATTAACAGCCGCATTACACTTGCGGGGCCGAGTCGACGAGAACGACAAGGGTACTAATTATTACAATTATCCGCGGACAATTACGACGTTAAATTGCATTCCCGGTGGTAACGCTCGCCCTAGGGAATGCCCCGAGCAGAATCTGTTGTCCGTGCAGCTGCAGTTGTACCCGGTGGAAAGGCTGCGATTGCACACTGTTGCTGATTTCGACCTCTGCATAGACGAAGACCAGATTCTGCATACAAAACTCGAAACTTGCGATTTAATGTCCTGCATTAGTTCGCCTGAGTTTGCCACAAGTTCCCGCCATTTTACTACAGCCACAGGGCGCGCAATTTGAACGATTTGGGGAAAAAGAATATTCACGTACTGTGTTCACTAGGATTATGAAACGTGTCTTGGATTCTTTATTTTAAATTATAGAAATTATTGAGGTATTCTTGACGAAAATAGCTCTTTAAGATTAGGTGGGTTAAGCTTTTAGACATGTAGAGGCATCTTGATGTTTATATGTTGCATAACTGAAATAAACTCCTTTCTCATCTGTTTACATTACACAAAAATTTTGTGTATCTTGAAAGCTCTTTAAAGTCTGTCAAAAGGTTTAAGAAGCTAAACTTATATTTCAGATATAAATTAATTTATATTTCACTCCCTGTTACTTTATTTTCAATCCAAAACTAGTTATCGAACATCCATAAGTCAATAACATCAGCGTTATAATAAGAAAATATTATTTGATTCAATGTAAATATATGTCCGTAAATAATAATTGATCTTAGAAGCTTGACTCTGTTTAACGACACAGGTAAGTTGAAAATAGTAGTTAAGATCAATGGAAGGTGTATCGACACGTGCACGAGTTCGATGTGCTCGTCGTGACACACAAATCATTGACACACAACCTGTCGACTCATACGATGAAAGACGCATGATAATGCAACGAACGAGGAATAGCTTGTCCGTTTGCATCGCCTTGCACATTCCGTGCATACCAAAACGTCCCACTGTCAAATGCCACGGCGTGTTTCGAGCTTTTCATCCGTTCTGGCTAATTAAGACTATTTCAGATCACGATGCTCACTCAGGACTCGCATCAAAATATCTTTGCCATTCTTCGCGTTCCAATGAACATAACAGTATATGCATTGTGTGCAATTTTTGTCCTCTTAAATTACGTCTTACATTTCATTGTTATAAGTGCAAAGTTCAAAAAGTATAGGTCAACATGCATGAAAACTTCAGGTCCCACAATCTGTCTATAGTAATTAGTTTCTTTTTATTCTATCAATCAAATGGTAGACACGTTAATTAGTATATACTTTTACAGGAGCGAATAATTCTGGAATCTAACATGTTCGCTTATTAACATAAGCAGGGACGTAGTTGTTAACGTTTGAGACTCATTAGAGCGATTCAAACGCCAGGCTGAAGGTTTTCATGGCTCTTCAGCGTCGCAAAAACTGAGCTGGCATCATTAAATCACTGTCCGTTACAGAAAACGAGGGAACAAGGGGCTCCCTTTGTCGTTCGGTGCACCGAAACGACAATAAATAATTCAACGAGTCAAATTAGAATCATGCTTTACAGTTAGTACTACAGACGAGCGTGGCTAACATTTCGCGGTTGGACTGAATCTCGTGGGCGTTCGTGTACTTGTATTTAAAGCGATAATCCTTACAGCAGTCGCGTTCGCTGCTAACATTATTTATTACGTCCTTTTATCAGCCAACTGGTTCGCCTTGAAATCTAGCTGCTCATGAGGGGCTCTCGAACGATACCGAATGCATCGACGATTTGCTAACTAACCTAACGGCAACCAATTGCTAATTGCTAGTAAAACTACTCGAAACGGTGAACTTGTCTCGAAACTGGAACAATCGATACGGTTGTGTTTCGTGTAACTATGGATGGCTGTATCTCGACAAAATTAATCACTGAATTCATTAACTGTCGATGATTTAGTACGGGGCTTGTCGCGAAAATTTGGGCAGACAAATATTCTGAGCTGTGGAGTTTTCCAATGCAGGGAATTTTGAAATATTTCAGGGTTTTGGACTTTTCTAGTTTAGAGAGTTTTCGGATATTTGAGACTTTAGTTTTTCAGTGTGGGGAATTTTTAGACACTTCAGGGCTTGAAAATTTGGAATTTTTTAATTTAGGGAATTTTAATACTTCTGGGACTTTTATGATTTGAAAGTTTCATTTAGAGATTTTTGTTGCTTTAAAATTAAAATTTTAGATATAAGACTTCAAAAAGTATGAAATTCGTCAAAAAAAAATATTAATATTGTATTTTGGAAAGTGTATGTCAGTCCATAAAAGTTTGAAAAGGTTCAACTGTTTGAAAAATGATATATTAGCATAAAATTGTATTGTTCTACACTTTCTTTTCCTGGTAGAAAAGAAGTAGAAAGTTAATTAAGTGTATCTATGGCCGAAAATCGATTAATTAATACGACTTAATTAGAGTAGACTAATTAATAAGACTGTGGGATTCTTTCTCTTTTATAACATTTCTAAGTACAGTATATTCCGTACAACTGACTATCTATTTAATATGTTGCTAAAATATTGCAAATTATGTCTACAAATATTTCTGTCAACGTATTTATTCTGTACTTTACATGATAATTATATTAATTAACAAAAATATTGATACAAACAAACACTATCTACTTATTTTATTAATACTGTTATTCACTAAAAATGCTGACAAATTTCTAAATAAATAAATAATATTTTTATATTACATTTTCTACGTGAAAAATTATCCCAAGGTTTTCTTTTTCTCTACTTAATTTCTACCATACAAGAATTATTTCTTAACATTTTTAGATTTCGACTGATCCACAAAATTACAAAAATGTATTTCGATCAGCTGTCATACAAATTTCAATCTGAACACGCTTTAAATTCCCTAAAACAAAAATTCGTGTAATACGGGAAATCGAAAGCGTTATGCCAGACACTTTTAACCTTTCCAACTTCCCTCTTTCCCTTGACACCGATTGATTACCGTATTTTCTATGAAACACTCATTATAAATCTACCTCTCGTAGCGTTCATTCAGCCTTAGAATCCGGCAGAAGAAGAAGATTAAATTGAACGACAGAGCCAAGACAGCTTGAATAGCAATCTGGCGGAGAAAACGTGTCTTGAACGCGCTCTCTCCGCTCGCGACACAATGACACGCGTGGACGTGCTCGTCAGATTAGCAATCGGAATGGAATGGTTTATTAAAAGGCGTGTCAACATATATTGCATATACATATATACCTCCTCCTTCTCGAACGACGAGATCACCTCGTAGTAGAACTGCTCGGCCATCGAGAGATCGATCTTCAAAGAACCTCGATCACTCTCGTCCTTTTGATCCTCCTCCTCCTCTTCTTCCTCGCCATTTTCGTAGTCCTTTATAACTATACTCCTTCGAGACAGAATCTCGATCGCGTTGTTCTTTACAAGCTCCATTTTTACACTACACTTTTAACTCATTTTCTTGAATAATTCAAAGTGCACTCGATAGGACACTACAGAGTCAAATGTTTTATTTTAATTTACAATTTTCTTGAAATCTGCGTTCACTTTCGTTGAGGTAAAAATTTGTTTTTTTATTTACTAGTTTGTTTACTTATTTAATTTTTGCAATATAGCGCGCTTTAATGTTAATAATTTATCACAGATGATTTTCACTTTTGGTTGATTTTCACTATCGTCGCTCAGTTTTGAGTTAAAACGTTACATTATTAATTGAACGTAATAATTTACGATGGAGTTTCTTTTATGGAGTTATGATCATAAATCTTCGATTTATAGATTTCAGTCGCATTGAATTCAAGTCATTCACTTCAAGGATTTTCTCATTGAATTCTATTTTTTAACATAGTCTCTTGAAAACTTGTCTCGAGATTTATCTGTTTTAAAAAACAATTTTACTTGTTAAGTGATGCAGGTATTTGATTGATGAAGAAATTATTGGAGCCACTTGCAAGTGCCAGTGAAAATTATGAAAACATAATATTAGGGCTGCAATGTGATATTAACCGCTAATTGTACTCTCATACACTAATTTTACTGCGATTAAACGTGTGCATAAGTTACATGTATTAAATGTACAAATAATTAAAAACCTTGATACGAAGAAAATGACATATGTTTTGATTTCTCATATGTTTGATAATGGGATCATTTCATAATGTGCAGTGCATCGTATGTGGTACAAACCTTGTAATAAATGACGCAAATGCTACAATATGTGATACAAATCTTGCAATTAAGTGGCGCAAAACCTTGCAGTGCAATTCTTCTAACATGTTCAAGTTTTACAATACGTGTAATAAGTGATATGTGATAATCTTGTAATCATATGATGCAGACCCATGTGTCGCAAACCCGGTGATACGCGATGAAAACTTTGTTATACGTGAACCTCATACGCGATGTAAACTGTGTGCATGTAAACCTTGTAACATGAGATGCAAATCTTATAGCATGCGGTAATTTTGTAATTATATGATGCAAACCTTGTCATTACATGACACGAACCTTGCGGTGTAAGCTTATCACGTTTTCATAGTGAAATGTTAACAATTTTGCAGATTTCACTGGCACTTAGATGGTTCTACAATATTTTGATTAGCCACTGTAGAAGAAAAGCGCGGTGGCGAGCTACGCGTGAAGCCCGCACGCTCGCGAATGAACTGAGCCGAAGCGACGAAAGAGCACGTATAATGCAGCTTGTGTCGGTTTCGTAGTGTCAACCAACACCGACACTAGATAAGCCCTACCAGCCGCTACGTTTCCTCGGTGAAAAAGAGATCAGCTATACAGGGTGTCCGTTACGAAGCAACCTCTTCTATTTTCGTTAAAAACCGAAAGCATTAGTAGGATAAATCATTTGGTTTATAGGAACAATTATCCTCTTAATGGAGAGAGGAAGTTCTCTTAAAGGAGAATCGCTCTTAAAAGAGAATCAGAGATAATATTCTTTGAGATTTCGATATTTTTCAAAGGGGAATTGCATACTTATCAATTGCAAACTAAATAGATGAGTTCAAGACCGATTCAACGACATATTACACCATGACCTTTGCGTGACCTTGTGTTTACCTTAAAGGTGCAATCTTGCATTAGACTCATGCATGTCAAATATTATATTATACATACTTTTACATAAGTGACAAATGACCGAAGTTAATCATTTCGCAATTGATTAAATTCTATTAATTGTAAAATTTATAAGGCTATTAATCATAAAATTTTAATAGAGGATACTGTTTTAAAAACAGTTGAAAGTTAATTAAATTGTTTTGGGTTTAGCTGTTGATATAGTTGTTTAAAAGATATTATATTATAGCAGGTGATAACATATTTCATAAATTCCAGTTATTGTTCACATCGTGTATCAGTGAATCAATAACATTCATTTAGCACGAGCAAATATTAGATTCATATAAATAAATAAATGAACTAGTTTATATGTCTGTGCAATTTCAATATTGTTCTGCTAAATTCATTAGTATGGTTATTAATATTTGTGTACAATTGTGCTGATGTTTGCATCAATCTTTACAATTATTTATTATTGAAAAGTTATTGTTAAAATGTTTGCTTATACTATCATTTTATTATCACAATTTTATTATTATAATTTTATTGTTTACAATAAGAAACTAGTAATTAAATATCAAATTTTATCAACTATCCCAATCTCCATATCATTCATTGTGCTACGTTTTTAATTTTCAAACACAGTAACAGTAATTTATTTATTAACAATTTAATTAGACTCAAACAAATTCGTAATTTAGAAAATAATAATCAGATTAGATAAATAGATTCATCATTTAACGATAAATCGAGCTAGACAGACAAATACATTATTCAAGTATAAATTAACTAGATAGGCATTCGACCATTCAACAAATTATTCAAATAAATAATTAACTTATTAAATCATTCAAATAAATTAATCTAGCTAAATAAATACATAATTTATCAGTTATTTAATTAAGCTAGCTAAATCCAATTTAACGATGAATAAAATGAACTAGCCATAATCTTCCATCTAACCATTTAATCGTTTGAGTAAAAAAATTGTGTTTCTAAAGAAATTCGTTCAATTACATAACTGAATAATATTTTTTTATATAATATATTAACTGTATTTTTAATATTCGTATTATGAAACTATTAGAGTAATAAAAGACTAATGAACTTTAAAACGATTGATACATATTCATTATAATTGTATGTTCAGAGTCTAAAAAGCTCCAAAGGCAATGAAACATGAAGAGTCCAGAATTATCCGAAGAATTTTTAAGTTTATTATTGTTTCCAACGTGAAACGTTAAAAGGCGGAATATACATATTTACTCTATCTTGTAACCCTCCAAATATACGCGCAGTTACCACAAATTCGTCGATGAAAAGATTACAGTTCAGCTAATCAAACAAAATTTCTCAGAATCGCACTCTAACATTAAAACTGACCTCATAGAATGTAGCGATCTTATGAATCATTTCAGGCAGACGATTCATAAAATTGCAGGGTTATCAACCGCAGATATGGAACTCTCCTGTTCAAAAGATAACAAAACGGACGATAATTACTTAGGGAAACGGGGAAACAAACGGTGAAGGTGCTACAGATTCAGAATTTTTACCAACGATATTCCGAGAACGATAACAGGAAACGAGCGTGAAAAGGTCCAGACACAAAGCGCAGCTAAAAACGCGATGAAACGAGCGGACAGAGCGCGAATCGAGCGGTGTGCGGGTTGAGAAAAAGAAAAAGGACGAAGAATAGGCATTGGCGTAACTAGATAGGGATCAGGGTGATCATGGTTCCTCAAAATATAGAGTGCTTCACTTTATTTAGGATGGTTGCATGGGAAATTTAATAATTTGCGAAGTTATCAATTTTTAAATCGAAGAAATTTCTGATTTATAAATTAGATTTTCGAAGCTTTAGGGTTTTGAATTTTTAGACTGACATTTTTGCATTTTGGAGTTTCAGATTGTGAAATGTTTAGATTACTAGATTATTGAATTTTTGGATTTGCAGATTTACTGAATTTAAGATTGGAAGATTTGCTGATTTGTTGAGTTTCGGATTTGTGAATTGTTGAATTCGCGAATTTTTGAATGCTCAGAGTTTCAGATTTCCAGATTTTCTGAATTGTCGGAGGGCGAATGATTGAATTTGCGAATTATCGAACTTCTGAATTATCGAATTTCTGAGTTATGAAATTTCTGAATTATCGAATTTCTGAATCACCGAATCTTCCGAATTATTGAATTCCCAAATTATCGAATTTCCGAATTATCGAATTTCTGAATTACCGAATCTCCCGAATGATTGAATTTCTGAATTATCGAATTTCCAAGTTATCGAATTTTCGAGTTACCGAATTTCCAAATTATCGGATTTCTGAATTACCAAATCTCCCGAATGATTGAATTTCTAAATTATCGAACTTCTGAATTATCGAATTTCTGAATTATCAAATTTCCAAGTTATCGAATTTTCAAGTTACCGAATTTCCGAATTATCGAATTTCTGAATCACCGAATCTCCCGAGTTATTGAATTTCCGAATGATTTAATTCCCGAATTATCGAACTTCTGAATTACCGAATCTCCCGAATTATCGAATTTCTTAATTCCTGAATTTCTGATTCACCGAATTTCTTACAGAAAAATTCCTCAACTCTGAAATATGCAACTTTGCAAAATTTCAAATTACAAAATTTTGAATTTTTCATTTGGCTACTGAAATTTTGAACATTACCACCTTCAATTCCACAACTTTCAAATATTCAAAAAACTAAAATTCTCCATTTAGAAACGCAACCAGCACATCTTTAAATTCCACAATTCCTCCCCAAATTTTTGAAAATAAGCAAATTTTCAAATTTCAAAAAGTGCATTATATGCACATAGCACAAGGTGTTACCGTTATCAGTGAAATTAAAAGACTCGGACCAACTGGTGCAAGAATGTTAGTTACGCCAATGAGAACAGAAGATAAGTATACGAAGGATGTGAGTAATGAGCGAATGAGCGCAGCGGGATATGGCAGACGGTGTTCGCCATTGATTGCAACTGCGCCAGGAACTGGTTTTTAACAAGAAAAGTGAAAATGTACCGTGCTTCACGCAACTACTGTGACACGCTGTACCTTTGACATATTTAAAGAGACCAACCTGCAACTCGCTTCGAAATTACCAAAAGGATACTAATTTATTAACCTTTCACGTTACTAATTATGCACTGACAAAATTTATGTCTGCGGACTGTCATTAATTTAAATTCATTCAAGTCTTGTAGCAATTTCTTTCGAGTCACGTAAATAGAAAATTGTTTTCAAATTTTCTGTATTAATATATGATTATAACTGCGATGTTTATAATGTGCGCAATTATAATTTATCAGCGTAGAGTATCAGTATAGAATTCTATCAAAATAATTTTAATATATATACAATTGTATGTACAAAGAATGTATGTATGTTATGTACAAAAAGATGAATGAAAACTTTCATAAATAATATTCTTTGAGTAACATATAAGTTTGTATTAAATTAATAGAAAATGTGTTAACATTTTTAATTGGCGACGCACCTAGTGCGTCTTATACTATGTATACAATAAGATATAAGTTTATATTACATTAGTAAAAACTGTAATTATTATTAAAACATCCAAAAGTTGTGACGCACCTTGTGTGTCTTGTACTATGTACACAATACAATGTACACAATAAGATGTAAGTTTATATTAAATTAGTAGAAAATGTGTTCCTTATTACCATTTCCAAAACTGATGACGCACCTCATGCGTCTTATACCATATACACTTAATATGAGAACGAATGCACCACATACGTTTCACGTACAAATTAAGATTAATTACAGGTAGAAAACCGCACTTGTATGGAAATTAAGATTAATTAGAGATAGAAAATCACAATTGTATGGAAATTAGGACTAATTAGAGACAGTAGAACACGATGTTACACATGTGGATGATATATGGTTCACATACAAATCTACCACTTACTTTCATGTACTAGTAACAAGATATTAATTGCCAATTATGAATTACAAAGGCTATACATTTTTATATACCTTGTTTACTGACGCACCGAGTGCGTCATGTAATTAAGATTAATTACAGACGCATCATATATATGTATGGTGAAAATATAATTACTTTAAAAGAGTGTTCAACTGAAGAAACAATTAAAATGAATGCATTGCGTACTATGTTACACACATGTGGATGATATGTGGTTTATACATGAATGCACCAGTTACTTTTATTTATTACTTACATAATAAATTATAAACTATAAATTAGATACATTGCAATACTTTATTATAAATTAGACATGTTGTAATCATAAATTATTCATTATAAACAGAAATGGTAAATAATATATGTTACAATTAGAAATTACGAATTACATGATAAAAATTGTAAACTACTAATTAAAAAGTGGAAAACCTCAAATCACATTTGAAACTGCCACTAAAACTAAGTAGATAAAAGTACAATGCTAAAACAAGCGAATCTCTGCACACCTCATTAAAGATTTTACCGCACTCTTTCGACTTACCGATCTTTTCCACGATTTTTTTTCACGGTGTGCTATAATATCCCTGTTAAAGGGCTTAGAAGACCCTACCATAGGAAGCCTCTTATTTGACCCCTTCGTTGTCTGCGCCGTTCTCTCGTCTTTTTACATTCGCCGGGACGCCTACTAATTTCCATCGACGATATCGCGGTCGTTTTCGTTTAAAAACGTCCTCCGCCTCGATGTTAATTGCCCGACTGATAAAACGAAGGGGGTCGCAAGAAGCGCCGTTAAAGATAGACGCTGACGGCTTAGAAAAATCGTGCCGATAGAAAGTTGCGGTTAATGAAATGACCGATTCCGAACTGTCGTTAACACTTTCCCTGCCGATAACGTCGATGTGACTTTTATCGCGAGTTTCCTTCGTAAAAGTCTCCGATCGTAGGACGTTGCGTTTATCTTTGGTGGACTACTTTGGAATCGACAAATGTACGACATTGAGAGGATCATGGTTGCACATTTACTAGATTAGCCGTCTATTAGTAGATCAGTGTAGATAAAAAAGAAATGTGTCATGGGGAAATGTTTAATTTTTAGATTTCTAAAACAGAGGTGAATACTTGCATTCGTATACATATGTGATACACCTGTATGTACACATAACACGAAATAATATAATATAATAATACGAAATTTATACCGAATATAAATACATGTACCAGACACTTTATACGGATTATAAATATATAACAATACCGAACATTAATTTTGGTAATGTAAACGTCAGTTGCAGTTTCAGATCGAATGACTTTTTTCTTAGGAAAATAACGACGTACTGTAAAAGCCTCAAGTCGTCACGGAGAAGCAGTGAAACTGAAACGCTGGGAATTGCGCTTTTCATTTATGGCGTGGAAGAAGAAGGAAAATGGAAAAGTATAAATCGACATGGCCATGGGAAGCATATCTCGTCGACGTCGTAAAACCGTATCGTTAAGTGGGCCTGTTTCGCAGAAAATTCACTGGCGGCAGGAAAAAAGAGAGATACGTAAGAAAAAAAGGGAAAGAGAACCGATAAAACAACCGCTCGTTGCACCTTACATCGCGATAAAGTGTTTTTGAGGAGGCACTCGCTCGTCACTGAGAAATAAGCGATGTACACTTGTGCCAGAAAGTACGATTTGAAAGTGGCTTGATTCCATTCTTGGTCAGAAGATATACTTAGCAATTTATGATACAATTTATTTTAATAGGAATTGTTAATTTAGCTCTATTATACTTGACGAGTCACATTGGTATCCCATGTATTTTTAATTTCATTGAAACTCACACTGAATATTTCAATTTAACTTGATTTGTACCACTTTTGAAATTAGCGGATTAATTATTTAAATATCGTGGTCGTGTAATGTTAATTTTATTGCGGTAGGTGTACCACATATGACCGCACGGTCATGCTGGATCATACGTGAGCGTAGATAACATATGACGGTGGTATATATTTACTGTTTGAGAGAACCTAGAGGAAGTGTAGAGAGAAGGTTGAATGAAGAATTTAATAAAATTTTGGTAATTTTATAAATTTCAAATTGTACAAATTTTTCTTCTGAATCTAAATCTAAACAAATTTTAAATTTATATAATTTCCAATTCTCAAGTAATGAAATGTTCAAAGTTTTTAAATCATTAAATACTTGCTGAGGTTTCAGCTGATCAAATTCAAGACTTGCAAATTTTTTAATTTCAACATCGGCAAATTTAAAAATTGAAGAATCGATAGTACGAAACGATACGAATAAAACATGTATTGTACCCACGCTCCCATATACACAAGCATAATCCTATACATGCACATACCCCATATAATCTCACGCCTCATGAAAAGATATGTATGATGCATCCAAGTGTACCCGGGGTCCGGAGGGTTAACGACCAATCCCAAACGCAAGAAAAAAGAGAAAGATTAGTTCCGAATACTCGGATAACGTGGCTCGTTAAGATCGAGCTCAACGAAGGAGCCATTTACGGCCACTAACGAGCCTGAAACGATATGATCTTTAACCGTGTTGGGCTTAATTCGATCAATTCGAAACAATCCACGGAATTGAAGAGTGACCGAGCATGAATTAGGGTCACCGGTCAATGGGAGGACGCGACAGGAATCAGACACGAAACGATGCATCGATATCATCCGGAACGAACACGATTCAATGATCCAAGTTGACTCGTGACCGATTAGTAGAGTGTAACTAATTTCGAAAATGAAATGGTCTCGTTCCGACGGGAACAGCAGAGGGAAAACCAGCCACCAGAGCCCTGTTAGCTTTGTTACATTCAACCAGAACGTGGCTGCCAGCCGACTACGCCAACTTCTGCAATTAGGTTATGAATCGTGCTAATAAGATGAATGGGCCGCGATTGTCCGGCTGCTTTTAATTAGCCTGGAACGAAGCACGTGTCGTTCTAACAGAGAAATTACGTGCCAGCAGCTGGAAAATCATTTTCGGTGAATGAGTGGAACGAGTTACGGGATGATTAATTCCTATTGGCTGGGATATCGTTGATGAATGAAAACATATGTACCTTTTTATGTTACGACGAAAGAATTGTAGGCAATTACGAGATTAGCGTAGGAACAGTATGTACAGTTAGGAATTCACGACGGAATTGTACGTGGATTCGTTATGGCTGAGAGGTGCTCAGTCAACACGTTGCCAAGGTGCGGTTGGAAATGTAAGTAGTATTTTTATGTTTACAAATATTTTCACGATATTTTTTATTATTCGGAGTTGAGTAATTGATAGTAGAAGCAAGAAAATTCTTAGATAATATGGGTGATACATTCGTAGGGACATTTAAGTGTCGTCGATATATGGTTGGTACATGAAATGTTATGTAGGTATGGTTGACTTTAACGTGATGCGTATGTTTGTACATTGTGCATTTTGTAGTAGTACGATATTAACGTATTATCGTTATTTATTAAATTTTCGAATTTCCAACAGCCTTAAATCCCTAAAATCTTAAACCTTTAAACATCCACATCTCCACCTAAATAAGCTCCAAACTCTAAAAGTTCACAAACTTTAAAACTATCCCAAATTCCCAAATACTTAACTATCCACATAAAAGGTCCTAACTCTAAAAATTCACGACCTCTTAAAATTTCCAAATATCCGAATATTTAACTATCTACATTTGCACCTAAAAAGCTTTCAAATCAAAAAGCTCGTAAACTCTTAAAATTTCGCAGATTTGAAAATCCCAACGCGCCTAGTAATCCTCATCAATCACTACGGTATCATTTCCATCAACTTCCAGTACATTAATTTGCAACTTCCATTTCACCGGTGCACCGGCTACAAACATAAAAGACAACTCTAAAGCCCCGGTAAAATCTGCATGTAGCACCTAAACGCAGTTCAATGCCAAGCGAAACGGAAACAATAAAAAGGCAATTCGCCGGGTTACACGATGTTCCACCTTAGCAGGCCCACACGCGGATGCACACGGCGCGATTATGGTCGCGGTAACAGCCACGTAGAAAACCATTTGACTCCTCGGCCAATTCCATTCGAATCCCCGACATTTCGCGAGCCGTTATCCGGGATTTGCTGAAATCTCGCGTACACGTGTTTCCGTTCGCGCGACTCCCTCTTTTTCTTTCGCAATTTTGCTCCCTCTCTCTTTATCCATTTTACTCTTTCTCTTTTTTGCCATTTTATTCTCTCTGTGCGATTACCTTTCATGTACAGTCGAGAGCAAATTTAGCTTCCCTAGACTCTGGAAAATCTTTTCGATTCGTCGACTTTTAGGGATTATCGAGAACTGGAGATTTGATCATTTGGATAACTTAGAATTTAGAAATTCTGGGATCTATATGGAAATATAGGGGTTTGGATTAGGAATTTTGGAATATCGTTAGGGATGCTGCGATATGGAAGCTTTGGGATCTGGGAAGGTATTTAAGCATCTACTGATACAGAAATCTAGCGATAGGTATTATAGTTTTAGAACCTAGAAATTTGGAGATTACAGATATTTCAGGATTCTGGGATTTGGAGATGTGAAGATGTAGGAATTTAAGGACAAATATTGATATTTACAAATTCAACAACTTGCGAATGTAAAAATTTGAAAATTGAAAACCTACAAATTTTCAACATTCTACATATGTTATCATGATCTGCACTAGAGTGTACACGCGGCCCGTTTTCAACGTGCACATCACGCGATGCTCGTTACACGATACGCGGGCATGCAGATACGCGGAAGAGCCTCAAACGATAGGAATATCCGCTGCCTTTTAACAAGTAGTGACGTTTAATCGGATATCGAACGTTTGCGAACCGAAGGAAATAGTCCTTGAAGATCGTGATCCTCTTCGTATCGGAACATCGAAGTATTATGGCTGTTCCTCGAGGAAACAATAAAGAGAAAACATTCTTTCCTATGTTTTATGCTTGTTTATCTTCTTTGAGAACAGTGTACTTATCATGTTATGCTATGAAAAATTGTCAATTTCAGATTTTTGCCTAAAACGTTGTACTTTCTTCTTCGCATGAAGGCTTACTTTCAGTGGAATCAAATTCCTGTTTAATTTTATGAAACTTTGTTTTGTTACATTTGACCATTCTTTACAACGGTGGGAAATTTGAGTTAGATTTTAATTTTGTTGAAAGAATATATTCAATTTAAGACTCTTACAAATATTTCTGTTCAATATATCTTACACATTGCTTAAAACATTTTACAAAATGCGGACTTCTTCAATAACGAACTCGAATCATTTTTTATATTTATGACTTTTTAGAGATATTATTTCATCACTTTGTTTCTCAATAGCTGTCAGGGCTATTTAGCAGCAAATAATTAATTAAAAATTTGTCTACAACTGTAAAGTTAAGTTGACATTTTAATAAGAAATTAACCTGACCTCACATTCTATAAGGAATACTGTGACTCACTGCTAATTCCACATTTCTATCTATAACTGTAAAGTGAACTTGTCACAGTTCAAATAACGCATCGACCACGTTGACTCAGAGTTCTAAAAGGTAACGAGAAAATGATTAAAAAAAGGAATGCAACGCATAATGCACTGTAATGGAAAAGAAACAAAGTTTCGATCAGGTTTCCAAGTGTCACTTATCTTATAGGGGGCCCGCATGAGTGATAAATATGCAAAACTCAACAGGAAGTCGTTTCGAAGGAGCTTGCTATGAACGTAGAGCTGAGCTAGAAAGCGTGTAAGAACGTATCTGGAAGAATGAATACACCGGCGTAAAAAGATCACCGAGACAGAAACGTGACACTGAGGCTTAGACGTGTAAGCGTTTTAAGGGTCATTTTCGACCTGGAACCTAGATAAAGTATCAACGGAAATTATGAAACACAGACGGAGCTTGGTTCTCTTCCTTTAAGATATCTCAGTCCTAGTTACAACACTCGCGTGGGAGATTACCTCTTGTCACTTAATGCAAAATGAAAGTTTTGCAAGAACTCAGATTTCGTTTTAGTTATGCAGATTCTCTGTATACTGTCACCTTCCTGCGAACTTTCGAGCATGGGTGTAGTTTTACTAGTGTAGTGGATTTTTCAATTTTTAAGGTCAGAAAGTTTGGATGTTTGGAAGTTTATTTTCAAATTAGAAATTATAATTATACGGAATTAAGGTGTCAGATTTGGGAGTCTACAAGAATTTAGTTTGGGAATTTAGGAATTTGGGAAATTTTGCTTTTTAGCTGGAAGAGTTTAGAAATTTCAAAATACCAAACTTTTTCATTTGGAAACTTCAGAAGCTTCAGAAATTTAAACTCAAGATTAGATATTTTAAAATTAAGAAATTCAAAAATTTCAAATTTAGAAATTTTCAACCTTCATAATCTCAAAATTTTGAACCTATAAACTTCCAAGTATGTGTGGCCATATAGCGAGACTATATCTTCAGACTCATCCACTTCTAATAACGTGTATAAATATTACGAGCATCCACTCGACTATCGCTTGTACCCAATAAATCAAAATAAAAAAGTTCAAAAAGTGCCAACACAAAAATGTATCCAGCTACCAGCTATACTAAAACTTTGATCACAGAATTCCGTGAGTTTCGCGAACAAACGCGCCGCGCCTAAGCCGTTTCCTCTTTCATCCGCCTCGGGGTGAGTTTTCTAATGAAAAGCGGGTTCTTTTTGCTCGTGTATTACGCGTTTTCTAGCCGGGTTAGGTAAACACGTGCTTTCCAATGGGAAACTGGGCGAACCTGGTTGCCATCAGTATCCGAGTATCCACGTCGTTCCAGAGAACATTTTCAAGCTCTTCTTAATCGGATGCGCTACGGCGACAATGACGATTGCGACGACGCATCGGTTACCATGAATGGAGGATAACGTAATTAAGATTCCAATGGCGACAAGAAACGCGTCTTGTCGTCGACAAATAGTCGGCAAAGAGAGAAACAGGTTCAGGGACGTCAACATGACTTTTTCATGGGATACTAATTGATAATAGATGGATAATGCTAATGAAGGAAAGGAGAAATTCTTGGAAATTTAAGAATTTGGAAATTTGATAATTTGGAAATTTGAGAATTTGGAAACTTGACAATTTGGAAATTTGACAATATGGAAATTTGAGAATTTGGAAACTTGATAATTTGGAAATTTGACAATATGGAAATTTGAGAATTTGGAAGTCTGACAATTTGGAAATTTAAGAATTCGGAAACTTGATAATTTGGAAATTTGAGAACTTGGAAACTTGACAATTTGGAAATTTGACAAAATGGAAATTTGAGAATTTGGAAGCTTGACAATTTGGAAATTTAAGAATTTGGAAACTTGAGAACGTGAAAACTTGAAGACTTGAGAACTTGCAAATTTGAGAACTTGAGAACCTGAATATTTGAAATCTTGAGAACTTGAAAACTTAAAAACTTGAATACTCGAATATTTACAAACTTGCAAACGTGAAATCCTGAATTAAAACCCATGCAACCTTTTTCTATCAACGAAGTAGGATCTACTACAGACCAGGAAATTCGTATCGATAATGACCGCCCTGAACAGGGTAGTCTTGTCAAAGCGCACAGCCGTGTCCTTTGTTTCTCCATGCAACAAGAACGGCTACCGCTGCCAGGGATTATGGAGCCGTCGATTAAACCGCAAGAATTGGGCCGTGTTTAATGTATTCATTGTGCAGGATCCTCGCGTGGTTGATCGAAGAACAATGAACCGATTGAACGGTCGAAGTGTCTTTGATTCTTTTCGCAGCGATTGAACGCTGTGTTTGATTGGAATTCGCGGTTCACAGTACGAAATTTTGATTTGTTGCTGACGGCGAGAGAAGTTAAAACTGATGTTAATTGTGGGTTGATTTCAAGGTTTTAATTTTTTCGGCCTGTTTTTCTTCAGAAATATATTAATACACTTATTTTTGTACTTAATTATTAATAAAGTAACAGGTTTTCTAGTTTTCGAATTTTTAGATTTTCAAGTTTTCATGGGTTCAAATTTTGAAATGATCAAGGTCCTAATTTGATTTGAAGCGTTTTCTAATATACTCAATATCAAATTTAGATAGTATTTACTACAGTCTCAGTCTATAAGGATCCAATGTCATATGTAGAATAACTTTGTATACATAAATACGTATTAATTCTTCCCTGTTATGTTCTTTACACTTGTACAACACACATAAATAATAATAATCATTTGAAATTACACAATAATTGCAAACTTCAAATTTATACTAGTACAGCTACAAATAATGATAACTGTGTAAACTTTGTCATTTATCTTTGCACGACTTGTAAAAACAATTATAACTACATAAACTCCGCCATTTACACTGATACGACATGTATAAGCAATCATAACACGTACAATTATGCAATATAATATAGCAATTACAATCTCGTAGTTTGAACTCTATTACAATTTTTCAGTCACGTAATTAACACTGCAGACTCTAACCAGAATTAACCATAAACGATTCAAACAGTGTAATTAAAAGTGAAGATTATAGAGTCCATCAAATTCCACACGCAGTGAGTATAGCGAGAATAAGAGAGCTTTAATCGTCTGCTAAGAAATTCCTGCAAGTCAGCACGAGACGAGTGAGATATTAAGAACCCTCGGTGAGATTTCAGAGCACATGTGACAAACAGGTCTGCAAGAACCTCGGTTACTTCCAAGACTCCTACCGTGATTCTCGTGTACTTCATTTCTACACCAACAGTTATATCGAACACAAACTATTCTCGATGGTTCAACATTCCATTCAAGTGATAATTATATGCTATTCAACTGTCAACCTGTTTAATATGGTATTGCGACGGCAACTGATTTAATTATTTAAGGAAATTTTCTTCTCTTATTTTTGATTCAAATATTAGATTACGGAACAAGTTTTCCTCTTTCTATGATTACTAAAATGTTATTATATGTTGAATAACGGAATATATAGAATTCAATTAATAACGAAATAAATAAAATTCAATCAAACAAGTCAAATTTAATCAAACAACTAAATAAATTCAATTAAATTTTATTGTTCAAGTAGAAGACACGAAACGAATCATTTCATCTTGAGAGTCATATTCTACATTGTTAGACGATGCAGTAAGAGATTAGGTGTGGTCACATGTTCATAAAAATAAAACACGTCCAATCACAATGGGAACTGCTTCCTCATAGTTGGTAGGTACCCATCAAACATGGTATGTATCAATAGGTTTCTACTTATTTAAATACCGGGTCGATAAGTCTCTATTGTGCAGTTAATATTGAACATTTTGTACAGACATGTTTGATTTCAATACAAAGAACTTATCAAATAATATATAGAGCTTGAATAGTAGCTTAATTATATCCAATGATCTTGGCAAGCATAATGTGGAGTTTGACACAAAATATTAGAATAGTTCAGTTACCAAATAGCAACTGCTCAAGGTAGGGTTAAATAGTGGCTGATAAAGTTAGGTCCAAATAGAGACTGATCAAGTTAATATGGCTGCTAAAGTTAGGTTCTAATAGAGACTGATGAACGTAGGATCATCTAGTGGTTAATAAAGTTAGGTCCAAATAGTCGCTAATGAAATTATATTACAATAATGACCGATGAAATTAGGTCCAAATCTTTCGTACAGCAATGGAAGATAAATGATCACAATTTGAAACATCTTTCTTTCGACTGTCTAAAAATGTTATTAACAAAAAAGTGGTGAATAACTGAACGTTAAAAATGAAATATTCTTGAAACTCCAATGAAGACATCAAAACATCTTTATTATTCGGACAGAGCACCGGCAGTAATGTAACAGATAGTTGAAGAGGGGAATCCTGACTTTGCGAGAATCATTCGGTTCGCATAAACGCGAATGGGTAGCGACGTTGCGGAGCGAGGAAAGCCAGAAATAACCAAGACTTACAACGTGAAAATAAAAAAAGAAAATCGAAATCCCGTCGACTACTCTCCCTTCTTCGACGTCCACCACTTTCGCGTTCTCTTTTCTCCGCTTTACCGCCATAGCGAGTTTCTCGTCTGAGCACGCGGTGTGCCCCCTGTCCCCTTTTCCATAGTCCATCCAACCGACCAGAATGTGCACCGAGTGCCGGCAAAAGTGTCCGAGAGGATGTACTCGTAATGGCACGGGTCAAAACAACGCACACGATGTGTTTGAACGAGGAGCACCCGCGCTCATCCAACACCGAGACGGCACGCCTCGTTTGCGAGATCAAACAGGAACTAACCACGATACCGGAAGATCTTTTGGTAAAATAGTCGTTTAAGCGCGGGCAACGTTCAAAAGAAAAAACCTTCAAAAAAATGCTGCATTACTGACGTATTTTTTATTACCTGTTAAAGTTGATACACTAGGTGCGTCAAATGTATTTACGCTGAGAACTTTTTATGTAATTAAGTATCTACAATAAGTTAAGTATGTGTTTTCAATATAGAATTAGGTATATAAAAATTTGTTTCCAATTTTAAAATTGAAAAATGTAGAAATATGCAAATACTCAAACTTTCAAATATGTAGACTATATTTTACATGTATTAAATGTAGTAGACACTTGCATACGTTGTGTATAGACATGTTCATAGAGGGACGCACCACGTGCGTCGTCGACTAATTGCTAAATGGAATTAACATCGCACTTTGAGTGTTCTGTATTTATCGTATACAATCTCTAATGCACTGTGTGCCTTCTACATTAGCCACAGAATTTAATAAGTGACGCACCCTGTGCATTTCACAATGTATACCAGTGACGCATCTGATACGTTCTCATCGTATTTGACGCACCTGGTGCGTCCTATACTATCCAAAATACAATCAAAGAAAATTTTACACATCGTAAATGATGATGGGCAATCAAACGAGATAAAACTGATAATTTTGAGGATTTAAATGATAAACCAGATGCGTTTCATATGCACAGAGCTTCAATCACCTAATCCCTTATTAACGAAACATTGTGAATTCAATGAATTACAGATTCATTAAATTATATATAACAGAGAATTTTCATATCATTGCGTCTCCATTCGCGTGTTTGATCATTAAATGGATCATCGTGGCTCATTTTGAATTATTATTAATATTTATCGACACGTTAAATGGTGAACAAAGTGTTTCGTTAATTTTATCGTTTAAAACGCGGTAATATTTTCAATATTGACACTTTAGGGTATTGAATCAACGTTAATTAAATTGAATCTGTCTCGAGTGATAATGTTCAACACTGTGTATAATAGACACTTAATTTGAAATCAGAAATATGATGAAATTTGAAGTAATATAAAATTCTTTATTCAGATTAAGGTTGATATTTCAAAAAGGACTTCAGTAAATTCTGTAATTTAAAACAAAGAATTTATGAATTGATAACTAAAGGTACCTTTAGTGTTAAAGCAAGAACTGTTTCGAAACCACAGAACTGCGAGTAGAAAGGAAAAAGATTCGTGCAGACTTTAACAAAAATATCTAACGAAATTTTGTAATTTCAAGCAAAGAACGGTGCGGTAATTTTGACCGGTAATGGCACTTTTAGCTTTCAAGTAAGAAACGTTTCGAGCGAAATCGTCTAACGAGTTTCTTATTATTTCAAGCAGAAAGGAAAGAGATTCGAACGGATTTGAAGAAATTTTTTAATTTAAAACAAAGAATTTACGGACCGGTAATGGTACTTTTAGTGTTAAAGTAAGGAACGTTTTGAACGAAATCACCGGGTACCGAGTTTCTCTCGTTATTTCGAGCAGAAAGGAAAAATCCGTAGCTCAAAGCGGAAGGAACCGTGAACGTGTCCAAGCGATTTCAGCTTTATGGCAAGTGGAACACGATGGAGTAACAACAAGGTACAAAAGACCGTTATGCTGGCGGATCATTGCGAAACGACGTAACGAAGAAATGGGTCAAACGATTCAACTGTCAGTCCGCTAGCTACTGTATGGGACAAGAGAGAGCGAGTAAACCTATTCAATGCATCTGCCTTCTCGTTTTCAACACGCTGGATACCTGATCGAGCCGAAACCAAGGTGCAATATCCTGTGCAGTGCGTTTGCTTTCAATCCCCTGCCTTTTTCCCTCTTCGAGGGGAAGAAACAATGCGTGAAAGCACCCTTCGTACTTTCACCTTTTATGTTTATAATTTAGGGCTTGCAAACTCGAATGCTTAACATGGTTTATGGTGAAATAAATATTCGTGTTTAGCTACTTGCCTCATAAATTATACAAATTTTATAGGCTTATAAATTTTTCAAATTTTATAGGTTTATTATTTTTCTAATTTTAGAGGCTGGTAAATTTTGCAAATTCTATAGGTTTATAAATTTTTCGAATTTTATAGGTTTATTATTTTTCTAATTTTAGAGGCTGATAAATTTTGCAAATTCTATAGGTTTGTACATTTTTCGAATTTTATGGGTTTATTATTTTTCTAATTTTAGAGGCTGATAAATTTTACAAAATCTATAGGTTTATGAATTTACTCCTAAATTTCTATATTTAATAATTTGTAATGCATTAAATTTTGAAATACGCAAATTTTCGAATTTATGAAGTGTTTAAAATAGAAATCTTAAAAATTGATGGAACATGTATTATTTTGAAATTTTCTATTTTCAAGCTCACAAAACCTAAAGTTTCCAATTTTCCAAATTTAAAGATACTTAAAAAGTACGAATTCCAAATTTTCCAACTAACATTTTCAAATTTCTAAATTTTCACTCTAAATTAACCTAAAAACTAAATTTTCTAAACTGGAGCTAAATTAACCAACGAAAAGTATGAATAGCGAATGAGTATGCATTCAAAAACTTGTTCAGTACAGATTTGCTATGTTATTCAAGACGAAATAGTAAGTGTAAGAGATGTTTCAAACGCAAAAGCTGAAATTAGAAGGAAGCTATTACCGAAAGACGTCAATAGCAAAGTGCTCTTTAAACATGGTGTAGAAAAACGTGTATTTTCGAGTGCAAGATCGATTACATATAAGATTATACAATGTTAGACAGCTTTTAACAAGGAATAACAAGTTTTGGTAGCTTTCTCTCGGAGGATGTAAAATGACACCAGACTCATCCTTCTGTACTTTTACCATGACACTGCAAACTGATCGGCATTCCGAGCCATATGTTATTCGTCCAAGAATATCTTCTCTAAAAATATTTTACCGTGCTCGAAGATCACAGAGGGAAATATCTGAGGCACTAATTAGGAAATACCAAACTAACAATGCCCAATATGCTTCTTTGTGTTCATTAAACAAGAGAATTTAATATTTAAAAAAATTCTTTCTTTTATTAACGATTTGAAGTATATAATTGATAGTTTTTATTAGTGATTAATTCTCAATTTTTATTAATGATGTTAATTTTTAGATTTTAATTTAATTTATTTTTTAGATCTATGCTTTAGATTTTTATTTTTATTAGGGATTAGTTCTTAATTTTTATTCACGACTAGTTCTCCATTCTCATTATTGATTGATTCTCAAGTTTTATTGATGATTAAATTTCATTCTTACTGGGATATCAGTTTTCAGTTTTTACGAGACGTAAGTTATTCTTCACTAGACATGGATTTTCATTTTTAATAAGATGTGATTTTCATGAAATATTTACTAGTGAATAAATAAATATTTCTTCATCGAATCTCGAGATTGTATAACATTTCAAAAATCATCAATATAAATTACAATTTTTATCTGCTATTATTGCTACATAAAATGTAAAAAAATCTGTATCCCAAAAATGTAGAGAAAACCTATATACCAAAAAATATAGAAAAAAATGTGAACAAAACTCTCTAACTCTCTCTGTATAAAAAGTTTCTTACTCTGTAAGAATCTCTGTAAAAAATCTCAATTTGAAAAATGTAAAAAAAAGATGTACCAAATATGATACATCAAGCACTAAAAATAATAAAAATACTATTTAATTGAAGCACAAAATGTATGAAACGTTTCTTCTATAAAAAATATATTTAACATTCAGTATTTAATTATCGATTATTGATTATCAATGATTACCGAAAAAGCAATCATCAGACACAAAATAGTGAATGTTCTATGAGTATCAACTAGTAATTCACATTGGTGGTGGTTTCTCTTCGATTATAAATTCTGCGGAAATACCACTAGGGATATTTAGGTACTGTATAACAAGGCCCTTCGTTACCTTAGCTTTAGACGACGGAACTTCGTTAATCTGGTCTAATTGGAACTGAGAGATCGTCAGAACCAAAGACGAGTTTGGTTCAACGTAGTCTAGGTATAACAAGTTTAATGATGCTAATCGTTTTTTAACAAACGATCATTGGCTATATCGTCTTTGTGAAACAATGATACAAATAAAGGGAATTTTCTTAAGAGGAAAATTAATTTCACTTTTAGTAAAACTTGAAATTTCTATAGGTAATGAGGAACGTTTATCTATAGAAATATAGATAATTTCTATATAAAATAGGGTCAAATAATAGAAAATTTAAAAATTGATAATTTCAAAATTAAAATAGAAAATTTTGTATAGGATAGAATATTTTCTGTAAAATAGAAAATTTCTATAAAACAGAAAATATATTTTTGCATAGAACACTAGTAACGCATTTATCCAAAAAATACCAAATATCAAATTCCATTATTATTACACTGAAACAATTCTACAAAGACGACAATCAAAAAGACAAAATAAAAAAAGGTTTTTTCCGAAATACTTTTTTAAATCAGGTTGATGTCAAACGTTTTACGGAACAAGATAACCAAAGAGAAAACAAGGTCAAACGAAAGAAGAGCAAAACGAAAGCAGGAAACAAGAAAAGAAACCGATTCATTGTAAAAATCTAGATTTCACTGATACAAAAATTGCTCGATCGAGGTAAATGCAAAGTTTCTACTCTATTTCAGCTGTAGATGTACTTGAATCGTGAATTATAATTAACACCGACGCGGATGTAGTCATTTAACATCCAACCATAAATCTGTCGTGTATGAAGTTGAGAATGTAGCACTTTATTCTCTGTGGAGAAGCTGTAATAATTATGTAATAATTCAAGTGAAAATATTATGTATTGTATGCAGAGGATAACGTTGGTGTAAGTAGGACTTTTTTATTCGAATAGATTAGGATCCTTAATTTTAATAATGGCGTTGAAGATGAATAATTTAGAGACTTGAAATTTGGAGAATTTGTAAATTTGGGAAATTTGGGATTTAGGGAATTTCAGAATTGGGAAATTTCGGATTTGGGGAATTTCAGAATTGGGAAATTTGGAATTTGAGGAGTTTGGTATTTGAGGTATTTGGGATTTGGGGAATTTGGGAACTAGGGAATTTCGGATTTGGGGAAGTTGAGATATAGGGAATTTGGGATTTGGGGAATTTGGGATTTGGGGAATTTAGAATTTGGGGAGCTTGAAAATTGGAGAATTTGGTATTTGGGGAATTTGGAATTTGGGGAATTTGGAATTTGGGGAGCTTGAAAATTGGAGAATTTGGAATTTGGGGAATTTGGAATTTGGGGAGCTTGAAAATTGGAGAATTTGGAATTTGGGGAATTTGGGATTTGGCGAATTTGGAATTTGGGAGCTTGAAAATTTGGGAAAATTTGAAAATTGGGGAATTTGGGATTTGGCGAATTTGGAATTTGGGAGCTTGAAAATTTGGGAAAATTTGAAAATTGGGGAATTTGGGATTTGGCGAATTTGGAATTTGGGAGCTTGAAAATTTGGGAAAATTTGAAAATTGGGGAATTTGGGATTTGGCGAATTTGGAATTTGGGAGCTTGAAAATTTGGGAAAATTTGAAAATTGGAGAATTTGGGATTTGGGGAATTTGGGATTTGTGAAATTTAAAATTTAGGAAATTTGGGATTTGAGGAATATGAAATTTGGAAAATGTGGGATTCGGGAAATTCAGAACTTGTGGAAGTTGGAATTTACAGAGCTTGAAATTTAGAAATTAAAAAATTTGGGAATAGTAAGCCAACTTAAAAAATGTGAAAAGAAATTAAAAATTGTAACTCGAAAATCTAAATTCTGCAATCTACCCAAAGATAAAATACCACTTTCATGTACGTATAATCGATCGATTTTCTTATATCATACTGTACAGCAATAAGGTATAAAATTTCGAATTCCATAATTATCGTGAATTTCGTTAATAGGAAAAAATTTTTATAAGAAGAAAAATGTAATATACAAGCATCAGCGTTTTAAAATTCCATGAAAGCACGAGGTTCCCATAGCATCAAACGATTATTCATCAGAGTTGTTCAGGATACAAGATTATCTGTGGATGACAGTAATTTAGTTAGACATGTTGCCTAGTCAAAGTCTACCCGTCGAGCATCACCGAACGGAGGTAAAAAACGAGAAGTAGAAGTTTTCAAGGCTTCCAGCCTTCCAGGCTTCGAGTGCTTAAGAGTTTACTCCTCCTTGAGGTTCCTTCTCCTGCTTCAAGGTATTTGTCGACGTTCGAATGCACTCCACGAAATGGATCTCTTTACAGCTCGTAAACGTCCTGGTTGATCCTCGTTTTTTCCTCAAGTTTGTCCGTAATACTTGAATTCCGCCTTAATGGCCGACACTTCGGAAATGTGGAGTGCCGATATCGATGTGGATCAATTGTAGAATGGGGAGCAGGGGTGTTAAGTTACGATTGTGTCGTGTGGTTAGCGGAGAAGTGGAAGTTTTGTGGGACAAATTGTTTTGAAATATGAGAATCTGAGGATTTATGTGATGAATGAAGTTAGTAACAAAGAATTGTAAATTATTGTAAATGGTACGTCATATCTGAAGCTCGACTATGAATTTGTTTATTATGAAGTATTTTCTTGGAGATAGTGTAGCAAAATTGGTGAATATGATCTTGAAGGTACAGTGTGCTTTTTACTTCGTAAATATATGACAGAGGTTCTGTTTACTTCAAATGATGATACTGTACTGTATGTATATTGCCTATTAACCTTTTGCAATCCTCAATTTCTTTGACCTACCGACTCCTTAATTTACAAAAAATATATCAAGATAGGGACTCTCAGTAAAATGTATTGCAACAGTGCGAAGTATGTGACAAAAACATTTTTCATTTGTTATAAATAGTAAGTAAATAAAAATATATTTAACTAATCTATTTATCTGAATTAGTTATAAGATCTAAGAGAAATGTGATGTCGAGCCACAGTCGACATAGTAGTGCAAAGGGTTAACATATCGAGTTTAACTAAACATACACCTTTGGTTACTCTTAAACGATATAAATACCCGAGGACATTTACCTAGTAAATAATAAGTGAAAATCACTTGAACAAGTTATATTTCGTTTACAATATTGAAGAAGCAAAATTATATGCAAACGAAGAAATCTAAAGCAAACAAGAGAAGCCGTATGATTATTCATAATCGAATTACTATCTCTGAGTACTAAAAATGAAGCACAAACAGAGCGGCTTTTGATCATCCGCAGTATGTAAATCGTGCAGAACGGAAAAGGGCGAACGGATGTGAAGGGTTAGAGCAGGAAGGGAGATCAAGTATGTATAACCAGGGGAAGTCCAGTTTCGTATCGGAACCGGTCGTTTTCGTCATGCAATTTCGCGTACGTAGGTATCTCTCACACGTCCAGTGTAGAGTTCTCCGCTCGTCACTCTAATTAGCGGCTATGCGACGCGTCGAGTGCTATATACCGCGTTACGTTTCGAGGGGTTTATTTAATCCATCGTTTGCCAGCCAAATTGTCCCTTTATCCAGAACACATCGTGCAAATTTCATGAAATTATCCTCGCACGGCAATTTCGAAAATTCGAAGCTTCTTTGGCCATTCGAAATTGGATTTTACCATCTTCTTTTTTTAAACGGATACGTAAACAGATCAATTTCTTCGTTAAAAAATCCGTAGTTAACATTTAACTAATAAATATATATTATATAATTACATATTCTTAATCAGTAAGTAACTAGTAATTAATTCATTGTTCCTTTTTCTCCCTAAATTTTTATAATTAAAAATAAATGCTAATTCATAAATTATTTACAATATGAATAAGCATGTACTTATTCCAAAATTTTTTTCTTGGATAATAAATATAATAATTGTTATACAGAATTAAAATATTAATAAATTATTTGTACATAAATATTGTTGATATTAATAATATATTAGTAACAGATTAAATTTAAAAAATTATTAAGATTCTGTTCAGCTTAGAAAAAATATTATCAATATACAAACGTAATTTTAATTTAAAATTATATATCAAAGAATTAAACTGCATATTTGATAATATTTTAAGTAGGAGTTAAAGCAGCAATCTGTTCACGTAAACCCTAATCGGTAAAAGTAAAAGTTTAATAACACATGGAAATAACAGAAACCTTATGATTTATTGCGACATAACTTGGCTGCCATCGCAATCAGCATTAAATCCCTGCTGTGACAAGCGATTTTTATTAACCTGCACTCTTCATCTAGGGATTTACGACTAAGCTCGTCAAATGGCTATTTGTAACTGCCTCCTATTTTAACGGCGCATTCGTAGCACTATAAAATTATCGATTTATGCACGTCCCAATGTTAAGATCGATCTCCCGCATCGAAAGGGAGATCACGAGTTTGACCCACGACAAGCTGTTGAAACTCGAACCTTTCAACGGACATTAATCAGTATATCTACAGTGTAGATACATAATTACCCGGAGAAATTAACTGTCATCGTTCACGTTCGATGGTATAATCATCGATTAATTGAATCGTGCTCTTTCGTCATCTTCTCGGCTCAATTATTTCCTCGTTATCGTCGAATCACTTTCGTCAAGTTTCATAATTGATGTTATAATTTAATTTGGTCAAATTTACTTTAAGAGATGGATAATTCAAACATAGTAAGTAGTTGCAGAACTTATTTTACGGAATAGCAGAAATTAGTTTCTAATTTTTGAATCTGTCGATTTTCCCGCCCTTTTACTGTCATATAGAGCGTTCTATCAGGTATTTCGGAAATTATTAATATCTTGCATATTTTGTTATGTTTTTAAATAAAAAAGCTACATTAATTTTGGATTATCCACCATTAATAATTGAGAAACAAAAACAATGGGTAGCTTCGACTATCATTAAAATTACATTAAGGTGTAATAGTAAGATGAAGTAATATATTAAAGTATTCTCAAGATTTTAAATTGAACCATTAAGGATTACGAAAATTGCATTACCTTCTGTCTTAGCAGAAACGATTGTATCTACCGTGTAGAATTAAATTGAACAAGAAAGAAATGAAGAAATGAAAAAATAGGAGCAGCTGTTTACATGATTGAACGTGCAGTCCTTTCGGAGTCGGCGTTCTTCGTGTATCTTCGTGAAATCCCGAACAAACGGCACTCAATCAGCAAGTACATTCACGGTATCGTGAGACACTAATCCCCGCACTTTTATGGGAATCTTTTTTTCACGCATGACCTGCCACACGCACACAAACGCATTAATGACACGGCGGAAGGAAAGAGAAAGAAAACGCGCAGGCGCGATCGCTCGCGACTAAAATCGCCGCGTTTCTCCCCCTACGGCCGTCGAAGCGTTTTGTGCTGTCACATTTTTCGAGTCGACTCGACTCTCTCACGTGTGTACACCTCTCACTCACTTATTACCACCTTTTGTTTAAAATCAAAACGAACGATCGTGTACAATGGACAACGACAGTGACACTTTTTTCTTGAAATAAATCGAAAGCGCGATGAAGAATGAAAATGAAGAGAAAACGAGACACGAACGAGCTCCGCCGTTCGCGCCGGACGAAGCAGAAGCCGGCTTATGGAGCTCGCTGGAGTCCCCTCGTGTACTGTCGCCGGCCTTTCGGCCGATCTCGGGTCTGCTCGGCTTTGTTCGGGTCCGTTCCGTCTTTACTACACGGTTGATAATGTAGAGACCTTCTTTATCTTATGTTGGTATGCACGAATTATTTGAATTTCGAATTTGAAATGAATTTTAATTTCGTTTAACGGAAAATAGAGGAAATAAGATATAATGGAGGATTAATAATATAATTTGAGAACTGTTTAATGAATGTACAGGTAAATGAACATGGCAAGTTTCTTTATGGAAAGATATAGGGAAAGAAATTATACTATTCGTTGCTTTTGTACTATTAGGTTTGCACGTTTTAAAGTTTAAAAGTTTAGAAGGTTGAAAATTTGAATATTTTTTAATTTAGCAATTTGAAGATTTAGAGATGCATGAATTTGGGAGTTTGAGCATTTGAGAATTTGGAAGTCTGAAAATTAAGAAACGTGAAAATTCGTAAATTTACCAAGTTGAGAACCTACAAACTTATACATACAGAAATTGAAAAAGAACGAAAAGATTTTGAAGCTCGTATGCGAGTGTATAAAGGGATCTAACGCTGCATCGAGTATGCCAAGAAAGTCAAATACTGAAAGTGGGTCTGCAGGTTTCTATTGCAAAACAGAAACGTTCGATTTTGCATGAACGTTAAGTGGTTCTTATCCCTCATGCTGGCGGTCCTCTCGAGATCACGTATCATCGATACGATACCCAAGAGAAAGCGGACGAGGGCGAGTGGTCCGGGAGCAATCGATAATTAATTAAAAGCCGATCGAACGGTAAACTGGTTACCAAAGTAATAAGGATTTAATTAACTATTAATTGACCGACCATGGGTGAATCAATTAGCGGTGTTTTATCGGAGTACGGGATAGCTCTGTTGGCTCCTATCATCGACTATAAATTTACCAATATCCTGATATCGGTTCGCGACGAATTTTTCAATGTTTCCTCCATCTTTTTCTTCAAAAGAGAACACAGTGTTATTAATCTGCAGTCTGCAACGAACAACGGCGGGACGTGGATATATAGGAGGCAGTCTCGACAGGAGCTGGCGATGAGTAATGGTTCATTCGTCAATTATAAATACGATTGCCAGCTAGCCGCGTAGCAAAGTTTAGTATTAACAGTGCCGTACACATTTATCTTCGCCGGTTTATTTTATACACAGAAGACCGACGTGATGCATCGGCAACGTTAATCTATCGTTGAAATTAATCCGCCGTTTATTATTCGCGACTGCTTATCGCGGCTCCTGCACGATCCTACGATTATACGCCATTCTGATTGAATTCGATTACACAGGGATGCCTTTCACTGTTTCCCGTCGGTTCACTCGCACGCGCTATTATTAACTCCTTTATGGCGAAACCATGCTTTTCTTCTTGCGTGTCACGCGAACTTTGAATAAATTAGGGAAAGGATTGTCTGCGTTGCGTGCGTGGCAAGAGACGCTCCGATGGATACGCCTTCGTTGCTTTCTAACAGCGACGTAAACTGTGTCGGGGATAATCAAGAATACCTTCTTGCATATCTTATATGTCCTCGTAGGTTCATTGAACTTTCTTCGTTAATCGACACTTCATTCCATGTTCTTTATTTATCAAACTGTGATGGCTCATTTCTCAAAAAATTCAATCAATATACTATATTGTACTATATGTTCTATAACCTCTTTCGTAATTAAAGAGAAGATATTCCTTATTATTAGATTACGTAAAATTTGTATTTCAAGATTGTTTGAAGACTGTCCAAAGAATAACTCCGAAATACAAGATACAGAAATCAATATTTGTTCTCTTGAGTCGCTCGTTATGCTAGTTTCAAGAAGACTAACTTTTCTACTTGAAGAGATCTCTTGGCAGAAGATCCTGGCCCATGAATGTAAATCTTATTAGTAATTTATACTAACGTCTTTGTTAGGTAGTCTATAGTACTCAGACTCTACATCTGGTGTACGCTGACTCTTGAATTCTACTGCGGAAACACGATCTGGACATAGGTTCTATATGCCTCGCTTATGCAGTTACAGATGTTGTAAAGTTTTCCTGGTGTCATAATATTAGGTTGCTGCATATGAAACGATGAATACGTAGAAAGTATGAAACGGTGGACTCACAAGAAGTCTTACATGATTTAGTCATGTAGAATTATTGCTAGACTCCAGTTACAATAGTATCAGCTGAAGTTTGTGGATATGAAGGACTTAAACGTTGAATCAATATTTTCTACATAAATTAGTACTTTGTTTCAATTAACGATTATGTAACATACAAGCTAATTTATAAGCAAGAATCACACCTTTTACAGTTGTATTTCTTTTCAAAATTATAATCTCGATATTCATTATAATGACCATGATGATAACGATACGCTTGATTTTCTGTATCCCCCTATATACAACAGCAAATCCTCCAATCAGAAGTTGCCAAAATATTCGCTTTCTTCCGTAGTTTTTCGTTCATTAAAACGTCTGACTAAAGTGAATCATTATCATTGCGGCATCCGGTGTCCGTTCCACAGGAAACGGTCGCGTTCCCGCATTTTCAGGCAGGCTAGAGAAACCGAAACGTGAGATGGATCCAGTTCGCAGATTTATGGGAGTACCGCATCGTGACATCGTCCAGAATTATTGCGATTCGAATCCCCTAAACCGGGCGCGGCGACCGGATACGAGTATTCGGTCGACTCGCGCGACCGAAGAGCACTCGCTGATCTATTTATTCAACCAGGCTGAAGGTAATCGAGGCACCGAGATAAGCGCCACGTTGTCCTCGATAAAAGATGAATATACCCTGTTTCACCTTCTTTTCCGCTCCATCTCGAACACGGCTACCAACGGTCCAATGCTTTTCACGATTTTTCCCGACTGCTTGAGAAACTGGTTTCAACAGACCCAGCGAATAAGCTTCAGTTCAGCCGAACTCACCCAAACATAACTTTATACGCGTGAAATTCATACACGATTGAGTCATTTTTATTCGTTCATTTTGCTGGGACATTTTTATTCCTTCATTTTGCTGTTTTGTATTTACTCATTCCTTCGGCTGTTATGTCTAGTTATGTAGATTATAGTTAAGACGCAGAACATATGTTTGGAGGATTTGTTTGAAGCGAAATTGTAAACTCTTCTACTGGATTTGTTTGATAGTCGATATGATTGACACGGCGACACAGTGTGACTCTCAACAAATAAATGAATACAATTTATGTCAACAGAGTAAATGTATTACTGTCAACGAAGAAGCAATTGTATGATTCACTTCTAAAAAATGGTGCAATTGGACACAGAAAGTTTCTAAGAGATTGTAAGACATGGAAATTGAGGTAAATAATTCATGTACGAGTTAATCCCTGTACAGGGTGTCCACATCGGGACGAGTGCAAAGGGTTAACGGCATAACAAGGGAAACTTTGTCAAGGCTTTGCGCTTCAACACCAACGCGTCTCCTGTTCAATAATTGGTCACATGAACATAATGTAAATTTAACAGCGGCACGGCTCTGTATAGAGTACAATGCCGACATATAACTCATGTTTAATGCAAGAGTCAGAGGCGTCAGCGTGCGATATTACAATACCGGTCGAGGCCGATTCCGTGATTTCCGACGTTGTTTTGGAACGATCGTTCAACGCCGTCACATCCTGTCTCTAAATCGAATCTCGCTGAGTGCCGAAACATCGTCGGATAAACCTGAATCGTCGATAACAATTTCATTGGAATCTCCTCTGATATTGTCGGTCCAACGCTTAATCTTCTGTTCTATCGAAAACTCTTTTGACGAGAACTGCAACGGGACACGAAAAAAAAACGATCACCAATTCTTTCGCGAATAATCAATCTCAACGTCGATAGCAACTTCGAAGTTTCATCTTTCAACGAGGATTCGGAATCGAACTGATTTTCGATGAGTAGCTGTCAGAATAGGTTTCAAATCCAATTAGGTAGATTGATTAATGCGTCGCTGATGCATGGCTATTTTTGGACCAATCGCGAATGCCATTTATTTATAATGAAAATCTATGAAGGTGACTGGATCATTTTGGACAGGTGATAAATGAGATTTATTTGCAATTACAATGAGCTTCGAGAATTGTGTGAGTAAAACACACCCGTTCTGAATTTGGGGATTTAATTTGCAAATCTGAAAGTTTGGAGATTTTGGGATGTGATTTGGATAGTTTGTGATTTGAAAATTTTATATTTGGGATTGATAGATTGGCATTCTTAGATCTTCACATCCTTATATTCTCACATCCCCTGATTTTTACACCTCAGGATCTTCACATTTCTATATTTTTACATCTCTAGATTTTTGCATCCCTTGATAACTAAATCTCTAGATTCCTATATTCTTAGGTGTCTACATTCTTAGATTTCTACATTGTCAAATCTTAGATCACCACATTCCTATATCTGTGTATTGGTAGATTTCTTCATCCCTAGATCTCTACACAGATGTGGTGGTTTTAGACCACCACAGATCTTCACATGTTTAGATCCACACATTCCCACATCTTCAGATTTCCTTATTCATACATGTCTAGACCTCTACATGTTTACGTTCCTGGATCCCTATATTTTTACATTTCTGGATTGCTATATTCATAGATAACATGATTCTCAAATATCACCTAGATCACTACATCTCTAGTTCCCATGATACTTAATCTCTACAATCCTTCATTCTTAGAATCCTGTATCTTTATACTTCCCGATCCCTACACCTGTACGTCCTCAAGTTTCTGAACCCTCACATTCACACCTCTATTCCTCTATTCCTACAGAATCTCAATTCCCAAAACCCTTGGAATAAAGATCAGAACGTAAACTTGAAAATTTATGTACCATTTGTATGCCACATTTTCCCTGGAGAACTTTCCTCCGAGTGCATTTTCTGTTTGGTTTTCAATGGAGAGTACGAAAGTGCTCGAAAGACACCAATGATCTGATATTCGCCGAATTGACGACAGGAAGAGAGCTCCGCCCTAACGCTTCCTGGCAAGTGAGTTAAAAATACGACCGGAAGTGAACACTTATGGCCTATTATCCTCCCCCGAGTTCAGCCATGCGTGAAATTCCCCTCGTGCCGTCGTCCAAATATACCTGGCGGCTCCGTCTTTCAAGTTCAACGCACCCTCTCGTGTTGTGCGTCGCAACGTCAATGCCTTCTCACGTTCCCGAGCAAATACTTCCAGGGTGTAATAAACTCTGTTCCGATTCACGTCGTTGATAACCAGATAAGTGGCATTCCGATACGACTACGTCGTGCTAGGAAGCGGTTCCGTGCTGTACGATTCGAATTAGTGAAAGGCGTGAAAGAACTGACGTTCAAACGCTGCAATTAGGGGTTGATTATGAGCTATGAGCTGCTTATCTCAATCGTACTAACTATTCCTCGAGACGGTTGTCATCGAGTCACGGTGATTTCATGCTTTCGATACTAGATAAGAAGCGTGTTCGCTGATGTGAGTACACAAAACTGCTTTCACTTTTTTAAAGTACTATAAGCTAGCTTAAGGCGGTCTCTTTTGTGGAACGAATATGATAAGTTTGATATAGTCGACTAATTTATTATCTTTTAAACAGATATGAGATGCGGGTGGTTTGTGAAAATTGTATAATACAAAGGTACTCGCTTACGATACGACGAGAGGTAGGACTGACAGAATTGTTTATACATATTTTAGTTAAGAGTGAATTGTTGTTTGGAGATTTGAGGACCTAAGGATCTAGTAATATAAAAAACTTACGAATTTGAAAACTGGAGAACTTAAAAGTCCAAGAACGAAAAAATTCAAAAATATATAAAACTTGGAGAATGTAAAAGTTCACAAGTCAGTTATATTAATAGTATCCATTCAAAGTCTACGTTGCGCCTGCATGATATTTGAGGATTCAAAGATTCAAGCATCTAGATGTCTGAGAATCTAGAGATTTGCAGATGTAAGGATGTTAGGTATTACGGTATTAGCACCTAGGAATTTCAAAATATACAGTGCAACACATAAACACGTGTTCTGCACAGCATGGACGCTTTAAACTATCGGGTATGAAAAATTGGATCTAGTACGATCATGCGTTATTCCGTGTTCGAAAGTACACAATACTGAAAAATCGCTGAAATACTATTTCTCCGGTTTGTGCAGAAGTACGTAACAGATGATACATGCTTATGAATAATGTACACAGATGCTCAAGCAAATTCATCCGAGCTGTCTCGGCGTGTAACAAAGCGCTAAAGTAGCTCAGAGAATACTTTTACATAAAACGGAATGCTAAAAACATATCCCCAAGGTCTTATTTAATAAATCACCCAACGAAGAAAACAAGGTCCAGTTAGCTTTACAAAGAATGGATCGGCGATACAGTGGCTCATAAATATTCGTGTATCGACCAAGACTTCTTTTATTCAAGAAAATCTTCTGAGAACTATATGCAACAAAACAACACAGTTTCTAATAATAAAGTTTCGAACTATGACATATGTTACATATTCATCACTTAGATTAACCAGTTAGTTTATTATAACAGCAACTAATGAAACAGCTTTAGGGCTACAACGTAGATTAAAGTAAAACTCGAATTATAAAAATCTGTAATATGTTTCCATAAGAGTGTGTCTAAACATTCGTCACAAAGTTAAGTTCCCTGTCTCAAAGATTCGAAGTCTCACATTGAAAGTGTCTTTCTAAAAAAGTTTCTTACTTTGGTTTACAAACAGGTAAGTTGAGAATCACTGACAGTTCACGCAATAAGAAATACGTTATTCCGAGGGTTCAAAAAACGTTTATACGAGAAATAAAGTTTGTCGATATTTTCCGATCGAAGTGTGCAACGATTAGATCAGGTGATAAAACGATTCGTTAGAGAGTGGTAGCTAGCGTACACAGGGACTGGTTCATTATGCCACAGTAGCCATAGATCACATGGATAAATACATTTGTGTCTTAATGCCTGGACAAGCGAGGCCGTCGCGTACCTTTCACCTCCCCCATGATATACACGCATAACCGTGCATTCCCAATAGCGCACTACTATGCTGGCTACAAATTTGCTTGGTAATTAACCAATTAGCGGAACATTGCTAATTGACTGATTAAGTACCCACTCGTCGGGAACTAGATTGATACTGATGCGGTTGCTGCCCACGTACATTAACATCGCCGGAAACTTGTCGTTACCGATGCACACTGGCGCCTGTTGCAAAAATCATCTGAACTCACCCCCGAAATTTCAGCAAATATTCGTATTACTAAATTCTGCTAACAAATTACAATCCTTTTAAACACGCGGACATGCGGAGGTCGTGGTCAATCGAACCGGAACGTGACATTTCAACCTAATCTCGAGCAGAATCGTAACAGCGGTGCGCTATTTCCAATATAAAAGGTGCCCGAATAAAAATGGTAAATCGATCATGGCCTAGCTATTTTCCTATCATTTTCGTGACCGGTCTCATTTCGCACGGTTCCGATCGGCACCGGTGATCCGTGCAACAAAAATCGATTTCACCGAGCAAATTCCTGGCCTAAACCCGAATAGCCGCATTCGTGGGTGTCGCGAATTCGCAAAGGCACAATCCGGAATAATTCAAAAGATAATCCGACGGGGGGTCGGTTATAATTTGAAAGATGGTGTTTGAGTTTCCCAGCTGGCCCGGATACGCCTATGCATTCATTCATTTCCTCTCGAATGTGAATACGTTCCTACACGTGAGCGCACCTAGCCATGGAGCACGTGTGCCACGATGTGTGCCGCGTGTACGTATTTGGATAGAATTGCTGTCGGCTATATTCCCTGATTGGGGCCGACCAAGCTTCCTCTCCTGCTTTACATAGCTAACTACGGAGGCGAATTCCACAGCCGAGACAACTGTGATCGCTTGGTTCAGCTTAATTTCCAGCTTAAACCGGGTTAACTCGCAATTTTACCGCTCGTGGGGTTTTAGCACTTTTCAAACCACCGATTTCTCTGACTAGAAAGTCTGATAACGGTTTTAAAAATCATCACAGAGTTTTATCGTGATATCAAACGATTAGGTCTAGATAGTTTGGCTAACATTTGAGCTGAATGGGACAGTCAGATTAAAATCATTCGAATACTTATATTAATTTATTAGACCGGGTTTGCATCAGTTAGTTAGGGTAGTTAAGGCAGACTACGTTAATTGAATAGACTTATATTAAGTTAGGATTAAGCTCAGTTGAATCATGTTTAGTTTACATGTTCAAAATAATTAATTTAGTTACATTCGGCAGATCATTAATTTAGTCAGATAAGAGGTAAAATTAGGTATTAAAGCAACATCAGACCGTTCAGTTTTGGTAGACTATGACTTGCTCATTTACGCTCAATGGCTAGCTTGATTATGTTAGTTAGATTAGACTAATTAAGCAAGTTTACATTAGCTTAGGATGTATAGGTTTGGTTACTTACATTGGTTAAATTTGCTTTGGTTAATTACGCTAAATTAGATTCATCTTACACAGGTCAGATAATTTAGTCAGATTAGTCAGATTATTAAGTTAGGTAAATTATGTTAAATTAGGTTGTTATACAAGAACAGTTAGGTCTGATTACAACTGATAAGGTCAAATTAAATAAGTTTTTACCAACGTTATATTATTCAATGTAAAGGTACTCTGCTAACCGCGTTAGCGTTTAGATAGGTTAGATTCGATCAAGTTAAGGAGGTCAGGAATATTTCGTACATTTAGCATACCTTGCATTTCTCTCTATTTCTTCGAAACATTCCTCACTAGCCATTGAAAGAAAAGCTTTGATTCAAAAGCTAGCTAAAGAAGCATTTTACGTGTCTCTCGATTGTACGTCCATCTTTGGAACGTGGCGTTGTTTCACAGAAGCAAAGAGAGCTCTTTCGATGATATTTTAACCTCGCTGAAAGTGGAGGCACTGACCTCGCCAAAGGGAATCCGCGAGCTTGATTCTTCGTAAAAATACAGGTTTGTTTTTAAAGCAAACTCTGACTGGTCGAGCGTTGGGCAAACAGCAACACCATTAGACGCATCTTTCTACGGCTTTAATTCTGTGTTTAGCGGAAAAGTCCTTCTTTATTCGATGTTCGATTTAAAACGACCAATGATGAGGAATACAGTTACTAACAACAAAAGAGGTTACAGTGACATACTTCTTTTGGTAAGCTTTTATTTGATCATTCTGCTGCGGTCTAATATTAGGAATGGCGCCATTTTGTTATTCCGCTTTGGGCGGGAAAATTTGAATGTGGGTTCCATGTTACGAGTTGGTAACTATATTTTCAGATTTTTAATTTAGAGATTTAGAAGTTCGCGGGGGTTTCGGAATTTAAAAATTTGTAAATTTAGAAATTTATGGATTTAGAATTTTGAGAATTGGACATTGAAGAATTTGAGAAGTTAGAAATTTCAAAGTTAGGAAGTCTAAGGTTTTGGAATTTTGGGATTTAGAGTTCAGACTTGAGAGTTTAGAAATACAAGAATAGAAAAATTTGTCTTTGAATTTTGAAAGTGAAGATTTAGTTTTGTGCAAGATTAGGACCTAAAACCTTGAGAAGTTGAAGACCTGAATATTTGTAACATTTTGAGAACAAAAAAATGAGCGACTTCTACATCTGAAATACTCTTGCATAATAAAGAACCGTGGTGCATCGATAAATAGCAAAAGCTCTCATTTGAAGATTTTATCATATTCTCACCATTTCAGCAAACAAAATGCAAATACGTTTAAAATACAACTGAGCTTGCAGTCTAGTGGCACGGCGACGCACTGCACAATTCTACCATTTAATCTCATAATTATTCGTCGTTGTTGCATAATACCATTTTCTCGTTCAAATTTCCAAATATTTGCTGTTCATTTCGTTTACACCCCTTACATAAATTACGCCCTTATATCTGAGCTCATAAAATCATAAATTCCACGGTGAGAGTCACACACTTGTGTAACATATTCCACTCCACCCCGTTTTTCAATCTCGAATATCTATTTACACACAGTTTGACTTGTTTCAGCCTGAGTCAACATTTGTCAGCTTCCACGTACCCTTATCAGATTACATTAAACGTATGACAAAATTATTTTAATGAAACTGCGCGAACAAATTTCCGTCGCAATGAATTGGATTAGTATAACGTTACAGGTGTCGCGCGTAATTATCGGAGCAGCCGATAATTAAGGAACAGGACAACGAGGAACGCAAAATTTAAAAGTGAAATTGTGTTTCGCTCATGAATCATGCATTCGCGGCTGAAGTCTGATTGCGAACGAACTTTGATCTTCGGTCAAATGATCGTAAAAAGATCGTTAATTCGATGCACTTTTAATTGCTCGTGTTTTGTTTTTTCCTACACGAGCTTCTCGATCGTTTCCGCGGGTTCGACTTTCAATCATGATTTCCTTATTCCTCGAATCGCTTTATCCCGCTTGAATTAATCTAACCAGATTTATTCCTCCAAACTTCTGTCAGTTTCATGACCTACACGGTGCTTCAGAAAGTGGAATTTTTAGCAAATTCTTGAGATTATTTTGATTATACATATGTATATACTCATTGTCCCTACATTAAAACTATATAAAATGAATTTATCAACGAATCAAAGATAACCTAATATAACTATCACAATTTCGTTCTCCAGGGATTAATCAGTTTAAGTGAATTAATTCTCGAAATCACAGTTCGTTAAACACATCGTGGACGAAAGAGTTTTTGCACTTTCAATTACAGAGATTCAAACAAGAACATCGTTTTTACATCATGATTTTCGTTTCAATTAAGATGAAAACTCCGAGACATATTCATCGACTATGGAAAATTTGCATGAACTTTGACGGAGGAAAAGCGAGTGGCCGCGTCAGGTCGAGTTAAGGAAGGATCACGATTTCGAGTGATCCTCGTTTCGACGTGAAACCTTTTCAACAAAGAACGAGGTTTCGTGGATTTCGTTAGCTAGTGGCACAGAGACTTGCAGAGCCACTCGAATTATATTAAGATGGATTCCACCGGTCGACAGGCTCGATGTTATTTTAAGCATCGTTGAAAAGAAGTTATTACCTTTTTCGTCGAACTCGTTAACTTTCGGGTTAAGCGTTCATCTGACCTTTCAACCTGACCTTTTACTCACTTTGACGCTCTATCAAGATGTCTTCGAATTTTTTTGGTAATTTTCTAATGACAATTCTTCAAATTTACTGGGACGTATAATTTCAAGTTAATAATCAATTCACATTTATGATAAATTCAAAATTTTTCTGGTAATTTTCTAATGAGAATTCTTCAAAATTTACTGGAACGTACAATTTCAAATTAATAACAAATTCACATTTATAATAAATTCAGACTCAATTTTAAATTGATAATAAATGCATACTCAATTTCAAATTAGTAAGTAGTGAAGTTAACAAGTATTAAGTTAATTTTGTAATATAAAATAAACTTGTGAATCAATCATTGGACCGGTTTAACAGTTCTCGCAAGGTTTTTAATAATATATGATGTGTTTCTTAAGTTGAACATCCAAATTACTAAGACAGTTAATTTATTATACAAAGGTGTATAATTGATATTAAAAAGAGATATTTCACTATAAAATACTAGTACAATGTTCACCTTTTCCATACAAATCATGTAGTATAATTTTCACCTTTTTTATACAGAGGTAGATAATAAAATTAAAAAAAGATATTTTCACTACAAAATACTAGTACAATGTCCACCCTTCGCATACACATATTACACTAAAATATGTACAGAAATATTAGCAGCAGAAAGAGTTGTAAAAGTTGCGTAATTTCTTGAATCCCAAATACCTGGAGAGCAACAATAAATTTGCTTTATAAACGATATTAATTTATGTAACGAGCTAATAAATACGAGAGCACGAATACCACCATAACGCGGTCCTTTGTTTCGCCAAACAATTAATCACGGTTTCACACGAGTATCCCCGGTTTTCCATGCCGTAGCACATACCGTACCCACGATATAACCATGAAAATCCCGAAACAACCCCGGAGGTGTCGATAATCACCCGACTTGTAGCGCTGACGAAGCTAATAACGTATTTTCAAGCCGTTATTACAGGCGGATCGCGGGAACGAAGGTAATTCGGTGTACCATGAAAGGAGAGCGGGACATGGTATTTCGACGTCGTTAGGTATATAGAGGGCGGAAAAGTTCCTTCGTTGGGAAACGAAAAATCGCCTTTACCGTGGTACACGCTTTTTCACCGGCGTCTTTTCCGCCGTTCAACCGAGGCTTTGGCTAGTTTCACCCCCGCAGGGTACAAAGTCGTTTCGACAAATGGAACGTCCGCGCGATACAGAAAATTGTACCGGCAATAATAAAGCGATACGACACAGACTCGGTGTACACGGGGTGGTTCGGGGGATGAATGAACCGCACAACCTACTTGCCTCTCTCTCTTTCTCTTGATACCGCCGATAACTTCGAATATTACATCCACTTGTTTATCCTTCGAGATGTACCGTTTAATCTGATCGCGTTTTTATGGGGACACTCGAGAATTATCGTTCGCTCTTTTGTTTCACCCTTGATCGGTGACTGCTGGAAAATACACGGATTTCTTTTGAATTTTATTATTTGACGAAATTCTGGGAAATGATACAAGGCTTCTTTTTGAAGATTGTAATCGATTAGTGAATTGGTTTCTTCATTGGGGGTGGGAAAAAATTGAAGGTAAAATTTAGATGCGTTAAAATTATTAGAATGAAAACATTTTATAATATTCAAATCTAACTGCATAGCTAATTAATCTTAACCAATACTAAACAAAGTTTATAGATTAATAAATAAACGTAGAAATAATAACTAAATCAAGTTTATAGTTCAATAAAATTAGTATTGGATAATAAAAGATAACTATTGTCCACTAAAAAAATTTAGTAAAACTAATTATTAAAGTATATAAATATTTAAAATGTACGAAGTAGAATATTCGGAATTTTCCGTAGAATCGCGTATTCTAGGCTGTTGATAAATTCGCGGCTTGGTAAAATGAGCAATTCAAACTTTCCACTCCCGGGTGCTATTAAATGAAAATTCAAGATGCAGGGAGTAGTTCAACTTTGTAGCGCGTTAAGTACAACGACAAAACCGTGAATTATTCTAGCGGAAGTTCTCGTAAGAGCTGATATCTCTCACATTGTCTGTAAGCGGAGACAGGCCAATTAACACGTACAGAGAATCAGAAACAGAACTTTGTCTTTTCGACCGTTTGACGGCACTATGAAGATGATATAACTATTCTCCCTATTATACAATTACTTGCAGTTTAGCAAAACTTACTGTTCAATTTAAATGGAAATTGTTTCAGTACAGTTGCTAACTTTTTTGTATGCAATATAAGGATAAGATCTACAATATTATCGATAGTACTGATATCGAGTTATATTTATCGATAATACTGGTACTCGTCATGTACACAGTCAATAATATCGAAATCGGGGTATGCATATTTATCGATAATATAACGAGGATATTTATCGGTAACATAAAGTCAGATAGCTTGAAATTATCAGAAAATTAATTGTAACAAAATTGTATTTACACGAGTTGAAAGATTAATGTAGAGCTTTAATTTATCAAATTTTTATACTCCACAATTTTGGGATGAAATAATAAACTGAATCTGCATTAAATGCAGATTGTTCAAATCATCAACATTCTTTATAAACAAATGTCCCAACAAATATATCGTAAAATTTCCAATATTAACATTCAACGAAAACATTTTTTGTGTCAACCGATGTTTACGTATAAAACTAACCATCCATTAGTGCCACAATTTCTGAAGCACTCAGCAAAACAATTGACACAGTGTTTCGAAAAAGCCAAACTTTTAATTAAAACGCGAACGTATGATTAGTTTCAGAGTGTTCGAGGCTAGAGAACACTTATCGAAGAGTACTCGACGGCGAAATAGCGAGACAATTTTATCGGTACGAGAGCGAATCGAAGCGTTTATCGATGGTTCAGGCCGCTTATCGCTTTTGACGCAATCAAAATATTTGTATTCATATCGGGTAGCGCGGTTCGAGGGTAAAGTGGCTTTCTATGTAAGTAAAAGGAGGGTAAAGTACTCACGTTAGCGGTGTCGTCGAGTTTCCGCTTCCACGCATCGCTACGTTCGATTAGGGCGTTCCACTGCTCCGAAAGTTTGTTCACTTCCCGGCGAATGCTGCGCGTTAACTCGCGTGCTTGCTCCTCTGCGCTTCTGTACCCTCTCGAATCGCCGTCCAACTCTCTCCCTGCTAAAGATTAATGTTAAACGTGAACATGATATCCTTCGATTCCAAATACAGGGGACATGAAAGGGACAGTTCCGGGGAAAACAAACTGGGAAATTATTCGACTTCGAATCCTTTCGAAGGGTGGCTCCGTTCAATTCGACAAATTGGAAACGTGTATTTATATCTGTAGGACTGTACATGTTATAAATATGTAGTAACATAGCAGTGACAGCAGTAATAATTGCTAACAAATAATAACTTGAAAAGAATTTATCGAATTTCAAGTTATAGAGTTGCTGTAAGCAAACGTACTTTCGAGTGTGTATGTCTTGTTCTTTTTTAAGCTGTGTCTTAAACGCTAAAATTCTTAAGCTTTTATTTTCTACATTTTATATTAAATTTTGTTCTACAACATCGTGTCGCACTCACGACGCACATTAAATTTCAGATGTGATGAACTAGACTCGTATTTTCATTGCAAGTGAATTTGCGTTCAAATCTGATTGTCATACATATAATCAAAGATTGCTAAATGCATAATGTACTTAACATTTTAACTTTCTTCTATTGTCTTCACGTTGAAGACAAGTAACAGCGAATTTAGCAGCAGTGAATGAAGCAACTGTTCAAAAGATTGTAGATTATGGGCTTCATCCTTTCCACATGTGACACATATGTTTATTTAAATGCGACAGGTTCATATTGTTACCGCAATTGAATTTCGAGTTTCACTTACTCATCCATCAATGATCACCATACTCTACCCACAAAATTTAAATATTCCTTGTCTTAATTGAATCTGTCACACCGAAAAAAGGGGTTAAATCAAGTCTATTCAAAATGTCTTTCCTACAAAGGACAGGTTCTTCAGAGGAATTCCCAATAAAACAATTCGCTAACAGTACTAACGACCTCGAAATCTCATGAAGTCCTTGTTAAACCCTTTTGGTTGTTGTAGCATTGAAACTCGGTAACTGCTAAACACTGAATTCTAATATCAATTGCGACGGAGATACTGGGTTCAATACCGGTAGCTTTGAAGTTATAGGATACCATTACTAATGACTGGTTGGAGTCGTAGGATGCCATATCAATGGTCCTTGCGAAGCTATGTATTAGTTCTGCTGACTTTACCATGCAGGACTACGGGACTTAAGTATTACCTTTGCATTAGACCAGTTTCGTGTAGTTTATTTTCAGTATTATTGCATGAAATGTTCAGTTTTCATGTTCTGTTTGTATATACGCTAACATATTCCAAAATCTTATTCTATTTGGATACAAATTTTTAAGTTTGACTAAGTCTTGCTTTGTTCTGATAAATCTTATTCTCTTGATTCTTGGTAAATCTTGCCAAATCGTGTTAAATTTTACCTAAGTCTTGTTAAATTTGATTTTGATGTACTTTGCTAGATTTCCATCTTACTAAATCTTGTTAAATTCTGGATATTGCTAAATCTTGCTACATGTTGCTATACATTGTTAAATCTTGCTAAGTCTCATTAATTAAAAATTTGAATAAATGGTGCTTAATTTAACAAAGTCCTACTAAATCTTGCTAAAAACTAAAACTTGCTATACTTGTTTTGCTCATTTTTTTTTATTATTGCCATATTGTGCTAAGTTTTGTTAAATCCTATTAGATTTTGCTAAATCTTGCTAAGTCTTATCAAATACTGTTAAATCTGCAGCATCTTACTGTCTTGCTATAACTTGAAATCTTATTAATTCTTACTAAATCTGGCCACATCTCGCAATATCTCACTGAATCCATTCACTTTTGCTAAATCGTATTAATTCCTATTAAATCTTGCCAAATCTTGTTCAATTTTGCTAAACCTTGCCAAATCTCACTGAATCTTGTTACATCTTTCCAAATCTTGTTAAACCACAGTGAATCCAGCCAAATCTTCCTAAGTTCTACAAAACCTTGCTAAATCTCGCTAATGACTCATTTTAATAGTGAAATCGTTAAGCTATGCTCTTTCCTACAGAACGCTGTTTTAATCAAATAACATCAGTGTATCATATAAAAATATGAGACATTTTTATATTATACTATATGAGACATTTTTATATTATATTATATGAGACATTTTTATATTATATTATATGAGACATTTTTACGTTATATTATTGGACATTTAAAGATGTGAACAGACATTTTGAGTTTGCAATATTTACCAAATTGTATGTGTGTAAAATAAGCAGAATTGTACCACAATTTGATTAAATAAAACTGTGACACTGTGAAAATAAACATTTCTTATTTGAACTAGTTGCTGTTACTCTGATCAAATAAAACTAACATCATGAAACTAACATTCTTTTTACTAATGAAGGAATTACTGTTACTCTGATCATATAAAACTAGCACCAAGAAAATACATATTTTCACTAATAAAATAATTACCGTCACTCTGATCAAATACTACTGACACAACAAAAATTTCTAATTTGTGTAACTAGTTGAAAATCTGAGGAATTATAGAAATGCGTAACATTACGGTCACGATATCCACGGTATTCCATCGCAGGGAATTAATTGTCGTATGAATCACGAATCGTATCATACGGGACAGTTTTTACGCGCATGTTTAGCATTGATAACGCCTACCAACCCCACCTGCTCGTTGCCCTCCTATCTGCGTGTTATGATGATTTATGTTTATGGTGCCAGTTGCCCATTATTCCGTCACTCGGTTCTGTAACTACTAGCTCGATCCCCAATTCATCGATCGATACATTGCATAAAAAAACGATAAAACTTCGTACCTGAACTTTCCTGTTCGCGTATCTCATTACTTTCTGAATATAACATCCCTGGTGATATTCCAGTTATTCAACGTCAATTTTACCTCGAAATTTTTTTAATTTTCGAGAAATTTGTAAAAAATCGTGTCAGGAAAATGCTGAATTATGTTCGAGTCCGGATAACGTATGCAAATCAGAATTTGTTATCTGCATGTTTTTAGCGGAGGGATATTACATTTGGTACTTGAAATGAAGGTATAACGGGTTTTAAATATTTTTCGGTAGAGTCGTGACTAATTTAAAGACGTGAATATGTGCAAAATAAATGTATGACAAATTTTTAATTTTAGGAAAAATAAGAGAGGATTGACGTATTAAACAAAGTGTGTTGCATCGTAAAATTTGGAAATTTGTAACTTTTGGAATTTTGGAAATTTTTGAATTAGGGAATTGGGGAATTTGGGAATTTGGGAATTTGGGAATTGGGGAATTTTGGAATTTCGGAATTTCGGAATTTCGGAATTTGGAAATTTTTGAATTTGGAAACTTTGGAATTTGGGAATTGGGAAATTTTGGAATTTGGAAATTTGGGATTTTGGAAATTTAGGAATTTAGGAATTTGAGAACCTGAGAATTTTTAAATTTCAAAACGCAGAAATGCAGAAATGTCGAAACATAGAAATACAGAAATATAGAAACTTAGAATATTTCAAATTAAAAAATTTAGAACCAAAGAAAGTGGAGAATCGGAAAGATCTGAGAAACTTAAAACTTTCCTAACATTGACAATTTCTCAATTTGAAACCTTAAGAATCCATAACAAAGAGACCGAAACATACGAAATCAATTAAAAAGCAATAAGCGAAAGAATACATTACGCTTAAAAACCCTAATCTCCCTAATTCGTCAGTTTACATTCAGAGTTGCATTCCATTGCTACAGTTGTTTGGAATTACTCCAAACACTCCGCTTAGAAACCTTCGTCGAGCATGTTAAAGACAGTCTACGACGTACGTGAATGGTTCGATAGAAAATCGAGTAAGAGAAACTCGATTCCCGAAGTCGAAACAGGTAGTAGCTCGTATAAATCAGACCGATCGTGGCTCGCTAAAGAGACATCACGGTTGCACGAGGGAAACATCGAAAAACTATTTTCACCGAATCGAATTAGGCGGTCGTGTTCTTCATCGGTAAGCCATCCATTCAACAGTTGCCCGTGTTCGATTTCCAGTCACGTACACCCTCTCCTCGTCTCCCTCTTCTTTTCTTTTTTATCTCCTACTACTTGTTTCCCTCTTTCGTCTTTCATCCCCCAATTCTTTCATTTCAACCCTTCTTGCTGCTTCGGATACTTGCTACGTAATTTATGCAATTTCAATTATCCGCGCAAACTTTTTACCACTCGTGCAGTAATTAACAGGATAATAATCTACTGATATTATCTATTTTTCACTGTTAACCCTTTGCGCTCGAGAGGAACGCACTCACCATTTTATTTAATATTTGAAATAAGCTTTCTGATTCTATAATATGACACGTGTGATGTATAAACACAGTGAAACAAATAGTGGAAATTATTAGTACAGAAATAACCTCAAAAGAATTCATTTAACTTTTTAATTAATTTTTAAAGTTGCTGTGTACAAACAGTTAATAATAGAATTAATAAATCATTTAATTAGATTACAAGGAAAACACGTCCTGTTCTATGTATTCTCCACAGCTGTAGACTGTAAATTTAAACTTAAAAGTTTAATTAGGATTTTGACGAAAAATTTTTAAATCCGAATTTCGAGCTAATCGACGTTCACGGCTGAATACCTGAGGCGATGTTCAATTGAAGACAATTAACAAGAAGGGAGACAATGACGAGACAGAGATCCTAAATCCGAACATCAGGGACCTCCTGCACGAAGACAACCAGGCGTTCGTGCGATGCACGATTTCAGTCACTCGACAGGGAGTCACGTTCGATGAAACGTGCGCGGCATCGAGCAGTCCCGGGCGTTGTCGTAACGTCAATAAATTTCAACCTATATAACGCGAGGCCATCGCGGATCCGTACAGATCATGCAACGGGTTCTGGGGATCGAGTTCTATGAACGGTTACTTTGTTTTAACCGGCGGTATCGTGGCGGTATGCGGGTTGCCTCGTGATACAGGGTATGCTTATTTAATTCACGCGGTTAATGCGTAATTGGGGATGGGGGTTTGTGAAGTCAGAGATTTGACACTGGAGAAACTTCGGAATATGCGTATTTTGATGTGTGGCAATTTTTGAAGAGAAATTTGAGAAATTTAAGAAATTTGGGAAATTTGGGAAACTTGAGAAACCTGAAAAATTTCAGACTTTCAAAAATTTAATAAATTTAAGAAATTCAAGAAGTTTCAGAAATTTGGGAAATTAAGGAAACTTGACAAACCTGAGAAATATCAGACATTTCAAAAATTTAATAAATTTAAGAAATTCAAGAAGTTTCAGAAATTTGGGAAATTAAGGAAACTTGACAAACCTGAGAAATATCAGACATTTCAAAAATTTAAGAAATTTAAGAAATTCAAGAAGTTTAAGGAATTTATGAAATTTTGGAAATTTGAGAAACTTGAAGCACTTGAGAAGTTTCAGAAATTTTTTTTCTTCCATAACAGCAATCCTTTACTAAACTCCAACACAATTGCAATGAAGTCAGTTAAAAAAAGAAGGCACCAAACATTTCCCATAAAAATCTATCGAAACAAATCGTGTCGTATATAAATCCTCTATTTGTAATAAATCGTTTAACGATGAGTAATAGAGTTTCAATGTATTTGGATGTTGAAACAAAAAGTTTTGCGGTCAATGCTAACGAAACCCTCTCGGGGGAACCACGAGACGTTATCAATCGAGTTACAAGTATCGAAGTACACCGAAACTGGCAGAACTTGCAAGCTTTAGGGGAGACGTCCCGCAGGACGTCGTCGGAAGCTCAAAAACTCCGTCAAACTTTCACCACGAATGCTATTCATTGTAACGTTCGATACTACTTCCTTCCTTCGTTTTGATAACTCTCGAACGATACATTCTGTATCAATGTTTCGTTTGAACAGTTTCGCGATAAGTGTATCGAGCAAGGAACATTTTATGTTCTTTCACTAGTTAGACAGTTTCAAACTATCTTTCGATTGTAGTTTGAAATTCTAGTGGTCAAAAGATAGCATTGGGTTAGGCTTAGAAGTATTATAGCGAGATTAGATCTCAGCACGAGTTTTTGTCGATACAATAGTTCAACGATTTTTCGTTCTTTTAGGCACATTTTTAGTTTCAAATTATTAGTACTTGAACCGTAGTTATTTATAAGACACAAGGAGTCATTTTTTGGTTTATCGTTAATTATCAGAAATAATTTGTACACTCAATGTTGTTATTTTTCACCCTACTTAAGGTACAACGCATTATACATTATACATTGTATGCAGACATTACAATTGTACATACAGTTTCACACAAAATGAAAATATTTATCTGACTTCTAAAATGAAAATAATAAACGAATTTATTGTTCTAAATTTACTTAAAATAACATTCCAAATGAAGCATGTCTAACCACATTATTTATTAAAAACAAGAGTCAAACTCTTACAATATTCAGCAAACATCCCCATCACTAAAACTGACACATTCTTTGACATACTCTTTTTTATCTGTCTTTTAAAATAAAAATAATAAACTAACTGAAATAATTTACTGTTTTAAATTTGCTTTAAATAACATTTCAAATGAAGCTTGTCTAACCACATTATTTATTAAAAACAAGAGTCAAACTCTTACAATATTCTCCAAACATCCCCATCACTAAAACTGACACATTCTTTGACATACTCTCTTCTATCTGTCTTTTAAAATAAAAATAATAAACTAACTGAAATAATTTACTGTTTTAAATTTACTTTAAATAACGTTTCAAACGAAGCATGTCTAACCACATTATTTATTAAAAACAAGAGTCAAACTCTTACAATATTCTCCAAACATCCCCATCACTAAAACTGACACATTCTTTGACATACTCTCTTCTATCTGTCTTTTAAAATAAAAAAAAATAAACTGAATGAAATAATTTACTGTCCTAAATTCACTTTAAATACCATTGTAAATGAAACAGATTTAACTACCGTATTCAATAAAAACAAAAGTTAAACTCTTACAATATATTCCAGACATCCCTCTTACCAAAAAGGGGGACAAATTCTTCAAAACATTTAACTAAATGCAGTTTTATTGCGGTATACTGCTACATCCACGAACGTTACTGTTTCAAAACCTAAAACGAATTTAAACAGTGGACCGAGAGTAGTAATAATTACCACTATAACACGAGGCAAAACAACAATTTCCCTCGTCTCCCGAAACGTCTCGAGCAGTATTTGTTTCGTGGCTTAATAGACGAGCCCATTTTCTGGCAAGGAGAGCCGGATCTTTCCTTGGTCAAATAATCATAAATTCCGCGTTCCACGTTTCTTAATAATCCCGCTTTCGAGAGGGTGGAATTATCTAAATGAAATATTCAAGAGATCCACGGTTACACGTTCGCCGTGGTTATTGTACGTGAAAGGCGGTGACAAGAACGAATGAAGCTCGTTTCCAAGGGCCCGTCTCTTGTTCCGTTGCTTAAGTAAAAGGAAGGCGAAGGGAGTGAGAGAGAGAGAGTAAAAAAAAGGAAACAGAAAGCGGCGAAGAAACGAAGAGGGAAAACTTCTCGTATTTTATCAGTCCACTTAACAATCCCCTTCATTCCGCGTGACAAACTCTGGCCCGAGGAGTCGCTCTTTGAAACTACAACTTTAATCAATTTTACCCCGCTTTCAATTCTGACCGTTGACCTCAAAATCAGAACCGAGTGAACGGGACGATGACTTTCCACCGATCTCAGAGCTAAGTAATATTCGTTACTTTTCGGTACTCTCTTGCGCTAAGATTTGTGTGCAATATAGTTCAATTTTTTGACAAAGGGTTGCGTTGATTAAGCAATCTTATGATTTGACAGAAATGGGATACAAAATTTATTTATATCAAGGTTTTGAGTGACGCTATTCGAGAAAAATATTGAGAACCACTGAAAATTTTGTTCCGGGATTCCAGGATTTATAGGAATACAGATTTGGTGATATAGGAAATTGGAGACACAAGTTGTTATAAACAGATTTGACGATACAGAGAGTTGGAAATATAGAAACCTTGAAATCTAGGGAAATAACGCAATAAAAATCTGTCAGAAGCCTCTAGATATTAATGCATGTAGCATCTAGAAATATAAATATACGTAAACAAAGACATCTGAAAATTTAAATATCTAATAACATAGCTATACTGGTATGTACAAAATCTAAAAAGTATTTCGATAAAATGTCCCTCATTTTTACATTACACATTGAAGACCATCAATTCTCTGCACCAAGAAATGATCAAAACCGGAAAGCACCCAAAAACTAATATTTCCGAACATTTGAAAAGTAGTTTGTCCTCCCGTTATAGGAATTCGTGCGCGAACTTAGGAAGAAAAGTTTAAATTCTTTAAGACGATCGGTCTCCTTTTCTATCTCACTTTCGCGTCTAATTGGTATGAAAATTCGCGGAAAGAAGAATAGTACGAATTACTGGAATTGAAAGCTCTACCGCGCCTCTTAATTACTAGGCCTGTGCTATTGGCGAATTCAGTCGCGCGTTGCGAACCAGCGCTGCGGAAACTAACGAATGTACTTGGCCGACTTTCTTTACCGTTTCGCGGAAACTTTCGTCGCGTACCTCAGACCGATGAATTTTCTCTGTTATTTTAGTCTGTTTTTCACCTGACTGTTACGCGATTTTACGATACAAGATTGATTGTGTCTTTCGAATAACCTGCATCGAAAATAAATTCGCAATTCCTTTCTCATGATTTGTCAGGTGCGTCATTAACTACAATATTATGTAATTTATTTAATACATGAATGAAAGAAATTAATTTAATACATGAATACATGATTTTCCGATGATGAAAGACGATTTATTTATAACAAAAATTTCTGTCAACTCCTTCGGTTACTGCATCGAAGTTCTCTTAAAATAATGGCATCGGTGCTTACTCGATATGTTCGTCCAAAATAAAATACTTGCAGTCAAAACAGATAAAGAAAGTTGAAATGTTATATTAATTTTGTAGTCAGTAACCCACTATACAAATTACAAAATGAATTTAAACTGCAAATTGGAGTATCTTAAAAATTCCAGTAAGAATGTTATAGTTGAAGAGTGAGTGCGCCACATGTGGAAGGCATAATTTAAATAATTGTAATATTAATAATGATTTTGTTTCTAATGCTTAATATTTTGCAACGTGTTAGACATTAAATTGTGCAAGAAACATTTTCTGCGGTCAAAATTCACTCCAAGAGGGTGAAACGGTCCCTTAATGCCGTTTCTTGATAAAAGAGAACTTTTAATGGGAAAAACGAATTACGTTACAGAATCTAACAAACTGCAAAAGAGAAAAAGGTACGAGAAATTTGACGAAGTTTAAGAGAGAGCTCTGCCCCTTTGGAGGAAATTTTGAAAGGAAAATGTGCTGTATAATTTCATGTATGGTTCTACAAAATTTTATTAAAATCTGAATTTTCAAGCACGAGTTCTTTTCGTGAACGTAGATTTACTTGTGTAATGAAGACGAGGTCAAGATTTATTTTTTCATTTGAATACTATTTATGGTAATTTAACAAACATATGAGACGTGCAGGTTTTATGCGGTTACAAAAATATAATTACATTCTTAAAATGGTTAACAGTAGAACAATGTTAGAACAAAATGAAATATTACAAGTTCTATCTTTTTTTAACTTAAAATCATTTCTGTTAGATTGAAGATCCTCTTATTTTTTTCCATGTTTAATAATTTGTAAAATTTTATTCAATTATTTGAAAAATAATCATTCAATTATGTACCTATATTTTTCGAAAAAAATTATTCAGATCACGAATTATTTCATTTTCGACGTATTGTATCCAATTTGAAGAAAAGAATTCAGTAATGCGAGAAAACGTGCCAGTCGTGTAAATTTCAACAGAAATTTATTTAACATTTAAGATTTTCATTCTAACTAAAATATGAATATTTCCTTTGATCTAAAGGTAAATTTGTGACACTTGTTACTGCGTGTTGTGTCGGTTCGTTCAAAGTATTCCTAACAGTAAAAAGGAAAGACTGTTTTAATTTAATGATTAAAACTTCATTTGCTCCACTTAAATCGGTACCCGAGCTCGTTAAATCCTGCTTCACGAAGCTTTGCCAGACTTTATGGAGCTTTACGGTGCTTTTAAATAGCTTTGAAATTTTCGAACACGGTTAATTCTCAAAGTACTCGTGAAACGGGTAAATGTATTTCTTTGAGATACTATTTCATTTCATAACGTTTGATTATTCTTCGAGGCGTGTTACTTTTATAATTCCTTTTTGTTTTTAATTACAACTCGAATTTACGGTTTAACGTTTCCATCATTTAGCCTTCATAAATTTTAAATATTGCTGCAAAAAATACGTTATACTTTCCAGCAATTAAATATCAATCGTATAATTTGTTGGGTCAGAGTTGATTTTTATTTTTCACAGAAAAGATAAAAGTTTTGACCTGTTTTTGTACAGTGATATTTATTTACTAATATTTGATTGATTTATGCTTTAATGTATTAATTTTGATCGATGTTTATTTAATAAAAACGTGAATTTTTATTGCTGTTTTATTGCTGGTATTGTTACTTGATATCAATGTAAACTTAACCTAACCTAACTTAATCTAACCTAATATATTTCTAAGAGTAAACTTTATCATTTGCGTTTAAATGTAAATTCTTGTGCAAATTTTGTTCTTACATCTTCAAGTATAAATTTATTTCTAAAATTAATTAATTTCTATGTAACGTATTAAAATATCAAAAACTGACCTTCAGAATCCGACGTATCAGACAATGGCGGCTCGTTGGCGATGTATTGGCGACCACTCAGTAAATTGTTTTCAACGATCGGTCTTTTATCCTCGAGCTGTCTTCTGAATCCACGATGATCATCCTGTAACATACAAGAAAAATATTTATTTAAAATTATACTTTTTCAGAATTGTTGCAATTGCTACCACATTACGATTGCACATATCCATATTACTCAACTTGTTAGGTTAGGTAACAAACTTAGGTTAGTTTTACTGTTTTTCATAAAAATATTCGACTACAAATCGTATAATTTTTATTTTGCGAAAATTTTCGAGAATTAACACTATTTGCACCAAGAACTGTCATCTCCTAAACGAATCATTTTTTCACATAAATAGATTAATACTTTTTTGTAAAGAATATGAGGGAGCATCAGTTGATGCAATAAAAAATATATGATTCCATTTAAAAAAACATAAATCACCTTCCTTTACAACTGATTAAATAATCTCTAAAAAAAACACAACAATGTATCAATAAATTCCCCAAATTATCTTCATGTAACTGACAATTTGAAATCCCTACAGTTTTGCCAATTAATTCAAATGAAAAATGTGTGAAAAGACACCCTTTCAAATTAGGTATATAAAAATAGTGAAATAACGTTAGAGAACGTTAACTAGACAGTTGTCTTATTGTTTCTCCAGTGAACGTTGTCTCTAAACCCTCGATTTAAAAGTGTAGCCACCAACTCCAGCCAGCAGAGGTTCATAAGCAACTTTTGAGCCTCGTGTACAGCCAACAGGATAAGTAGGGTAATTCGTCGGGTTTTCAAACGACAACGTCGACGACGAGCAGAACCATCAACGTCGTCTTCATCTCGACACGTGCATCCATAATATCGTTTGACACGAAATGTGGTCGGGAAAACAGCTTCCGTGCTAACGCAGGTTTCCGGTTAATGAGATTATCTCTTTGGTCGTCGAGAATTTAGACACCGGAAGCGCGAGATAAGTTTTTGCCGTCATCTTCTTCGTGCGGTATTTCCTGTTTTTCGCTTTTGTAACATGTTCATGCAACTTTCGTCGGAACTGGGTATCTTTCGAGCCGCGTGAAATTCTTGCAAACGAGTTGGAATAATTCACCTAGTTTCCGGCTGCGACGACCGGAAGGTCCTTCAGCGATGAAGGATCTTGTCTGCAGATGAAAGACCTCGTCTTACCTCGGCTAGATTATGAGATGTTCTTGGTTCGTTTGATATGCAAGGATTTTCACCGATGTTCAGGTCTGATGATATTTGACATTTTTCAGACTCTGGCAGATTGACGGAATTAATCGGATGGGGAGCTTATTTAATATTTCGTTTATGGCTATATGGGTTTGAGGTGGTTTTTAAACGGGGACTTTAGAGTTTAAGAATTTGGGAAGTTGAGAGCTTAAGAGTTTATACAATTAGGAAATTGGAAAATTAGGGATTTGAGGATTTGGAGATTTGGAAATGCAGAGACTGAGGGTGTTAGAAAATTCCAAATTTCAAATTTAGGATTAAAAAATTTGAGAATATGAGAATTTAGAAATTCTGCAATTTGGGAGGTTGAGGATTTGAGAATTTGAGAATTTGAAAATTTGGGAGCTTGAGGATTTGGGAGCTTGAGGATTTGGGAGCTTGAGGATTTGGGAGCTTGAGGATTTGAGAGCTTGAGGATTTGAGAGCTTGAGAATTTGAGAGTTTGGGAATTGGAGAGCTTGAGGATTTGAGAGCTTGAGACTCTGAAAGTTTGGGAATTGGAGAGCTTGAGGATTTGAGCGCTTGAGAATTTGAGAGTTTGGGAATTGGAGAGCTTGAGAATTTGAGAGTTTGGGAATTGGAGAGCTTGAGGATTTGAGAGCTTGAGGATTTGAGAGCTTGAGGATTTGAGAGCTTGAGAATTTGAGAGCTTGAGAATTTGAGAGTTTGAAGATTTGAGAGCTTGAGGATTTAAAAATTTGAGAATTTAAGAGTTTGAAGATTGGACAATTTGACAATTTGTCAATTTGACAACTTATGAATTTAAGATCAGTTCCTTAAAGAATTTGAAGTATTGAGAATTTGGAAAACCTTAACACTCAAAACTATAGAAATATTTGAATAGACACTCACTGAAATTTAAAAAAATTTAAAAATTGAAATATTTGACAATTTAGAAATTTGTCACTTTGAGAATCCACGTACTTAAAAATTAAAAATCTTGAAATACAAGAGAAATACATATAGTTTCACTATTTTGTAACTGATAAATAAAACATCTCTGTTCCACAATCGAATTTAGATGTAGCTCGTCAGTTACGCACGATAAAACATTACATTGGATTAAGTGTAATAAAGCTGATTTGGTAATAAAGGAAACGAGAACAACTAAAGTGTCATTTATTCAATTGAAGTTCTAGACATGTTCTAATTGGTCACGTCGAGATAATCGCTTTATCAAATTGGTTATTGGAATGACGGGTTGATTAACTAAGGAGCGTGCTTCACTCTAACGTATTCAGCATGTTGCTGCTAGTCAAACTGTGTTTCCTTCGTAACATCTAAGTACCAAGATTACAGTTAAGAAACATAATATATATTCCTGATGTTTCTTGTCTACGAAATCAATAACAGACGGAAATACGTCAGGTATTTATACGAAATTATCTTGGGTATTGTTGGATTCTAATGAATTATCTTATATGTATAATTCGTATTTTCCTAACTGATATATGTATAAATAAACAATGTAATACATAGTTAGTAGTAAAGAAGATAGAGAAGTTTGAAGTAAAATAGTAGGTATAATAGCAAATAAAACAGCAAATATAATGGTGAATAAAATAGTAAATAAAATAGCAAATATAATAGCAAATACAATAGCAAATATAATAATAAATAAAATAGTAAATATAATAATAAATATAATAATAAATATAATAATAAATAAAATAGCAAATAAAATGGCAAATATAATAGTGAATAAAATAGCAAATATAACAGAGAATAAAAGAGTAAATAAAACAATAAAAAATATAGTAAATAAAATAGCAAATACAATAGCAAATATAATAATAAATAAAATAGTAAATAAAATAGCAAATGAAGTAGCAAATACAATAACAAATATAATAATAAATGAGATGGGAAATAAAATAGCAAATATAATAGCAAATAAAATGGCAAATATAATAGTGAATAAAGTAGTAAATAAAGTAGTAAATAAAACAATAAATAAAATAGCAAACAAAATAGCAAATAAAATAGCAAATAAAATAGCAAATAGAATAGCAAATAAAACAGTAAATAAAATAGTAAATAAAACAGCAAATAAAAACCGAAAGTAGAAAAATGAAATATCAAAATAAAAGAGAAATTAAAAATAAAAAGTTAAGACTATTTACCTAACGAACATAAATCGTTTCACCGATTTAACCAATAAAACAATTAGTCTGACTTATCGAATTCGTATGCACAATATAAAAAAGAAATAAGCAGCGGATTCATTGTTCCCCATATTATAAATACACAAAGGGTCTTGGAACGCACTCGCCGTGCATTCTCAACGATTTGGGAAATATCGGCAATTAAAGGAAGTGCAATTTCCGGGAACGGTCGTGGAGCACGGAATCGCAGTTGCGCACGAACGAGACGCTCGTTGAAATCAATTGCTGTACGCGATAATCATTGTCGATCGTTGGCAATTTCTCGTCCTGGCAATTCCTTTTTGCCGGCCGTTCGTGAACGCGATCGATTTCGCGTTAAGCCGCGTTCGGAAGCAGCCTCGTCGCGTCGTTACGTTGCACATCGTCCTTTTACGATGAGAGCGCACTTCGCGTATGCACGTTGCTGCAAACCGTTTCAATTTCACGCAGGAATATGGCGCGATAAAACTCTCGTCCTCCAAGATATCGATTTGCTGTTTTTTGAACGAAAAATCGATTTGTTATTTCTCGATCGAGGAACCGATTCGCGATTGAGGTACGATAGTTATCGATAAGTATGCAGAATTTCCAAGTGTTCCAAATTCTAATTTCGTTCAATCCCAAATTCCACAAATTCCGAATTCACCAAATCTCAAATTCCCTAAATCCCAAGTTCTCCGAATTCCAAATTTCCCAAATTCCAAGTTCCCCAAATCCCCCAAATCCCAAATCTCCCAAATCACAAGTTCTCCAAATGTCTAGTTCCCCAAATCCCAAATTCTCCAAATCTCAAATTCCCTAAATCCCAAGTTCCCCAAATCTCAAGTTCTCCAAATTCCAAATTCCCCAAATTCCAAGTTCTCCAAATCTCAAGTTCCCCAAATCCCAAATTTCCCAAATCACAAGTTCTCCAAATCTCAAGTTCCCCAAATCCCAAGTTTTCCAAATCTCAAATTCCCCAAATCCCAAATTCCCCAAATCCCAAAACCCTGAAATCCCAAATCCCCCAAATCTCCAAATCCCAAATCCCAAATTCTCAATTTCCCGAAATGAATAAACTCCCCAAAATATCCAAATTAAACCCTCAAACACCTAAATTCCCCAAAATCAGTATCCTCGAATTTCCAAAATTCAAAATTGTGAGACGTCCCAAACCTCTCAAATACCCACAGTTCTCGAATTTCTGAGGTGCAAAATTTAAAAGCTAACGGAATTTGAAACTTGATCAATTAAAAAACAGTAAGATGGGGTCAGCCTTCGATGTACTCCACAGCTTATATTTTGTATCGTGCGCCATACACCATGTCCCATAGTCCGTACACCATACACGCGTTATATACTGCGATGCACCTTGCATCTAGCACTCTGCAACTTGTACTCTGTTACTTGCATCATGCTTTATGAATTATGCATTACGCGTTACGCTTTATCTACTATACATTGTGTTCGGTGCTCTATTCTCTGTGCACCGTATAGCGTACTATAAATAATACGGTACACTCTAAGCATCGTATGACATAATACGTTGTTTGACATTCACCAAACCATCAACGGTCGCATCAAAACATCACATTATGAGATTGTTACCTGACGGACGTTCGTAAATGTTTCAGTAGGTAACATGTTTAGCTGTAGTATTTATTATTTATAAAATAGTTCAATATTTATTATTGTTGGATGGAGTTTGTAGTATTTTAGTGTTTCGATATTGAGTTTTATTAAAAGTTTATAGTATTATAGTGTTCATAATTTTTGGAAATTTATAGTGTTTCAGTATTTAGTTTTATTTACAATTTATAGTATTTCAGTGTTTATAATTATTTGAAATGCATAGTCAGTATTTATTTTTATTTGAAATGAAACCTCTATAAATTTTGTAATTTAAAACAAAAATGTAATTAATATTTAATATCAAATCAATATATTATATACTTTGTATGATGTTTAGTATTATTGCACAATAAATTTATGTTTAATATATTATTAATATTTAATTTAATAATATTCAATAAAATATTAAACATCATGTTAAGTATACAATATAATATTAATATAATATTCTATGATCCTAAATATTCATGCAATTTTCAGTTACATTAATATTAATATTATGTTAAGTTTAACATTATTGTATTCGATTCAATATTACATTAAAAATCGGTATCAATATCATAAATATTACCAAACAGTAAATAATAATATTAACAATATTAATATTAATGATATTATCTGTTCAGTTAAATATGCAACCACCCTTTTTTATCTCAAAAATCATAATACTTAATTTGTAACACGCTACCATGTATTCAATTAAATTTGTAGCAATTAAATGGACCACATAATATTTAAAAATGGACTGCATGTAATATTTGCCACTATTAATGCCAATAATATTTTAATACTACCAATATTTATCGATAACGTTATCTATAGCGAATTGTAGCACCGAAAGGGATGAAATTGAAAACATTGACATTTAGGGATTTTGATGTTTCAGAATTCGGGAATTTGAGAATTTGGAAGATTAGAAATTTAGGTACTGGAAAATTTGGGATGCGAAGAACTGAAATTAGCGAAATTTAGGAATTTGTGAACTAAACTGAGCAGTTGGAGAATTTGAGCATTTGGAAACTTGCAATTTCGGAAGATTTGAAGTATACCTGCAAATTTTAGATGTGGACAATATTCGCCTTACATAGAACGGGACGTATGTATGTTCCTTGTAATCTAATTAAATGATTTATTAATTGTTCCATTACTAAATGTTCTTTTAAATGAAAGTTTCAATAATTAAGATTCTATTCAAAATAAAAATACTGTCTAATTCAATTGTTGACTGCTTCAGTATCCTCTCGTCAATATTCACATAAATCAACCAGTTAAGTGTGTTTGACTATACCCATCATGCCATAAAATTTTGTTACAATTTGATATTTACATTATAATTTTATTGAAAACTAAATTATATTCGTAAATTATAATATGTTTAAAATGTTTAGAGGTCAACTCGAAATGAAAGGAACAAAAAGTGAAAATGATTGAATTCTTATGAATTCATATTCTTATGAATTTATATTCTTGCGAGCTCATTTATCGCTTGGTTATCGCGACACACTGGTGCGCGCTTTGCAAAAACATCGCCACAGTTAACTGGTTAATAGTACATGTAAATATCGATCTGACGCCTTGATCAATAGTTTTCAATTGTTCATCTTCCACATTTTCCTCAAACAAAAGAATATCTGCCCGATCCAGCGGAAAATCGTCCAGTTTTCTAACTGTTACGAATATTTATTGTTCTACCGGCAGAGACTCATAATTTTAAGTTGCGAACTAATGGCACCGCGAGAAACCCCATGGGGGGTCGCGAATGCAGCCGACTAATGACCTCGCCAGAAGTAAATCCAACAGAACTCCGCGGCAGGATAGTAGTTTAACAATATACTGGCCGCGACGTAATGCCGGAATTTCCGGGAATGGTTCCATGAACGTTGTTCTAATTCGCACGCAAATAATTGTGCATAAGCGAGCGATGCAGCGTAATAATTTATGCAAATTATGAACCGCGAATTCGCTTAAGACTCGGCCGGTGAATGCATGGATTTTTGCCCAGGCGGACGCGCCATTTTGTTGCGTTAATGGAAACACGATATAATAAACGGACCTGCAGATTCAATCCCAGAAACCGCATTCTTCGAAATTGTTGTTGAACGTTACGTTGTTTCGCGAAATGCTTTCAGAAATTAATTTACTTCCTTCAGTAAAGTAGTTGATTACAGTATTTGTTTTTATAGTGATTCTGTTGATTTTTAGTGGGATTAATTATAGAATTTTAGAGATGTGGGTACTGATATTGGACTGATATTTTTTAAGTACTTTTGGGAAATTGTTTGAACGGAGAATAGGAGATGTTAGAGATAACGACGTGTAGAATGTATACATATCGACATATTTGGGAAATTTGCAAGTTTTCGAATATGAAAATTTCCAATTGAAAATTTTCCAAATTCTAAAATTCACAAATTCTAAATTCCTCCAATTCCAAATTCCCCAAATTCCAAACTCCCCAAATTCCAAATTCCCTAAATTCCAAGCTCCCCAAATTCCAAATTCCCCAAATTCCAAGCTCTCCAAATTCCAAATTTCCCAAATCCCAAATTTTCCAAATCACAAATTCCCCAAATTACCAAATTCTAAAATTCAGAAATTTCTAAATCCCTCCTTCTCTTATTTCCTCCTTCAAAATTTTAAAATTTCCTAAATTTTATCCCCAGACACCTTAAATTTCCAGCTACTTAAATTTCTAATCTCCCAAATTCCCAAATTCCCAAATATTTAAATACCTAAACATGAAACCTCCCATATTCCCAATTTTCTACATCAGCAGATTCGCAAACTGCTGAATTTCAGCGCCTCAGCTGCTGCGTTAACAGCGCACCCCTAATTCGATGAGCATCTGAAACGAGATCACGTACTGCCGTACCGGAAAGAAACGCAGAGACTTCGATCAGACGGGTCCCGGCAAACAATTATATTCGAAGTATCCTAGAACGAGATCTCTCAGTTTCCTTGCGCTCGAACTGCTTCGACAGCGTTTTCGCGACGTTGTGCACAGAAGGTACATGTGTTGCAGCTACATGTTGTCACGTCGCAAACGTTGTCGACCAAACGGAGGCTCGCTCGAAACGGTAGTGAGGTAAAAGAACGCTAGGAAAAGGACAGTGAGCTTTAAATGACGATATTTGAATTTCATGCATCGCAAATGCGACATTGGCACATCGCGTATACCCGAAACTGCCTCGTTGTTCGCACCACCTGTATGCCGCCACTCCATTTTATTTGCTCTACGTGAATGTAACGTTGAATTAACTGCGATTCGACTGGCAATATTTTGGACGATGTTTAGATTGCAAGGTGAAGGTTTTTGTGCTTTTTATGATCATTGATTATTAATTGGTGATTGGCATTCGACTTTGTGCTGACATTTTATATTTTCAAAGATGTAGAGATGCAGATGATTATGGTGATTTTTATTGAATTATTCAGAGACTGTAATATTTGTTCAGTTAAATATTTGTTATATAGGATGTTCGTGATATGCAATAGAGTAAAGCTTTGTAAGCAAGTATTTAAAAAATGTGAGAAACGAGAAAGATGTACTATTTTTATTAGTAATATGATGGTCTACTACGACCTCTTATATTTATGTTATTTTTTGAAATAACAATGTTGAATGCTTTTTAATGCCACAAGACTTGTATTTTCCATAGGAAAGCAATAAAAATTCATAGATGTAAAGTGTGTATAGCAATCATGTTTTATAACTTAATACATTTACTCAAGTATTATAAAATTTAATCTTTCCAGAAAAAGTTGATTACTGATTCATTTTGTAACTCAGATGATTTATCCAAGTCAAATTTGTAATTAATTCTCAGAAGTAAAGAAATTCATTCTTGTAATATTAGAAACTGTTATAAATTTTAAATCAGTTAGTTTTTCCACAAATTTGAAGACATGAACAGCTTTGTTCTACTCCAGAATCTAACACCGTGTCAAACTGCAAATTAATCCTTCTCTTTGACCAGGTTGAAAACCATGAAGGTTGAAAACTATTACCATTAAATCACAAATAATTAAACGAGTACAAGAAGTAGTATACTCTGATAGTTCAATGTGATGAATTTTGTCTAATCATTGTTTGGAATGCTTAAAGCCATTCGACATGACAGGAGTCTCACAAGGATATGAACAAACAAGCTATGTGTCTATGGATCACATTTATCACACAATTTGAAAAGATAGCCTTGATACACCGACTCCATTCGTCAAGCGAACAGAACTACTTCCAATCCGTGAGCAATCAATCCTAGTTCATCTTCAGTAGTTCTATCAATCTCAAAATATCGCGTCCATCAATCAATATCCTTCTCGTCCGAATCAACCACTTCAAATTCCCTTCTCGCCACTGAAATAATCCACCGTGTATTACTTCAGACTCCATGGTGATTAGTGGTTTCTCGTTTATGGGAAATCGATACTGTCTCGCTAAAAGATTATTTATTCGTCCTCGTAATTGCCTGCTACCGTTAATCTCGTGAATATCAAGATGGAACTCGGAAAATTTGGTGATTATTTGGCACGAATAAAAATAATAAAAGTACGTTGTTAAGAATTTTGCAGACTAATGATTTTAAAGATTAAAGACTGATTATGGAATTTGAGGAATTGTACGTTTGAAAATTTTAGAATTTTTGAGATTTTTATAAGCATTAGGAATTTGAAAATTTGAGAATTTTGAAGCTGAAGAATTTGAAAAAGAGATTCTGAGAAACTGGTAATTTTGCACACATCAAAATTTGAGATTCTGAGAATCTGAAAATCAGATAAATTCTCAAATTCTTAAATCCACAAATTGAGATTAAGAATTTGAGAATTTGAAAAAATTCGTAACTCTTTAACTTTGTGTATGTCCAATAGTAACCAACATTCAGTAACCAACTACTGAACATAAACTCCATGTCCACAATTCCAAATAAATACAATAACAGTACTAACAAAAGCCGACTTCTCACACAGAGTAAATCTAAAAATATAATGAAAAAAATTACAAATACCAAACAAGCCTAGTAAAATTTGCTCAACGACCAAGTATGCATCGATTATGAGCCAGTCAGCGATAAGTCGTGGCACAGGTGTCGGCTGTCGATGACATTCGTGATCAGTTTGGTGCTACATGTGCCTTATCATCCCAGTACACTCGCATAGTGTAGGCTCGGGAACGCGTGGTGCGCCTAGTAACATGCACGTTCTAATCTGGATTAGTTCGAGCTAGTCCGTCTTTGTGCGTGGAAACTGAGCCGACGTGGGTTGCTCTCCCTTCATCCCCCACTCTCGTATATGTTCACGCACACACAGAACCCCTAATTGCCTCATTTTCGCGTAATCCAGTCCATTCCAGTAGGTTACGGCCGGATGCTTCAAGGTACACGAGGCCATTCGCCGGGGACAAGATTGCATAGATACTGGATTACTGGATTCTAAGGTGACGTCAGATCATCTTCTAATAGTTCACCGCTCTCGTTTCGGATCATTCTGAATTTTGCTTGTTGAAAGCAGGGGTTATAGGATATATGGACTTTTTACGGGATTTGAGAATTTGGAAATTGGGGAATTTGGAAATTGAGAAATTTGGGAATTTTGGGGATTTCTGGGATTTGGAAATTTGGGAATTTGGGAATTTGGAAATTTAGGAAATTTAGGAAATTTGGGAATTCTGGGGATTTCTGGGATTTGGAAATTTAGGAAATTTGGGAATTAGGGAATTTGGGAATTTGGGAATTTGGGAATTTGGGAATTTGGGAATTTGGGAATTTGGAAATTTGGAGAATTTGGAATTTGGGAATTTGGGAATTTGGGAATTTGGGAATTTGGGAATTTGGGAATTTGGGAATTTGGGAATTTGAGAATTTGGAAATTTACGGACATGAAAATTTAAGAAATTTTGAAACTTGGGAATTGGGGAATTTGGAAATTTGGAAATAAGGGAATTTGGGAGGGTTGCAAATTTTAAAGCTTAGGGACATGAAAATTTCCAAATTTGGAATTTTGAGATATGAGAGTTTAGAGATTTGGGAATTGGAATATTTAGAAACTTGGAAATAAGGGAATTTGAGGGATTATAAATTTCAAAGCCTATGAACTTAAAAATTTCCAAATTTGACTATTTGGAGATTTGAGTGTTTAGGAATTTGGAGATTTATGAATTTGAAAATTTAAGGATTCAGAAATTTGAGAATTCAGGAATATGTGTGAAAGCAGAGTTTTCAGAATAAATATATTTTCTACTATTTTCTCGCTTTCGCAATCTTATGTTAGCTATAAGACATTATTATGCTAATATTAAGTTATGATGAGACATTATTAAGCTAATGATAGCTTATGACAAGACATTATTCAGCTAATGATAGCTTATGATGAGATGTTATTAAAATAAGAGTTTCAGGTTGAGCGTCTAGTTTCTGAGATATAGAGGGTCAAAGTGAAAACTACTTATCCCAGTTACAGTCTACTGCCTTACGTGTGTCAACTATGTTGACATATTATGACATAAATTATGTTGGAAACAGATTTTGGGAGATGTGTATCGTATGCATGTACATATAGTCATATATGTATAACTGGAAGTTTGTTCTCTATCATCAAAGGGTAGTTTCTACGAGTTGGATGTCTAATTGGAGAATGATTTGGGAAATTTGGGAATTTGGGAATTTCAGAGTTTAGAAATTTTAAAGCTTTGGAGATTTAGGTATTTGGAAATTTAAGAATTTGAAAATTTAGGAAATTAGGAAATTTGGAACATCCTACTTAGATATCAATAATAGGGTGTCCATGTTTCATCACTTTCGCAGTGCTTCTGATCAAAAAAGTATTTTCCATAAAAATCATCGGTTTTTGATTACAGCACAAGTTTGAAAACTTTTGTTGAATAATTGTTAAGGTCATGTTCACATTTTGAAATGTTCGCTGGAACTCACCTGTTGTTTCTGCAGCGCAGCCACATCCCCGCAGACAGGTCCCAAACCAGTCAGCTCGGTGTCTTTTCTTATCACCCACTCGATAAGTTCTCTCAATGATAGTAACAGGGCATTCCAATGTTCCGTATTGCTTTCTAGTCGATTTCTGTAATCATCAAAATAAACACAAATTTATTTTTTTTAAATATTTATTATTAAAATATTTCCAGCATTAATAGAATACATTTTCGACACTAATAGTAACACAGTTCAAACGACTTCAAATATCTGTTGAAGTCTACAATATTATCTACATTATAATGCTTCAGTTATTGTAATATTTAAGTTATACTACAGTTACAACATTTAATAAATTAACATATGTTTAAATGACATATGTCACAGAATTGATGATTTAAAAATCGTTTATCTTATAATTTATATTTTAAAAACACTCTGTCTCATAATTTGCATTTTTTGAGCAATACTACTATCAATATTAGGTAGAGCTATATCAGCAGTAATGTACTTCGCATTTTGTCAAAATTAAAGGCAGACATTTGAGATTTCAACACCGCAATTTTACAAAGATATGCAAATTATTTGAAAAATATTCTCGACACGAGAACACTCAGTAATTATCATCCATTAGACAATGAATGTACCAAGAGAAAAATAAAAAAAAAAAGTAGACCATACACTGCTTGCATACCAGCCATGAACATGGCAAGAAATGCGTACCTCTAGCCGTAAATACTGATAAGGGAACTAGTGAGCGTGTGTCGGGGCAAAGAAATATTTATTTTCCAAAGAAATTGAAAGAGAGCGAAGAAATGAAAGAGGTCGGTGATGAATGGAGTAAAGAGAAACATCCGCATGGACGAATAGGGGAAAAGATACGGGGTTGAAGGTTGATGAAGGAAGGAATTTCACAAAGGCTCAAAAAGGTAGACAATAATAAATGGTACAATAGAAAATACCGCGTAAACTCGTTCGGGAGAAAACTAACCTTCATCCGCGCGATTTTTTTAATGCAACACGGTCAGATTTTTATTTGCTGTCACGTATGGTTATGGACTCGTGATTCTCGAAAAGGGAGGATATATTTAATTCGGGGGATGAATTTGATAAGAAGTTTACTATGCTGTTTGAAATGTTATGAAGTTTGAGGAATTTGGGATTTGGGGAATTTGGGGATTTTGGGGAGTTCGAGATTTGGGGAATGTGGGATTTGGAGAATTTGGGATATGGGGCATTAGGAGTTTGGAGACTTTGAGATTTGGGGGATTTGGAATTTGGGGAAATTGGAATTTGGAGCATTTGGAGTTTGGAGAATTTGGGATTTAGGGAATGTGGAATTGGAGGAATTTGGAATTTGGGGAGTTTGAAATTTGAGGAATTTGGAATTTGGGGAGTTTGGAATTTGGGGAATTTGGAATTTAGGGAGCTTCGAATTTGGGGAGTTTGGAATTTGGGGAATTTGGAATTTGGGGAGTTTGGAATTTGGGGAATTTGGAATTGGAGGAATTTGGAATTTGGGGAATTTGGAATTTGGGGAGTTTGAAATTTGAGGAATTTGGAATTTGGGGAGTTTGGAATTTGGGGAATTTGGAATTTAGGGAGCTTCGAATTTGGGGAGTTTGGAATTTGGGGAGTTTGGAATTTGGGAAGTTTGGAATTTGGGGAATTTGGAATTTGGGGAATTTGAAATTTGGGGCATTTGGGATTTGGGGAATTTGGAATTTAGGCAACTTAGAATTTGGGGTATTTGGAATTCAAGAAACTTGAAATTCCGCGAATCTAGAACTTTGAAAATACAGAATTTCAGAAATTTCAAATTCACAGTACTCGGAATTCAGGAAATTCAGAATATTCGAATTTTGTTACTTTCATTCGAACAATTTTTTAAACATAACATAGTCAATTTCATTTGTTCCAATACACGATAATTAATTACTGAAGAAAAGGTAGATGTATTTAACTTGTAAAATAAATTCTCCCTACTGTTTGAAATGTTACGTAATGGATTACAGATGAGGAAATGAATAAAAACTCGAATCGAATGGTTTCAAATTAGGTCATTAAAAACACCTAATTAATGATATTAATTATATATATATATAATTATAAATAATTATTGATGTTATTAAGAGTACTAAGTTTAATTAAATTATATTCACAATTACAGTAATGAGCAATTAAATTAAATGAAAAATTTGAACTACGTATTCAAAACACTACGCAATTGAAATCGAAATTAATGAAATTACGCAAATGTTATGCAATTAAAATACAAAATAATTAAATTACGTAATTAATACATGATTGAAATGCAAACTGATTAAATTTTGTAATTAAATTACGATGTAATTACAGTGCATGCCAATTGGCACAACACAGTTGTGCTAATTATTGAAAATAAACAAGGCTTTCTAAGAAAATCTTTCATTGAAATGTGCTCATTTAGACGAAAATCAATTTTACTAAATCTTAAAGAAATTTTTCAAAAAATGATATAATTAACGAACATTAATTTTTAATTGTTACTATTAATTAAAATTTGTAGAGGACTAGTAATTATTATTGAGGTTTGATCAACAAAAATATACCGGTCATTAATGTTAGAAAGAGATTTTAATCATTCATTACTATTATTTGTGATGAATATCATTTTACTGAGGTTTTGATCATTTCTATAAATTTTAAGATTAGCTAAATTATACACATATTATGATATGTTTATTATGTATACTATGTATAACACATATATTATGCATATTGTGTATACTATTACAACAGTTACCATAACCTAACTATCTTCCAAACAACCATCTCTTCAGTAACACAAGAGTAATAAAAATAACTCCGCCAATCTTCAATTAAATATATCGCAGCTAAAACCTCCCGCAAGCTAATCTCCGCTCAACCCCGCCTCACAATAACAAAGTCGGTGCAAAATAAATCACAGAAAATAAGAATACCCCATCAGAGGATTTAACAAGAGAAACGAGTGATATGAAGGAACTTATCAAATTGGAAAAGTTGTGAAGGAGAAGGCAAGAAAATGAACGTCAACATAAATACCCGAGGAGAGGAGGGTGACAGAGGGTGCAACGACGGATAAAGTAAAATAGGCGAACGGAATGAATAAGAAGAGAAAGAAATAGAAAGGATTGAAGGGAGTTGAAGATCGAGGCGTAAGAGATGGCTGGTAAGAAGGGCAGGAAGGATGGCGGACAGGATTTAGATTTATATTCCGCCATTGTTGTACCATCGTCGACGGAGCAGTCCCTCACACCCCTACCATCAAACTCCTGTCTTCTCATCCCCGTCGCTTACAACCCTGCTTTTCATCGTCGAAAGCTGCGGACGCGTCGCTTGGTATCGCGAAGGAACAGCCCCGCGGACGGATATATTGCAGTTATTGTAACGTCGATGGAAGTCCTGCGAAATTCCGCGAGACTCCTTCCTTCGTATACAGGCTCATTTACTACACACTTTTAAAATGGTTACGAATTTAACAAAATGAAAGACAAAGTTATGGTGCATTCGAGGACATGTATCAATTTTTTTACTTGATTTATTTATTGACGGATGAAGGTGATCTTCCGGTTTTTAACTCATGAAGAACAATGCATATGGGGTGCTCAGTCTACTTGTTTTTCATGTAAACTGTTAGGAATTAAGAAAAATGGAAGAGGACAAAGTTTTAGGATATTCTATAGGTAACACAAGGAGATGTGTCAATTTTTTGTACTTGGGTTATTTATTAAAAAATGAAGGTGATCTTCCGGTTTTTAACCCATAAAGAACAATGCATATGGGGTGCTCAGTCTACTTGTTTTTCATGTAAACGGTTAGGAATTAAGAAAAATGGAAGAGGACAAAGTTTTAGGATATTCTATAGGTAACACGAGGAGATGTGTCAATTTTTTGTACTTGGGTTATTTATTGAAAAATGAAGGTGATCTTCCGGTTTTTAACCCATAAAGAACAATGCATATGGGGTGCTCAGTCTACTTGTTTTTCATATAAACGGTTAGGAATTAAGAAAAATGGAAGAAGACAAAGTTTTAGTATATTCTATAGGTAACACGAAGACACGTATCAATTTTCTGTACATGCATTATTTTTCGGGAAATGAAGTTGATCTTCTGAATTTCAACCCTTAAAAGCTACAATAGAGGAGACATGATACATTGAAGTTATTTCACACAGAGTCTATTATATTTTAAATTGTTAAAAGAAATTAGTATTTTCTTTTCTATACTCGATATAAAAATGTTTAGTACACGGTCTCTTCATATGGAAAACATGATCGCAAGTAAATTTGAAATATTTCTGGTCGGCTGATGTTAACTAAACTTGCAATTAAATTTTAACTAAACCTAACCACACCTCGACTTTTAAAATGAAGCAAATAAACAAATAATAAAATATAAATTACACACATTAATTTTTTATTGTAAGTGAATAAATACACTTGTCAATGATACGAAATGTGGTTATGATGTATTTAACCTCTCTTCGAACGAGCTTCAAATAATCTTCCACATTTTAACCGCGTTAATTACTTAAATACTCACGGAATTCGCAATGTTCAATTTTAGAAATTCAGATGTTACAATCCGTTCCAAACTAATAAACGAACAAAATTATTTCGCGAGATATCTCAGCCGAGAGCACAAAGAGGTAAACCGCACCAACTACTACTGAAGCTTCGAAAGCTGACCGTTTAGAAGCTTTGTGTGCTGATGGTATCTAAACCTGTAGGTTCCTGGATAATAAACGTAACTAACGTGTCTACCTGATATACGAAACTATATGCTGCCAACTATGTGCAATGCAGATAAATCAAATATCAACCCCTGCCGAAATAACGCTGAAATTCGTTTTACCTGTAAAGCAGTGCAGACATTAAGTTCATTAATTTCACAAAATTTTCAAATCCATGAATTTATAAATTTTTAAATTGATAGATGCTTAAATTGTAATATCTGTTCAAATTGTAATAAAATATTGTATTAACTGCTAACATGATGTACTACTACTGTATATAACATTAACACTAGAACTACCTACAGTAAATGTTCGTTTATGGAAGAATGAAAAATAAAATGAATGCTAAAGCATCAAGTAACATATAGAACTAGTTTTTACCTCAAAAAAATATGACAGATTTCCATAAAATCACGATAATAAAATTTTGTAATATAAAATGAGAAATCTGAAACCAGTCATTTTAATTGATTGGTAGTTCCAGTGTTAACACAAGTGAATATCTTGTATTTGCATTGCATGCTCCAATAAAATTTTCCATACATAACATAATAGCCATAAAAGTAATTCTCGTACGTAGTCTTAATTCCATAACCCGAAATGACATCAAATAAAAAGACAATCGTGTAAAAAATCTCGCCCCTCAATTTGTAATCGGTGAGTAAAAGGGTTAATTGATGGAACAGTTAGCAGAAGGAGCAGGAAATCAGGGTATCCGCAAAAACGAGGGTGTTGATTTTCTGGCGGAAGTATCCTTCCGGCGGAAACAAATAGCCCGGACCTGGATCGATAGCGACGATGTCGGCTGTTTAATCGATGCGGTCGTCGAACGATTAATTGCACCAAGTTCGGTGCAGCCTGATTACCAGAGGACCGAGTAACGAACGTACCTTACGGGTTAATGGAACATCAACGTAATCCGTGTTTGCGTTGGAACATCGCGGTCCACTAAAAATAGTTTTCCGTGAAAACATCCATTTCCACTAGTTCGTCTTGCGACTGCCACGAACAGAGGTGGGACTTTTAACAGAGACGACGGGTGAAGATATACTTTCGCGTTCGTGCGATCGCATTTCAATTGGATGTGCTTCTACGTACAGTCAACAGTAAATCTCGCTTTCTTCGAGAAAATATAGCGAGGGGAGAGGTATTTCGAGATTTGCACGGATTTCTTCGGAGTTGATGAAATTTGTTATATTTGGGGTGTTTGAGAAATTTAGAGAGTGATGCACATGGGAATTGGTGTTTATGGATTTGGAGATTTGGGGAATTTAGGGAATTGGGGAGAGATTTGGGATAGTGGAATTTCGATATTTAGAATTTTGAATTTGGGATTTGGGGATTTTGGCGAATTTGGAGAATTTGGAATTGGGAAAACTTGGAATTTGGAAAATTTGGAATTTGGAAAATATGGAATTTGGAAAATTTGGAATTCGGAAAATTTGGAATTTCAAAAATTTGAAATTTAGAACATTTGGAATTTGGAGAATTTGAAATTGGGAAAGCTTGGAATTTGGAAAATTTGGAATTCGAAAAATTTGGAATTTGGAAATTTTGGAATTCGGGAAATTTGGAATTTTAAAAATTTGGTATTTAGAACATTTGGAATTTGGAGAATTTGGAATTGGGAAAACTTGCAATTTGGAAAATATGGAATTGGGAAAAATTGGAATTTGGAAAATTTGGAATTGGGAAATTTGGAATTTGGAAAATTTGAAATTTAGAGAATTTGGAATTTGGAAAAATTTGAGAAAACCTAAAAATGTAGAAGTCTGTAAATATAAAAATCCCAAATAAAATTGTCAAACATACGTCCCCGTGCAAAAGTTTGCCTTGCATCCGAGTGTACCTACACCTTCAACCCGGTTCTCAGAAATGTTGAATACATTTCTCTCACCGCGCTAACGCAATATAAATTGCTAAGAAATTCCCCACAGAATTGACCAGAAACGTTCTGAACTACGTTGGCGAGAACAAAATTCTTTTAAAAGCTATTGTACGTGCGCGATAATTCAGTTTCCGCTTGATCCCTGGCGAACGTATCGACAACACATCGGTATAGAGTTCGTACTCTAATGGGGCTGTTGAAAAATCGTTTCTATGGCGTTCACGTAGAAACGATCGATCGCTTTGTACCTACTTTTCAACAAGTTGTTCCTACTTTTTCCAAGTACTTTTTCTTTCGACTTTAGTTAAGTTTCGTGTAGCAATGAATTGTAACGCTGCTTCTCAAATTTCTATTCATGTTACATCTTAGAATACATTTTACAGAGGAGAGAATTAAATATATTAAACACATTTGTAGTTTCAAATTAATAGTTCTTTATCCGTAGCAGCAACAAGATCAAAGAAACAAATCTAATAATGCATCTTGTACAAAGTATAAAACGCATTATTCTCATACACCTTTCTTCTAAAAAGTATTTCTATATTCTTTCATTAGTAATGAAGTTTTAAAAAATTTTTAAATTGCAAAGTCCGTTTCTATGCAACCCTTAAATATAGTTTGAAGAATATCTTTGAAGAAAGGTATAACATTGCGTGAAAAGGTAAAATATTGCGTTTTAGAATCTTAGAATTATAAATTCATTTTGAACATTTTTGGATACCAAACGTCTACTGTCCTTGTCTCTTCAGACCAAAAGCAACGTGAAATAATTAAGAACATTTATAGTGTATTAATTTTCCTCCAATTTTATGTCTTGGAGTGCATATTACAGTGAGAGGATTAGATCTCAGTATAAGTTTTCAGTGATACAATAGTTTAACAGTTTTTCGTTCCATCAGACATATTTGTAGTTTCAAATCAATAGTTCTTTGTCCATAGTACCAATAAGACTTAAAGAGTCATTACATTCCATGAAGTATTTTTTGGGTTATTATGAAAACTGATTGAGATTATAAATCTTTATACAACATGACAGAAAAGATATCTTATTTGCTAAAATAATAGAAGGGTGTTAACTAAATCACTATTTTTAAAAGAAGCACGATCAAAGGAAGATCGATTTTCCCATACAGTTCACTATTTTTCTATTTGGTATCAATTTTACCCACATTCGTTAGAAAAAAAAGCTGGCAGCTCATCGCAGTTTCTAAAATCTCGCTATCCAATCAAAGCTACGTTGAAGAAACAAACTATGTATCGAAAAAAGCTTTTTCGATGTTTCGTCAATTTTCGTTCCATTTTCCTTTGTTTTTCCACGAATTTGTTTTTCAACTGTTTTAAAACTTTTAACCTAAGTTTCGAGCGAAAGGGAAATACTTGCGAATGAGGAATAATCATTCCGATGAACCTTGATTTAAAATAATTGAAATAAGAAAAGAAACAGAATTTTATAACAGTTAGTAAAATTTTTTAATTTTCAATTTTATTTCGAATAAAATTTTGAATGTTACAACTTATTCCATATTCTTGAATATTTTGATGTGGTTAAAAATTTATTTTGTAAAGTTTAGAAACATCTTTTCGAATAAATTCTCGATTTTTAGATATTTTATCGAAAACTTTTCTGAACACGTTTTGAAATAATGACCAGTGTTCAGACGATTCGAAAGAGCAAAGAACAGAGGAAACATAAAAATTTAACAACCTCGATGGAAGTCGGCTTATCTTAAATCGGTATGGTTCGTTACGTTGCCACGCGTTCGCCATTTTAATTATTTCGAATTCCGTCTCGTTTCCAGCGTAAAACGTCAAAAGTAATCAAAAGTTTCGTTTTGTGATCCAATTCGATTTTTCAGTCGACTCGAAGTTACTATTAATTTTAATGGTTTGTAACAATGTATTATATGTATATTTGTATAAAAATTCACTACTTAATTATTACTTATTTTATTTCATTTTATATTTTGCATCGCTTATATCAAATTTCTAAATTAATAACCTTCATCAAATTTATGATGTTAATTAAATAAAAAATACACAATAATAAATTTTAAGCAATTATATGAAAAGAACTTACGAAAAGTTCTAAATTAAAACATAAAATGTTAAACAATTAAATAAAAATAAAACAATTACAAATATTAAATAATGAATTAAAAGTCACACAATCAAACAATTAATTACAGATGTCGAACAGCCAAATAAAAATATTAAGCAATTTTTTCAAATAAAAATAAACGAATTAAAGCGTCACAGAAAAAAGAATAACAGAATGATTTTCGAACACCTGTGAATATTAATAAAATTTCATAAAAATTTACACCGCGGCTTAAAAATTAGCTCGGATTTTAACAGAAATAATCGCACAAAGGGTCTCTCTCGCAGCTTCCTATCCGCTATATCGCTTCCGCAGATTAAAACATGCTTTCAATGCGAGTTGAGCACTCAGATAACAGCGGTAATGAATTTAAAAATAAAAAAAAAAGGAATTGGATTTCACAAAAAGACTAAAGCAGTAAACAGGATACACTGACAGCAGTGAGCTTTAAAGTCGCTTTGTTTCGCTACGAAACATTTAAACGAAACCATCGTGTTACCGTTTTCCTTTGAGCAAGCACTCGTGTAATTTATTTGTTTAAAATGGAAATAACATTTCACTTCTCTTAATAACGGGATTATAAGTCTTCTTGTGACTGGTTATCGAACTTGAAAAGTGCATTATTCTATCAGGTTTTATTTTGTTATTTTTATAGTTTAACTCTTTGATAGATTTTTAGCTTTGATACAAAGATTTACGAATTATTTCTGATAATCGAATGATAATACATTTTTCTTTTCTATTTATATTTGTGTTTGGAGAAATTATTTAATAGAGTGGACTTTTAATATTTTAGAGAAGTATGATGAAAGGTAAGAGTAATTTTAATTATTTTATAATATTAATTTAATATTAATTTTAATATATACTATAATGGTTAAGTTAATGGCATTATATATTGTTGTATATTATTACGTTATTATTTTATTTTTAATTATTTTTAATCATATCTGCAACAGAAAGTAACAAAAGACTAAAATAATTTTCTCATTGATATTTATTATATAATTCTACTTCAAATATTGATGCTATCTCTACAATTTTTTAAGCTACATGAAATATTGTCAGTACTATTTTGGTAGATTAATTTTGGATCAATCTCTCGAATTTCTGTTTTCGTTTAAAATGCAATTTCGATTTTTGATTTATTCATAGATTTTGTTTTGCATTCCATTTCCGATCAGACCAATTTCCGTTTCAATCGTAGCTTTTCTTCCTTTGTAAATTCATTTCCTCGATATTTTGAAGGGCAATTTCACTTTAAGATTAGCTGTTAAATATTACCAAATTTTAACACTCAAATGAGGAAAGCTTAACAATTACAAACTTTTAAATCCTAAAATTCTCAAATTTCTTGTATTAAAACTTTTCAAATTTCTTACTCTCAAAATTTAAAAAATTCTCAAACCTTCCTATTATGCTAACGACAATCGATATTACTTTACAAAAAGAAGATCGACTTAATTTCCCCAAATTATTACTCGTTTTATTGCACCTCATTAAAAATATATTTCATAAAATAACATATTCAAAACTGTCTATATTATATCACAAATGAACAATTTTAATAAAGAAATAATACAAAATAATTCAAATGATCAAAAGAATGAAAAACAATTGAAATAAACGAAATTATCGGAAACAGTTCAAATAAATAAAATACTTGAGAAGAATTCAAACAACTGAATTTATGGAAAACATTTTCCATTTCTTTGTGCCTTTGAACCTCTCCCCGTTTTGATCCTCGAGGATTCAAGGTTTCGTTGAACCTTTAACCTTTAACCACACGCTCTTCACCGAAATCGCAGTGATCCGTTCGATTTTCAACCGAGCTTTACACCGCGCGAATCGGCTCGTGTCCCGTGTCGAGTTTGCCAGCTCGATCTCTCGAATCCATTGACAGACCGCAGTGCAGACGCCCCAGTAATCGACTCTTCTCGCGGAAAAGCGGAAGAAGCACACAGCGAATAAGAGAGAGAGAGAGAAAAGGAGAGATCTGCTCGACAAAGCCTTTTGATCTATCACCTCGTCGCCGCTTCTTGCCGGGCGTTTTCCATCGAGACTACTCGTCCTCGTGGTTTCGTACTCGTTCTACCGGTTAACGCAATAAAGTCGGCAAATGGAATTGCCGCGAACGGGCGGAGCGTTATAATTCAACTCCGGGGAACAATTTACCGGCGCGATTCCAATCCGAGCAAGGTCGAATCCTCGTCGCCGGGCAAAACCGATTCAAACTTCGTCGATAAACAACAATAACGCGGCACAACCTTAACATTTATACTCGACACTGCTTCGACTATGCTACTTCCGTTACCTCCTGGGATCATTCAGGATACTCTAAACGCTGTGTCATAGTAGTTACACCTTTGCAGGATGTAGGAATTGTGGAAGGTTCATGATGTTCAAAATTTAAGTTTGGTTGGGTGTGACAATTTTGGAAGGTGTACTTGATGATGTAGAAAATTTAAGTTAAATATTGGTTGAGTATGACAATTGCAGAACGTGGATTAAGTCATATGGAAAACGTGAAATGTGAGTTGGAACATGTAGTAGTTTCGTAAGACTGTATGGGCTGTGAGAAATGTGAAATGTGCATTGGATCATGTGAACATTTCGCATTTCTTAACTGAGTGTAGAGTAATAGATCCAAAACATGGATTGAATCATACAGCAATTTTGCAAGTTGCTAGTTAAATGTTAAAACTATAGAATGTGGATTAAGTCATATGGAAAATTTGTGTGTCACCGAAAACAATATTTAAAAACGTGAAATGTGAGTTGGAACACGTAGCAGTTTCGTAAGACTGGATGCAATATGAGATATGTGAAATGTTGATTAGATCATAGATATCTCGCATTTCTCAGTTGAGTATAGTGTAATAGATCCAAAACATGGACTGAATCATACAGCAATTTTGCAAATTGCTAGTTAAATGTTAAAATAGTAGAATGTAGATTAGATCACGAGGACAATTCGCAATTCTCAGCTAAGTGTAATGTAATAGATGCGAAATGTAACAGATGCAAGTTTCACTAAACGCGAAAATTGTAGAATGTGGATCATGTGCAAATTTTGTAAGTCTCACTTAAAGGAATATGTGATTTGGATAAAGTGGAAACTTCGTAAATTGCTTGGACGTGAAAATTGTGCAATGTGGATTCGATCATGTAGTAATTTGTTAAGTCTCTCCTAAGGGACACGTGAGAAATGTGAAATGTAGATTGGATCATGTAGAAACTTCGCAAGTTTCACGTTAAGTGCGAACATTATAAAATGTGGATTGGATCTTGTAGAAATTTCGGAAGCCCTAGCTGTAATTTGGTAGATGCGAAGTGTGGATTGAATGATATAGAAATTTCGTAAATTCTACTCTAGTTAAATGTGAAAATTATAGAATGGAATAGATTATGTTGAAATTTCATAAATCTCGCTTAAGTGAATATGTGAGAAATCTGAAGTATGAATTAGAGAGCGTGGTAACTTCGCAAGTTTCACGCTAATTAAATAAATGTAAAAATTATGGTCGTAAACATTTCGTAAGTTTCGAAACTTGAGTTTTGACCTGAATACAAAAATTGTGAAATATAGATGGAATTATGTTGAAACATCAATAGTAAAAAATTAATCATAAAACTAAAAGATGTTAGTTTCAACAATTCAGTTTAAAAATCTTATATTGGCCCAGTTTTAAAATTTTGTGACAAAACTGCATATTCCACAAATACAAAATGTCCAATTCTAACCTATAAATTTTTCGAATATTTATTACCAAAACACCGTTGACCTTCGCTAGTAAAATTTCAAACAGACTGTATTAAATTACTTTTGCTTCGAAACAAACTGCATTCGAGTTATTTATCGACCAATAAATATTCACTAACATAAATTGCATTTACAAGTAAAAATAGGTCATCCTGCACAAATTTATTGATCGAATATTATTTTAGAATACATGTTTTGTTACTTTCTCCTTAACTCCTCGCACATCTAGGTGGAACGTGAAGAATCGGTTATTCTGGACATCGTCACGTACCCCTAAGAACAACCCCTCTTCAAGAGGCTCACTCTCCTCATTCTCAGTTCCTGTCCGTCACGCTTAACATCTAACGAACCTCTTCTCTCAAGAAATATTTTCTATTTTTTTCGTTTATTTTTAAGTTATTCTCGTCTACGGGCTTCCTACTTACCAGCAACCAATTTAACCCTCATGCACTGTTCACTCTTAATTTATACACAACGCAAATCTAATCTTAATCAAATTTTTTACTATGTCAAACCTACTTTATATTTATGGAAAAATTAACTGTTAATTATGTTTTTATGTTGTGTACAAAATTATGTTTAATGTGTTATCTGTTAAACATAGATTGTATGTTTATGTGGAATCTACTAACTATGTGTTGTACGTTTGTGTAAAATACCAACTTAAATTTATAAAAGAATATTTATAGAATACATTTGTCAAGTGAAATATTACCTTATCCTATTTTTTAAAATAGTACACAAAGGTTAAATTATTCGCTGTTCCTATTTTCCCAAAAATGCAAATTCACAGATTATAAAAAAAAATATAACGATAAACATGTTAAATGTCATATTATATTTACATTAAACTATTAATCACATGTAACTTATCTATCTTAATTATTTTGATTTCTTGTATTAATTAAAAGAACTTTATTCCACATATATCAGATTTAATTTCCTAGTTTTCTTTTAGCGATTGTTTGACAAAGGGGTGTGAAACGCTGACGGTGCAGCTTTAACGTAACGCGAGAGCGAACTTTAAACGAAATTAACCATTCGCTACTTAGTCGATTACTCTGGTTGTAATAATAGCTAGCCACGGAATCGAGAAGTTTTACGGTGTATGACGTTATATACGACCGATAAACTTTCGTAAATTCCGAAATCCCGGCTAGCTTTATACGACCCTCTAATTTAATAACTGGCCTCCTTTACGATTACGGCCGCGCAGCAAATTAAACGGATTAAGCCGCCCCGATAAATGGCATTTCGAAAGTACTTAACGCCACCCCTTTGCTGCTGGAGGTTCGTGGACGTGGATGGAATCGATTATGCTAGTATAAAATTCAAACGGCGGAGTTATCGCTGCACTGATTTCTTATGTACTTATCCAAAACTTTGAGAAACGATCAGATACTCGTATAATTTATCGTATAAGTTGTTTTGTTTGATTAAGAATGAACATTTCAAGAAGCTTTCGAATTTTTCCCACTAACAGATTTTACGTACTTAATAAAAACTTTGAGAAACTATCTTTATAATTTATCGTCGAAGTTGTGGTGTTTGATTAGTAATATTTTAAGAGGATGCATATATTGTAACGCTATAAAATGTGATTTACTTTTATATGTGCTTAATAGAAACTTTGAGATAGCGTTTGCATAATTTATGATCAGTTCTGTTCGATTATAAATAAATATTTAACTGATGTAAAATATAATACTGTGAATTTTTGTTAATTTTAGTAGTTAAAAAATTAATCATTTGAATTCAGTGAAATATGCAAAAATAGATACGTATTCAAATATTTGTCAAAATCATCGATTTTCTCACGAGACAATAAATTTCTAAATAAATGTAATTAAATCTGTCTCTAGCTCTTTACTTTATGTACAAAATTCATGGAAACATTCACTTTGCAACAAAATTAAATAGCAAGAGAAACAGTCACGTTTTAGTAATCAACTTTTGTATTATTTTCTGATCGTTTTTAACTGCCTCGGATAAAAAAACTCAATATTGCAAAACTGTCAAATCATGTCAAAAAATTGAACAAACTGAGCTGAACATGTAACAGAGTTATCAATACAGTTTATGTCGACGTGTTTGTTGTTAAATTGTCCCACTTTGTACAAATAAACTGTACGCGTATATTCAGATTTCAACCACCCACTACATGAAAAATTGTGTTATATAGAAATTTATACGTTATTGAGAGAAATGTATGATACGTGTAACTTGTTTAGTTCTTTTTTTTGAAATTTCCTTTTTCGCAACTTAAAATGATATGAAATGAACACAAAATTGTAAAGCAAGTAATTATACCTTTGATGCGTGTGAAATTATACGATATCAAATCTCAATATTTTTATTTTTATTATTCTCTAACTACTATTACAAAAGTTTTGTATTTGAAAACTGATTAAAGTCTTAAACTTTTAATTCTCACTGTTCAAACTGATTGACACGTTTGTCGAAAGTAAACGTATGTTTTTGTTGAAAACAATGTGAATAACAATCTTACAGCAGCCTAAAAGCAGTGCAGAGAACGTTTCAGTACCAACCGGCGGGTTAAGTTATTTCAACCACGAAAAACAATACCATTGTTACCGCACATCAAACAGCGCACACTAGTTTCTCCGGTTGTGCATACACCACCGGACAAGCCAATGGAATTAGCACAGTGTACGTTTGGTCAGACTTTGTTCTGGGTTCAGTGTAATTCAATAAGCTTTCAGTTCATTCCGATCGTATCCAGAAACTCTGTACTACCAATGAAAATCCAAATATCCCTGCTAACCGGAACATTGTTGCTAAAATTCTGCACAAATTTACGACTCGAACTGCTTCGTAACTTCTGCTAATGAATTCGTTAAAGCATTACACACAATTGCTACAAATCATAGAATCTACATAAAAGTGTCTTAAGAAAGGATAGATTTTAAACTCATTAAACCTTTTGGTGATTTTAAAAACTGGTCCTGAAGAAGTTGTCAAGGTTATAGTCTGAAGAAATATGACATAATTTTTAGGTAGTTCTAACTTCGACTTGAAGCAACATCATAATACAAAACATATATTTTGGCGAATTATAGTTTCACTTAATTTTGCTTTGGACAGAAATCAACGTCATTATATGAGGCAATGTGATATGATCTTGACTTAAAACTAGTTAAACTACGATTAGATACATAACTGTTACTTTCATACTAATCATTTCATAAACCCGTTAGGTTTCATGCAATTTAATGAACTGAATTAAAAAAACAAAGAAAGGTCACAAAAATGGTAAAGAGAGTTCACAAAAGTGGCAAAGAAAATTCTATAAAATTAAAAACAACAAAGTTCTACAAAATTAAGAACACCTACTTTAAAATTACCTAAAGTACAAACAATGTAAGATTATGCTGTGTAAGCCCTGAAAGTTTGCCCCAAGCAGAATGGTATTTCTTCGTTAGTAGAAAAACGTTAGCTAGAACTTCTATGGTGCGTGTAACTGAACGGTGCAACACAAGAGCCAGGAACTTAGGCTAGGTACATCAACTGTACATGCATTAACCGTGCGAACTAACTGTCGCAGATGGTTAATTGCTTTCTTACAGCGATTAGTACACGTCACACAGACAGCTGAGAAATCCTCCCTCATAATGTATTATGACATACCGGAGCTTTTGCAAATATTCGATCTTTGAAGGTGTATGTGCGTCGGCATTATTTAGGAACGAATGAACGACTCTGGGAACTTCATAAATCCTAACAGTTGTAACTGTAGCAAAATTGCATAATACCTGTTCTCTACTTATTTTGAATGATGTCCTAAATTGAATGAATGCGTCTACATGAGCAACCTTGTGTCTATTTCATGTTTATCTGTTCGATTGCTTATTTCACAAGATGAAGACTCGGTGTGGGCGTAGAATTTTGACGAACAAGGCTGAGGAACAGTTCCTGATTTCTATTGCATACAAATTCGGGTGGAAGTCCAAGTGACGTATGCGGTGGGCCTATTCCTTAAAAACTGACCGTAGCAAGTAGTAAAACCAAGCAATACCGCGACACGAAGTAGAAACTGCAAGTAAGAGACTCTACTACTAATATTCGGGGTTCTGGCAACCAGACGTGAATAATAAACTAAAAATACTCGATAGAATCTAACGCGTATTTACCTATTGATTTAAAACAGTACAAAGTGTCCGAAGAGACTAAAAATGGCACATCATTGTGTCGACAGAGACTTGAATCAAGATCTAATTCTCTCGCTACTGCATTCTAACACCTGACAGGCAGTTTCCACCCTTTAGCAAGTTACACGAGAATGACCAACGAGAGAAGAAAAACGAAAGCTTTCTTAAGCCTGTATTCAACGAGCGTTTTGAATATTAAATTAAAATGGCAAGATCGCGACGACCCAGTGACCGACCGTTGCTCTACCCCTGGTGGTGTGAACGGATCTTTTGTTCCAGCAGAAACTCATTTTCAGATCTCCCTTTGAAGCATCGAGACCTCGCCTCCAGGCAGAAAACCATTCTTTCATTTTTTATCAACGCCTCGTGCTCCCCTTTTGAAGCCGTCACTTCTTAAGGGTTGAAGTGCGCGACGGACACACCATTTCCGCGGACATTTTACATGTCGATATCAGATTCGTTTCAAAGCCAACAAGAGTGAGAGAAATATTTAGATATAACACATACGGACAATTTCGTTTTGCTTATGATTCGTGTGGAGTTTATGGCACATTTGTGTGGGTACATTTTATGTGAGGTAACTTTGCTATGTGGCTCAATTTTAGGTGGATTCTAAGGCAAAGTCTTTTAGATGGTATTTCATCATATTAATTTTACTACTATATATTGTAGAGAGGTTTAAATTCTTTAATTTGGGAACATTCCTTAATTTGAAAACTAAAAAATGAAAAAATTCAAAAATCTATAGCTCTGAAGTTTTCGGCTATTAAAATATACATGAAAAAATAAATAAAAATGAAAATATAAAAACAGATATAAACTAAGTAATTTATAAAGTACAAATACAGAAATTTCCAATCCCCATATTCCAGAAATAAAAACCATAAAATACATAAATATTTAAACTATATTTCTAAAGAAGTAGCAAAGGATTCGAGCTTTCACGTAGATCTCAGTATCCCGGCGATCTTTCATCACATTTTCATCGGCGCACAGAGCTGATACATCCGAAAGACACGATCTCTCGAATCACTATTTCCTCCCCTATGAATAGTCCTCTCCAGATGGCTTCTTTTGTTCTCGCGGAAACTTCATTCCTCGGATTTTACTTTGAACGTCAGATATTTCAGCCCGAAGGAAAACATACCGTGCCCTCTGGTTTTCCACGGGGCGGAGTGAGGTGTAGGGTTGCAAAGGAACACCTCGTCTCGATTCTGACGTCTTCGTTCGTTGACTTTCATCCCTTGTCGAAGGCGTCTGAATTTTCAGACGGTGTCGTCGTCTCTATCCGACCGGAAATTAGAAATTTCGAGGCGTGTCACCGGGTCACCTGGACCGGCTTCACGCTTCGCCAGTAACATTTTGTTCGTTCGCATATCGACGGAATCGCAATCGATTCTTCGTGCTTCGTAGAACGTCAGTCTGAAATGTTGTTCATAAACGCGCGAGTTCTCGTCAGCGAGCACGAATTCTCTCTGATCGGCTCTGTTGCACATATGCCGTTTTTCTTTTTTGTGGTACAATTTATATTATAATAGTCATTTTTACGGTTGAATAATCGTACATTAATTACAGTAAAATAGCAGTACTCTGTTAAGTCGAATGTATATTACAGCAAGGGAAGTCGGTACAAGTTTCTAGCTATGCAACAGTTTAATGATTTTTCGTTCCACATATGTAGTTTCAAATCAATAGACCATGTGTACAATAATAATTACAAATTAATTCCTCTAAATAGTTATCATAATTAGCAGAACTAAAACCACCTAAAAATTGTAAGTTAAGAGGTTGAAAAATAGCACGCAGCTAATCTACAACTGTTACCACAACTGTCCACAATTATTACTGACAAATATTCATAGGTAACCGATCTAACGATAATTTGAAATCGGCGTCGTTGCAGAAGAGGTCGGCCAATTCATCGACGGTCAGATTTGATTACAGATCGAATTAATCTATGCAGATTAAACGCTTACCACCGTTGGTAACTGCGAAACGCTTTTCCCCCGAATGACTCGAGCCGGCAGTTCGATTAAACGCTTACCGCGATGAGTTACGTTTCTGTTTGCAATAACGAGTGCTTTAAATCGGAATTAATACACGAGATTTATTAAGGAAACAGCCATTCGAACGTGCACGATAAATCGCCGCGACACCAGGTCCACAGAATCCCTCGTTTACTCGCCGTGTACACGCGCCGGGATTTAGACTGGCTAAGTAAACCGAGACTCCTACATAATTCTAAGAGAATGAAATGTCTGAAGGTGTAATCCCCGGAAATCTGTGCGTATCACGGTACGATGTGTGAGAAAAAATGTTTCGTGTTTTAACGCGATCGGGGAATACGTTTGGGTGTGCAGGAAAAATTATTATACTTCTGAATTTGTACTCTACATCTGCAGCTGCCTACATTCATACCTACATCACAAACAATGAAACAAGCCTTTATATTTTTATATTATATTTCTATACTTACAATTATTATTACTGTTCATTATTAAAACATTGTTACAGAACTGTTATTAAAAATTTGTTATAACGTTATTAAGAATACAACACGTCAAATATCTGTCCATACCTTCGCAATTAAGCTCATTACAATACTCTCAAAGTATGGTACTAACTGTCCGAGAGTTCATTACAGTTGCAATGAAGCAATTACGTCAAGTCGCGTTACGTTTCTAGTATGTAACATATCGGCACGGTAGTTAAAGGTTAACAGGTTGAAACACTTGCAGAGCATCGGTTACTAAGTTCGTTTACGACGTCGTATAAACGTATATCGATTTCCGACAGATAGACGCGTATAAGAGAGCATGTATATCCCAGGTTGAAGTGATTCCCGAGGATACAGAATGGCTAAGTAAACCGGTCGGGTCGCATCTGGCTTGAACGAGACGTAAAGCCCCGAAATATAGACGTCGCGAGCACGCGGATACGGTTAGGCAAGGAGAAGGTGCATTTAGGCGGCCACGAACCAGCCATCCGACGTTGGAAAACCGACAGCTCTTCCGGAGATTAACGTTAAGCCACACCTTATCATACTTTAAGCTCGTGCATCCGATACACCGTTGGAAACACGTAGCAACGGAGCCCACGTAATGAGTTACGACTGCTCGGAGACCGGAAGGAAGGAAGGAAGGAAGCCTTCGCTTGAGCGACAGGTTGATTTCGCTGTATTGGTATTGCTGCACCTTTTGGCGTCGCATAAACAATGAAATTCAAGAATGGTACAGTTCATTCTTATTCGAGTGTTGATTTCATTGTATATTACTACAGATGACATCATACGAGACAACGAAATTCGAGAATGGAAATATACAGGGTAGTTTACTTCGTCAAATGCTGATTTCATGCTACTGCAACATTTGATATCACACAAGAGAGATAAAATGCAAAAATGGAAATATACAGGGTAGTTCGTTTTTATTCCACCAAGTGTTGATTTCATGGTGCTATTGCTGCATCTGACGTCACACAAGAGGGACAGATTGCAAGAATGGAAATATATAGGTAGTTCATTTTTATTTCGCCGAGTGATTTCATTGTATTGGTATTATTACACTTTCTGACGTCACACAAAACAAGAATGAAGTGCAAGAATGGGATTATTTTTATTCTACCAAGCGTTGACTTTATGATACTGATATTGCTACAGTTTCTGACGTTACACTATGAATTCCGTCATGACTCGATCATAGTTAGAATATCAAGACTCTGGTCAAATTTATAAAGCTATACAAATACTAGTGGTAAGATCACACGTTACATTCACGTAAGCAATTTTTATATGTTGCAGTCACATATGCAACATATATGCAATATATCTCATGTATGAAATTCTTGTACGCTATATTAATACATGCAATTCTAACATGTAGTATTTACATATGAAATATCACATACTGTATTCACATATGAATTTACATATTAGATTCATACATGAAACTCTCACATACTACATTTACACATGCAACTCTCATATACTACATTGACACATGAAATTCTCACATGTTACATTCATATATGCAACTCTGATATGATGTATTCACATATGATTTGCACACTCCATTCACACATGCAATTTTCATATATTACATTTACACATGAAACTTGTACATACTACATTCATATATGTAATTCTGATATGATGTATTCATATATGACTTCCAAACTACATTCACATATGCAATTTTCATATATAACATTCATACATGAAACTTTTACATACTATATTCATACATGCAACTCTTACACTATACTCACATATGTAACTCTCACACGCTACATTCACACATGCAACTCTTACACTATACTCACATCTGTAACTCTCACAGGTTACATACACACATGCAACTCTCACTCCACATCCACGTTACACCCGAACGATAGCAGCCATGGATGTATCATCAACTCGCCATTAAGCGAGTTAAGAATAGCAGCAAACGATACACCGTGAAATTCAACGAAGCGTAAAAAGCCACTATTTTTCTAACCCTCAATGATGAAACAAGAAACTCTAATCCATCATCTGTGGAGCAGAAAATTCCAGCGACATTTTGCGTCTGTTCTATAGTATGTATCGAAGCCATCGAACGGTCGCAACGAATTTTCTGCTAGAACGATGGTCATCCTCGTATCCAACCACGTTTCTGTGTCTTCGCGTAGCACGGTGTCGACGTCACGTAAAAATAACTTCGATTTACTCGGCTCGTTGGAAAGAGAGAACACGGATCGTTCGAGGACGGAAAAGCGCTGTACGTGACAGATTTCGGTGTGTTCGCGAAACGACGGGAAAAGAACGACCATGTACAGAACCGACTGATAAGAGTCCACGGTGATTCATCACGATCCGCGATTATCTACCTGTCACTTCCGGTTCGACTGGTACGCAACGAATCAACTATCGTCGAACCTCTGTCCCTATTTTTTTTCAACGATCTTCAACATTCATTCACCGTTACAACGATTGTTTCATTCGGCCGAGATTCATGCACGGCGCGTTCAGAAGTTTCTGTCTGTCTTTGAAACTGCTGACCGGCGTCGACTTCTCGTAACAATAATACATTGTCGGTGTCCACGTAGAAGTTTTTATTTATCGTTATTCCGATACGTGTGAGAGAAAGGTAAATTGTTTAGAGAGTGACCTTTATGTACCTCTTCATTTTGTATTATATTGAATAGTGGTAACAATTTTCTTCTAATAACTGTAATAATTTTCATTTAAAGTAACTGTTTTTACATGTTAAATAAATTTAAAATAGTTTATTTCTTACTAGGTTTATAACTGTCAGTAACATCAACAATATATTTAAGAATAAAAATTGTATTCAAATTTTAATCATTTTTAATGTTAACATCAAAATCGATGAAATGAATAATCGTCTTGTAACTTTATTTCGAAACCGATGTAAATCAATGGACAGCATAATTGTCGTTTAAAATCATTATAAATAAATGAACACTATAATTGTCGTTTAAAATCATTGTAAATAAATGAACACTGTAATTTTTATTTAAAATCATTGTAAATAAATGAACACTATAATTTCTGTTTAAAATCATTGTAAATAAATGAACACTGTAATTGTCGTTTAAAATCATTATAAATAAATGAACACTATAATTTATATTTAAAATCATTGTAAATAAATGAACACTGTAATTTTGATTTAAAATCATTGTAAATAAATGAACACTGTAATTGTAGTTTAAAATCATTGTAAATTAATGAACACTATAATTTCCATTTAAAATCATTGTAAATAAATGAACACTGTAATTATAGTTTAAAATCATTGTAAATTAATGAACACTGTAATTTTTATTTAAAATCATTGTAAATAAATGAACAGTATAATTGTCGTTTAAAATCATTGTAAATTGATGAACATTATAATTTCCATTTAAAATCATTATAAATAAACGAACACTAATTTTCCTTTAAAATCATTGCAAATAAACGCCCCCTAATTATGCTTCAAAACCGTAGTAAATAAAAGAGAAGTAAATCATTTTAATTTAAAATGGTAGTGAATAAATACCGAATAAATCTCTGTACCCATGCTGGATACAAAGAATGGAATCGTGGTAAAAGATTTCGTAGCAACGAGAAGCAACTTCTCAAAAGATTTAGTTTGATCCTGTTACACAGTTCTATCGCGCGTGTTAACCCTCAAATCTATTCCCCGACAAAGCAGAGCTTCAAGCAGAGAAGCTATATTTCTTCTCGCACGCTTTACACGCTGCAATTTTTCATTCGCGTCTGTGTATCTGTCAGCTGCAGAATCTCATTTCGTACGTCGTTTCATTGTTGCATCGAAGACGATGCAAGCAGTTATAACGCATCCAGCTGCTGAGATTTCTTGGTGAACCGATTCTGCTATTCATTATCTTTCTTTTCGTATTGCTGGATTGTTGATTAATCGAGGAACGTTATTAATTTTCAGATATTTTATAATATTGTATACTCAACGAATATTGATTTTATTGACCCCTTGTGTCATACTTTGAGGAGTTTGATTCGTGATACATTCGTAGTACTAATGTGACAAAATTATTCGAATTTTCAATATGCTTTAATTTGAGGTTTTAGTTCTACCTATTATTTTTTAATTAATTGCATCGCATTTATTGAACCTGTTACCAAAAGTCCCTAACATTAATGTTAGCCCCTAACTTTAATATGACAAAGTTCCTCTCCAACCTCAATTACACCACGAAAGAAATTCCCTCGCGTATTACTTCCTAATATAAAAACTGTATAACAATCTTTATCCATCAACAATCTTTCTCCTAAAATGGTGATTCGCAAGAGTATCGCGAAAGGAGCGATGATCAGTCAGGAATCAAAAGCAAGCAGAAAGTCGAAGCGTTCGTCGAGCAAAGAGGTTTTCTTCCGTAAAGACGGAGACACGATGCAAAAGCAGGGAGCATGGTTGTTAGTCGACGGTATGAATCGGGAGGAATAATTAAAGATGCCGCGGGTCTCGTGTGCTCGCAGACGGAGCCATTACTCGCGTCACGATTAGCGCACTCGCGCGTTCACGTGTCGCAAACTTGGACACGTCGAAGCGGACGAATCATCGAAACTATAAAACACACGAGTTGTAGGTTGGCAGAGGGTCGCATTTACGTCGTAGTTCTCCAGCAAAAGACTTCAAAGGTTATTCCGTGCACACTGCGTTTCCTTTAACGTCGTCTCCTCCTCGTGGAGATTGTTTTCGCGTGGAAGCGTCGCGACTTTTCCGGAAGGGCTCTTCGTTTCGGAAACGGTCGAGGTTATGATCATCTGACAAGGGAATCTGATATACATTGATTTCGATGAAACTACATAAATATATTATCTGAGATAATTTAACTCGATGTATAGACTTAATGACTATATTGAAAATGTTACGAGAAAACTTTTATGACTAATCATTTTTTAATATGAACATCTGGTAAAGAGTCCAAACTAACACACGATGATTTTCGTCAAACTTTGCACAATTAGATGTAGCTGAGATAATTAATCTGGCTTCATATGATTACATTGAAAATGAAATAATAACTTTATTATTATAATTAGTAATGTAATTCTTAATTTTTTGTTATGAACATCTGGTAAAGAGTGCAAACTAATACACTTTGATTTTCGTAAAACTTTGCTCAATTAGATGTAGCTGAGATAATTAATCTGACTTCGTATGATTACATTGAAAATGAAATAATAATAAATTCACTATTTAATTAAGAATGTGATTTTTATTAAATTTAAACTGAAAAGAAATATATCTTCATTCTTTACTACAATGTTCACAATAATAGTGTTCGTTCAGTCAAATATCCTTTAAATTAAAAGAATAAGTTGAATCATCTACATTGATTTTACACTGAAATTATTAGTGTTCATTCGGTAAAATTCATTGTAAACCAAAATTATTGAAAATTCCATTTATACGAATTTACAAGCATGACTCAATATTCATTTATTTAAAAAAGTGTTCATACATTTCTATCGATCATGAACCAAAATACTAAGGTGTTTATTTATTAATGACAATTTCAAACCAAAATGTTTAAGTATTCATTCAGTAACATCGACTTCAGACTAAAACGATAAAATATTCATTTCTTCCATTATTCATTAAAATTAATAATAACTTTTAAGCAGCTATTCTAATTTTAATGCAATTTTGTTTGCAATCAGTACATATTTTTGAAACAAATAAAATCCAAAAGAAATTTTTTAAGCGAACTTCAATACGAAGTGTATGTGCAATCGTAAACTGTACATACGTAATAATTATGCGCAGTAAAGCTACAATACTTTTATTCTCACATATTCATTGTATGCAAATTACAGTGCAAATTTATTTCTTTCCGTTATCAACTGCACACGTGTTTAATGATCAAGGTCACAATTAAGATCGCTGATAAATTTACATTTATAGCAACGAATGAAAATTGCTTTGAATAACATGGTGAGTAACCGAATGCACTATAATTATGTCCCATATAAACGAGAATACAATAACGTGTACGTACATATATTACATACTAATGTAATAAATAAAAGATAGTTTGAAAACCAGCTTTACAATTTTAAAAAAAATTAATAATCTGACAGGAAAAATATTGCAATTCGATTTCAAAATCAATGACTTAGCAAACTATGACCTTGAAGTGCTCTTGACCTAAAAAATATACAATATACAATACATAAATAAAAAAGACTGTAAACCAGGAAATGCAGGACTCTTCACCCAACACTCGTTATATCGCCACGAACACGGTTCAGTCGGTAACCAATAAAATTTTACGATATTACGATATTATTTCATTGGCCTAATTTAAACAGTAACTCCCGTATAACAATGAAAAGCACGCGTGTAACAACTAATGAACCGAATTGAACGGGAGCACCGCGATACAAAATTTTCTCCCTTGAATCATTCCCGACCCCATTTTCCGAATTCGCCAGTACAAATTCTCGTAGAGTTCGCCGGCGTTTTTTCACTCCGTTTCGAATGGCCGGTGCACGAGGGGTCGAAAAAAAAAAAAAAAGAAAAACGGCCGACCGGATGTTGAACAAGTCCGAAAGGTCGGCGTATCCGACTACCGGATGCAGCTACTGCCCTTTTCGCGTGCGTGCCACGGTAACTAATTGCTCCAGCTATTGATTTTACCTGCTGCCGGTATCCTGTTTGCGCGAAATCCGTCGCAATGAAAGTCGTCGTGCCGATTTTTATCTCGGTCATGTCTCTCTTTCTCTACTTCTCTGTCTGCTCTCGTTATAAATCTCTGTCCGGGCTAGCGAAGAATAAAGTTTCTGTGATTTTTATTGCACTGTTCGCGCGACGTTGAACTTTATACATTCGACAACGAACGTTGATAGGCGCCTGCCATATATTTTAACGACGACAAAAAGCCTCTCTGTTTTCACCTCGGCTTAGATTCTATTGTAAAAAAAGAAGCGTTATATACTCGACGAACCTGAATTTAGCGCATGGCCATATCGGTGCTTTAATTGAATGCAGATGTCTCAATAAAATATGCTATTAATTATTGCATAATTCGATAGGTGAAAGAACAGAGTTGATACTTAGTTGATTTTCAAATTATAAATTATTATATTCGACGATAACAGTATTCCTCTTTATTAATACTGGCATTTTGGTTAATCAATATTCTTCTTTATTAATACTATTTTAAAGATGTAAGTTTAAGGGTAGTTTAGAGAATGTTTGTCCTTGTATTAATGCTGTCATTTTGGTTAAACAATATTCTTCTTTATTAATACTATTTTATAGGTATAAGTTTAAGGGTAGTTTAAGGAGTGTTTGTCCTCATACATACAAGAATGCCAATGTTTGTTTCTAGACACATATATGTACATGTATTCTGTATTAATTTTGTCATTTTGGTTAAACAATATTCTTATTTATTAATACTATTTTATAGGTATGAGTCTAAGGGTAGTTTAGGAAATGTTTGTCCTCATACATACATGATTGCCAATGTTTATTCCTAGACACATACAGTATATTGCTATAGAACATTTCTATGTGCACGTACATATCTCTGGATTATAATCAATAGATAGATTTATTTCATTAAAACATAGATTTCTATGTTTTAGAAATAGTTATAGTTTAAACCAATAATATTTGTCTAGTACTTAGACAAACTCTTCAGTCGCATATTTGTTCCTCACTACCAAGGAATAAGACTGTATTCATTTAGTACCCGTAGTCTGCGATTCGAATAAAATTTCGTTGAACAATAATCAAGATGAAGTAATACAGTTAGTCGACAAGTTGGTGTGTACGACGCAAGGCGGGGTAAGGAGAGAAGCAGGTTAGCAATTCTTTGTTTGTTCGTAACGATGTACTTTGTTCGAAACTCTAGAAACAACAGAGTTTCGCTATAAGAGAGGAAAAGGATTGTGTAATTCGTACGGCAAACAACACTGGCAGACAGCTGTTGCACCGGCAAAAAGGTTACGACATCTGCGAACGAAAGCTGTTGCCGACTACCGAGGAAATTAAATGGAATTATTCTTTAAATGGAAATCAGAGTATCGTTCTTTATCGATAAATCTTTGAGCGGAGAAGTTAATATACTGCTGATGATTTTCTGATGCGAAATGATTTATGAAAACTCGGGGATGGGCGGAAGATTCTAGAGAAAAAAGTATGGTTATTAATTTAGGAAGAGTGATTGATCGCGAAGAATCAATATGTGTAGTTAAAAATACTCAAGTGCATTTTCACAATATGTATTTCAAAATTAAGATTTTTAGATTTGAAATTTTCTAAATTTTAATACTTAACAATTTCTAAGTCTCCAAATCATCTTTGGAAATTTGAAAATTTACAATTTCACAAATCCCCAAGTTTCTAAATTTTCCTACATTAATGTTCCAATTCTTCCAAATTTTCAGATATCATAAATTTCATACTTTTCCGAATTTATAAATATTCAAATGACCAAATTCCCAGAACTGAAGCTCATAAATCTCCAAATCCACAAATCCACATTTCAAAAGATTTAATCAAATTCGCAAAATTTCTATATTTCAAAAGATTTAATCCAGTTCCTGGAATGTCCACATTTCAGAAGATTTAAACAAATTCCCAGAACTTCGAAATTCCTCGTCAAAAAGCTTCATAAATTGCATAGTTCAAAAACCAGAAAGCACAAAAGTTATTCCACTTCTACTTCGACAAGAACCACCCCAGAAAAAACATAAAAGATGTCCTACAAATTTAATGAAACTCTCATTTGTCTTCACAAGAATTACCATATTTTCGCACTTCGTCTCAATTACAATAACAAATTAAACGAAAAAGGAGGGTCCTTTAGAAATCACATCGATTCATCAGCCAGGAGTCAACAGCGCATCGTTTAATTAGCGGCTCGCTAATGAGGGATAACGAAAGTGGCAAATCGATAGGTATTTTCAGATAGGTCATCGAACCCGTCGTGACATCGCGTCAAAAAGCCAATGGCTTATCGACGAGACCGAACAAAACTCAGAGCCAGCAATCGGCTAAAATATATGGCAGCGATTTCCGGCTGGTCATTTCGAAGTTTTGACGATATAATGTATCGGTCGACCCGGTTGAGACCGGTGCCAGAAACGATCGTCGGTCAAATTATCGGGATCGGTACAAAGACGCGAAAAAAACACAGGCAGAAGATGTCCATAATTGGCGGTCGGAAGAAGGTCGCCGATAAATATGGCCGTCGTTCGAAGAGGGAGGATGGCACTCGCGAAGGGCAAAAAGAGTTGAAATGAAGGGAACAAGAGCAAAAGCCGGGGTAACGTTTCCGTCACTTCGTGTTCCCCTTCATCTCTCTTCCGGTAATCAAGCTCCACGAGCTTGAGACAGCGCTTGGACTAATTAATGGAGACTGATTGCTCGACTCTATCCGGGTTAACCCGTTGCTGACTCCGCTTTATCGGCGCTACTTAAATTTTCGAGTCGTTCCGCGAACCACAGAACGATTCCAACCCTTTCAGCGAACACTTTGAAATCCGGGGATTGAAATTAATGCTCCGGGAGAGAGATGTCCCGTTATCGGGATCACGGCTCAGACTTTTATACCACCGGCTCGTTCGCCAAATAAAAAGTAGTCGTTCGGCTGGCAAACGAACTTTTCTTCTTTCATTTTTGTACGTGGATACGGTAATTGCACCTAATATGGGTCTATCTGATTTTGTGGACTTGCTAAAAATACGGACATGTTTGCTTCTCGATGAGATTAATTTTGGAAACAGGACAAAGGTAAATGATATTTGGATGTTGATTGATTGTATCAAAAAATTGTAATGAATATAATCGCTTTCGAACTGTATAATTTTATTGATGAGCTAGAAGATTTATAATTTGATAGCTTGACAATTTTATAAATTTGTGGCTTGATAGATTGGTGGATTGATAAGTTGGTAAATTGACATATTGGTAGATTAGTAGGTTGGTAAATTGGTAGATTGGTGCATTGATAGATGGGTAATTTTGTAGTTTTGATGTTTGGTAGATTAGTAAATAGGTGGTTTCTAATTTTGTAGATTGGTAGATTGATGGATCGATTGATCGATGAATTGACGAATTTATAGATCGATAGACTGATGGATTGATAAGCTGATAGATTAATAGATTAATGGATTGATAGACTAATACATTGATACATTGCTAAACTAACAGGCTGATACCTATCTGATGCTGATAGTTATCTTGATAGATTGATAGTTAAATGCTATTTTATTTATGAAGCAGCACTATCTACAACCGTTCAAACTTCCTTTTCTCCATCTCAAGTTTATGTCACCTTTCCAGTCATAGGATTAAACAAAACTGGCATTTACCCAGGAGACAAATTCCTGGAGAACTGGATCCTTTACTGAAACTTTGATTCGGGAAACATTATTAAACCGTGTGGCCCCTTCCAAGTTGTCTAATATTTCTCCAGAGTATACCACCTGGACGATGTCAATAGGAAATTGCGGAGTGCTTTCTAATAAAATACAAACGTTTGTAAACTCGGGAAACATTATGACGAAGCAACAGTTCTCCAAAAGAGAAGTTCCTGTGTTATCTCTGTCCAAACAGAAAACGGGCATCTTTATTAAAGCTCGCGATGAGATTGAAACGCGAAGCCGAGATGGAAATAACCTGGCTATGAAAACGTATGATGTCTATGGCGGTACATCGAGATTTCCCTTCGACTGGTCACCGTTTAACTTCCGTCGAAAATTTCCAACGGAGTTTCGCGTACAATTCGCACAGTTGTTCAGGCAGAAGTTTACTTTCAAGTTGCGGCGGATGAATCCGATTATGTACGCTCGCGGAGAACACCGGCGAAACTTCATAGCGAGAGGATATCCTTTCGAAAACATAAGTCGCACGATATAAAATGCATATATGACGCGTGTTCGAGAACACGGGAATAATGCAGTTACATGCGAATACACATTAACCCTTGTGTATTCACAACAGAGAAGTTGAGATGTTATGTAAATTTTGTATTCAATAATTCTTAAATGTGCAAATTATAATTGTCGTGTCGAAGCGTGAGTCTCGTGTGGGAGGCAATATTACAAAGCAATGGGTTAAATTTTTATTTTAATTTTATCACGCGAATTGGTATGAACAGAATTTTAATTCTAGTACCAACATAGAAATTTGATGATTAGAAACTTACTCGTGATTATTAATAATTATTTAAATTAAGTTTCGTTTCTGACTATCGTATGAAAGTAAGAAAGTAGGAAAACCACGACAATATACGAACACTGAGTTTGAAATTTGTTGAATGCGTTTTCTATTGTTTTGTTTTTACGTTACAGTTTACCGTAGTCATTTTTCATCGACGGATTTCAAGGAACGCGTAACCTTCTTTTTCCATCTTTCGAGAATTGAAAGATGAATGGAGTTCTTCAACGTTGAACGCCGGAAAAAAGAACAACGCGGTAATTTTTCACCGGCGAATTTCACAAACTAACGAACGTCCCCTTTTTCTGGAAATGGGAAGTGAAAAACGAGTAGCACACAAAGAAATAGAAGAACCTCTGTTTTTATAGGTTCCAATTCTATAGCAACAGAAATATGTCGACTCATTTAGAAAAACATTAATCTCCTGTACAAAAATTATACTGAAAATTGGGAAATAAATAAATTTTATTTTACTGGGCGTTTTATTAAATATTTTACTAGGTATTTTACCAAATATTTTAGTAGGTGGTTTACTAAGGATTTTATTGGGTATTTTACTAGGTATTAAAGATTTTAGTGGGTATTTTATTTGGAATTTTACTAAGAATTTTACTAGGGATTTTTTGGGGTATTTTACTAGGTATTTTATTAGGGATTTTACTAGGGATTTTATTGGGTATTTTATTAGGGATTTTACTAGGGATTTTATTTGGTATTTTACTAGGTATTTTATTAAGGATTTTACTAGGGATTATACTAGGGATTCTACTAGGGATTTTATTAGGGATTTTATTGGGTATTTTATTGGGTATTTTACTAGGTATGTTATTAGGTATATTGCTAGATATTTTACTAGATCTTTTATCAAGTATTTTATTAGAAATTTTACTAGATATTTGACTAGAAATTTTATTATAAATTTTACTAGAAATTTTACTAGATATTGTACTAGATATTTTACTAGAAATTTTACTATAAATTTTACTACAAATTTTATTAGATATTTCATTAGATATTTTACTATATACTAATTCATCTTATTTTCATACAAAACGATATTCTCATAATAAAATTTCATTTTGCATTTAATTATGTGTATCAAAGATACATATAAATGAATAATAAAAATAAATGTATCAATGTACAATTAAATACCTAGGTAGCAAAATAATAAAGACGTAATCAAAACAAAAAAAAAACGTGTATTTATAATTACTAGTTTTACTTTACTAGATGAAAGAATTATAAATTCAAGAATTATAGAATTCAACTGACTTATATCAAAATTAATATGCAACTGTAAATCAATATAAACGAAACAACGTGAATAATAATTGACATTATTTTACTACTTTCTCAATTAAAACATAACCTTCACATAATCAAAAAACAAAAATTAAAATCAACTACCAAAATATGAAACATCCTATTAATTACGATTTATGTACGAATTAAAATATATAAATAAATGAAATTCTGAGATTAGTATAACCCTTGAACGTTAAGGGTTCAACCACCGAATCCAGGCTACGCAAGGCAAGGTTCTCGTTGCACCGATATCAAAGCAACCCCTCGGTTCGTTAGTGAAAGTTTCATAGGGGATTCCCTCGTGGATTGATCGCAAGATGTCTACGGGAAGATCGCTAAACCACCGTGATACACTAACAGATTTTGTGGCGCTCTTTCGTGGCGACAATTTCTGCTTAGGAAGGGTATTACCACGACACATAACTGCTATGTTATCAAAGGAGAATGGCACGTTGAGAATTTCCGGCTTCATAGTTAACCTACTGCGTGTGCACACCCCTTGACCCTCCACCCACCTTGCAAATCTTTGGAATTGTTCGCGCGTCAAAAGCCATTGTTTCGCCAATGTTGCACATAGAATAATCCTCCATTTTGTTCCACAAATTTTCCGAACACTTTTAAATACTTTCTTGAGTAAACTATTTTCCTTTACGTTCATTTTAAGGAGAAATCTCTGGAACCATGGTATTCCAATCAGTTTACTTACAATTTTTTTTTTTGTATCAAATTTTTAGAAGAATCACCGGAGTACTAGATGCTATGTTGCATGTGAACTTTATCGCATAATACAATTTATTTGATTAACGTCGATTTATTCAGTTAGCAAAAAGCCACCCCTGTTAAACAGCACGAGTAATCGTATTTATGTATCATAATTTTATCTCGATATTTATTCAATCGTTCATTTATTTTCATTTCAGGATATGAGACTCCAATTAATTTTCATGTTGACAAATTTGAAAAAATTCCTTCCGCTATTGAATTCTGATATATCGATGATATTGAAAGTTATTCGACAAAAATGTCTGACAGAAACTCGACTGAAAAATTTTGATTGAATTATCAAAGAGGAAAATTCGAAACATTCGTCTGAACAAGAATTAAAAATAGAAGAATACAAAAACTTCATCGATGTCAACGTTTTGTTTGCACGGTATTTTTAATCATTTTAACTCGGTGTTTTACACAGGTAGCATAAAATGCGTTGACGAGTTTCATTTAGAATTCCATCCGCGTTAAAAAGTCGTTGTAACACGCCGCCACTTTTTCTCATTTTTTTGCCCCTTGATTTTCGTAAATCGACCGTCCACCGTAGCGCCATTCCACTTGACGCCGGTTTAATGCATTTTTCAAATATGCTACGGCTTAATAAATCGATCCGAACGCGTGGGATAGAATTTGAAATCAAGTTTTCGGAAATTCGGGCGTCCAATAAAACAGCTACGGGTCACAAAAAAAGCGGAAAATAAAACGCGGCTTGCATTCTTTTCTGCGTGGGAAATTGTAGCTGTATGAGGAAGAAAAAATCACCGGGTTTCGCTACTTTTGGTAAATCGTTCTCGCCCTAACGAGAAATACGCTTTTGGAATCTACTTTCCGATTCGCAATTTTTTTGATAACTGAAACGCATTCAAAAGTTTCGTGACAAAATTCTCTGAGTGCAACGACGGCGAAATAGGTGAAAACCATCAACGTTGCGTTTATTCCTTTTACACTAAAAGGGTTTCTCCGTTGAAGGAAAGCAGCAACGAACTTTGCATTAAAAATAGAAAATTAAAATTTTTGTTATGAACGTTAAATTTTCGGTACTAAAAAAATTTTCTGTACAAATTTTCGTTTAATAGAAATTTTTATACCAAAAATAATCTGTTCGGATATAAAACTGAAAATTATCATCCCGGAAATAATTGAAGAAACATTATAAATAAAAAAATCATTTTCGCGTTTAAATAAATGAATACATAATTTTTTTTTAAGTAAAAAAAATGTCTGAAATATCTGAAATATTGAAATAGTAAAATAATATATTATTTAAATAATCGTTTATAAAGAAGTCAAATACGAGCATTTCCAAATAGTCAAATATTATTTCAGTAATAATTTTTCTGCATAAAAAAGCTATGAAAACGTAAAACAAAAATTGTGTACTAAAAGAAGATTTAAGAATAATAGAATTTAAGAATAATAGATTCAAAATACGTAGCGAACGTACCACAGTAAAATAAGAAACCTAAAAATCTGTGGCTATAATAAACCCAATTTCTGCCACCGACATATTAAATAACCCCATCCGAGTACAAAGAATTAAAAAAGCGTCGGCTGAAGAAAAAGGTGCAAAATATTAAAATGAAACAACAAAAATGAGCAGTTCAACGAACTCGATACAACAGAGAAATCTCCATAGCTGCAGGCGATCGGTAAATCCCGGTAATATTTCAAAATCAAAGTCGTTCGCGGCTTTTTCCTTCTGTTTTCTTCCCATCCACATTTCATCTTTCCCATCCTACCGTTTCCAACGTCAGATTCCACCCTTTCTTTTTATCTCCACACTTTATTTCCTAGCCAGCTACACACCTCGTCCCGATCTCTGTTCTTTTCTCTTTTAACGCGGGTTCCCTCATTTTTTCCTCGTTCCTCCAAGATTATATTTCGCCGAAATCCCGTCGTTTCCAATTTTTATCCCGTTTTCATCCTCCATTCTCCTGCCCCACCGTTTCAACTTATCTCGCGTAATTCATTCTTCCGAATTCTCGGCAACCACTTTTCGCCGGCGTGCACGCAAAATGAAATGTCTGCCTCGAGACTGGCGCACCTGTTACCGCTTACAGGAGCTGAAAAACTTCGCCGTTCCACCTGTCGTCGTTCTCACCGCAATCGCTAATTGGGTTTTCAAAAAAGAAACCCGAGGAGCAAAGAAGAGAGGCGCCGAAGGAAAACGGAAAGAAAAGCGCGGAGAACCTGATGACATCGGGTTTGAATGGTTCAGAAAGGTACCACTACCGTTCATAAGTATCACAAGCGAAATATGCATTCGCGTTGCATGAAAGTTATTCAAGTATCCACAACAGTAAATAAATCGATGCTTTTTTTGCGAAGATCAGAATACTGGAACGTTTCTCGATTGATAATTCTCGTTTGGAACTCATATCTCGATGGAAAAGGAGCTACAGACGAACTAAACCGAAACTCTCATTGTATAATTTGTACTTAAAAATTAATTCTATTACGTTATGACACCTCAACAAGACAATAATAATTATTACAAATGATACGATAACCCTAAAACCTTTCATACAAAGTTCAACTGTGTCTTATGTAACGAAACCGTCTTCGAATACTTATGAAGGTATATCAACACCTATCATTTAACTCCTTTTCCTCCTGGACCTGGAGGAATGATGATCCTCCATTACAAGTTTCATCAAGGTTGACGCTTTTAAAAATTTAACCACGTGTATAAAAGTTTGAAGCTTGACCGTTTGAAGTTTGACCAAATGAAGATCGCGAAAGTTTGTGAAAGCTTAATTGAGTTACATTTTACGAATTTGAAGTTTCTCTAAGGTTTGTCAAAAGTATTATAATTGTTTCTTTTCTTTGTTTTCCGAATTTATTTCTGTGTCTCCGGTCTAATTTGATTCTGAGCATCTAAGACTTCTGCCACAGTTTGGTTTAAGATTATACTGCAGTTCTGAACTTCGTGTGATAATGAAGTTGGTACAATAAATTTACCACACGTGTGTCTTCAAAGTATGTAGTTCAAATATTATTTCGGGGTACGTAATTCAAGTGCTACTTTAAGGTTATAAGCTACTTCAAGGTACGAAGTTTATATGCTACTTCAAGGTATATAATTTATATGACACCTTAAGGTTTAGAATTTATATGTTACTTGAGGGCATGTGATTCAAAAGCTACTTCAATGCATATCGTTTGTGTGCTACATCAAGGTATTTGTAATGCATTTCAAAGTATGTAATTTATATGCTACTTCACAATATGCGATTCAAATGCTACTTCAAGATAGGCGATTCGAATGCTACCTCAACAATTTATGTGCCAATGCAAGGTGTATAATTACAATGTTGCTTCATCTCAGAATTTTCCTTGTGAAGAGAAATTTTTTTTTCATAAAAGATTCATACGTAGTTTGACATTTATGAAGTACAATGGAACAGGTTCTCATTCGTAGGAAAAATGATGCTTACCTTATCGCCATACTCTTCGCTTTCAAGTGATGCCATCTCTGGTTCATCTCGTCCAGTCGTCGTTGTAGCATAACAGCGTCATCCTGACTGGCTAAAGAGCTTAACAGCTTTCGGCCTGTACCATTCAGGGACGCATAAACGTCTCGATGCGTTTCGATCTCTGATTGGAGATCCTGTAACAGAGAAAAGTAGTCCTAGGTTATTTAAGGCTAGTTAAATATAATCCTTTTGAACATACATTTTTCTGAAGGATAAAATACAAATCTTCTTCAACATAAATTTTTCTTATCAATAAAATACAAATCTTCTTTAACATAAATTATCTGACAAATGAATAACACATTCAAGTATACTCAGATTATAATTAATCTAATTATTATTACTTTTTACACATTACAGTTTGGATGTAAATATTTTAGACAGTTTGATGAGGAATTTCATGTAGTTTTAAGGACAGAAGAAATTAATTTCTGTATAACCTTTGACAGAAAATAAGATTTGTGAAGCATGGTAGTTGCGCGCATAAATTTTCCCGAAAATTGATGAATATATTACTGAGAAAATGAGCAGACCGTGTGAATTTGTAATATATTGAATAACCTGTAAATTTGTAATATATCGTTTGAAACTTGTACTACATATTATGAAATCATTCTGAACTCTGTATAGATAATTTATAAATAAATTACCAGTGTTCTCTGACATTTGGAATGTAAATTTAACATGCGACATCGGTGGTGAACTAATCAAAATGGCGTGCGTAAGTACATCTGACATGTAACAGATATTTTATATAATCGTTATATTTATAACAATTATAGCAATTACATCTTCAATATTTCATACAACATGTATATTTTAATCATTCTTTATGAGTTCTTTTAACAAACTCTCAGCATCAAATTACTGCACAAATTAATGTTAAAAGCACTCCGCAACCGCCATATTTGTTCTATATATCAGAGCTGCTTTACGTGTATATAATTGTATTTTATCTCTTTCCTAAAATAAACTAAATTAAAATCAATTTTCCTAAAGTATCATATTTCAGTATTTCTATTTAAATGACGTGGATTTCTGATACTTCAAATTTTACAACTTGAATGAGTAAAAATTGAATGAGAACCCTTACACAAACATTTCGAAGTTCGCAAACTCGATACGTAAAAACTTCATAGAAGACTTTAGACCGTTTCGAACAATGGTCGACGAGATCGAGCAGAGAAAGATTCTTGTCCCTCAGAGCAATCCACCGTAAGGGATTTCAAAAATTCGCGCAATATTTTCCGCGAATTTTCTCGTGAACGTTCAGAAGTATTCGCTCGGCGAAGACATTCGCAGTATTCTGTCATCGTGATGACGTGAATTGCGGGGAACGCTTGGGCAGAAGTGATTTATGCCTGGTTCCCATGTACATCGACGGTGCCGGGTCGTTGACGTGCACCGCTGTCGGCCACCAATGAAAATAAATCGAGGTCGATGCAAGTGAATTAAGAAATGTTTGTCCGTCGTCTTCGTAACAACCTTTCGTGTTTGCTGCCGGTTTTCGTCTCGAAAATTGAATTCGCGTGGGTGAACATAAACTCATTATATCGCGACGATAAATCGTTCTATACAGGTGCTTTCATTAAATCAATCACTGCTTCGAAAATTCTTATTTTTTATTATTTCAGGATTTTTAAGGGTTAACGTTGCTTAAAACCTTATACTCCAAATTAAATACCTACTGTGCCATTTAGTTTCAGTCTATCTCTTATTACTTAAAAAATAAACAATCGTTAAAACGCAAACTCCGACCCAGAAACCCAAATCCACGAAAATTTACTGTACAGAAAAAAACAGTTTTTTATGTTTGTACTAAAAAATCACCAAACGTACGGCAGCGGAGTCACTCTATCGTGGAAACAAATAATTTAAGAGATTTTCTTACCAGTGCGTGGATGTTAACTTCTATAATTCACGGTAGTAAAGATTGAAAGTCGTTCGAGAATTGAATACACGAGATTCAGCAGTGTACCTCATATTTCTCGTTGCAACAGCCGCCATCCTTAATCCGCTGGCGGCTGCCAGTTTCTCACCACCTATGTCCGTTTTCTAGTTGTTCGATTTTCGAGACACGCGAGACCCAGCCGCAATTCCGGCAACGATTCGATTCCCATCTGGATTCGCGTGGATTGGGACACGATGATATTTTCCCGCCCGTAGCTTTTCCTGTGAATCGACGTTGCTGACAGCCGATACGCGTGACGTCTACTGCTCGTGTCATAACTCGGGGACCAATCATCGGAAAATCAACATAACTCCTATGAAACTTTTGTGGATAGTAATATTAATTTTGCTGGAACGTGGGTTTCAAAGAGGAAGGATTTTCGAGGTTTAGAGAAATTTTGGTGATGGCTGGTTTTGGGGTTTTATTAGTTAATTATTTGCAAAGTTGGGTGCAAATTGGTGGTGCAGGAAATTGGGAGATTGGGAGATTGAGAGATTGGGAAATTGGGAGATTGATAGATTGGGAGATTGGAAGATTGAGAGATTGGGAGATTGAGAGATTTGGAAATTGAGAGATTTGGAAATTGAGAGATTTGGAAATTGAGAGATTGGGAGATTGAGAGATTTGGAAATTGAGAGATTGGGAAACTGAGAGATTAGAAAATTGAGAGATTTGGAAATTGAGAGATTTGGAAATTGAGAGATTGGGAAATTGAGAAAATAGAAAATTTCAAAATTGGGAATTTGGAAATTGGAAAATGGGAAAATGGGAAAATGGGGAAATTAGGGAATTTGGGAATTTGGGAGAATAGGAAATTAGGAAATTAGGAAATTAGGAAATTGGAAAATTGGGAAATGGGAAATGGGAAATGGGGAAATTAGGGAATTTGGGAAATTAGGAAATTAGGAAATTAGGAAATTGGAAAATTGGAAAATTAGGAAATTGGGAAATTGGGAAATTGGAAGTTTGGATAATTGAAAAATTGAGTAATTTAAAAAGTTGGAAAATTAAGAAATTAAGAAATTGAAAATCTGAAAAATTGAAAAATGAAGAAAATAGCAAACTGAGAGATTAACAAAATAGAAAATAGGAAATATACATAATATAAATATGCAATAAAAAAGAAATTCTGTCTAAAATAGCAATGACTCATTTGAATTATGTCCGCATTTTGTGGATTAATCTGTAGAAGAATGAAACAGAAGTAAATAGAGAGGGTAAATATTGTGGCGCATGGTGTGCAACGATGCAAAACACCTGTCTCAAAAGCTTCAGTACATCCATCAAAATGCTTTCCGTCAGAATTCTCGTTGAAAATCCGAATCGGTGGCGTTTAATTGGAACAGTATAGCGCGACAATTTAAAAAGCAAATCTCTGCGGTTGCAGAAAAGTTCTGCGACCTCTTTTTTCCAACCAGATATCTCGACAAATTTCAAAAAATACCAAAATATCACGCGACGTTTTTCAACAACTTTGCATTTTACCACATTTTATTTTTTTTTTCAAACATTTTTACATACAAAATACTAAATTTACAAACGTCTAATGTCTAATTATTTCGAAATAAAAAATAATTAATAGACAATATAATAGTAAAGGATAAGTTTATACACAATTTCAAAAGAGCACAGAATGCTTTAAAAAAATTAAAGTAAATTACTTATTTCAAGAAGTAGATAATTTAAAAATAACTTGTGATGTGATCCTTTGATCGATTTAGTAGTTAATTAATTAATCTTTTTATTTTATACAATATATGTTCACAAGCTTCTTTGCAGAATAAATGTAACATAGGTTCACTTATATAAAACCACACATAATTATACAATCGTGTAAAATTATACAATTAATAATTATACTAAATTTTTTAATTATATCAAAAAATGCGAATTGGTTTAAATTGTATTTCATTTAAACGAAAGAATGCACAATGGTAAAAGAAAACTAATATAAAATAATTATAAAAAATATTTGTCGATAAAAATGAAATTACCGAATATGTACTTAAAGTATTGTCAAATAATTTAACTGAAATTATCGAACACCGATCAATTTAAGAGACGATGGCAAAGACATCTATAGAGAGACTTAACGGCGCACTTTCAATGCAGATTAAATTTTTCCAGGTAATGGGTAACCGTGAAGTGAGCCAAAGTAACGGAAAAAGAACCGTTCTGGGGGAAATTCGATGGTGGATAGGAAAGGAAAAAGAGAAAAAAAAGTGAAGTGTTTTTATCTAGTCCCCGATGCTCGTGCTTCTTATCGCGGTGACCGTGGTGCAATTAGGCAAATTGCACGTTATCGATGCTGCGTCCTGAATCGGATACTCGTTGCTTTTTCCATTTTATCTTACTTTCCTTTTTAATTTCATTTGGTACAGAAATGCAGGAGCATCGTTGCTGAACCTCGACGGACGATTTCGTTCGTAAATGTACACGGTGTTTCAGAAAGTTCGTCAAATCAGTGAGGTACAGGGTCGTTCAACGAATGTGTGCACGATTTTTCATATAATACATCAATAATAACACAATATTGTACTAAGAAATAATATGTCAGTACTAGCAAATAATGTTTCAAGTAGAAAGTTAACTTTGAGTTGCACAGAATTAAAATTAAAAAACTTGTGTATTCATTCACAGTGGTGGTTCATTTTAGAGTTTCAAACATAAAATAGATTAACTCATTGTACTCGAAAGAACAGATTATTCAATTTAATACAATTGGAAATAAATACTTTTTAGCTGAGTCAATAACATAGTGAAGTAGATAATAGATATTAATGAGAAAGAGTAATCTTAAATAAATTCAGCAAACTTTTGAACTATTATAAAAAATTTTTAAGTTGACAACAGCAGAAATACCTTCAAGTTCTAAGAGTTTAGAACTAGTACCATGTACCATATATGATGTCGACCCACAAGTAGGCGCGTAAACAGGCTAACTCAAATGTTTCGAAGAGCTGCGGCTTTAATTTGTCAGAATAGAAAAATGCAGAACCCACGTATTTTCTGCGATGTAATTGTCGGTAAACGTCTTGAAAGTGTAAACGTCCAAACGATAAACGTCTTACTGTCATTATTATTCTTATTTACCCAAATGTAACTGGAAGTGTTCATGAGAGCTTCTTCTACTTTAAGTCGATCACGCGCCAACTCATGGGTTATCATCAGTACGCTGCATCTTAGCATACATTAACGAATAAAATGAATTTGCAGCTTTGATAAGCTGTCTGTAAGATGTAGAAGAACGCATTTCCCTGATTGTTCAATTACTTTAAGCTTCCTTCATAAAGAAAATAAATTAAGCCTCTCACGTTTCAAGCAGACTCGCAAAAAGCTCGATGATCCTGCATTTCATCCAAAGCTAATAGTTCCTCCGGTTTGCAGGATTTTGATATTCAACTTTGGCCTTAATATTAAAGTTAAATCATTTAAATATTTATGCGTATGTATTACAATTGCTACATAAGTGCTACATATACATATAATGTGCAATTTTGTACTAAAACAATGAACAAAATACCCATATATTCAAGCAAAAAATTTTGAACCTGTTCGAAATTTGTAAAGCAGCACTAAAAAGAAATTCAAGTCGACATCACACACGTTTACTCTCGATAGTTGCAAACAGTTCTAATTAAATCAATTCTCCAGGCGTTCGTGCAACGTTTCTATTCAAATCGAAGTTCAGCTTCGCTCAGAGGCATATTGCGCGTTTTGGCACAGCTACGCTCACCGACGACGTAATATTACGTCTTCGAGGTGTAGACTGCTTTATTGCCTGCTGCCGTACCTCCTGACAATATTCCGAACATATGGTATACGCAATTGCCAAAGGAAAATGCGGTTACGAGCGCCTGGCGAATTATGTTGCCTCATTTATCATTGCATACACGTAACCAGTTGCGTTATTCCCAAACGCAACGAACGCCTAACTTCGTTAGTTAATTATGCTATTTATGGGCTCATATTACATTTGTGGTTCTTGCGGTACTTTTGCTCGTACTGTTTTTTTTTATTTCAAAATGAAAATGATAACCACAGATTTATTTGTTATATTTAGTGCGAGATAAAATTTGTCTGTAACAGCTTTTGATGCATTTCTTTTAAATACCTACACCTACATCTTTACATTCTAATTAAAAATTTAGCAAATATTTAAAACTAAAATTTATCAAATATTCTAAATTAAAATTTACTAAATGTTCCAAGCTAAAATTGATTAAATATTCAATATTAAAATTGACCAACTATTCCAAGCTAAAATTCACCAAATACTCCACATTAAAATGTATCAAATATTCAAAATAAAAATTTACCAAATAGTCCACATTAAAATATACCAAATATTCCAAATAAAAATTTACCAAATATTTCAAATTAAATTATTCCAAATATTCCACATTAAAATTCAACTAAAACGTCAATTGAACATTTCATTGCCAATTTCCTTAGAAATCATACGACAAGCGTCAAACATGTGTCTCACGTTACACGGAAATTTCTTTGCTCCTCCGATTTCAGTTCAGTCGTTCATTCCTCCAATTGATTCAATTTGAAACAATGAGAATTTCAAGAGGCAGGCACGATCTTATTCATCCGAAAGGATCAATATAATTCAAAGGGCTTCGTCTTTCAGACGAGCTCGGCTGTTCCGTGTGACACGTTTAATCGACGATGTCAAGCTTAATCAATGTCTGACACTTGCGCGGTCGTAGACGGTGACGTGGATACCATGAGGATTTCTAATGAGGAATTACCGATTACCCCTCGGTATACCAAGATTTTAGGATGATTCCATTCGTCGCTGCTTCCGTCGAATTCCCTCTCGCGGGAACAAAGCCAGCGAATTTACGTGATCTATGGAAAATACGTGACAAAAGAGATTCACTTAGAAGAGCTTCTTAACACGTTCGCATCGGGGTAATTTTCACCAACTTTTCATATAAATTACGGCACTTTAGAGATCTAAAGATATGCGTGTTCAAACTACAGTTATTTTGGTAAATTTTTTAAAATTGTATAAAATGAGACTTCTACTTACAATGTTCATATTTCAAAAACGAAAATTCTCCCGACGTAAATGTGTTAGGAGTTTGTTAGACGATCTTGGAACTCTTGAAAAGTTACCGTTGCATTTTTTTTCGTGTTAATAAATATTTTTGGTACTGAAACTTTTTGCAAGGTTGTACCATTTTGTAGTCAAAGTACAAGTTTTAAAAAATCCTCATATTAACAATATATTATCAACTCGTTTATTAACTTAATTTTTATTTAGTATTTCGTTAAAAATTTTTGTAGATTAAATTTTATAAGATTTCAGATTTTATGTATTAAATATCAAGAATAAATTAGGAGTTTATGAGAAATTTAAATGGAAACATTTCATGCAAAAATTTTTAAGTTATTAATTCTTTTGACATTATTCATTAATACATTTTGAAGCAGAGAGCTCTGAAAAATTAATCCATACAAGAGATACGTTATTCTATTAAAAAACTGGAGCATTTTACAAAATATTTTAGGTTAATTAGATAAGAGTATGTCTTCCATCATATCATACAATTTTTGTCTGAAAAATTTGTTTATATCATTCCAATTTTTTGTCTGATTAATTGTCTGATTAATCCGATTAACATTTGTAAAATTACTTTTGGTATAGTGAGTAGTATTTTCATGAATAACATTCATACGGTTCATACTTGTATGACTCATATGTGTCTTCATATGAATAACCATCGAAAAGGTTTGATATGAGTAACATATTCATGAATAATTTTCATACGGTTCATACTTGTATAACTCATATGTGTCTTCATATGATTAACCATCGAAAAGGTTTGATATGAGTAATATTTTCATGAATAACTTTCATATGGTTCACACTTGTATAATGAACTTATATGTAACTTTATATGATTAACCATCGAAAAAAATGATTATCAGGCATAAGTTTACCTGTTCAAACAGATGAAGCTCAGCAAGCAGCATGTAGGAAATGTAGATGTACCGTGCATCGTCCGGTCTGTTTCTAACCCCCCGAGGGGGGTTCCCCTGAAGGGTGGCACGCCCCCCGGGCCAAGTGCCCCCTTTCCGCACACTTTCACGATAATCCACCGTAATTACGTACCCGAAAGTTCCCTCATCACCCCACCGTTCAATGCACGATTCGAAGTTCTGTCCGTGTTTGTGAAATTTTACCTGTTCACCTTCGACGTATCGGCACTCGACGAGCACACACACGCACTTCCGCCGCTTTCTTCGCTCATTTTCTTTTCCCCGTTGCTTCTCATCACAGTACCGCACATTTTTGTCCTTCGTGGTCGTCGTTCACCCTCACCACAACCGCGCACCGATTAACCGTGTTTTTAACGCGATCACCGCACAGGCTGCATGCAAATTCCTGTGCATCCGCGTGAATTATCGATCAACGTTAACGACCGTGTACACGAGCGTGTTTGTACGGCTGACACGTGCAACACGGATCCCGTGCAACTGTTCGACACGAATGCCAGCAGAAAAATGCGGGAACACGTGTCGCGATTAACCGGCAAACGGCATTTTAAACGGTGCCGCTAATGAGGATCCTCGAAATAGAATGTCTGCAGCTCCGTCGAATCAGCCGAGGCTTTTGTTTAAATATTCAACCGAGAAATCTCCGTTCGACCAACCGGACACAAGAATACGAGAAGCGTGTGCGCGTTTCGGTCATTTCGAGTCAGTGTAATCACGGTGTTACGCGAAAGGGAACTCGAGATAATGCGAGCAGCCTTGCCTCTGTAAATTTACACGTTTAATGAAAGCGTCCGAATTTACACGCGATCGTCACTTTCCCGCGTAATTTTATGCAGACCAAGCTTCTAATTTTACGGCTACTTCTGTTTGCGCAGGTTACAGTCTCTTGTACTTCGGGCAATTTTATTATATACGAGCTCGATTCTCTGCGGAAAGTAAACGAGGAATTGATTGACTATTCTTCGATAAAATGACGAAGTGTTCTGAACAAGAGTTAGATCAACTATACTTCTATGTATTAACTTTTGGATACAAATTTCAATTCAATCAGCGGAAAATTAATTTAGAAAATTTCATACATAATTAGAAAATGATTTTACATATTTTCTTTCATTATTGATAGTTTTATACTCAGTATATGTAAACTGATTGGAATACAATAAATTACGATAACATTTTTTTGAGCAAATGTACATTTGCCAGTTCAAGGTCATCACAAGGTTACAGTTCATTTGTTTTGTGATCAGATGTACGAAGGCCAAAAAATAATTCATTTCATGAAAAAAGTCAAGGTGATCTTTACTGAAAATTTACTGCAAAATTTCTAAACAATTTTTAATACTTAAAACTGAATTTAATAATTTGATTCAAATGGAGATCGAAGGATCACCAACTTCTGTTCAAAAGACTTCTTTACAAATTATTTGAAATACTAGAAAAACTTTTAATAATAATGGCTACTGGTTAATCTTAAATATTATATTTTAAGTAACAAACCAGAAAAAAGTAATAGTACAAATTAAATTTCAGTAACAAACCAGAAAAAAGTAATAGTACAAATTTCAGTAATGTACAACTAAAAAATAATAAAAATTAAATACCAGTAGCAAGAATTAAAAATAATAGTACAAGTGAAACTTCAGTAACAAAAGAAAGTTAAACATCCCTAAAAAAAGATTATCCATTTGCACCCAAAGGAGCAGTAAAATTATTAATAGTAGATTAATACTGTCACATCAGAAGTTCTCGGGAACAAGCTACAATGGCGATAACAGAATCGTATCAACGGTAAATGTTCTATTAAAAAAAATTCACCGATAAGTTCGCGTCCAAAGATGTACGATCAGTTTGTACAAGTTTTATCGACGGCAGCACGACGTCAAAACCACGTCGATTTCATTGTTAGAGAAGATCCAATTCTTCCAAGAAAAATTACCCCCTTATCCTCGAAAGGATTGAACGAGCCAGCGACTTGGAATTCCATTTGTTCTGCCGCAGAAAGGTTTACCCCGCGAAAGCATCAACAAATACCATTCTGGGCGATTCGATTCCCCCCAGATCATCAGAAACTAACAAATAATGTCCATTAGCTCGGACTGTTGATCAAAAAACGAAAGCAGCCCGGAAGTAACGAAAAACGATTAGTTCCGTACAAATTCCGTCGAATACATCATGTCAGAAGCATGTCGGGTGCCCATTGTTACCGCGTGCTCCCGGTGCCTTCAAGAAAATTTATCCCCTTTATTCTCAAAGGGGTTGGACAAACGGCAGCCAGAAGGGTGGTCGTCCTCTATCTTGTTACGAAATCAATGACGCGTGTCCACCCCCTCCTTGCTCCAAGCTTTCTAAGGGTAAAATGTGACTTCGGGATAGAATGGCGGCGCATTCTGTCGGATTAGAAACCGAACCATCGACCTGAACCTGATTGAAACGAGGAGGCAGCGGGTGGGCCAAGGTGGTCCGATCGAAATAAAATATACGAGGCGCGGAAACGGGCCACGGGGATGAATAATGCATGCTACCAACAGCTTGTGGTAAGTAACGAGACGGATTTGTAAAACACCGACCTGACTCCGTCACGGTGTCTCGATCAACCACAAATAATTTAGATCCTCATGGTTTCGCCAGGATATAAAACGGACCTCTGATTTCCTTATTCTATCCTGTATAATGAACCACTCGATATTGCTATTGGGTGAATGCGAATTTTCTATGGAAATTTCTTTGCAAATGGTAAGGTTAGCGGAAACACGGTACGTGTGGAGACACTGTGGCATCCCTTATTTCGATTTGATATCAATAATAGTAAGTAATGTTTCATTTTCTTCTCCTAGGATTTTATCAAGTTTCTGAATGAATTCTACTTTTTTACGTGTCTGCTTTTATACAAATTTAAGGGCTGAGCATTTTCTGCAGTAGCTTCCTCACTAATTTTAGCTTAGGGCCGGTCATTGATGTGCAGTACACACCACAACGTAAGTACATGTTATATTATACAGCGATAAGTTCGTAGAAAAATCTTTTTGGTAATGTGCGTAATACATATACTATATTCTACAATATGCATATAATTATTGTATATTATATTAATATATAATATGTACTATATCATAATATAGTAACATACGTACTGCATATGTATAATATACAATACCGTAGCACATGTACTATATGATATTATATTATAATATAGTAGAAATTCTGCAGAGAGTTTCTTTGAAAATATGCGATATAAATGTACAGGATTAATTTTTATTGAAGATAGTACACTGTAAAGTACATAACTGAAATTTTAATGAAAAACTTCTTGAAATATAATGAAAGCATTTCTCCTATAAAACAGCGATACAATGTGTTGCACTTGTATTTTAGTACGTATGCGCAAGTATTGTTGTAAATTCCAGTTATGAATCAGAAGCAAGGGGATTTGGTTAACTGTTAAAAGGAACAGTTTTATTGGCAGTAAAAGGCGAGATGAAATCTGAATAAAACATCGGAGACTCGAAGAATGAACGGTATCCAGGCAGTTCTTGCATTTCTCGTGAATTTGAAATTCCACCTGCTTATCGTGTTGCTAAACCAAGTACTACGAGATCAGGGAAAGAAGTAAAACGAGAAGACCAAAGAATAAAAGAAGCAGTATTTATAATCTAATAATCTTGCATGAAATTGAATGAATTATACCGTAGAACTTGAAGAATATCGATTCTTTCCGAGTGGAACATCTGCCTTTTGCAGCGATTCTGCCATAAAATTTGATAACATCTGAAATTATATTTGTCCCGCGAGAAAATGCGCGACGATCGCTCAATTCGAAATTAGCGCCTCGTTTCTCCGGCAAATCGAGTATTTCCGCGAACTAGCAGCAAATTCGAGAGAAGCATAAGGCACACCGTCCTTTTTAGATTGATAACAATTTCCGAAATGAAATGCAAAGTGAATGTCGTACTTTCAAACGAGTTTCAAGAGAATCTGTTCCTTTTTTTTGGCTCCATACGAATTCAACGAAGGGAAAGTTTTCTCTCGAGGCGAGAAAACTTGTGGAGAGACTTAAGTTCAATTTTCAACGATGTGGATTTCTTCCGTGTTTGCGTTGTTACAATCGTGTGAACTGCATATTTTTCGGGAGGAACCTCGTCAATTGTGAAGACTCTCTAAGAAATTTTCACGAGATGAGATCCTGCATTAAATTAAATATTCATTAAACTCTTCGTTTAAGCGCTCTCGTTAATCGCGTTAACGCTAAATTATAAAGAATTATCCTTCCAGATTCTGGATTGCAAATTCAGAATCTTTCCTTTTATTACTCTTTATTTTCCAATTATACTGAATTTGTAGCAGCATCGCATTCGTTAAACTCATAGTCTGGATGATGATATATTATGTAGAATTACTAGGGGCAGACTATTCTTCTGGTTAGTGTAAAATAGTTCATCGATTAGTTCTTCAAGTTAGCAGTCACAAATTTTCTTTTTAAAATTTGTCAAATTAAATTCAAGCCTCAAGTATGGTAAATTTTAGTACACTTGTATTTTTAGATCTAATTATAATTAGATGAATATTTGTATTGTGTAGCTAAATACAAAAGTGACATAGGATGTTAACTTAATTCGTTTCATTAGGTTCTGACGCACCTGTTAAAATCGTAGCAGTATCGTATAACCGTACGTCGTCAACGTCACTCAAACTGGTAATAAAATTTCGATCAAGATCGCTAATATTTCATCTTTCGATTCTCGTTCACTTCGTCACCGCGTTGTTTGCCGAGGACTGTCAAACACGCGCCGTTCGTTTTTCGTCGTCGACGGCAACGAAAAGCTACGGGTCGTCGACGGAACCCATTAACGGCGTCCACGGTTCGGCACAATTTTCCCCTCGTCTCAAACCCCTTTCGAGCCAGCGAGCAAACCAGCCAAGAGCCAGGCCGCGTCAAAAACTGAAGCGAGTCTCTCGGTAAGCAGGGACAGCGCCGGAGAAAATTTCATTTTAATATCATCTAAATGTCATGGCGCCGCTTGAAATGTACGTTGACGCGGCACCGGTGCCCGGAAGAAGCGCTGTCGTTTGTCTTCTGTCGAAAACACGTGGCTGAACTTTCGCGACAAGTGCCAGAAATGCTCGCGAAACTATCGCGAACCTTTTTTTCACCGACAAACATTTCTTTATTGCGAACATTCTGCCGAATGTTTCTGCCCGGTTTACTGCGTAATTTCAAGGTTAAGTTCGGTGATTTCAGAATGTTTGTTATGGAATTTTTCAATTTCAGGTATTTTACGGAGAACGAAATTGGGTTTTAACTTTTGAAGTGCTTTTATACGGAATCAGGATTGGGCGAACTATCTTTATGCGGAATCAAATCTGGATAAAGTGTTTTTATGTGGAATCAAGTTTGAACGAAGTGTTTTTTCGAATCAAATGCGGACGTTGTGTTTTTATGTGGAATAAAGTTGGAACAAAGTGTTCTTATGTGAAATGGCAATTTGGATGAATTGTTTTTACGTATTGGGACATTTCTGATTGTCACATCAAGCGTCAATTGATACTAATTTCACCGTATACATATTGTATAATCACGTGAATATAATCACACAATAATTACATGTATAACTATAGATTCAAATAATTTCGACAGTTCAGTTATCTTTCATTATTTTAAATCGTTGCATTAAAGCGAATGTGGGTCACCTCTCAGTAGGTTATTCCCGAATTGCCGATGAAATTGTTGTTTAATGTGTAAGAAAATCAAGGCAGACGTTAATACCGGTGGTTCAAGCTCTGATGGAGAAATTGGTGTAGCAACCAGCAGCGTAATGTTGCCGACAGAGGCCGATCCGAAACGAGGGTTGGGTTAAGCGGCTTGCGGACGATTAGAGAATGCCGCAGCAGTCATCGCCGCGTTCTAACTTCATCCCCATTGGTGATCAAAACCCAACTACCTCGTGGTTCGCTTAAATCCAGAATCCCGAAAACCAGCCTCCTGCTTCCTTTGTTCCTCGTTCAATTTTTTATACCGTCGGGATTACGAACGAAATTTACCGGGACGTAGTAACTTTGTTCTTTCAAAACTCACGGATGAAAATTGGTATTTTTTAATTCATGGATTTTTGCTGGAAATATGACATACACTTCGCTGAATTATACTGGAATTCCTCATGTTTGTAATGTTTTCATCCCTTTCGGTTTTAAAGACATACTAAATACTTCGTGTGTATAAATTAGGTCAATTTTATTATTTGGAAACATTGTCCTATCACAACCGTAGAGTTCAATTTTTCAGATATTTTATTACAAAATAAATTCGTGATCAAAAAGATTGAGACACACAGAAAATTCAAAATGTACAAAAAATGGAAAAATGGTCTTTTTAGCTGAAATTAATTTTCTGCATATACAATGCAGATGTGAAGATACCCAAAAATATATTAGAAAGATTAATGATATCGGAAATTTGTGTTCGACAGAATTTTTTCGCGAGAAAGTTTATAGGTGTCATCGTAGAAGCAAACACGTTCGGTGTACTTTTTCGGTTGGAAACAGGAAATTTGATTTTGAAGGTATGGCCCCGAGTTTCCCGAGTCACTTGATCGGGCTTTAGTCGACATTTCCTCGAGCTTTGTCGACTTTCCTTCGTGAAACTTTTCCAAGGACCTTGGCTACGATTCCGGAGATATCTCGAGCATGCGGTCGGTAGTAGACGGTATCCTGCGTTCCATCTGCTGAAGGAAGTTTCATATCCGATATATAGACATGTTTCGTACTAACGCCTTTCGCAGATCCACCTTTTGCCTGCTCCGAAATCGACGTCCTTACACAGCAGCTGGTATATAGTATCAAAGGATATGCAGGATTTTCGCGACTTTCTGCAATTTTCAGTCTCCATTGATCAATATGAAATCCCATACCGCTCTATTCTCCGATACGATATACACTAAGTTTTATAAAAGATTTAAAAAGGGATCTCTCTAAAATTTTACGAAAATTCTGAATTTACTTCACGCTGTATCTATGGTGGTGGCTAATTTTTGAAAATTCCTATCTTGCACGATTATCTGGAATTTTAATCGAAATCTTAAGAAGAAAATTAAGTGGACCTGTTGAAGTGGGGGAGAATCATGTTACTAATCTTTGTAACCTATTTACAGTTGTTACATGTTATCAGATATTTTTCTTTTATCACGTATGTTTAATATAATATGTGGTAATACATATTTACTGTATGGTAACATATATTTACTTCCTGATAGTATATGTTTCCTCTACAACATAATAATACGTATGTATTATTATCTTATCACATAATATGTGTTTAGAGTACCATATGATAATACATGTTTATTACTTGATAACACATGTGTACTATATCATAACATATGTTTATTTTGCCTCTTGATAGTACATGTTTACTCTACAACATAATAATATATGATTACTTTAACACCTGATAAAATATGTTTGATTTACTGCATGATAACACATGTGTACCATATAATAATACATACATCTTGTCACATAATATGTGTCACTGTATCATATGCTAATATATGTTTATTACTTGATAACACATGTGTACTGTATGATAACATATGTGTATTTTACTACCTGATAGTATATGTTTTCTCTACAAGATAACAATATATGATCACTTTAACACCTGATAAAATATGTTTGATTTATATGTTTGATTATATGTTTGACTACACAATAACACATGTGTACCATAAAATAATGCAGTTTATAATATAATAACACATGCTTATTTTACGATGACAAGCATGTTTTAACGAAAAATAATACAGGTATTTCAGGTCTTACTCTTGATACACCTTCTCAGAACAAGTACTCAAGTATTCATTTACCTATAAAACACAATAGTGAATAAAATCATCATGCGAATTGCGCAATATCAGTTGGTACGTAATCGCCGCTAAGGTAACACGATTTTGACGGGCAATAAAAAAGAACGAGAGGTGTCAGAAGTACCGAGGATTATGTATCGGTAACCAGTAGGAGCCGAAGCATTTTCCAGTAAAGCACGAAAGTGTTTTTTTCTGTTCGCTGCGATTTGAGAGAGCCATTAGATCACTCTCACGACGACGATCGACTCACAACACTTTCTTCGCCGACAACCGAGAACGATCTCCGACGGGATTTCGGTTTTACGAGCAGCGGAGTAGCTCGTTTTACGATTTCGTCAATTTCCTGAACGTCTCACGTCCATCTCATCCAGGCACTCGTAAAAATCGCGGCTGCGTACGACACGCCTCGAGAAAGGATTCCGCTCGATAGCCAAGCCGAGTTGCTCGCATGGGGTGGTCTAATAATGTCGCGGCTCGAAAATACGAGCCTTCTCCGAGCTTAACAAACTCCTGCCACGTAGGTGGTCCTCGGCAAACTATGCAAATGTTATTGGAGAATCTGGAGGAAACCGACGAGTCGACGAAAATCCGACTCAATTTCCTCCTCTGACTTCCGGAGAAAAAATATTCAGCTGTAGTTACCTCGTTATCGAAACTTAATAAACCTGCTAATTTTTTCACTAGTTCTTGCTCCGTACTTTGTTAGCGTCAGATTAGCATTATGGAACACATTTTGAAAACGGTTTAAGTTTTTTTATCGTCTCATTGTAGCAGTTACGATTGCTGTTCGTGAATTTACCACGTTTAGGGCTCTGGAGGTGGGACGTAAGAAATGGGTGATTATCGAGACAGAGTATGAGCATCAAATGTTAATAGAAAATTTTGTTGCATACAGTGATATGAATTGTTGAGAATATTTAGTGTTTCTAATGCAAGTTTTTTTTTGTGTTTTTTTTTTCTGTTTCACGTAGAGAAAACCAAATGATTATGGAGTTGATAAAAATCGAGATCAATTTTCTCTGTTATTGGATGAAAAAATATTCCACCGTTGTTTTCCTCATCAATACCGAAATCTAATAAACCCCATCATTTTTTGATTCTGTTTTATTGTCGTTGTAATCTAATAGAACGTCTTTTGAACGACAAATTTAAATGTTTTATCCCTCTGAAGCATCTCAAAAAGAGCCATAACAATTGTTGCTTGATAATTCCCTGCTTCTGAGGATAAGAATAAACATCCTCAGAAAAGGAAAAGAATACAATTAGAAGGCGTTGAAAATCATTAGCGAAATTAGAAGAGGAAAAGAAATTGGAAACCCTGTGGCAGTCTGGCTGTTGTATAAGCGACAAAGAAGGAATTAGTGACGCTTAAGAAAAGACAACAGATTAAAAGCTCGATGAAACTTGAACATCCGGAAGAAATGAAAAGGTTCTCTGGTTAATAAGCCAGGAGAAGCTGAGACTAGAGAGCGTTAGCAAACAGTATATGTATATAACAAATTGGTAACAAAACTGGTAGTACTTAGTAACAAATTAATTCGTCGTTATACACGGAAGGCTGAATTAATTTTTGAAATGTTATGCAGATAATAAATCTTAGAGAAAGCATAATATTATAATACTCTTAATAATTTAATATAATATTTAATATAATACATATAATAATTTAATTTAATATAATATAATATAAAATGAGTGTGTGTAATATTATAATATCACTAGTACTATATTAAATTAGTATTACATTAAATTATATCCATATTATGGTATATCACATTCACATCATTTTATATATCCACAATTTATTATATCAAATTATCTTACGTTGTAGGAATATTACCTATCGTTATATTGCAATTAATAGAAATATACTAATCGCAAATACTTACAATTCGAAATACGTAATTATACGAGAAGGAAATTTAATGCGTGTCACGATTTAACACACAGATTAATTTAACAGGTGACGATATGATGTATTAGAAACTCTCAGACATGACATGTATAATGCATGGGTAATCTAAAGCGTGTTAATCTAATCTACAGGATATTGAATACGCCGGTAATTTAACATGTGGATATATAATGCGTAAGTAATTTAATGCGTGGCAATCTAACTGGTAACGAATACCATGCACGGCAATATAATGCGTGGCAATGTAATACATGGAAGTACAAGTGGTGATATAACGCGCGATAGTACCACGCGTGGGAGTACAACGCGTGATAATACCACGCGTGGAGATACTACGCGTAGAAATATTACGCGTGGAAATATAGCGCATGACAATTCCACGCGTGGAAATATAACGCGTGGCAATACTACGCGTAGAAATATAATGCGTGACAATACCACGCGTGGGAGTACTACGCGTGGAAATATAACGCGTGGCAATACCATGCGTAGAAATATAATGCGTGACAATACCATGCGTGGAGGTACTACGCGTGGAATTATTACGCGTGGCAATACCACGCGTGGAAATATAACGCGTGACAATACCACGCGTGGGAGTACTACGCGTGGAAATATAACGCGTGGCAATACCATGCGTAGAAATATAATGCGTGACAATACCATGCGTGGAGGTACTACGCGTGGAAATATAACGCGTGGCAATACTACGCATGGAAATATAACGCGTGACAATTCCACGCGTGGATATATAATGCGTGGCAATACTACGCGTAGAAGTATACCGCAATATAACACAACGCAACCTAATTTTCCAAATTCATCTCATCTCAATTTCACCCTTAAAACCCCAAATACTTCGCTGCACGAAAAACAACGAATTATCGTAATAGAAAATCAAACGATCAAGCAGTTACGATCTTCAACTTCCGGATTACGATCGTTTCGAATGCACAGCGTTACGTACGTGCTCGATTTTACCGGTTACCGACGAGGCATATCATTGCTCGAGCTTTCAACCCGTCGTAAACGTTAATTCGAGGATTTATTGCGAGCAGGGTGTTAACGCGATGCGCGATACCTACACAGTTTTCAGTTCCGCGAGGAATTCAAGCTGTTGAATATGCAGGAAGCCAGGATACGCGGAGCGTTTTAATGAAAACATTCGAGGGAAGAATTGTAAAATATGAAGGACCAGCAGCCAGTTCAATATTTTAACTTGTAGGGACACGATACTTCATAACCAACTTCATATTGTCCCTCTTTCTTCTACTGCCCTTTTACGCATTCCGTTGGCGAACTTCGTTCGCTGTTTCCTTTTTTATGTTTTCCAGAATAATTGAATTACTTCGAACGTAATATACCGTACTGTGGCAGAGAAGACATTCTAGGGTTTTTACAAGTTTATGTACGGTATATTAAAAAATATAAGTGTACGGTTTTGCTTTCATTCGCCACGGTTTGTTATTCCGTTATGAATAGAACAGAAACATAAATTGTAGACCAGCTGATGTTTCCGTATATAATGTTATCCTCCATCTCTATTTCGTAGGATGTTATCTTATTTCAGATTTGTCTAAATTTGCTTCAAATTCCACAGTGTTTAAGCTAAAATACGGGGCTTAGTATGCTACATAAACTTCACTGCATTTAATAACAGCGTTGGTGTTAAATTCTGGTGTTCACGCAAACACGGATAACAAATTTAAGAAAACAGAGAAATTATCAATAAGAGCAGTAAAATAAAATTTATACTTGAAATATTCACATGTTTGATGCATAACTTATTCTTTTCTTAGTAGGTTAGAAATGTTTGACAGTTTGAGTAATAAATGAGGGGCGATATTAATTGTAAGGGATATAATTTTAGATGACAATAACTGATATGTCAGATCTAATGTAATTTCTCTTATAAAATGCAGGTTTAATTATTTTTAAATGTGGTCAGAGGTATGTCTTGGGATATTATACCACGCGTGGAGATATTATGCGTGGAGGTGCTACGCGTGGAAATATAACGCATGACAATACCACGCGTGACAACACCACGCGTGGAAATATAACGCGTGCCAACACCACGCGTGGAAATACAACGCGTGTTAATTCCATGCGTGGGAATACAACGCGTGATAATACCACGCGTGGAGATATTACGCGTGGAGGTACTACGCGTGGAAATACAACGCGTGATAATACCACGCGTGGAGATGTTACGCGTGGAGGTACTACGCGTGGAAATATAACGCGTGACAACACCACGCGTGGAAATATAACGCGTAACAACACCACGCGTGGAAATACAACGCGTGATAATACCACGCGTCGAAATATAACGCGTGAAAACACCACGCGTGGAAATATAACGCGTGACAATACCACGCGTGGAAATATAACGCGTGACAATACCACGCGTGGAAATATAACGCGTGACAATACCACGCGTGGAAATATAACGCGTGACAATACCACGCGTGGAAGTATAACGCTTCTCTTATTTAAATAATTCAATTAATAAATTTTTTAATATTCTTTTGAAGTGTTATATGCTTCGCCATATTTTCTGCGTGACAAAATGGCCGCCACACCAATTGCTCGTAAAGCAAACTACCATGCTAATAATCATTGAAAGTTAAACGTACTCTGTATCGTTCAAACACATCAATTCTGTGTACATTAAATTATTTAAATGAATATTTCTTCATCACAAATATTTCGAAAAATATTTGTATCGTTTTTAACATTTAATTGCTATGTCCCATTGAATATTATTTTCGAGTGAATAAACTCGTTTTGTATACAAATTCAGCTTAGTTGAAATATTATTGGATACGTACAGGTGTGGATCATGATTGAGCCAATTTCGCCACTCGAAAGTGAAATTCAAAAAATACCCCTCGTATTTTCAGTTTTTATTACAGCTTGTATTCAGAGGAAAAGTTGAAAGATTTTAATTTAAAAAATCAATCGATATCGTACTATGGAGGATGCTTCATACAACTGATAAACAATAGTGTTGCAATTGATACTGAATCAATCATATCGATGTTAGTCTACGAATTTCAATCCGATATTGGGTAGTATCAAAGCCGTATGTATCAAAAGGAATTGATATTGCATCGGTATTGCCTTGATATTTGTACGAAGGCATTGATACCGATGTTACAGTAGCGAAGCACAAATCAATTTGATCAAATTTTAAGATATTTCAATATTTAAGAAAACTATTTTTACATAGTTTACCCATTGTGTATACGTTATTTTAAAAGCAACTAGTTAAAGTAAATTTAAGTTGTGTCAGGTTTAATAAATTTAAACTTTTTCAGTTCTTTAGAAGGGCTTTATACTGATAAATTTGAAGACCTTTTAAAGTCACAGTATAGTAAAATTTTTATTCATTTTATTGTTAGTATCAATTCATATTGCTCGTATTAATTCGTTCTATTGTTAGTAGAAAATTAGCAAAGATGTTTATCACATAAATAACACAAAGATAGAAATAATAGTATTCTATAATAATAAAACAAAAACAATTGCTACAATGATATAATATTACTTGACCAAGTAACAATTTTTCAAAATGCAAACTAATATAACATTAGATTCACAAAACTCATTAAACCGACATATTTTCATTTATGAAAATTATAAAGAAGCTTTATCAAAATGTATATTAACCTTCATCAATAATAATCAAGATAAAATATCATTTTACAAACCAATTTATTTACTTTTATAATTTAATCTCAACTTCAATGTGAATGCTCATTAAAAACGTAGGGTTAGCAGAAGGTAGATTAAAAACACTACGAACGATAAAGTACGAAATATTGGGAAGCTTGTCAAATAAGCGACGCAAAAGAGAGATTCCCATTCACAATAGCAGTTGCAAGCCGTGCTCGTCAAGGTTCACGAGAGAATTCCCACTAGCGGAATTTTGAAATTTGACAGCGATTAACGGGTCGGTGATCCGATGGTGTTCTTGTAGCGTGCACAATCGTCACGGTACGTCGACGTTAACGACGTCACACCGGTACACGACGGAGCAGCCAACGAATTAACGCCCCATTGATGTTCCGGAGAAACGACCTAACTCGAATCAACGATCTGACGCTGTTTGTTCCACGAATCTCGTAGAATCAAGAGCAAATTTGGATTTCCATAGGAGAAATATGACAATTGAGAATAGATCTACAAGTTGCTGATTCTTAGGGAGTTTATAGGATATAAACATTTGGAGATGGTATAGGATTTTAAGATTTAGGAACTTTGGGATTTTAAGTTTTGTGAAGGTGAAAATTTAAAGATTTGGGGATATGGGAATTGCGTGATGTATGTAAGAGGATTTACAAATAAGGTTTGAGGGATTAGAAATATGGGGATTTCAGGATTTAAGGATTTGGAGACACAAGAACTTGGAGATTTAAGGATTTAGGGACTTAGGGATTTAAATAATTAAGGATTTATAGACTTAGAAACTTGAGATTTAAGGGTTTAAAGATTTGAAAAATTTGGAAATTTGGAGATTTGGGGATTTGAAGATTTGGAGAATTGGGGTTTGAAGAGTTGGAGATGTGGATATGTGGATAGGTGGAGATATGGAGATATGGAGATGTGGATATGTAGATATGTAGATATGTGGAAATGTGGAGATGTGGATAGGTGGAGAAGTGGATATGTGGATATGTGGATATGTGGAGATCTGGAGATGTGGATATGTGGAGATGTGGAGTTTTTGAGATTTGTTTATCCACATCTGGATATGTGAATATGTGAATATATGGAGATGTTGTTTTTAAGATTTGCAGAATTCGAAAGTTTCAAATGAATTTCGCCGGAGGTACATGAAAGCACACATATAGGTATATGTATACGATCCTGATCACTGGGTTACATAACAGTTGATCGATCGCCGCACGATTGAAAAAAGAACTTTTGTTGGTGCATCCATAAAAGAAAGGGAAAGAGGTGATCGAACGAAAGAGGCATATTTGATGTGCATTTACAGAGATCACATACGCGAAGAACGCACAAACACTCTCGCATACTGGCCACCGTATCGTCGGCTTTTACGTCGCTCGCAGCTTCAATTGAATTTCCCGCTGCCCTGATGCCCGGCCATTTTAGCCACTATTTATTCTGTTCGAGTACACGGTAATGCGATCGAGGCCTATTATCGCCGCGGATTTTCATTTATTTGCAAACTATCCGACTGAAAAACGGATCGAGGATCATTGCTTCATGGTCGATACGTTTTCAGCTGCTTCGAACGAACGCACTTCGGCTTAACTCTAGAGATCGTATGGGCTACTTCTGTGGATGAGTTGCTGATTATTTCTGTAACCAACTTTATAACCACCCCATATTTCAATAATTTGATTATTATTTACTGATTTAATTAATGCTGTATTTATTGTGTAACAGAGGGTTGGTTTAGGGATTGTTTTTTATGGAGATTTTCGGGAAGTTTGCTTTATTATAGGTGGATGATTTGTATAGGTTTCGAAATTATGAACTTTTGAAGTTTTGAAATTTTGAATTTTAGGTTTGATAACCTGTGACAATACCACGCGTGCGAATACAACGCGTAACAATACTACGCGTGCGAATACAACGCGTGATAATACCACGCGTAGAGATATTATGCGTAGAGGTACTACGCGTGGAAATATAACGCATGACAATACCACGCGTGGAAATATTACGCGTGAAGATACTACGCGTGAGAATACCATGCGTGGAAGTACAATGCGTGATAATACCACGCGTGGAGGTACTACGCGTGGAAATATAACGCGTGACAACACCACGCGTGGAAATATAACGCGTGACAATACCACGCGTGGAAATATAACGCATGACAATACCACGCGTGGAAATATTACGCGTGAAGGTACTACGCGTGAGAATACCATGCATGGAAGTACAACGCGTGATAATACCACGCGAGGAGATACTACGCGTGGAAATATAACGCACCACAACACCATGCGTGGTGTTAAATTATCTCAAATTTTCAGATACTGAAATTCTCAAATTATGACATCCCCAACCACTTACGTCATCAAATTCCCAAATTCCCAAATTTACAAATGTCCCAATTTCCAAATTCTAAAATATAACACCAAATAAATAAGTCAACATTAAAAACAAATAAAAGTACGACATAAAATAAATAAATAAAAATGTAAGATTACAACAGTAAATATTTAGTGATGTCTGCATCAGCCGAACAAATCATAGTGCAAGTTAAAACACCAAACAGAAAGAAAGGAAAAGGTGTCACGAAAATAAGCTACGTCTCTCTTGTAAAATCTACGGAGCCGATGCCAAGGGGGCAGTGAACTAACATGACGACACTGTCGTTACGGCAGAAAGTTCCATTTACGTATAGCGTGGGAAGCGAAATGAAATTCGCGCGAACTTCTCGTTTCTTTAACCCCCTCTCCGCCTATGTCTTGCTAGAAAATGAAAACGTTCCGGAAAAGTGATAAATTGTAACGCGAAGTAAGTGGCGTTAAATCTGGCTTGACCAAAAATCTGAGCGAACTTCTACTGCTTCTTTTTCCGTTCCACCAGAACATCATCGCGATATTGGACCGGCAAGAGGCAAAAATTACGCCGTGAAACTTCGAGGATTTCGCGGGATCAGCTCGGTGAAATTTTGTTCTAGTCCTGGGAGAGATAACCGAACGGATGCAAATGTTATTCCTTCTCTTCAAGCGATCGTGAAAAATTGATAAGTCCTTCGCGTGTGTGGCTGTATTTGTTCTTGTTGAGACTTTTGAAGCGGCGAGGTGGAGATTTAAGGATTTGGGAATCTCGGGTATTTTGAAAGTTTAAGGAATTTAGGGACTTTGCGAAATTGGGAAAATTTGAAGAATTTGGAAATTTTTGGAATTTAGAGAATTTGAGGAATTTGGATGGAGGAATTGGAATAAATATATTTATATTTATTTTGATGTACATTTATTTATTTTATGTTATGTATTTATTCAATTTCTGAATGTGTCGCTCAGACTATAACGCAGCAAAAAAAATTTTAATAGAAAATATTATCTTAAACAAAGTAATTGATAATCTGCATTTGGAGAGTGTTATACCATACGTAAAATATTATAATGACAGGGAACATAAAATATAGTTATGACTTGTGATTTGTTAGCATTAAACGTTTGAGTACGGGAAGTGAAAGAGAATAGTAATTAAAAATATAACAAGTCAAACGGCACACCGGTCGCGTCTATTGCCACATACCGTATGCATCAAATCACGCCGCAAAGCTACGTAACGATTCAATTAACCGTGGCCAGAGCTATTACGGCTAATTATAATTCGCCATAATCCGCGTTTGATCGCTCGATTCCCGACGATTTTGCAAACGTTCGTGAATCGGTCCCGCGTTCATTCACCCCGTCTTGGTAGGGCTGAATGATACCATTGGAGCATCGTGTACACTCGCCTGCAACGTGCACTTCCTTCCAGTTCAGAAACTTTCAAATTTTTAGATTTTTCAATTTTCGAAAGACGGAGTTTTGCGATTTGTTTCGAATGTTTAGACTTTCATGCTTTATAGTTCTTCATTTGTTAAGTTTTCTAGTTTCAATTTTTAAGCTTCTAAGTTTCCAGGGTTCCAGTTTTTCGGACTTTCGAGTTTTCAAGTTTTTCAATTTTCAAGATTTCGAGATTTCGAGATTTGAAGGTTTCGAAATTTCGAGGGTTCTAGATTTCAAGATTTCGAAATTTTAAGGTTACGAGATTTCAAGATTTCAAGATTTCAAGATTTCGAAATTTCAAGGTTTCTAGATTTTGAAATTTCAAAGTTTCGAGATTTCAAGATTTCAAGATTTCGAAATTTCAAGGTTTCGAGATTTCGAGATTTCAAGGTTTCAAGATTTCAAGATTTCGAGATTTCAAGGTTTCAAGTTTTCAAGTTTTCAAGTTTTCAAGTTTTCAAGTTTTCAAGTTTTCAAGTTTTCAAGTATTCAAGTATTCAAGTTTTCAAGTTGTCAAGTATTCAAGTATTCAAGTATTCAAGTATTCAAGTATTCAAGTATTCAAGTATTCAAGTATTCAAGTATTCACGTCATCACGCTACCAGTTGCCGAATTATTAAGTTACTAAGGTCACAACTTATCAAGTTATCAAACTATAAAGCTAACAAGGTATCAATTAGTCATGCTCCCAATTATTATCTTATTAAGCTATGAAGCTACGAAGTTATCAAGCTATTAAGCTAGCAAACTATTAAAATTTTCAGAGTACAAAATTCAAGATTCAAATATCAAGACTTCAAGTATTCAAGATTTCACCGATAACTGACACTAAACTCTTCATTCAAGATGCGTTAGTCACAGTGTAAAATATATAAAACTGGGAAATTTACATTGTTTTAAGTAATTACCTAAAATATACAAAATTTACTTAATTATTATTTATTACAGGATTGTATCAATGTAGGGTAAGGTTGCTTAAGTCGTACCTGTGCTTAAGTCGTACCGGTCTACTTATATTTGAAGTGTTATGGCTACTACAGCTGTAATGGCGCCACATTATGATTAATTTATATGACAACACAAAGATTGTTCAGAGTTGCTCTAATAAATAAAAACAATATTTACACTAGAATCGAATGGCAAATATAGCTTTTACATATTTGCAGGTTTTTTCTTAGGGGATACGAGCAACCTTGTATATTTCTTTGCATAAATAAATTTGGCGTTTACTATTTCCCACAAAATATTAATGAAATTTATTTTATAAAATTAACCGGCAGCTAACGTATCAATCCTCCTAATTTACAAAATTATACAAATGCTCGAATTTCCAAATTCCTTCACATAATTCGCAAATCCCGAAATTTCCAAATTTCTATAGATCCCTAGGGAGGGCAGATTTGTCATCGACTGTACATCCAGCAACGGTGTGCCCAGACTGACGAGAAGTGTGCCGTGCCACTGAGTGGCGGCGATAAATATTCATGGACACCAGTCATGCTTCACCGCTATCTTTCTCCGTGCCGCTGAGCTACATCCCAGTTTACTTACTGGAGGCGGCTACGAACAGAGACAAGGTGGTTGAATACGTGACGAGGAGCCGACACATTTGCAGTTATGGTGGCCATGCTGCTGATGCACCGTCTTGCCACCAACTCGATGCTGATTCGGCAACCACCGTGACAGATGCGACCGGTGTTTGTGCACGCGATTTGCCTCGTATATGGCGTTACAGAAACGGATTAACGGATCGAATTATCGAAACAATTGTATGATTTGAGGGTCAAGGTTGGTAATATTTGTGAGTTTTTGAGATCTCTGGTTGCACGTGTGTTGCAGCGTTAGCAGTAAACGACTAAACGACGCGTGGAATCATTAGCATTCCCAACAAGTGAATACAAGGGAACTGTATCTAAGAAATGAATTTGATTTCGAACGACTAGAATTTATTTTGAAGAGAATACTCTTCGAAGAATTTTCACGTTCTACAAAGCTTCGGAGTGAAGATTTTACAAACTGCGATGAGTTGCCAGCTTTTTTTTTTAACGAATGTGGGTAAAACTGATACCAAATAGAAAAATAGTGAACTGTATGGGAAAATCGATCTTTCTTTGATCGTGCTTCTTTTAAAAGTAGTGATTTAGTTAACACCCTTCTATTATTTTAGCAAATAAGATATCTTTTCTGTCATGTTGTATAAAGATTTATAATCTCAATCAGTTTTCATAATAACCCAAAAAATACTTCATGGAATGTAATGACTCTTTGAGTTTTATTGGTACTATGGACAAAGAACTATTGATTTGAAACTACAAATGTGTCTGATGGAACGAAAATTGTTAAACTATTGTATCACTGAAAACTTATACTGAGATCTAATCCTCTCACTGTAATATGCACTCCAAGACATAACATTGACGCAAAATTAATACACTATAAATGTTCTTAATTATTTCACGTTGCTTTTGGTCTGAAGAGACAAGGACAGTAGACGTTTGGTATTCAAAAATGTTCAAAATGAATTTATAATTCTAGGATTTCAAAACGCAATATTTTACCTTTTCACGTAATGTTATACCTTTCTTCAAAGATATTCTTCAAACTATACTTAAGGGTTACATAGAAACGGACTTTGTAATTTTAAAATTTTTTTAAACTTCATTACGAACGAAAGAATGTAGAAATACTTTTTAGAAGAAAGGTGTATTTATGAGAATAATGCGTTTTATACCGTGTACAAGATGCATTATTAGATTTGTTTAGTTCCGATCAATAATGAGAACGGATGCATTCTAAAACAGACATGCGATATATCTCTTCACGGTGTTGCATAAGCAACATTGTGATGATTGATATCACGTCTGTGGAACTACATTAATGTCACGTTGATGAGATATCTCGTCCTTGGTAGCGAAAGGGGTAAATAGTTTCACTACTGTGCTGTGCTTCACTATATAGATTATTGCAAGATAGGAAATTATACGAGATTTTGTATTTTGCACTTTCTTGTGAGAAAGAAGAGGAATGGGTAAACTTTCAAAAGTATCCAATTTCTAAATTCCCTAAGTCCTAAACTGCAAAGTTTAGAAATTTTAAAATTTCCAAATTTCCAAATTTCCAAATGTTCACATTCTCAAATTTCCAAATTCTCAAATTTCCAAATTGTCATATTTCCAAATTCTCAAATTTCCAAATTCTCAAATTTCCACATTCTCAAATTTCCACATTCTCAAATTTCCAAATTCTCAAATTTCCAAATTGTCAAATTTCCAAATTGTCAAATTCTCAAATTACCAAATAACCAAAATTTCAAATACCTAAATATGAAAATATCCAAATTCTCAAATTCCCAAATTCTCAAATTCCCAAATTCCCAAATTACCCAATCACCAAATGATCAAATTTCCAAATACCCAAACACTCAAATATCCGAATTTACCAATTCTGAAACTTCTACCCCTGACTCAAAAATTTCCCAATCCTGAAATTTCCAAATTCTTGAACTCCCAAATTTCTAACCACAAAAACTATCATACTCCCAAACCCTAAAATCTTCAAATTTTTAAATATGCAAATATTTAATTATCCACCTACCAAAATTTCCAAATTCTCAACTAAACAACAACTCAACTCTCCTAAGTTTCCACACTTAAACTGTTGCACCGACACGTTGTGTTTCTACACAACGAATCCCAAAAAGTACAGTCAAAACAGTAACCGTTTCTTCGCAAACATACCGAATAAACCAATGAATACATTATTATTACCAAACATTGATACACTCGAAACAGAAAGACATGATAGTATTTTATCGCGTTTTTCATCGTACGAGGCTGCGTTAGTGGCCAGTATCGATCCAGCCACCTCTGAAACATTTGTATAATCCTGCACGTACTCGCGCCGGAGGCAGGCGGTTTATAAAATAAAGGGGAAACACTCGTGCAAATTTTAATTTGTATTCATACTCTTCATTACGCTCGTAATTAGCTGCAGCGGTGTTTCGTGTTCCGATCCTTGGAGACTAAAATAGAATAACTAGGAGAGCTCGTGCTGGAGTTGCAGACAAGATTGAATCTCTGATCCTCGTGTTAGAGAAACGCGACCGAGTTTACGTAATCCCTTCGTGCAAGCTTTTTATTCGTTCAACCACCACAGACCCCATAAACAGCCGACAACGTTTTATTCCGTTAATCATTCTCGTCCTCGTAAACTGCTCTTATTAATCCTCAACAATAATCTCTTCTTACGCATAAATAAATTTCAGAAATTTTCAAGATGGAACCGACGGACTTTTTGGGATTAAAATTATGAGTGAAGTTATATTTTTGCTAATTTTCTGTTTCGAGATTTAAAAAATTGTTGGTTTTCTTGAAATTGGCGTTGATCTTCGCCGATCTCTTTGGAAGTTTGTTATTTTTAGATAGATCTGTCGTGGTGCTTTTACAGAAGTCGATGTTGGTTTTTGTCAGGGTAAAAAATTAGAGTGTATAATGATTTATGTTCTCTCACTTATTTATGTAAAAACAAACTTTCAAATTAAAAAATTTTTAATTTTTCAGATTTTTTAAGTCTGAAGTCTCATATTCCAGACTTAACAACTTCAAAAATCCCACAGTACAAAATGTTCATGATTTCTTGATCTATGTCATGCAACTATGTACAAAATAATTAAAACTCAAACATGATCGAATCGATACACAATGAAACCCCGCCGAAAAGACCAATCAATCGGACACTAAGAATACATAATATTCCAAGGAAAATATGTGTGTCTTGCTACCCAAGTGAGGGTGAAAAAGGCACTCGAACTCGGCATAAAAAAAAGAACTCTTCACGGAAGAGTATAGTAGAAAAGTTTAACACGCGAGTTTCGTGCTTTTAACCTTTCAGCCTTTTGTACATTGTAAGTATCGATCTTGTACCTTGAACTCTAAAGCTTTCAGCCGGCCAGGATTGTCCTCGATCTTCGAGCTTTCGCCACCTTTTCAACCTTAATCCGCAAACTTGTCGCTCGCGAACATCGATGAGAAGCTTTGCAAAGTGATTGCAGCTAAACGGCATTTTAATTATAGTATCTTAGAATGCAATAACATAGCGAGAGGATTAGACGATTCAAGTCTCTATTGATATGATAATAGATCATTTTTCTTTCTTTCGTGGCATATATTATACAACGAGTATCCGAGACACGATACGCTTTTCTTTAAAGTTCCCGGACGAGGAACGCGGTTTCGTTGGCGTTTTCTTTTGCGGAAACTTTAATGAATTTCCGAGCCGCTCGGGCGTTAATTAAAACCCTTTTTCAGAAATGGATCGCCCCGTTATCGCGATGAATGATTGTGTACGTTCATTCTTCAAGCGGAGATCGTGAAGAGGACCGTCTTCGTCACACGACTAGACGAGAAAAGAGGGTCTGGAACGGTAATTAATTAAGTGTACGAGAGCCTTGTGCTTGAAAATGTTACATCGAGCTCAAAGCTTGACGTTATTGCGCCACAAAATGGATCGGTGGAGAGGGAGCGACGATATGATGGATGGCGATCGGTATCGAAGAGATTCTTCAAACGTTCCTCTTTCATTTTTATTATCTCTGTTTTCGCTGCACTTGGATTCTTTTAGTCGTATCTACTGTACTGTGTTTTTCTTCGTTTATTTATTTTATATTGTTACATTTATTTATTTGTGATTGTTATATTTATGTTGTATTTATATATTTATGGTATATTAATATTTGTGGTTGTTTGAGATCGTTGTATGTTACATTTACTTATTTGAGATTTCTGTATGTTATTTTGGTTATTTATTATAATTACTACATTTACATAAATTTTAGCGAACATTTCAGAGAATGTCTATTCAGAAAATTTCACCGAATATCTCTAAAAATCAACTGTTAATTACGCGTTCAGAAAATTTATTCGATGAATAATGTTCCAAAGTAATCGAAATGTCCTCCATTCTAAATTATTGTGAAAAGTAAATATATTGTACTCTCCATTGAATTTGTCTGCAATTTTAGTTCCCAGACAAACGTTCAGACTAAAGTTGATTCATTAAACCTGAAGATGCGGTGGTATTAGATTACAATTTTCTAATTTTATCGTGTCGAGGCGTCGCGTTTAATTGCGTTATAATATTACGGTATAATTGCCAGCCAGTCGCTGTAATTCCTTTACAGAGCACCCTTCTGCAACGTACACTCGGATGCAAGTTCTTTCTTCAGATTTTCAAATTTTGCAATTTGGCAGTTTCAAAATTTGTAGATCTCTAAATTTTTATATTTTAGTCTTCAAGTTTGTAAATTTTCAAATTAATAAATTTTGAAGTTTCTTTAACTCTTACACTTCCAAACACTCATTTTTCCAGATAAATAATTTTTTCGAACTTCCAAAATTCTCTGCCACTTTTTTAAATTTCTGTGCTTCTATATCCTCACATTTCTCAATATCTCAATACCAAGATCTCCAGATTTCTGAATTTCTAAGTTTGTATATTTCCAAGTTTCTAAATTTCCAAGTACACAAATACATATATTTCTAAATTTACCAAATTCCTGAATTTCTAGATCTCCAAATTCTTATATTGCTAGATTTTAAAATTTCTGAAACTTCAACTCCCCTCAATTCTAAATTCCTAGATCTCGAAATTCGCCAAATTTCCAGATTTCTAAAATCGCATATTTTTAACACTAAAACTAGCAAACCAAATCACCGCTCCACAAATTTCTTACTATAAAGTACACATTTTGTTACATTCCTTGAAATCAGCATTGATCTTCATCAAGATAAAGAATAAATGTGTGTGCTAATTTATGTTTTGTCGTTTGTATATTTATTCTTAAACTTCATTTTTAATTTAAAAGTGTACATTATATGTCGGTAGGTTAAGCTTCTAAATATTTAAATTTAGAATCCCAGCTTCTGAAATCCAATTATTTCCTTAAAATTCTAAAATTCTTAAAATTCCCTTATTTCTTGACACACTTAACTGGTTACGTAATCCTTATTTCTGATTAGGTAAGTAAAATTTGTTCCTGACTGTACCTGTTCTGACCCCCGGTTTTCTTCGAGGACCTCCTCGTCTACGAGTAGCAGACGTTTCAATTATCGCCCATTTTGCACCTAGGAAATATGAAGAATTTCACAGTTGGTCGCCGTGGGCCGCGTTTCACGCGCCAAGCCCCGCCGGAAATTCGATGAAACAATCGCAGGGGTTGGACGCAGCAGGCTCGAGATAAAGCTCAAGAGCAGCTTACGCTGTTGCGAAATTTCCACAACGGTGGAAAAAAATCGATACCACTGTGGACCGATACTCGCCAACGGGAATTTGGGACACGATCCGACAGGAATTATGTTGATACTGGAAAATGTTAAGGAGCTTCCATCGAACGGGGATTAAAAAACGATACTCGGCAATGCGGTTTATTCAATATCTATTCGAGTTTTGCGTTTTATTTCGCATTTTCGAGAACCACGGAAGCTCATTATTGTCCGAACAGTGCTTCGGAAGCATTGGAAGCGTTCGTTGCTGTCGTAAATGAGTTATCGAAAAAGCGTTATCGCTCCGAGTTCGGATGCGCTGACAGAGATTATGTTCTGGGTAGAACTGTAAATCAAAACGGGATTCATTATAATTTCGGCCGGAAATTTCTGGCGAGAGAAACGAATAAATCAATGTACTTGTGTTTGACACGGTGTAGTTAGGCCGTGATTTATAAATTAGGGCATAACCTTGGTTTTCGAAATAATCGGATTACATGTGATATTAGTTCTAAGATGTTTTAGGATGAATTTTATTTTTTATGTAGTGATGTGTTTTAGTGAACTGATGTGAAATGTTCCTAACATTTCTAAAATTGAAAACATTTTATAAAATAAAATATAAAATTTCCACAATTCCTAAAATTTGTGAAATTCCTAAAATACCTAAAATTTTTAATATTCCTGAAATGCCCCAAATTTTTAATATTTCTGAAATTCTTAATATTCCTAATATTCCTAATATTCCTAAAATTCCTAAAATCCTTGAAATGTTTAAAATTCGTCAAACTAAAAAAATTTCCACAATATTTAAACTCTATAAAATTTCTAACAATTCTCAAATTCCATATTCTCTAACTGACATGTCCAAATTCTCAAATATCCAAAGCCTCAAGATCCAAAAAAATTCTCAAATTATCGAATCTCCAAATACAACGATTTTCAACTCCCAAGTTCCCCAAAATCTCGAAATCCGAAAATTCTCAGAATTTCCAAAATTCCAACTACTCTCAAAAGCACAAGCTCCCACAACTCAGGAAATTTTCAATAATAAAAACCGTAATAAATTTGCAACTAATGATGAAATCTGTATATCTGTATATAATATAACGTGACCACGAAAAATTACGCAATAAAAATTGTCAAAAACAGCGGAAAAAGGTAACAGAGATGTTTGTATGGTCGAAAAGATCGTCCTCTTTGCTATTAGCGAAGATGACCAACCGCAGAGATCATCTCTGGCTTCCCGCCAAAACGAAGACCGTTCTTTTCATGAACATTGAACAAGTTCTACCTTGAAGATAACATAAAGTTCTACCACATTGATTTCTACGGATTCAGAGAACCGTAAGACCTCAAATAAATGAAGGAAACTAGATATAAAAGGCCAAACTCGGGAACGGATATCGAAATATTGTCATTCGGAGATGAAGGACCTGCTTGCGGACTTCAGTAAAATACCACGGAAAAATCTGTGAAAGTAGAAAATTTGATGGCTGAAAGACCTGGAGACTTCAAATTTATAAGTGACGTACTAAAGGATGAAAGGTAGAACCTCGTCATCGAAAAATCTTTGATGAAAACTTCCTCAGAGTTTGAATTAGGTTGGTGCAAGTTCAAAGAGTCTGGATTACTGTCACCCATTTCGAGGTTCAAAAACGGAAGTGAAAGAAGTCGAATTTTACAGAGCAATCTTAATCAAAAGTGGTTACAAGAAGCTTAACATTTCATTACGGATCTTTGATCCAAAACTTTATGGAGTTTGAACTTCCTGCAAAATTTATGATTATGTGTAGTGAAATCTTGTTATGTAGCAGGTATTCAAAGTGAAAAAGGATATTCGTGCGATCTGGTAGTTAAATATACACGATGCAATGATTGTTGATGATATGTAATTAAACATTCTGTGTGACGGTGCGACTCGTGATGATTTAGAGAGAAGCAATATAACAAGTGTTGATTTAATGCGTGACAATATAATGCATGATGAACTAACACGTGGTAATATAAGATATAGTAATCTAACGTTAGACGATATAATACATAGCAATACAAGGCGTGGTAATCCAAAGTGTGGCAATGTTACGTGTGGCGATAATTATATCGCCACATATTAATGTGGTACTGAGACGCATCGTGATCCAACGCGTGGTGATCTAATACTTGATAATATAACACGTTGCAATATAACAAGTGGTGGTACAGCTCGTGACAATATAACACGTGGTAATGTAAAGTGTGGTAATATAACGCGTGGTGATCCAACACGTGGCAATATAACGCGTGACAACACCACGCGTGGAAATACTACGCGTGGAAATACTACGCGTGGAAATACTACGTGTGGAAATATAACGCGTGACAATACCATGCGTGGAACTACTACGCGTGGAAATATAACGCGTGACAATACCACGCGTGGAGATACTACGCGTGGAAATATAATGCGTGGAGATGCTACGCTTGGAAATATAACGCGTGACAGTACCACGCGTGGAAATATTACGCGTGGAAATATAACGCGTAGAAACCTAACGCGTGGAGATACTACGCTTGGAAATATAACGCGTGGAAATACCACGCGTAGAAATACTACGCGTGGAAATACTACGCGTGGAAATACTACGCGTGGAAATATAACGCGTGACAATACCATGCGTGGAAATACTACGCGTGGAAATATAACGCGTGACAATACCACGCGTGGAGATACTACGCGTGGAAATATAACGCGTGGTAATACAACGCGTGGTAATATAACGCATGGTAAATACAAAGCGTGGTGATACAGCGCGAAGCGACAAAACATGTGGTAATATTACGCGTGGCGATGTAATATGTGGCAATATAACGCGTTACAATACAACTCAGCAAACTTTGTTAAAACAACCTGCCAATAAAATTTGTTAGCCAAATTAAAATCCACTGCAATCGATAACAACACCTATGCGAAACAATTTGTTGCAGAAAACCTTAATTACGCAGAGTGCATCACAAGTTGAATAAAACACATTCTACATACATACATGCATACATATATGTATGTATGCATACATATGTACGTCCAAAATGTTGCAACTGTGTCGATCGATAGATTGTAAAGAAGTGGTAATTATTTGTCCCATGAAATTCGTAATTAAGCCATTGTTTACGGGGCCTCATTACACGACGTGCAATTGTATAAACAAAAAATATTTGATCGTACGAATAGCAAATCACGTCCAGTTTAAAAGCGTCGATTAAACTCGGTAGACTGTGAGTTTGCAATTTCCCAATCAATAAATTCTACATCTAATATCCTCTTTCTTTGCTGTCCATTTTCAAAGAGGGTGAAGTATAAATGGCATCCATTCGGTCAGACTTTTTGCGAAATATTCGTGTTTTAATGCTCACCGTTTTAATATCGCCACGAGATAAACGATGCTTATTCTGATCCCCCAAACGATCGCAATCGTATAGGATATTGAATAGTAGTTTTCATTCGTTGCATTTTATCGATATCAGAAATCTTCTGAATTTCGTGTACGATTCGTACGACTATAGTGAGAGATTTTGCAATTCCGCAATTTTTGTGCCGTGCTTGCATTCACGTTTATGTAGTATCCAACATTTTAAGTACTCGCTATTGCGAAGTTTATAGTTTGCTTAAAATTTCGAAGTAGAATGTGAGACACTTGATACAGAAATGAAAATTCTTAAATTTATTTAGAATTACAGCTAGGAATTTTCAACTTTTCTAATTGCAAATATGTAAGCTTTCTTGAAGAAATGTGTTACGTTGCAAATTTAGGGATTTGTATATTTTATGAAGTTGAACATTTAAAAATTCGTCGATTCAAGACTACAAACTTATGTATTCCTCAATTACATATATGTAAAATATGTTTCAAACCGAAGAAATTGTATAATTTGATCATTTACAAAAATAACCTCGTACAAATTATAAATTTAAAAACTCAACTAATAACTAACACATGATAAATAATTAAAATTAGCCTGTAAATAATGAATAATACAAATCCAGAAAATTAGGCAGCATATGTACGCCAAATCATCACATGTCACATCCCAAATCACTTCATTACTATAGCACCCTCCCGGTCATAACCGACACATTTCACCGAAATCTTACAGCGAAAAAACTACACGACAACATGTCACGCGCAAATAATCTGGCGAAATAGTCCGAGGGTAGAACGGTGGATTAATCGTGTGCGATATCGCAACAACACGGCACGATAATAGCATCAGCGTTGGCCAGTTAAACGATGCAGTTAAAATCGCTAACGAAATTGCGAGCGGCGTACTTGACGAGTGGATGCGTTTCGATAAATTTCATAGGGGTAACACCGTGTGCATGTGTAAAGGCGCAAAAGTGTGAAAAACGAACGGTCGTCAATGTCGCGGGAAATTCATTGCCATGTTAAGTGGACGCGAAATTCATGCAGGGCCACGATATCGTTCTTCGGGCGTCGTTAATCGTGGCTCGCGATCAATTGCGACAACCTCCGTTCCGGATAATGAACACCGTCCTCCTACGGCCGATATAAAGCACCCTTCGATCGATCCTCGATTTATCAATACTATTATCTCAACATTTCTCCGGCTGTAGTTTCCGTCGGACCGATCTCGATGATGCATCGCCTCGGGCCAAGTGCAATTCCTCGGTGCATAATTGCAACTGCACCGACGGATCCGATCCAGCCCTATCGGTTCGCGGCGCAAACGATCGCACGAGCTTCGGGCAAACACAGCCCGGCTCTGAAACGTCCGTGCACCAAGCATCAATCATTGGTGATATCTGGAACCGTGGATACGGGGAATGTAATTTGTTTCAGATCTGTAAGAGAGATTTTTTGCGGCAGAATTACAAGTTTCTTTTCAGGGGCGTTGCTATGGAAGCAGTAATTTTGGGATTAGTTGAGACTTTCGAGCAAATTTGAATTATTTATTGTTGGGGACTGGGATGTTTTGTTGTTCATACTGTACAATGCTTTATAGTTTTAGGAAGGTCTCGAGACGTTTGGGAAATGAAAAATTTGGGAAAGCATGGTAATATAACATGTGGCGATCTTACAAATAATCACACATCGAATTATCTCGCAACAATCCGTAATCAATTGAACACAAAAATTACCACGTAACAATTAAACACGTGCTAATCAAAATTATATAATTCACGGCAATAGAATACGTGAGATTCAACCGCATAACAGGTCCGCGAATTATCTCGCAAAATCTGATTAACCGAATACGTATACCTCTTTCATCGAGTTAACAAGTAAATTCCTATCCAGCGGCCACAATCCATCAATGGTCGAAGATTCATGATCCTCCTACAATTTCTGGACGCATAATTGCAATTGCATCGTAGACACGGCACTATATCGAAGCGTAGACGACCGTACGCGCTTCAGGCGGCTACTCGGAGAGGATCCTCAGCCCCTATTAACAGCCGGTACGGATAGTCGATCCGGAGGGAGCAGGAGGGAGGATTTGGCAGCGTCAAGAAGCGGTGGCTACCCTCTATCGAAAGGGTGAGAGAGAAACAGAGGGTGCGTCCATTCCGACACCGCAAATGATTACATTGCGGCCGTCCACTAACTGGCCAGCGACCCTCCGCGCTCGACGTATCTGTCGATCAACAGGGGGATACCGGGAGAGGTGTTGATGTCCGCGGTTCCAGTTAGTCAACCCTGTCACTTCTATGGTCACGAACGTTGACGACCGTTTGACTTTTACACCGCAAACGTGCCTGGCTCTGTTCAATTGTCTGGGGACTCTTCGATTGTCCGGGAAAACCTTTTTCTGTCCGCCGATTATTTTTTTTTTGGGTACTGATATTGGGATGAAGTTTCTTTAAGAGCGATTTGAGGATATTGGAAGATGTGGGGTTTAATTATAGGATTATCTGGGGATTTGACGAGCTTGGTGTTTGGGATCTGAGAGATTTGGAGGTTAAGGAATTTTTAGATTTTGGGATTTACAGATTTGAGAATTTTGGGATATGTAGATTTAGGGATTGGAGATGTGTATATTTGTGGACTTACAAATTTGAAGATTTGGAGACTTAAAGATAGTGGAATTTGAAAATTTGGATTTATACAAATCTCAGTTATGGCAATTTCTAGGTGTGAGAATTCCAAAAAGACACAATTCCCAAATTCCCCATATCCCCAAATTTCCCAAATTCTAAAAATTCCCCCAATTCCAAAATTCCAAAATTTCAAATTTCCAAAGTTCCAAAATTCCAAAATTCCCAATTTCCAAAATCCCAAAATTCCCCAAATTCCAAAATTCCAAAATTCCAAAATTCCAAAGTTCCAAAATTCCAAAATTCCGAAATTTAAAAACCCTCAAGTTCTCAAAATTCCCAGAATTTCAAAAATTGCCAAAATTTCCAAAATTCCAAAAATTCCCAAAACTCCCAAAATTCCCAAAATTCTCAAAATCCCCAAAATCTCAAAATTCCCCAAATTCAAAAATTTTCCAAATATTCAAATCCCTAAACATCCAAATTACCAATATTCTCCGCTTCACAAGCTCTCAAATCACCACATTAAGTAAAACAATACTTCAATCCACTTATTCCACATTCAACCAACAAAATTTGAAACTTTCATAATAACCAAAATTATCACATCGTAAACCACCATGCAACTTCAGTAACATTTTTAAGTACCCAATTTCTTACAGGACGCTGAACGATTAAAATTGTAGAATCATTTAGTGTCGGTCTACGAAGTGCCGAAGTTTGCGTTGTGACAGTAATCAGAACGTATTTTGTGTTTATTAAAAATTATGTACAAGACGCGAGAAGTTTGATGGAAAAACCAAGTACTCGGTGAAAGTTGCAGCACACGGCTGGAATCGTGAACTTTTAAATAAGGTTCGCGAACTTCGCTCGAAGGTGAGAATTAGCAAACGAGACGACGCATCGCGGTGCCAATTTCAACCGGTTACAGCACGCGTCCCTGATTTAGAATTTTACCACGGCAAACCGCGTTATGATTAACGCGATTTACAACGAGTAAATGTTGCGCATCAGTCGGTGGATTGTTAGCGGCTATAATCCGTAGTGTGGAGACACGGCACGATCGGGTTTTACCGCTCCATAATTCCGTATTAAATCGTGGCGAATGACTGCCTCTATTGGTAACGATGACATAATTCAATTTTCGCGAACGTCAAACTCATTCTACGTCGAAAGCTACCCGCTTTCCGGAAGGGCTACATTTCCAAATGAAAACGAGTGGATCTCTTTGTTGCCCTTTCGATAATTCTGTTGAGTGTCCATATTCGATAATTCCTTCGTAAAACTTTGACACCTGAACTTCAATCTCTCGGTTGTGGAAATTCGATTATTCGATCAATGTGCGTACGTATTTTATTTAAATGTCCAAATGGGATTTTGCAGTTGAAAACAATTAATGAGTTCTTGTCAATTTTATTATTTGATGAAATAATTTAAGAACAAGTCTACTACACTATATAAATACAAAAGTCATTGTTAGGTAAGTTAGGTAGGTTAGGTAGGTTAGGTGGGTTAGGTGGGTTAGGTATGCTAGTCGATAATAATTAAATAGTCGTGCAAGAGTAAGTGAACTGTAATAGTGATATTAATATGTTCATATGATAATAATTGAATATTAATATTAATATAGTGAAATCAGAATTGAACGCAGTATTAATATAATAATATAATAATTGATTAGTAAGATTAATACAGTAATACATCAAAAATTAAACAGTTGTGTTAACGTAGTAAAATAATAATTATTGAAATCGATCAATTAGAGTATTAATACAATAATAATTTAACAAGAACATTAATACAGTAAACTATGGTACTGCTATAGTAAAATACTAATAGTTGAACAGTAACCTTGATGTATGAATATAACAATAATTGAATGGTAATATTAATTTATAATAAAATAACTGAACTATAGGTATCAGTGTAGCAATATAATAATAACAATAATATTACAATAACAGAAATACTAATACAAATAAGAATAATTGAGCAATAACCACGCTGAAACGCGAATAATTAAATTGTAATAATAGCACATTAATACCATTACTCAATCACTATAAACACGTTAAAACAATAATATTAAATTGCATAATTCTCTGATTCTGTAATTAGGTCACAATTACAGACCGCTTTGCAGAAATGGATACTGCCGAAAAAATATAATCGCTTTGGTTGAAAACGTTCGGCCAAATTTCCGCGCTCCGCAGCTTTCGAAATTAGCAACCCTTTGAATATTATACAGCATTAAATTTGTCCACGTTCCGAACGCGCACGCAGAAAAATCCTTTTTAAAATCGTCAATGGTTCCATTGACCGGTCGTTAATTTTAAATACGATTTATTTTAATATTCCAGCAACAGCCGTTGAAAACGCGCTTTTACTAAACCGGTTATTTATAAATACAATTTATAAACGCATTCATATACTTTATATAAACATACTTCTGAATTTATGGAAACCGTGATCCAATTTCCGCAGATCCATTTATAATCTTGATAATAACTGCAGCAGTGAACTTGATGAATTTTATATTTTCGTTAAACAGTTTCATTGTCGTAGTCTATTTATTGCGTTCGATTTCATTTCAATTACGCTGCAGTATTGATAAACGACGATAAATAGCTCGGTTATATTCTTGAAACAAATTAATTATCTTTGCTTAAATTCACATTATTTTGTCCAGCTTCATTTTAAATACTTTGCTAATTTCTGTGCGCATTTCCTGAACCTTCAAAACCAGAATCGGATTTTCGCGTCACAATAGAGCTTCCACTATACAGACCCCAATTATACAACTGCTATTCTATCGCGATACACCCTTATCAAAGTATTCTATTATTTCATGCTCTTTCTGCACCACATTATGTTCATCTTTCGACTATGAAATAGCCTGCGTGTAATTACAGTCCGACATACTGTACACCATTGTGCTACTTGTTCGTACGGTTTAACATGTATCAGATGTAACCATTCACGCAGTACGTTGCAATTAGAGACGCGAGATAATTAAGTAACTTGATAACGACAAATTCAGTCACAGAACGTAAGCGATTACGCGAAGATAAAATCTGAACACGATAGTCATCTAGAACCTTTATAACTGATAAAAAATTCTTGCAAGATGTATTGTTGTATTTATCTAACAATTATTGCAACTGGAAGAATTTGCACGTCATTATGGAAGAATTATGATTCATAGAATTTAAATACACTTCCAATACAATTGATTGATTTTATAATTGATTATTGGCCCAACCAACACAATTGTGCCTAGAAAGTGCAAAAACTGCAAGAATAACAGATTCAGAATTATAGCAATATTACGGTCGATCCACAACGCACACCCCAATCATTAAACATTATTCGATATCGTTCAATGAATCTTTGCAGCGACGTCCGCCTACGGGAACTGCATCGTAAGTTACAACACGGTCCGTGCACTTGAATCGACGCGTAAATTATTAATAACCACGGTGAACGCAAAGAGCGGACACGTCTAAAAGCAGATCGGTGTTCGGAAAGACCGATAGAAGAACTGCCGTTGTCGGCTGATGGATCGTCAAGCAACGTTACCTGGAAACGTAACTTGGAAACGCTGTGAAATGATGGATTACCAAGGCGACTGAGTGTGATTCATAAACAGTCGCTTATTGTGGTCCACCCTATAACTGAAGTTCTACCGTGAAATTCCAAAAAGAGCGAATATTGCGTGAAAAATGACTAGGAAAGTGGAGAACTCGAGTGGTACAAGAAAAGGTGATTTCGCTATGGTGCACCTTCAAGAATATTTAAAAAAATTCAACTATGGCTCGCGATCAAAAAATCGGAAAAAATTCTGAAATATCAGTTACTATGTTTAGAATGTATAAGAATTTTTTCAGAATTTTTGTACGATGTTAAATGGGTGAAAAATTTCGATTTTTTCTTGCTACTAGTCCCTCTGTTAAGATGGGGGTTCAAATCTGGTTTGCTATCGAATGACGTATAAGTATCATTCGACTACCTTATTGGACTATGCTCTTCCACTTTTCCCCTGTTATCTCCCACACTTCTACTGAGAAGGGTTGAAACTTGATACGAGATTTTGGATATGCTCTAGAATTACGTATTACAAGTATCACTTGACCATATGGGGTTGAAACCTGGTGTAAGATGTTCTTTTTGGATTTGTCATCGAAAGACGTATTGCAAGTATCTGTCTTTCTACCTTTTTGAGATAGGTGTGAGTTCTTTTTGGATCTGCTACCAAATGACGTATTACAAGCATTTGATTTGGCTGCAGCCTTTCAATTTTTTCCTACAACTATCCTCTCCTGTAGAGATGTTTATTTTTAGATTTGCAGAATGACGTATTGCAGGTATCATTTGGCTCAAGGGTACATTTGAGCAGCTTATACCCTTCCAGAGAACACTGTGGCTTACAATTCCAAAGGCAAGCGGCAGATCAGCTAGCGGCGAACAAACATCAGCGTTATTTCCGTTGATCGATGCAACGCACCTGCGTACCCTTGATTTATAACCGGACCATGCGGCCCGTTTTAATCTCCCTTCGTCGACGTAACCGCCATGACATTTGTAATCGCAGACAATCGTCCGCGACGGATCTGCTTGCGGGCTGGACGTTTAATGACGGAGTGTTCGGTTGATTTGTCAAAGTGGCAAGAACCAGTTGGTCTCCTCGAGCCGTCATCCTCGACGATAATAACCGTGAAAAATAACCACGGTACGATAATGACGGTGCTTATGTAACGATTCCTGCCTCGTAGACAAACGCGAAACAACAGCAGGCAATTTCTCTTCGTTCTTTATCCGAGCATTTTCCAGCTTTTTCCTTCGGCCTCTTCAACTTCTGAGCGCGATCGCTAAAAACGCTCGCGATACTTACAATATCGTGTGCAACTCGCGAGTGTCCTTCAAAGCACCGCGTCGTGCTTGCGTAACATCATGAATCACGAATGTCGCTCGTGCTTCTTCAAGATCCGTTACGTGTCCCCTGACTCGTGTCGCTGAGACTGAAATGTGCTTGGCGATTAAAGAAAAGTTCTGGTCCCAACGAGTGCTGGCTTAATTTGCTATTTGCGTGCAGTCGATGTGTGTACCCTTTTGCTGACTTTCTTCAGAGGTTAACCACTATGAACGCTATTTAGGGGAAAGCTTGCAAACACGAGTGTTTGGTATATTTCTGCATATGTAGTTTTATCTTTTTTTATTGTGTGTTATACGGAAACGTTAACCCTTTGATTTTGGGGCACACACGTGACGTAAGTTACAGTTTAGGCGCAAATTTAAATCGTACTTGCACAGTGACTGAGTTTAAAATTTATTTTGCTAAATTGGTCAAAATGATTCTCAAGCTAAAAATTGATCCACAAGTTCCTTATTTCAAATTACCTTCACATATTCACGTAAAAATATGATCAAATTTTCTGAAACATGTGTTCACTTTCGTGAAGATAAGGAATTGATCTGCAGGTATATTATTTTATCTTTTTTTTATTTTGCTTTCAACCTAAGGTTAAATGTATATGTTGGTATGTTCAGTGTTAAATGCTACAAAGCGTGTGATGACAGTAACCACCAGTTTGAAACCTATAAATGTAACTTTGTACACTTGCGAAATTAAAAATGAAGTCAAATAAGTAAGCAAGTGATAAATTAATACACATTTACCCTAACGAAAATGAACGAGGATTCAGAAAGTCCATATAAACATAAATGACATAAAAATATTGTAAATAAAAAGAAGGAATTATATGATAATTTTCAGGGTAAAAAAGAAAGGAACGTATTTTGTCGCGGACTGTATATTCGCGAGTGCCGTCACGTTTCCCTTTCAGGGATCGTTTCGTACTTAGGGAGATGGAAAAACGTCTGGAAGGGCGGCACGCTGACGCGGTTCGTTGGTAAAATATAGCAGGTAAATTAAAAGACTGCAAGAGATGCTTGCTTTTAGCTGATACGATTCGATATTTCTTTCTGGCAACGCTTTCCTCAAAATCATCGTTAGTTAGACGCGAACGAGATAAAGGATCAGGTTGATGTATCCGAACAAATCCTCGGCAGCCAGCTCTCGCCCGATCGCTTGAATAAACTCTAGTGGAAAATTGAAACGTCCATCAATCGTTCTCGGCCAGAACCTGGCGAGATAGGACGCAAGACGGAGATTGATGATGTAAAAATACGCTCGATCGAGAACCAGGAGGATAAGTAACGAGCGAAAAGAAGTCCCGCGGCTTATCATTCGGTAGAGATTTCCGCGAACAAGACCTTTTGGAAATTCGTCGGCCGGATGCAACAATGTTTGCCAGCCGAGCTTTCGCGTGCCTTCCATCAACGAATCTTCCCTTTGTCTGGATCCGACCACCAACTACACACCAAAGTGCTTCCCGTTAATTGCCGTTGCTGGAATTTCCTGGATCGCGGCAACCCGTCGAAAATTCCTCGATTGCACAAGCCTTTCCGGCTTCCGACCACACCGGCTCCTTCGGGGCTCCAGACAAAGAAGGTGATAAAGATGCCTCAGCTTCAGAAGACTTCTGAGAAATCTCACAAGCTGAGGACTTATGAAACGTTTCTGATTCATTTCTTATTGTTTTATATAGTATTCGAGGAATTTAGAAATTGATTTATGTTGAGGTCGAGGGATTTATTTTATTGTTTTATGGAGATATTTTTAAATAGATTTTTATGGATACTATGATATAGCTTTGAAGGAAATCTTTTGGATCGCTTGTTTGAGATGTGTTATGTTTTGAGTAATATTTTTACACTTGATATTTTGTTTGAGGTAGGTGAAGCAAGAATAAGCTTCTGACGTTTCGGTCACTTTTCTTTCAGACCTCTAAATATGAAGTATAAAAATATTGCTTGTTAAATGAACGTATTTCGATCTCTGTTGATTTAATGAATGAATCATGGACTATTTTCTGATGTTCGAAAGTTCAGACGTTAAGGTTGAATATTTACAAAGTAGTAGAGTTTCAGAGTTTGAACATTTCGAAGTTACACAGCTACCAAAATTTTCAAGTTCTAAACTTCTGAAGTTTTGAGGAATTTAACTCTTAAGTTCTAATCTTTCGAAATTTCAAAGTACCAAAATTTTGAATTATCAAAATTTCTAGAAGTATGTAATTTTGAAGATCTATAGTCGCAAAATCTGTACGTTCCAAAAATCTGTATGTCTTGAAAGCTCAAAAAATCCCTATGTCTGAAGTCTCAAAATCCTAAAATTCTAAAATCTACAAATTTTTAAATTAATAAGATTAAGATTAATAAGAAGAATAAGAAAGAATAAGATTAGAATATGTAATTCTTCCTACAACAGCGAATATGGAGCATGCGGTACCAGAAAGTAGTATATTCCACATATATCAGACACGTGGTTCTTCATAATAGCAGTTATTAAATCTACGACACAACTGCTCAATTTAAGTGTACAATTAAAACTTAATCATTATAAATTATTAAATTAAATAATTTAAAGTATCCTTTGAATCCTTCTAATCAATCAATGGTATTTAATCTGCACTGTTAATCCAAAAATTAATCTGTTAATTTAAAAATGTGTAAGTCAGTTCGGTCAAAAAAAATACATGTTATATATTAATTGAAAATTGTGTTATTTCATACTTCGTTCAACGTCAAAAATCAATTGAGCACACTATGATCGAATACAATTCTATCGAAATGAAATGATTACAATCCTTCTGTACGAGGACAATCTGCGTTGAGTGTATAATCTAGTTTTAAATTGAAAACAGATTGAACAAGCTAATAATCGAATAACGAAAAAGAAATTGGTATTATACACTCGCTTTTATCCAATAACAATCCTATAGAAACACAATTATTACTTTAACGACTAAAAAATAAAATTGCAATCTCTATTCTGCTGAATGAACAAGTTTGATTATTTTGTTTTGCATTGCAATTCAATTTGTTCAGATTTTAAACAAATCAAACTTGCTAAAAATTAGAAAATTATTTACAAGTTGTACTGTCACAAAAATGTCATTTTCAAGAATTTTGTGAATTTTCGAGTTCTAAAATTTCTAAATCTTGAAATCTATAGGTTTTAAAAATTTTTAGATTCCCAATTCTCGAGTCTTAAAATTTTCTAGTTCAAAATGAAAAAATTCTAACTTTATGAAGTTTCAAATTTTCTTTCGAAATTTTTCCAAATTTTCAAATTAAAAAAATTACGTTAACTTTACAAGTATTTTTCGAATTTTTATGTTCTTATATTCTCAATTTCTAAATTTCAAAATTTTTAGCTTCAAAATGAAAAAATTCCAACTTTACGAAGTTTCGAATTTTTATTCCAAATTTTCATATTAAAACAATCAAGTCAACTTTTCCAAAATTTTTAGAGTTTCTATATTCTTATATTCCCAATACCTAAATCTCAAAACAGTCAATTTAAAAAATTTCCAAATTTCCAACTGCAAATTAAAAAATTTCCAGATATTGAACATCCATTCCAAACAAGTGAGAGTTCCTTTCCACTCACTAACTCAATAAAAATGAATACAAATAAAAAACGCTACTCGACAAATATCGCTTTAACATCGCTAAAACCAATAAACTTTTAATAAAAGACATTTAATTAGTAAAATCGATAAAAGTTTAACCGAGTAAAATAATTATGAAATGAACAGTGAAAGTTAAACGCGAAACACGTAACTTTTATAATCATGTGCAAAACGCACGATCTTCGAACGTGGTTTTTATCGATTCGCGATGCGAGAACGGCCTTAATGCGCTCGGCGGAACGCATCGATTATGACGGTATAGAAAGTTATGGTGGCATTAGCATAGATCCACCGTTTCCCATACACACGTGCACACATACGCGTACAGGTGCGCTAGAGAGTCGGCTCGTGCCTTCGTTATCTATGCTGACCACATGCCGCGTAATCTTCTTCATTATATCTGCTTGCCTGTTTTACATTTGCATTAAACGAAAATGTTTGCGTACGCGCGTCCTGCCGTGCGATAACGTCGGGACTTGTGCTGACTGTTGCCCCTTTCGCTACCAAGTATAACCCAGAACAAATCCGATTTTCTTTAGCGAATTTTCGAAATTTAGGAGTTAGAGGATTTGGAAAAAGAAATATACGAATTTGAGAAAAATTAGTTGAAAATTTGGGAGTTTGAAAGATTGGGAAACTGAGGACTTGAAAATTGCAAGTATGGCTGTAAAAATGTAGATGAAACGAAAAAATTTGGAAGCTTGAAAAATTTAATAACTTGAGTATTTAAAATTTTGATATTTTTGCTAGTTGAAATTTGCAGACTCACAAATTTAGTAGTTTCAGAGTTGAAAGTTAAAAAATCTGAAAGGTAGAAATGTTTAATTCGGAAAGCTGCAATTTAGAAAATTAAAAGATTTGAATATGTGAAAATTTAAAGATTAAAGATTCTAAACTAAAACCCTTGTATATAAAAATTTAGAAACTTGAGTATTTAAAATTTTGATATTTTTGCTAGTTGAAATTTGCAGACTCACAAATTTAGCAGTTTCAGAGTTGAAAGTTAAAAAATCTGAAAGGTAGAAATTTTTAATTCGGAAAGCTGCAATTTAGAAAATTAAAAAAATTGAATATGTGAAAATTTAAAGATTAAAGATTCTAAACTAAAACCCTTGTATATAAAAATTTAGAAACTTGAGTATTTAAAATTTTGATATTTTTGCTAGTTGAAATTTGCAGACTCACAAATTTAGTAGTTTCAGAGTTGAAAGTTAAAAAATCTGAAAGGTAGAAATGTTTAATTCGGAAAGCTGCAATTTAGAAAATTAAAAGATTTGAATATGTGAAAATTTAAAGATTAAAGATTCTAAACTAAAACCCTTGTATATAAAAATGTAGAAACTTGAAAGTGATCTTGAACCCAATCCTCCTCACAAGAGTCTAATTTACAAAATTTGCAAGAAGTACATGCGTCAAAAAGCACAGCTACGGACTCTTGTGTTAATTTTATTAGCTCCCGAACTCGTTAACGGTTCAGGATAAATTATTGATACGACCTCGGGTGGAACGGTCCAGATGTTCTTTTTGAACGCTGCCACCTGGCTCATCGCATCGACGTTTTTACGATCGCGTTAATGCTGGCACGTTTACGCGCGAAACGATTAATCGTGAACAGTTAAAAGTTCCGACGCTGGGGGATAACAGTTCTCAGTTTATGGGCGAGGGCGTTAAACGTTTGCCCTTGCATTCGCGAGAACAAAACGTAACCCTTAATTTCTTAAGGTATTTTTATTTATATTATGATAAGCTCATTGAAATGAATTTTCCAACCAGACATTCGGTTAATTAAGTCCTCAATTTAATCATGTAATTAAGTCATATTTGCAATCAGTCAATTGGTTAATTAAATAACACATTAATCGTTCAATTCTCTTAAATTGAACAATCAAATGATACATTAATTAATTCGGTTAATTAAATGATACATTAATCGTTCAATTGGCTAATTAAACGATACATTAATCGTTCAATTGGGTAATGTATCCTTTAAATCGGCCAATTAAATTAATTACCCAATCCATTAAATCGTTAATTAATGTATCGAGCGAACTACAGATTAACTAAAATCACGTCAACATATAAAATCGATGCATGCAATTTCTTCAAAATAATATCCATTACTCAACCAATTCCAAATAATCTACACTACTCGAATGAAACAATTTCGAAGAGACCGTTTGAACCTCAAACTCGCATTTCGTCAATTTTTAACCTTAGGCAAATAAATAAAGAAACGCTACAATATCCTCCGGAATAACAATAAATAAAAGGTACCACGTTCTATTCGCCATAATTTCCGTGACGTTTACGCGTCAGCGCAAAAATATAGGTAACCTAACGTCTCGGTTGGGTTCTCGTCGACCTGCTTTTCCCCCGTCACTATTGCCTCGTATATCCACCAGAAACTCGGCAACAAAATACGTTTTCTCTGTCGTCGGGAAAAATCAGCCACTCATACGTTCCGCTTTCGCTAAGAAATCCACATTTTCTTCCGTGCAGAGTCGACTGAGACGATATCGAGGGTTAAGGATTACCAGAGGGTGGTCCGATCCGGATTAACGCGATCGCATGATCGTGCCAGTCACGTTAATGGATTTCCTGTATACGTTCTATATTCCCAGGGAATAAATAACGCAATCCGACGGAAGAAATTTCGAAACGAATATTCGTGGACGAATAACGAGTACCAGCGGCTTTTAATCGGCCGCATCCTATATAACCGGAGCTAATTTGCTGAATTAATCGATCGCAAAGATATTGCGAGGAGGCCATTCACGGAATACGAAATTTTCCATTTCGTACGAACGAATTTTTACGACTCATCTCAATTGCATATTAAACCTAACCTGTGAATTTATTTGAACACCCAATATATTTAACACGTTCAACAGCGTGAAAATTTGAAGATAATGTTCTCAAATGTATTAAATATTATAACACTAGGTTTCCAACTCTTTATTTCAATTTATGAATGAGATTCCTTCACACATTGACAATTTGTAAAAATTAGAAAATGTCAATATAGTAAAAATCATATTTCTAATTACAGCTTAACAAACTTTTTTATTTATTAATATACTTGATAAGTAGTAACTTTAATATTCTTTGTAACATCATTGTGTAAAAAAGAACAAATCTGATTATGAACCTAGCAAACCTATGTACCTAATCTAAATACTGTACCCTTCACAATTGAATGATCAAACAAAATTCCCATTGTTTTAACAATAATTGTAAAATTAATTGAACTTTGGCTTCACTTGAAATTTTGATCGATGCAGAACAGGAGAAATTTGGAAGGAACACATTTAACGAACCGAACGGTTCCTTACGAAACGGAAGCTTTCGTTGAAACGTTTGAAATGTTCGCGAGTTAGCTTTAAGTTACGTCTGTTCAGTCAAACACACCGAGGAAACGCACATTTGCTTGTGTGGAAGAAATTTCTGGAGAAGTCAGCCGAGAACAGTAAGAGATGGAACGCGCGAGAATTGACTTGCGAGGTAATAACATTTTCGAGATAGGGAAATTCGTGCGAATACCAGAGACTCGAGCGGATATCCGCCATAATTGAATTTGCTTTGTTCTCAATTGTAACTCTTTATTGAACGCTACATCCTTCTTTCGCGTGTTTGTCAATTTCAATTCAGCGAGCTAACAGCTCGTAAATATGTAAAATGCCCAGTTTTGTGTTGTAGTTGCGGTACGAACAACTTTGAAGTTTAAGGTTATACTTTACATGAATTTGTATCGTTAATTTATCGATTTTAATGTAATTTGATACGAATAGTGTATTAAACTATAATTTATAACTGATAGAAATGTGTTAAACTATATTTCTGTCTATAATGCATGCAGAGTGCAAAATGGCGGTCGCGAAGACAGTGACTCCACATGAAAAAGTAGTTCAAAAATATAAAATACAATTTCTTACTGTGCAAATTTAAATTTAATTCATTCTGTAAATTAAAAGTGAATTTACTGTTCTACATACAAATCTTGATCTATCAATTTTAATATAATTTGGTCTAGAATTTATATGGGGTACTTCTACAGTCTATAAATCATGAAGAATTTTCCAATATGGCGGGACAATCGAGCAGATAGTGATTTTTCAATAAAAAGCAAACCAAAAATATAGAATATAATTTCTCTATCAAAATAGAACGTAAAAATTCTTCAAAATATTTATAAGAAAAATTGAACAATGAAGGATTAATAAAAATAAATTTGACTACTGCTCACATACATTTAATTACTATAATAAAATTATTATAAAATCTCTTAATTTATCTTGCAAAATTATGTTTTAACACAGCAGACAAATGAGCAAAATACTCTGAAAAGGCAAAAACAAAAAATAAACTGCAATAAACAGAACGGCGCAGCGATGCGTCATTCACAAAAAAAAATGACCGAATCGATTACCAATTTCTGCGTCGATTAAATGGAAGTCACGAAAGTGTAGCTCGTATTTCGAAAAATTTTATTCCCACGCCGAGCCGGCGCGATGTTGCGCCCGTAATCCTGATACGATTTTAATTTGTGAAACCATAAATCAGAGTGCTGGTATTGGTGTTATCGAGTTCGCATTTCGCAAACGGCCGCTATTACTTTCATCTGGTAATATAATGCGCGATAGTATCACGTTTGCATAATTAAACGTTAATTTGCAACATTTCTTTCGCTGCTTTCTAAATAAATAAATGAAAAAAAAGAGAAACGAGCAGATCAAAAAAGCTGCGGAATCGTCGAGCGAAACATGGAAGCGAAATGCAAGCCGATGGAGGAACTTCAGGCGTGAATTAATTAAATGAACGTAGATAGTTTTCAAATAGTTTCGAGCAAGTATTTCATCCAAGGTTTATCAGTTTTAATACAGTTTTTTAACAGACGCTAAAATATGTTCTAGGACTGTACATCAAGATATGATAAAGTAGGATTTTATTATAATTATTTCACTGAATATCTATAATTCGCTTTTTGATCACTTTTATCCTTACATCTGTATTTTGTTATAGCATTTAGATATTATTTATTTGAGGATAGTAAATGACTAATAGAATTTTTTGTAAATATAGTTTTAATATTTTTATTTTTATGTATGTAATTAAAAATAATTATAAGAGGAGGAGTTTCTACTAAAGATTTTGACAATTTGAAAATTTTTGGAATTTGGATATTTGGAAAATTGGAAAATTGGTAAATTGGTAAATTGGTAAATTGGTAAATTGATAAATTGGAAAATTTGAAAATGGGAAAATTGGAAAAATTGGAAAAATTGGAAAAATCGGAAAAATTGAAAAATTGAAAAATTGAAAAGTGGGAAAACTGGAAAACTGGAAAACTGAAAAATTGAAAAATGGGAAAATTGAAAAATTGGAAAAGGAGAAAATTAGCAGTTTAGAAATTTAGAAATATGAAAATTTGTAAAACGTGAAAATTTAAAACCTAAAAATTTAAAAATTGAATAAAAAGTACCAAAAATGCAAGTACCTTTGGCAACACCCTCCTAAATCCATGTTCCACATATTCGATGCCAAACGTATAACGCATTTAACCAACAAAAAAGGAAACGTACACATAAAAAAACATCACCAATGCAGCATTTATCGAGGCGTTTGTCTTAATTCGAGGCGAAATGAAGCGAGGCGGAGCAATGGATCGGTAGATGAATTTTTCAAGCGGACCGATGCACTTTTTCGCTGTCGTCGCGCGCGATTTGCTCCGCGGCGTTGAACCGCAAACGCGCTCAGCTTTCACGTTTTTCGCCAAATATATGCGCGACCGTCAAGTGCGAAACTGTACGGCAAATATTTCGTGCGTTTCCACGTGTCGCAGCTGGAAAATCTGTTTGCCGTCCCATTTGCACGCGCGTCCTGACAAATTCGAAACGAATACACGAAACGTTAATTCGCGTGTCACCGAGATCTTCGATATTGTTTGCTCGATCGATTTGCGTTGGTACTGATCTGTTTGATCTATGGTTTTGTTCCTGACAAATGTGCACAGCGTTCTTTTACTCGGACAGTTACATCACTCAAAATTAAAAGCTTTTTTGGGTTTAACTCTGAATTAGGAATTTTTTTACCAACGTAACTTATTAGCATTAATAGCAACTTTTGTGGTGTGAGTTCTTGGTATTTGATCAAAATGGAAAATTTTTTAGGTATTAATATAATGTGTTAGCATTATCAGTGTGAGTTATTAAAGTTCGTCTAAAAGTAAAGATGTCTGAATTAAAGTGGACTGTTAATGTCTAATTAATATTATGTGAGGTTATTAATGTGAGTTATTAGTATTAACCATAAGCATTATTCATGTGAATTATTAACATGAACTCACAAAATTATTAACTTGAAATTAACTAAAAAAATTTCTCACTAACTATAGTTGAGTTATTAGCATTACTAATATAAGTTATGGAAAGTAACATATTACTAACAGTAAATGTTTAAATATTTAAACTAGACCGAAATAAACATGTTAGCAAATATTATTTTAATAAATATGATTTAATATTGCGTGTACTAGCATTAGCTTTTAATATTATGTACATATTAATCCTTTCTGTGTTACATAATTATTGCAACAAATGAACGACATAAATCAAGATTTCCAGTAAATTGTTCGGATCAAAATGATACAAATGAATTTTGCACTGAAATTCGCTTGAGGACAGTAAATGCATGTTACATGAATAATCAGTTGAATTGGATAATCTCGTCATTAATGATTGTATTTGTATATGTTCATGTACTCGTAAATATGTTCATTACAACGTGCACTTTAGTCGGCTTTGAACTCGGTCACGAATTAATTAGAAGTTTAAAAGTGATTCAACATTCAGAGAGAGAAGCAAGGGATATACGATTAAAGTTATGTAATGTATTGCTAGGTGCTCGTAGATTAAATGGTTAATGTTTTATTATAATTACATCTCTGAATTTTCAATTAGGTAGGTTTTAAAATTTCCAAATATTTAAATTCACAAATTTGGAATTTATGGATTTCCAAATTTTTAAATTCACAAATTTGGAATTTATGGATTTCCAAATTTTTAAATTTTCGCAACGTTAAATTTTCATTTTTTCAAACTGCAAGTTTTGCACATTACACGATTTCCAAATTTCCAAATTTTCCAACTCTCAAACCTTCAAATTCTCAAATTTCCTAGTAACCAAACTTCCCAATTTCTAGATTACAAGATCACCAACTTTCTACATTATCAGATTTAAAAATTTCTAGCTTGAAAACTTCAAAAATTGCAAAATCAATATACGTTCTTCCAATAGGATCTTCACTCGCAAAAGAACACACAAAGAATTACATCTTATCGAGTATTTTTAGTTTATTATCATTCACATCTGGTTGCCAGAACCCCGAATCTCAGTAGTCGAGCCCCTTACTTGCAGTTTCCCCTTCGTGTCGTGCTATTGCTTGGTTTTACTACTTGCTATGGTCACTTTTTAGGGAATAGACCCACCGCATACGTCACTCGAATTTCCACCCAAATTTGTATCCAATAAAAATCAGGAACTGTCCCTCAACCTTGTTCGTCAAAATTCTACGCCCACACCGAGTCTTCATCTTGTGAAATAAGCAATCGAACAGATAGACACGAAACAGACACGAGGTTGTTCACTTTGAAACATCGGATACATAGACAAGTTGTTCGCTCCGGAACATCGGATACATATAGACGCAGTCGTTCAGTTTGGGACATCATTAACAATAAGAAAGAACATGGTGTTATACAATTATTCGACCTACAGTCCACTTATAAATATTAGAACTTCAAATTAGGATTTTGAAGTCCTAATATTCAGGTACTTCAGAGTGCGTCATTAATCGTCATTAAATATTGTGGACACTGACGTATAATTATTCTTCACGAACAACGAACATTCTTCCTATAACAAAACAGCTGTAGATATCGATTTCGGGTAAACTATAAACGACAAGGCGAAACAATTCCTTTAAACCGCCAAACTTGGCGAAATGTTCGTGGCATATATCCACACGGATCCTTCATCCTATGAAGTGAGGAATAGGACAGATAAACACGAAGTAGACACAAGGTTGCTCATGTAGACGCATTCATTCAGTTTGGGACATGCTTAAATATAAATAGGAAGCTCATGTTGGTTCCATTATTCCATCTACAGTCTACTTATAAATTTCTACTTGAAACGATATGAAATTCCTCGCATCGTTGAATCGTTACTAAATATTGCCGATGCTACGACATATACATCAAGCCTCCATCATGTGCACCTTTCATTTCGACACAAACAAACGTGGAATCTCTTCGAGCATCAAGAATTGCTTTCCATGGACGACGAACGATTCTATACCGATGTAACGCGTTTCGATCAAACAATTTAATCCCGGTCCGCACTGTTTGCGTTCGCGAGAGCAAACGGTACATTGCGCGCGAAAGGAAAAAGAAGATATTAGGCAGAACGGGGGAGAAAGATCGGAATGTTGAAGGGTTCAGAAGGAGAAGGGCAACAGAATTGAAAGCTACAGTGGAATTGTATGGAGGGAGCTTTGAAATCTTTTGTCGGGACTAGTGGAAAAAAAAGTTTCTGGACAGGAGCTCCTTGTTGTGCCGAGCTATTGAAAGGAAATCGAACCGGTTGTTTAGTCATGCAAACGCGATGCTACCGGCTGATCTCGTTTGTGTTACGTACGAAATGAAAGTTCACTGGCTGGTAAACGTTTCCTGGAATCTAGCCGATCGGACCGATTTACGATCTCAGCCAGTTTCGATGCTTACCCCTTTTGCTCAACCTGCATTGCTCGATTTAAATAGATGATTCGATGGACCGGAGAGATGCACGAAATTCGCATGAGAATTTGATTTGACGTTCGCGGATGTTTCACAAAAATGTTTCAATCAATAGTATTGTTTAGTTCAATAGAAACATGCATTTTCTTTTTCTTCAACAAACTTTTGATAATGTTAAAAATTCAACTCAACATTAATAGTTCATTATACATACTTGGCCTACGTTTTCAATCAGCACCAAAAAACAATTCAATAAAATAAGTTTTCGAATTTCCCTAACTTCTAGATTTTCAAATTAGTTATCATCACCGTTCTATTTATATATAAGTCGAATTTTGTTTCATAAAGCTTCTGATAACATTGAAAATTTAATTCATAATTTTCCCTAAAATTAATACTTGTCTGCATTTACATACTGAGATTGCGTTTTCAATCAACAAGAAAAAATAACGATACAGCAAAGTAAAGGGTCAACTCAAAGATGAACCTCCGCTTAAAAAATCCACTTACAGTACAACTCATCAAAAGTTAAAAACCTTGAGTAAATCCTTTTATCAACCGCAATTTATTATCAAAATCAAACAGTCACCGTCGATTTCCAGGTACCCGAACCCGCCGATCGATTCACCGTCGGTTAACGAAGAAAACGTTGGGCAAATATTTGTCGTCGATTCGTCTGCTCCCATTCGAAAGAAAAATATTATTTAATATTTTCCCGTCGGAATAGCGTTTAGCCAAGGACGAAGAGGATGAACGAAGCACGGAGGAGGACACAGCAGAGGTTGTTTCGAACGAAGGTTTCCTCAGGATCGATATCTCGTTCTTTTCTCGAACGGAAGGGTACGCAATGAACGAGTACGGAAGACACGGACCATTGGAGAACCTGAAATCATCGATAAGGCCAGCGGCGTATTGCGATAAAGTCTTTGGTTGCTCTGCTAGTCGAACTTTCCTGACTTCCTCGTTTGTACACTCGCTCACAATATAGACTTCCATTGAAAATTTTCATATCATTGAACTCACATCATGTGTACTTTTAAGGTTTCGAAATTTTTATTTTTCAGGTTTTCAAGCTTAGGAAGCTTTTGGGCTTTTGAGATTCTAGGCTGCTGTTATTTCGAGTATTCGAAATTTTAGGTTTTCAAGTTTTTAAATTATCGAGTTTTCAAGCTTTTATGTCTTCGAGTTTTATGATTTTTTAGTTTTTAATTTTTGGAGTTTTCAAATTTCGAAGTTACCAAGCTTTTAAGGTACCAAATTACCAAGTTACCAAATTACCAAGTTACCAAATTACCAAGTTACCTAATTATCAAGTTACCTAATTATCAAGTTACCAAATTACCAAGTTACCAAATTACCAAGTTACCAAATTACCAAGTTACCAAATTACCAAGTTACCAAATTATCAAGTTACCAAATTACCAAATTATCCTATTACCAAGTTACCAAGTCACCAAGTTGCCATATTACTAAGTTAAGAAGTTACCAAGTCACCAAGTTGCCATATTACTAAGTTAAGAAGTTACCAAGCTATCAAGTTACCAAGCTATCAAGTTACCAAGCTATCAAGTTACCAAGCTATCAAGTTATCAAGTTATTAAGTTACCAAGCTACCAAGTTATTAAGTTACCGCATTCTCCAATTTACAAGCCGTCAGTATTCAAATTTTCAAATCCCAAATTTCTAAATTTGCTACAATGCCAAATACAATCCCCAAATTTTTAAATACGTATCTAACATATGCAACACTCGAATCGTTTCCCCTAAAGAAACCAGATTTGCTATTGACTGTACCGGTAACAGATAGCTTTCCACAAGATTGTAAAAGGCGTCCACGTTCGCCAAGAATTCCCTTTGTGCAACAAGAGACGTTCGATTAAGACGGATAACGCTGCTCGATCACCGTCGGCTGTTGCTCGTCCAATTGCTTGCGAAAAACCGACGCCATTCGGGATGACGTTCTTCCTGGTAGCTGGAGAACCCATGTACTAGCAATGATACACGGTTCACGGGAATCGAGGAAGGAACTTGAGGCTTGCAGAAGTATGTGCTGAAGGACCGTGGGAAATACATGTGTACAGTATACGGGAGACATTGACAAGGTTAGGCGAATAATCAAAGGAACTTAACAAGGGTACTTTCAAATATACACTGCCGTTCATAAGTATACGGACGCAGGCGAAATATGTATTCGTTGCATAAAAGTTATTTAATTATCTGCACCAGTAAAATCGATTTTTTTCTGCGATGGTCAGAATACTGGAACGTTTTTCGATTGATAATTCTCGTTTGAAACTCATATCTCGATGGAAAGGAAGCTACAGACGAACTAAACCGAAACTGTCGAGTGCGTAGAGTTACCTCCATTCTTATCTCCATTGAGGGAACCTAAACATCTACCAACAGTTTACAAACGCTTGAAACATATCGAAGAACCCTCTGAATACGTTCTGCACCATAGAAATGAAACACAGTAGAAATTAAAATTTTTTTTAGAATCGAAGCGTTCCATTAGATTCACTTTGGACTTTGTACTTCTGGACATGAATTTTACTTTCACACTCTTGTTGTATAATTTGTACTTAAAAATGAATTCTATTACGTTATGACACCTCAAAAAAGGTAATAATAATTATTACAAATGATATGATAACCCTAAAACCTTTCGTACAAAGTTCAACTGTGTTTTATGTAACGAAACCAAGTGTCCGGATACTTATGAACGGTACTGTAACGCTGCAATTTTCATGCAAATCTGTTATATAAATTATTATGAATTCGTTCATCTAGTTAAAAATACTCATATTAATTACTAAAAACTGTGGATAATAACTATAACAAAATATACCGTTTGTTATAAACGAAATGTCTGCCTAATTTTCAGCTGCTTCAATATCGCAGTCAACGTGCTAATACTAAACAATACTCAAATACTTAAATTCGACTATTGACCCTTTAATAAATTCAGCTATTGACATTTTAATAAAAAGAACTTCATCTTCATAGCCATTAAAATAAAAGTACATTTAACGCCGATCAGTGTTAATTGTGTTTCACGAACTGCTACTTACACCCTTTTTCACGAAAGATGCTTTATCTTGAATGAACAGAACGTCTCAAAGGAGTAATCTGCGCGACATTTCTCAATTTATTATAAGGGTAGAAGCCGGCGAATAAATCGTAGCGTTTCCGGATATTGGATCCTCGAATTATTGCTTCTCCAGAGGACAGAGCTTACAGGTATATTTATTTTACGTTGCTGGCAAAGGCTACTTAGCGGCTGGTTAATGGACGCTCGAAATACGAGCGCTAGCTTGGTGGAAATTGGTAGTAATTGGTTTAAGTTCGTCGTTACAGGGACATCGTGCGCAACAATGGTACTTAAAAGGCGCGGATATGAGACTCTGCACGAAAATAGAGCGAAAAATATTAACCCTTTCGCTTATAATACCGCATCACACGCGTGACATTACAGTTCAGATATAATAAAAATTATATTTTGCGGTTGTAATTTTACACAAGACTTAATCCAAAATATATATAACATTTCAATTTTATTTATTGCAGCAAATTGACACACGTGCCGAAAAAATCAGAGGTCAAGAGATTAAACTATACCTCCATCAACGATAATTGAAGCTACAATGAAATGCTTTCAGTTTTCATTTTCATTAATTTCGGAAAGAACTACTTGAAATTAATCGATATATTGATGTAAGTATATAGCTTTTAGTAATTTAAATTGGATATTATAGTTTCATTAGAATTATTAAATTTGTTGGTTCGATATTGATATGATCGTTTCATTTCCAATAGACGAACGTATGACAAATACATTTATATATTTGTAACATACAAATTTATTTTCATATGTAATATAATATAATAAATTTATTCGTTAGATATTAAATGATCAGTTCATTTTTAATTTATACATAATATACGTATTTTTAAAAATAGAATACCATATAATATATAATATTCCGAATTTGCTACTAAGTGAACGAAACGAAAGATTGTAACTATCTTAGAAAGAAAATATATAAAAAGTATTATTGTTGTAAATCGTATATCTTATTAGCTGACTCCTTTATTTTCCACTGCTTCTTGAAAGGTGAAGTTGAAACACGTTTAGACAGAAACGTCGAAAATTGATATTGTGAAGCGTCAAATGCAAGGAGATGAAATTCGAAGTTTTCTCTTCTGCGAAGTAATACAACACTGAAGCTTCACTCGATCTTCCGGATGCGTCTGCGAAGCCATCAAACAAACAGAATTCGAAATTCTTGTGGACAATGGAACTTCATTTTGAGGACAAAAGATCTCGCTTCCAAGATGGCGGCATAAATCGCAGCAAAAGTTCAGAAACTATTTGCTATTAAAAGCAGCTATTCAATGGCCTATCACTCAAAATAATTTATATCGATAATTGAATTCCTTTATAATGTATATTATAATACATAATTTAATTTGATAGCATATAATATTTATTGTAAAATACTCAAGTTTAATTTTTATCTATGCAGACGACAGACTTACACAATTATCATAATAAATAAAACCTGCATTTTATTTAATCACAGAATGACTCAATCTTTTTATTAATTCAATTCAAAGATATTTTTCAAAAATTTAGGTACATTAAAAGTACAATGTTTAAAATTTAAAATAAACCTAAAATAAATTAAGACCTCTAAAACGCAAATAAAATCAGTTATCAGTTATAATACAAGACAACACAAAATAATAAAAGAACGTAATAAACCTGATAAATTAATATAATACAAATTTTCGTCGAATTTTGAGATCCACAATTTTCTCACAGTCCTGCAAAGTAATTTTTACCGTGACCATAAGCACGTCAAAAAAGAATTTCGTGACATTTACATAACACGCATAGCTCTATCCAGACACAGAACAATACAGTACCAGTGTAATATAGCCCAGTTACAATTCCACAAATCGAACAAATAAAAAGCACCGAACAATGAACGTCGCTGGAACACGCCACCGATAAGTTTAATCAGCAGCGAACTAGCGTAGCTATCGGTTTTCGTTTGCCACGGGACGATTTCTACGAGTGGCTGCCGTTGTATCGAAACAAATGCTACGTCTGGTCGGGTAAATGGAAAAATGGGCCAAGGGGCTCGATAGATATCCAGCGCGAAAAGGGGCGCGAGAACTGCAACGAGGCATCCTATTTGCTCCGAAAACGCCAATCACAACGTGGAAACAACACAGTCGTTTCCTTCGAGCAATCGATCATTCTATCGAAGGGAAGAAGACTCAACCCCGGCCAGTTTCCGAGCCGGGGGTGCTTGGAAAACTCTTTGAGATTACGTGACAGCTTGATCTCGATCGAAAATAGAAACAACCACCCCCGCTGTGTTCGGGTCAGACCGATATTTCCTCTACGAACTCCTTCCCTCGTTCTTCGGGTGCTTCCCCGACTATTCTGTGATGTTAGCGGACAAACACGCTGGCGTCAGCGTATTTCGGAAGCGCTCTTGTGTACGGAAAGTGTTATTTTTGAAGAGATGGCCGGTGATACGAAGGCGTTATTTTTCGGATGCATTGCCGAATCTTGTCGATCTGTTTATCGGATAAATAACTGCTGAGAGATAAGATCGTGTTAATATTAACACTTTGTAACCATTAAGTTTTATAAAGCAAATACTTTTTTAATATTTGCTGCACAATTTATTTGTCGAGAGCGACAGCTAGAACTCATTCATATCAATACTAATAACAGAAGAAGATTAAAATGTATTTTTTATTTAGAAATCATACAAATCAATTATCCTTGATTATACAAATTATAGTTGGACCTAAGTTTCAAGTTGAAGGGTACTAAAAAATTGAGTAAGGTTTCTTTTGAGCTATGAGTGCGTCACAGTGCGTCACACGAGTGCGTTCATGTGTGGAGTATGAATAATGAAATTTTGTACCAAGTTAGATCATATTATTTCACGTTAAGTTCCATCTTTCAAGTCCGTCAGGTTAGGTTTATCTTTTGAAACTATTAAGCTAAGTAGGATCAAACTAGAATTTGATTAGCTTCAGTTATATTAAATTCCATTAAGATTCATCTGAGTTAGGCTAACTAAATTGGATTATGTTCAGACAGGTTAAACTTGATTAGATTATGTTCAGACAGATTAGGTTAAACTATAATAGATTAGATTGTGTTCAGACAAGTTAGGTTAAGCTAGATTAGATCATATTCAGGTTAAGTTCAAATAAGTTAAGTTCAATTAGATTGTATTTATGTAGGTAATATCCACTTAGGTTAGATTAGATTCAATTGAGGTTAGATCTCATCATTCAAGTCTACTTTTCCTTGTTCGAACTCTAAACATAATTACATATGAAAATGATGAAAAAAACTAATTACTATTTTACTAATCACTATTTTAAAAAAACTAACTCTTATCTTAATGACACTTATCCACATTTATTGACAACTTCAAATCGGATAATTAAAAATTAACTTCTTACAATCGAAGGTTTATGCTCTCACACAAGGTGTCGTATCAACAGAATACAATTCACGGCTATATAACGCGAGATAACGTATAACTATGAGTAATTAACACATCGACTCTAAATTCTTTCAAACGTTGCAAAGAAGCACCAAGGAATCCCGTGGTGGAAAAACGAGTTGGTTCGCGAGACAGCGGCGTGGAAAAGCCGCGAAGGGTCAAATTACGCAATCAAGTGGCCAGCAGATGGCTATTTCCACGGACAGGGACCAGAGAGGACCAGAAAGTCACGGACGAATTCAACGGGCCGTCGTAATTGCACGAACACAATGGACCGTCCGTGAGCCACGAGAGACGAGGGAAGGATTGACTGCTCGCAGATTAATAACTTCCTTCCTCGGGGCAAAGTTAGAGGGCCGTGACTAAATACCAGGGAAAAGAAAGTTCCTCGTGAAACATTTACGAAGGTGCCTGGTTCCTACCCCTACCTCCGGCGAAACTTATTTTCGATCCACTCCAGCTTTTTGCAGGGGAACGAAAGTTACGGAGACGCTGTTTACCGGCTACCGTTTTCCGATCCCCTCGTCATTTTCACGTGGAAAAAAATTGTTTCATACCGTCCCGTTCATGCGAAACGATCGAAATTATAACCGCGATTACGGAATAACCCTCGTTCATACGGGGATTCTGTATTACGTGGAATGAAATTCCATGCATATGAAATGACGTCGATACGAGTTAAAGACGAGCTTCGAAGAGTTTTTGCGCCATTTTTCAAATAGGGTAAACATCCCTTTAATTTGATGACTGTCAAGATCTGGAGTAGGCCCTGAAGAGTTTTCTTTCTTGATTAATTTCATACTATTCGTACTGTTGTAATATTAATTCTATTTCATGATTACTGATCATTAACTCATAATTTAGAGTGTTACAGGTTGAGTCACTGTGAAAACGAGAACTGTAAGATGTGGTAAATGTTTCTTGTGTTTTGATACACGTTTCTTAACAAATTCAGTACGCATTTATGAAGAATAAATATTTAAAATCATTTAATCCAAATTATCTGCAATATAAATTTCTTTAGGTTAAAATTGATTGGTACCACTCTTTATTTGAAATTAAATTTGATTTCATGTTAACATCTTCAGGATTTTGTTATTTCAATCACAATCTTGCTATATCCCTACCCAGGGTTGCAGTTATAGAAATCTACAAAAAGTGCTATATTTCTATTAAATTTCTATAAAGTTATTAAATCTGAAAGTTCGCAAGTTTGAAAGTCTAAAACTTCAAAATATGTAATTTAAACTTGAAATTCTAAAATATCCAAATTCGTAAGCTTAACTCTAAAAACTGGAAAATGTCAAAAGATCTTTTTTAAAGCAAAAGTATATAACACGAAGAACTGCAGAATTAATGACACTGAAAGTTTGCAAATATTCGATTCAACGAAGAATTTGTTCGCGGAATCTGTTCAACTCACGCGTGAAATGTGAACAGTGCATAAATCCAGGAAGAGCAATAGTCCCTCCCGAAACGTAGCCGCGATAACTTGGCCCGAGACGAGACTTAATAAGAAAGTTATCGGTTATCGAACTCACTAAATCCAGCAGTTAGCGAGTGTCACGGCCCATATTGGCTCGTTTATCTTACATGCTCGACTGTCTCCGCTATCGGAGGACTATTTGATATTCTGCTCGCGAGCACAAGGCGTCCCTTACTCTCGTACCACCAGCTTCCTGAACGTTTTCAGAGAACCAGGTTATACTCGCCATTATGCTGATCTGTTTGTATCTTCGTCGATAGTTTCTAGGAAGATGCAAACTTACAGAAGTAAGATATTTCTACGTCATCTGCACGGTTCATTAAATTAACTTGCAAGCGAAATGTTTTTCGAGATAAGTGATATGAAGTAAAAACCCAGAGTTTAGATATCTATATTTGCTAATAGATTATACACTTTTTTAATTTTACGTGTGTCAATTTACAAGTTCATTTGAAATCGTCAAATTTGTTTCACATTTCAAATTTCGCGCGATATAGCTGCTCGTCATATAGTTATTGCAATTAATATTAGCTAGTATCTAAATAATAAAGTAAAAAAATAGATAAGTGAATTAATATTACTAATTTGTGCATTGCAAATGATAGAAAATTTGTAAACGATTTATCTGTTAAACATATTTTAAATTACGCGCGCAACGTCACGTGCTGTAACACAATGGCCGACTCACGAAAAATAATGAATCTTTATTAATTTATTCTCACGATTGTAAACATCCAATGAGAAGTTTGAAGTGTTGTAAATTTTCATTCCATATTTGTGCAACACTACAAAAATTTCGAACCAAATTTTATCGCTAAAAACTTTAAAATACAGAAATGAAATAATGAAGTGATATCGTACAAGACACCTTGAATATATTGAATTATACATTTTGCTACTGACCAAAATATAAGTAATTTTACGAACTCCAATATTTAACCAAGTAATATGAACTATATTCAGTATAAAATTTGGCCAAGCAATATTACGAACTATATTCATTACGAAATTTTACAAAGTATAACCAATAAAGTTTAAACCAGTAATTTCACGAACTATGTCCAGTACAAAACTGAAGCAAGTAATTTTGCGAACCATGTCCATTACGAAATCGAACAAAGTAATTTTACAAATTGTATCCACCAGAAAATTTAACCCAGTAATTTTACGAAGTATATAAAATTAAAGCAAGGAAATCTATATCCAGTAGAAAATTGAAGTACGTGAAATATCAAATTCCATAAAAATCTGTTTGTCAATTTAATCGGCGATAGAAGTACCGTGACTGAAAAGTGCAACGACTGGAGGCGAAGTGGCACGAGAACCGGAGCGACGAAATATTCGGTTAATTAAGTTGAAACCGACCTTCGTCCACGTTGTCGTTGAAACGAACGTGAAAGGAAGCGGAAAAACAAAAGTCAGCTCAGCGAGCATTCAACCCCTTCTAAATCGGTGCACAATGACCGCAAAAAAGAACGGGCCAGAAGAAATGTCGCTGGCTGCTTCGAGCCTTAATACACTGCCAGAAGGAATTAAGGTTAGCGTTTTAGGGACATTAAACAGAAACGTCGAGCTCTCCTTCGTGCAGAAACAAAGAAGCGATTACGTGAATATTTGGCGACGTCTTTCTTGGCGAACGACCCCCTTTCTTGATTTCGTATTGCCTAAACGGCCAAGTGGATTCAGCTAACCACTATTCAGTTTGGGCGAGTTTAAGAAAACAAACGATTTTCTTTATAAAGTTACTTGTAGAGCTTCTTTGTTACCCAAGCTTGTCAGCGTTCGCTACCTCGGAAACGATTCCGGTTACTTTGATTTGTGTAAACTGGAGGGGAAAACATTTGGCGTTCGCTCAAGTGGTTGTCGCACAAACACGATTTGTTACCAATTTGTTTGGAATTCTAATGGATATATTATAATAACGATGTTTGCATTATCGGGAAATTTTAGAGACATCTTTGTATTCAAAATTTGGAGATTCGTGCATTTTTAAGTCGTACAGAAATTTTTGTATTTTAGGATTTTTTTATTGTTACGAATTTTCCAATAAAAATTAAATTCTTTATTTTTACTTAATTTTTATTTTTAATGTTAATTTCATGCAGCAGATTTTAAATTATAAATTTTCTAAATTTCTAGATTCACAAAAATTCTCAAATTTGAAAACTTCAAGCTATTAAAATCTCTGTATTTTCGAAATTTCCAAGTTCTCGAGGTTCCAAATTCCCAATTGCGAAACGCAGTCACTTGAGAGCTATTATGTCCGTATTTTTGAGGAGAATTATAATTATCGTTTCACCTTGCCTAATTAGCTGCTCGGATAATTAGTACCTAAAATTATTGCCACGCCACGACACAGTATCCGTAAATATGCAAACATGGTGTTGTAATGTACGACAAGAGGGGAAGTATTTGCAACAATTTGTAACGTAACGAAATAAACGCGTTATTGGAAATTGTTGTATTAATTTGATATAATTAACAAATATTGACTGGTTACGTAGCCGTGTGCAGTGAGCATTCAAACTACTCTTAATATAGGTCAAGTGAATATATACTTCATATAAATCTGTCGATATTTTATTTGCTTTTTTGAACCATTTTTGTAAAAAGTTTTAGCAGATAAAATTTAACATAAATCGCATTTGTAACAAAATTATGAAATATGCAGCTGACACATTTATGAATGGAGAATTTATTTCAACCGAAATAATTGACCAAAAAATATATTTCATTATACAAATTGAATTCGTTTGTTAAATTATTTAAAATGACTAGTTAAACATTTCATATCGTGAACATGAAATTCTTACCAAAAATTGATTTCAATTTAGTATTTTATAGACATGTGGTCAGTAAAATTGTGTCCTAAATAAATTATCGTATTTATTAAAAAATATAAAATAATATTTATCAGAAGATATAGAATCTCACACAAATCAAATTTACCTAATCACAGTACACTGAATCAAGTGCTTAATTCATTTGTGATATGAAAAGCTTTTGCTCTAAGAATCCTTGTAATTTAATCACTGAACATAGATACGAAAACGTCCACTGTAAATGAAGCATCATAATTAATCAGTAGTGATACAGAGTCTCAAATGCACATAAATCAAATTCATCTATCTAGAACCTAATACCAAATTGATAACCAAATCACATAAGTAATTAATCAAAATCCTCCACCTTTCGCTTCAAATGAAATATAGATTATTACTCAGAAAATATATCTATCAAATTTCATATCATATCAATTTCATACAATGAGAACAATATGAGTAATTACTAAATGAACGTCGAAACACGTAACAGAATTGTATCTTCGTGGTTCAGTCAACAAACAATGACGTGAACGTAACATTATCCAAATTCAATCTTCATTTAAACTAGTCGTCTATTTGAAAGCAGATATGAAACTACAAATCAAATCTCTGATCAAATTCTCAAAATTTATGCTTCAAGGAAACTCTTGATGAAATTTTTAAAACTTAAACTACAAATGAAATAGTTAATCAGGTACTTAAACACTGTACTACAAACCAAGTATAGGTAATTGTTTAGAAAATGTTTCCACAGAATTGCATGTCAAATGAAGTTCATAATAAAATGACTCGTTGTCAAATAACAGATTAATTCTCCTGTGATTGACTGACTAATTGTCAAATGACTGATTCATCTATTATTAAACAATTAGGTCCTCACAATGAATATGCGGAAATAATAAAATCATTTCTGCCATTGTCCAGATTCGACCATTTTGACTAATCCTGATTGACCTGTTGTCAAAAGACTAAGTATTACACCTCCCAAAATTCAAATTCAACCAAAATACAGCACCCAGAATCCAAATTCAACCAAAACACAGCTCTCAGAATTCAAATTAAATCAAAACACAGCTCTCAGAATCCAAATTCAATTAAAACATACATTCCAAAATCCAAATTCAATCAAAACACAGCTCCCAGAATCCAAATTCAACCAAAACACAGCTCCTCAAATCCAAATTCAATCAAAACACAGCTCTCAGAATGCAAATTCAACCAAAACACAGCTCCTAAAATCCAAATTCAACCAAAACACAGCTCCCAGTATCCAAATTCTATCAGAACACTTCCCATCAGTTCATCCAAATCAATCCACACAATAAACGAACCATAGTCCCAAAATTGCTATAACTTAAATCTGTGTCAATTCCTATTTCAATCTATCTCCAGTCCTCGATCCTTAAATCTCAGCAGTGTGAAGGGTCTGTCACATAAAGAAAAGCAAAACTCAGTACCAGGTAGTGGTTGGTGGTTTCCCAAGCAGAACCCGTCGCATAATAGAGCTGGCTAGAGCAATACATCTTGCCGAAGGACTGTCCGTATAATACGGGGAACTATCAAGGTATTCCAGGCAAGTGCACGGCGTGTTTTAATTAACGACGGGTCCATACACGGCAGCGGTCCGCGTATAATTTCGTCCGCTTTTAGACCGAGTCTCCGGATTACAGGCAACATCGATAGTCGATTAAGTTTAAGTTGTCCCCCACCCAGGCCCTTTCATTCGCCCCGTGGCCGTGTAATTACGCGCCGCGATCCTTAGACGTCGCGACGCGTGCACCGGCGCAGAAGCCAAGATAAAGAGAAACAGAAACAGAGAGGGAGAGAGAGAATAATCGGCGATTCAAGATAAGAAGCGTGTATCGAGCGAACCACGAAGAGGAGGAAGAGGACGCGTGTGACACGAGGAGCCGGTCCAGCCAGCTACGCTCGCGACTAATTAGCGGGAATAATTAGAGGCTGATCCGCCGTGGAAAATTTCCCGTCAGCCTGTAATCGGTTTCGTATCGACTCGCCACCGCGATATCCGTCGCCAAGCGGTTTAATTACCGTCCCGGTCTAATCGGTTTTCACCGAGTTAAAAAGTCCGCCCGGTTTCTTTGCCCGACACATCGGATATATTTTTCCCGGCTACCGGGATGACTCTCGACGTTTCCTATTCTCCTTTTCTGTTCGATGCCGTTTCTGTCGCGGGATCGATAGACGCAATCGGGAATATACGGGACTTCATCAGAATTCCATATTCGTGGGAATCAACCGGACACCTTGAACAAACGCGCACGATAGTGTGAGGAACTGGCGGAACTTGTCGGTTTTATTTCGAATGTGGTTCCTTCGGACGATTTTGTGAGGATTTGGACATTTGGTTTTGGTAGATTTGCACACTCGGGAATTTGATTTAGAGAGCAGGTTTTTGAATTTGAAGATTTTGACGTTTTGGGATTTGGGGAGCTATGTGGGAAATCTGAGTATTTGATGCGATTGAAAATTTGGTTTTGGAAGATATCAATTTGCACACTTGGGAGTTTCATGATTTAGACTGCAATTTTGGAACTTGAAAATTTGACGTTTTGGGATTTAGCATTCTGAGAAATCTGAATATTTGAAAATTGAATGAAGTGACTTAGAGATTTGAAAATTAGAGACTGATAAGTTGAGGACTTACAAAATAAATTTACGAACTGATTTCTTTTAAATATGTACATCTCAAAATTAAAACTTTGCACCTTTAACTTTAAATCTCCTATTTTTACCATAAAAAATTTCATGCAAAACTATACACAGCTTGAACAATGAAGTAATAAAAAAATTGTTAATAATTCATTCGTCAATTCGTTAACTTATTCTAACATCATACAAAATAAGCAAAATATATTACAGCAATCATTTTAACAAGAAATTGTTCTCCATGCCCATTCTTCTACCAGTACCCTACAAAGCCACGTCTCATGACCATTCAAATCCCCTGTTCACTCAAAGTCCCCATAAGAAAATCCCCTAAAACGCTTGACCTATTCGCAAACAGCTCTCTCTAAAATACTCCACCCCAAACGAGTGACTCGGACGATAAACCGCCCTGACAAAACGCTTTCATAAAACCGAATTCAGCAATTGTAGTTGAAAATCGGCTTAACGAGCGGCAGAAATAAGTCACCGAATTCTGTGATCTCCTAATCGTTTCGATTCGGACCATAAAGCGTTCATCACAATGATGAACTCGGTGTCACAGCAACTTGGACGTTACAATGGGAAATTTAACAATTACAAGGAATGATATCGTTCCTTTCGATACGGACCGTAAAGGTGCATTCATTAGAGTAGCCAAAATGGCAGGGTGAGCCTTAGCGACTTGAATATTACAATGGTAGTTGTGAAATTTAACAATTACAAGGGACGGTATTGTTTTAATCGTGGAAACGTGCTCGTGTTGAGGGAACAATTGAAACTGCGCGTCGATGGAAGACGAACATCCCGGAATAATAACGTTCCGTCGGTGTGACGCGTTATGAACCGCGTCTCTACTTGGCACGAGTTACAGGCTGGCTCGTCATCGCATATTAAACGCGAAAATGACGACGTCGAAATGCACGCTTCGTTCTCTGGAAGCATTTCGAGTATTCCGTGGAACGTTCAAAACGCTTGGCTGGCTGCGGGACATTTTCCACGGGGAACCGTCATCGAGTTCATCTCCGCAAATCCTGCGGATTAACGTGCGCCGTCCGATACGCGATACTTTAATGCCCGGAATTTTTTCAAGCCCTACGGCTTAACTTCTTTCTTTTCTATTTCCCTCGCACTCTTTCACCGCCGATTTTTGTCACGGGTGTACAATTTTTCGGTTCCATCGGAACGTCAACGAAAAACGGGAAACGTAATTAACACTCGCGGTGACAGTCGGACCGGAAAGACGCCGACCGACAGTGTGCCTCAGTGATTTGCGTCGTTTGCAATTTATTTGATGGAATGTACCTACATTTTGTAAATATGGACTTCCCTGGGGAAAAACTGCAATTTGGGAGAAATGGAATCGTTCCATTTTTTTGGGAGATTTATGAATTTTTTAATTTTTACGTTTTAAAATTATTTAAGTTGGGTTTTTGGAGGAGTTGAATTTGGAGGTTTGGAAATGTGAGTTTAGAGAGTGAAAGTTTGGAATTTTAATAATTTGGGAATTTAGAGATTTGGGAGTTTGGAAATTTGAAGTAGGAATTTTTGATAATTTGGCAATTGAGAAGTTTTGAAAACTTGGAAAATCAGAGATTTGGAAATTTGTAAGTTCGAAAATTGCAAATATGGATTTTTGGTAATATGGGAACTTAGAAATTGGAAATTAAGAAATTTGCAAATGTAGAAATTCAAGAATTTTAGAATTTGAGAATCTGAGAGTCAAATAATTACAAATTACAAATTACAAATAATTACAAGTTCATTTCGAAAGAATATAATACACTAGTAAGGGTAACCAAAGCTTACAAAAAGCTAATGTACTATTACGTCAGCAGCTACAAATGTGTGAATCTCACAATCAAATAGCACAGATTCTCGAACAATTAATAACACTCGGTGCATTGCATAATGACCTCCTTTTTGAGCAAATCAGTGAAGTCAATTGTTACAGAAATACTGAGTGCATACTTCTGTACTTCTGCTTCGAGTGTCTCGGCCATAAAAAATAAGTCGGACTCTCGCTTCACAAAGATATTTTTAAAAGTTGGAATAATTCAACCTCTACAATACCTCGTCACAATGTACCATAACTCAACAAATATCATTACGTTAAGTTGTAAGTATTATGTCAAATCATTTAGAGTTCACATCAATTTACAATGCATTTACACTATCCCACGATAAAGAATCCAAACTAAACTTCTACTAAAATTGATCCAAATTTTATCATTAATTCAATCATTAATAGACGTCATCCTTAATTAAATTATCACTCCTAGAACGCTTATCAGAATTGTATGATTAATTAAATTATCAACAGGTAAACAAAAGGTATCAAAACTGCATCATTAATTCAGTTATCACTTCTATTCGTAATTATTGAAATTGTAACATTAGTTGAATTATCACTCCTATAACAATTATCAAAACTGTATCATTAATTTGATTATAATTTCTAGTCATAATTATCGAAACTGTAACATTAGTTGAATCATCACTCCTACAACAATTATCAAAATCGCATCATTAAGTCATCACTCCTAGCAAGTATCAAAATATTAATTCAGTTACTCTATAATCACTCTACTTACATTCAACAATCCCTCTACTAACAATTATCAAAACTGTATCATTAATTCAATAATCATTTCTACCAACCGCCACCAAACTTGTATCACAAATATTATCAAAATCAGTTCAAAATACACCCACTACAAATATATCACAAATGAAAATGATCCAAAAAGCCTCATACAGTTGAAATTCGTCGAATGACACCTCACCAAAAACCACGACGGACGAAACCCCGAGCGACCCCATAGATTGCACCCTTATCTCACTGCGAGACCACAATAAACTTCACGGGTGCACAATTACCGCGCAGTTGTCCTCGTGCGAGCTAATTAAACCCGTCCGGAGGACCGTGCAGCGTCGCGACGTCGCTGGAAGATGGACAACCGTCGGATTCACAGCACGAGCTTCCAGCTCGTTCGTTTTCGATATCACTAGGACACTCGATAGTCGTGGCACGCACACGGGGAGCTGCAGTTGAGGCCGGACTGTGCCGGATGATGCTGCAGCCGACGCCATAGTGGCGTCGTTAACAAGAGGTAGGTCCATTGTTTGCGGCCTAGTTCTGCCTATCCGGCGACGGCTTTCTATGCCAAAGGCCCTGCTGCGTGTCTGTCGATACTGCCACAGTAGCACGTGGACGCAATTTAAGTATTACCTCATTACGTCACGTAGCTCTCTCCATCGAAGCAAGTTGGAGGCGGCACGCTCGTGTTACCGTGGCTAATGGACAGCGTCGGGACGCGGGGACGACGCCGCGTATTTGTTATGCCGCAGGACGCGCGCCACATCCACCACCCTGGGGGATGACGTTAAAATGCACGAGGCAAGGGTGGATCGGAACTACAACCACCCGGCTCCATGGGAGGACGCGGTGATACGTTACCGTTGCACGCTTTTTATTTTTTTTTTTTTCAAGTTTAATCTGCAGCATGGAAAAATTGTAAGTAAAATTGCGTGCCACGGATAGCGGGACGAGCTCGATAGTTCGGCATAAATGAGATTTTCCTGCGACAGTCTGGATATCGTGCAGGGGTTTACGCTGATCGCCGTGTTTGCGGACTGGCCATTTTGTCATTGAGATAATTATTCGTCATATGGGGAATTTTTAATTATTCAAGGATTTAATGGTTGGACGCAGTTGGATATTTTGTAGGCAAGTTTTTAACGGAGCGGAATAATTAATGCAATACGAGTATTTCTAATTATTTCAGCTACAAAACTTGTTAAGATACATTTCTTGAAATGTTGATTTTTATGGAGATAAAAATTTAATTTTGTCTACTACACTATATAAATACAAAAGCCATATTTCGATGTGTGTCTAAGCCTCTCCATATCTTTTATATGGTTTTCACGATGTGTAATTTGTATGTACGAATATATTGTACCTTACTATACTTCATTATATTGTCTCTTGCAATCTGCCATTAAAATATGTTCAGAAATGTCACATATATTAGACGCGTATCATTTGCAGAAATGACTTGCAGTAGCAGTCTACAATCTTGAAGAAATTTTAAGTAACCTAAACAACGTAACCTCGAATCTACTCTCCATTCCTAAAGTTAATAAGGTTAAGTTCATCGCTGATCTTTAAAAACCCTGATGAATTTAACACAAACAGATCTCCTTTGCAGTATATTCAAAATGATATACCATTCACATAAAGAATATCTCTCCTAACACCACTGAAATAAGTATTTATATGCGTAGGTGTATGCACGTGAATCATCCTATACACATGTCCATACATCAAACTCCGGCTGGCAAGTTTTAATGCTTGCAAAAGGAAAGTTTGAAAGGTCGCGTGAAGAGTTTTACCAGAAGGGACACCTTCGACCCTCGTTCTCTTGAGAGAGCCGCGTGGTCACAAAACAGTTGTTACAGGGTCGAACGCCGGGTCCATTCAAAATACGTCCCCCGGTGTCGAAGCAGGATCTAATTCTGCTTTGATAATCCTTGAAGTTGCGTCTCGAGTCGAAAAGGTTCGAAACGGGGTGTCTCGAGGAGTTGTCTCGAGACCCGGACCTCCTCCTTGAAGAGCAGCTATGATTTTCTGGGTTTTATTTGGTCTGAAAACACTCTTTGGCGAGCTGCCTCGTCCTCTTTGCATTTCCATCAAGGCACCCGGTTCTTCCTCGCACCTTCTCCGTCTCTCGCAGCGGGTAACAAGTTACGCGTCGCTCGTGTATCTTCCTTTGTGCCTCGAATTTATGTATTTTGAAGGGAGCCAGGCGAGTTTTCGCCGCGGCAGCTGCCGGCTATGAGCCTCGCCCGATCCTCTGTTACGTGTACGAGTTTATCTAACCGGCCAAATGGAGCGTGGCGATGCTGTTCAACGTCTGCCGCCCGGAATCCCCCGTCGATGCGTAACATTGTTCCCGGTGCTGTTAACGGCACTTCAGAGATGTGCACCGCTTCGTTCTGCTACGTTTTATGGGCTTCCTGGTGGCTTTTTCAACGTGAACGCTAATGTTCCTCCTTTTAAACCTTCTACAACGAAGGGAAGGTCTTTAAATGAACTTCACTTTTTCCTGCTCAAAGTGCTGTTATGCAAACAGTAGGTAATACGGTACTAGGATTTGGTTAAGACGAAGTACCTGAGTTGGTGTTCATAGATTCCCTTTGAAATCTCCTAAATTTTTTTCAAATTCTTTCTGAACACCTTAGGTTTGTTATAAGTTTGGATTCTATCTTAGGTACTCCGTGGTTCCTACTCTTTAGATACTGTACTACATGAATTTCACTCAAATCTTTTTAAACATTAGGAGTATCTTCAGATAGACTCCCTGAGGTACAAGTATCTTTAGGTTCTTTTCATATGTAAAAAGCTTGTAAAAATCTACGTTTCTCAAGACTAGCATATACTCCTTAAATCGTACGTTCTTATCACATCCTTCGTTATTAGTAAAATTATCATATCTTAAAACTGTGAATGTAAAATCTGCAACAAAGTCCTACCAACGATAAAATTTACATATGTGACCTAAACGTCCACATATTCTCGAAGAGATTAAACAACAGAACAACGTAAACAATGAAACCTCCCAACAGAATATCCTGTTGGCGACATCTTCGCCGAAGCTTTCAGCTTAGAAGGCGGCAAACACACAGGCTGTATTTGAAGATTACAGAACTAAAGCGTGAAGTCGATCCTTTTGAAAAATTGTTACACGGGTCCCACGAGCTATTCACCGTGATGGCATTGCGAGGCTGCTGTCCCCGGATTCACTGAGGAACGTGCCCGGCAAAAGAGAAGAGGAGAAGATCCGCGGAAAACGAACGAGTTCTGTCGGCGAGATACCAGAGAAGAATGTGTTTAGTCATCTCCGAGGCTGAAAGAAATTTCGTTCCCGGGAGATTCAGAAACGTTGGAAAATGTTGAGGCCAGACTTTCCAGCAACAATGATTCAGACACTGTTTCACAAATAATTTACCGAGCTGCGTCGGTGTTATTCTACGATTCTGTTCATTTCTTTCCTATTTCTGGCACAATGAAATGTAATTATGGCCAAATAGAACTATTGCTACAGAGTCTCGAACAGTTTTCGATGGAAAACGTATTTCAAATGCAACGCTGCGTTCTTGTTGTAGGTGAAATTTCTTCCTATTGAGGAGTTCTGGATATTTTGATTTTAAAATAAAAAGTAGTAAAACATCAGCCAGCTTCCCTCAGTTTACAACTTCACACGTAAATTGTCGAACAAAGTATTGCACAAAGTAATTTCGCGTTAATCCAAAGAATACTTTTGAACAAAGCACAGAGCGAAACTCACAAACGATAATTAACCGCGTAATTACATCGATACACAGTCGATCAAAATTATGCACGTGTTGAATTTACACCTGGCAGCTATTTGCGAGCTATACGGACCTGTGTGTATGTGGTCGATCGTTTCCTGAAGTAAACAACGATGCACACCAACGACGTTTATGCAACACACGGGACGTCACAAAGTGTATTTGATCGCTCTATCGCGAACAATTTAAACATTTGATTTGGTGGACGATTTATTAATTCATTGAATCCCAACATTTCAACATTCCTAAATTACTATGTGTACTTATATTCCTAATACTATGTATTCCTATATTCTGGTGAACGATTGATGTACTTGGTGCTAGTATACCCCTATATTTCATACATTTCTAAATAAAATGTCTCTAAATTTTCATGTTTCTTTATATACTTAGATCTTGGGAACTATTAGGCTATTTATCAATATTTCTAAATGTCTCTAAATCTCCTTATCATTATATCTACATCTTCAGGTTCCCATACATTAAACTCCCCACATTCAGTACTCTGCATTCACAAAAATGTGATTTATTTGAATAATCAAAATATTTCTCATACACGAAAAGAAAATTACATCCGATGAAATGAAAGAGTAAAAAATGAGAAAATCCCCGCGCAGATTTTTTGATCAAAGAATTCCTGATATACCGTACAGGTATATTACAGACTTTCACGCGATTTGTTTGCACACACAACACCATTGTTAAACGAAAGTGAATATCGATCTGGTCCGTGGTATCGTACGAGAAATTCGAGTAACGAATTCTGGAATACACCGTGGGGGCCAGTATTTTGTCTCTCTTTCGACGAGCGTGTTTTTTTTCCCTCGTCGATTCTATATAGACCGAGGCTAAATCAATTTTTCATGCAAATAAGGGCTGTTCAGAGCTGGAGAGCTCGAGGATTTTTCGTCCATTGATTTACACCCGTTTACACACGCTTAAAGCTACGCCCGTTGATTTTTCACCGCGAAATTCGCGCGGGAATCCGCCCGTTACCCGCATACGTATCGTTAAACTTGCGGGACGAGGATATTGATTTAATTTCGACAAATACGGTGGCGCCTTTACTTTCAACGACGACGAACCAATACCGTTGCGCCCGCTTCGCTTTGACGCTCTCCTCTTTTCGGACGCTCATTATGATTGTAAATTGTAAATTTGCGGATGTGTTAGAAACGTGTGCCTTTGTAGCGTAAAACCATTCCCGCGGAAATTAATCCCCAGTTTTAAACTGATAAATTCCTTCGGGCAGAATTCGCTGTTTCGACGATCATATTCAGCTGGGAAGTTTGAGTAACTGCGAGCGGTCGAAAGTTTTGTCATAATTTATGGCCGTTATGGTATTTATGAATAATGATATATTCATTACGATAGTTACGAATAATGGTATGTCTATTACGATATTTAGGAACTATGATATATAGCTATGGGTAATATCTTTAGTGTGGCAGTTAGAAACAGTAGCGTTATCGTGATAGCTGTGAGTAATGATATTATAGCATTTATTCACCATATTCTGTATGACTGTTATGAGAAATTTTCAGTATGATAGCAAATAATTATTACGATAAAATAATGATATAGCATTTATTAACCATATTCTGTATGACTGTTATGAGAAATGATATTTTCAGGATGATAGCACATACTAGTCATTACGATAGAATCATATGTGTAGTATTTCTAAACAGTGATACATGTTCAATATGTGAACAATGACATATTGCCCTAACTGTTCTACACTGTAATAATCGCAAATAATTACTATAATAGATATGAATAATATATGTATTGCAGTGATTGACGAATTCTTCCCAATATTCCAATTGTATTTTATATAATAGCAAATGCATTTTGAACACTGTCCCAAAACTCACTTAGAATTATATTTTGACGATGTTACACAGCAAACTATGAATCTTTTCAATAAATCTTGTTTAGACATAAAATCTTTTTTCATGTATTTAATGCACAGCTTAAGTATGTAAAATTTTTTTGAACACCGTGTACATATGTAATTGCAATTAAACGGACTGGCAGTTATCGACTGACAATTTATGGACTGGCAGTTAGACAGTCGCAATTAAAAAGATTGGTAATTGTATAGTCAGAGTTAAAGGGATTGGCAGTTATCGGGCGGCAATTAATGGGATGGCAGTTATCGAGAGGCAATTAATGGAACTGGCAGTTATACAGCCTCAATTATAGGAACTGATATTTATACGATATTTTAGGATGAACGTAACGGATATGTGAACAAAAAATCATAGAAAACTGTACTAGACATGATGTATACTTAGGAATAGATAAATGAATCACATAAACGATATCAAAGAAATTCTCGAAACTAGTTATACATTTTATTTGAATGTACCGATATAGTTTTTACTATTACTTAAAATGTTTATATAAGCTTTTCTCTTTATTATTTCCTGCAACAAAAATGGAAAACGTGTTTTTACTTGATTCTCCATAAAATGTTTAACATTACTTTCGTTCTGACTAATTAAGAAAGTTACCTCAGAAAAATGCCATAGCTTTACTTGTCAGAAACTAAATTTGGGTCGAATAGACTTATCCTTCTCATAATTCTCATTTCTATCTCTAAACGATGACTGACAAATAGGTCAAGCGTAAAAAATGTTTTCGTCCCCGCTCGTTATCGTAACTCGTCGCATTTCCCCAAAATGGATGCAGGACCTGGTATTCATTAGAAAACCAGTCGAACGTAGCCATAAATTAAGTAGCTACCGTTATGGTGGAGTTCGAGGCGGTGTATGGCGAAAAAGCGATCCGCAACAAATTGTAACGCTCGGAAACGTTGGTTCGCTTGCCGCTCGTAGATCTCTCCTTTAAAAGAATCCCGCGTGGGTCGCTATGAATTATAGCAGGCGAAAAATCCAAGTTTCTCCCTGGCTCGCTCGAATGCGCGAAACAAACGTTCCATTATAACAAAAGCCATTGTACTGGGGCCACCGTACGAGCTATAGTAATCGTTTTACGATAGAGCGCCGGTCAGTGTACCCTCGTTGCTTGTCCAAACTGGCAATATATTCTTGTTCCAATAAGCGACCACGTTGGAAACGTCCATAGACGTTGCCTTGAAGAAAAAGCTCGCATTACGTCGCGTTTTCAAACGATGATGCGTTAATCCTCGGTTCAACCCTTTTTAGAGTGGGTAACCCTTTCACGATCGATCACTACCTTTTTCAATGAAGTGTTATAGTTTTCGCTTCATGTAAATTTAAATGGGTTTATGGAAGATGTACAATCATTTTTTATAGAGATATTTTATACAAATTCAGATAATAAAGTTTAGTGAAATGAAACAGATCTATTTATATTTGTTATATTTCTTTTATAGAAGGTTGTATTACAAATAATGAGGCAGTAATAAATTTACAATAAACGATTAATTATAGAAATTATTGTATAAAAATGTATAAGAAACCATCAGAAATAACTGATCAGATCAATCACACCCTGGACTGAATATTCTAAAATATATCCACTGTAAATTATTCCATTGTTCATGAAATTCAGCTTTAATGAATTTTACATACATTCTACAATAATATATTGTACCTATTTAAAAAAATAGTGGTGCTTAACATTTGTAAGGAGAAAAAGAATTCACTGGTCAGACTGATTACACTCTGAACTGAATATTCTAAACCTGTTCCACTGTCATTCACAAAATTCATTTAGTAGTATGTTTACTTTGGGGTAACTTTTGTCCATATCGCATAAAAATTTGATTTATACTTTTCAAGTTTAATTTAAAATGAAACAATCTGAAAACATGTTAAATTTTTATGAGGAACATCGGTGACCTCAAATGGAACATTCTGAACTAACCGTTTCATCATAAAATGAACTCGATTTCACTGGATTTTGTCCCAGAAAGATATGACGTAATTAATAGTGTTTATTCAGTATGATAGCGGTATACGTATTTCAAAGCGATTTCTCACGGTACTTCAAGTCCGACAATTTCAGGTTTCAAACAGATCAAAATACTGTACAATCCCACTGGTCTTTATCAACGGAGAAATGGATCTCCGGTTGGAAACTCTCCAAGAGGCTCGCAACAAGCTGTTTCCATGGCCGGATTCAGGCTACAAGAACCTGTCGCGTTTGCGGTCACAAAACTATCACAAAAGAACCAAGATCTTGAACTTGCGGTGTTGAATCTCGCATCAAGTGTTTCAGTTTACAACATGCACGAATATTCAAGTTAGATCTTTCGGATTTCGATATATGTTCTATCGTTTCAATGTAAACAAGAAACAGTCATTTTCCGATATTTGTATTGTAGATATCGATAGTTTTGTTTGACACCTGCTCCTCTTTTATTTTAACAGTGACAACTTGCATTTAATCAATTTGTTTCAGCACTATACAATTACAGATTGTACAGTACCGATAACTATCCGGACACTTGGTTTCGTTACAAAAAACATAGTTGAACTTTTACGAAAGATTTTAGGGTTATCATATCATTTGCAATAATTATTATTATCTCTTTTGAGGTGTCATAACGTAATAGAATTAATTTTTAAGTACAAATTATACAACGAGAGTGTGAAAGTAAAATTCACGTCCAGAAGTACAAAGTCCAAAGTGAATCTAATCGAACGCTTTCGATTCTAAAAAAAAATTTAATTTCTACTGTGTTTCATTTCTATGGTGCAGAACATATTCAGAGGGTTCTTCGATATGTTTCAAGTGTTTGTAAACTGTTGGTAGACGTTTAGGTTCCCTCAATGGAGATAAGAATGGAGGTAACGCTACGCACTCGACAGTTTCGGTTTAGTTCGTCTGTAACTTCTTTTCCATCGAGATATGAGTTCCAAACGAGAATTATCAATCGAAAAACGTTCCAGTATTCTGACCTTCGCAGAGAAAAAATCAATTTTAGTTACTGGTGCAGATACTTGAATAACTTTCATGCAACGAATACATATTTCGCTTGTGTCCGGATACTTATGAACGGCAGTGTATATTTGTTCACGTTAAAATGTACTGAAATAAAAATTTTCAACATAAAATGAATGAAAATGAATGATATATTAAATATATTATAGAAATCTTTCTAAAAAGAAATTAATCCTTTTCGATTTTGTAATATAAAATTAGAATTATGTGGAAATTGAGCGACAATGCACTCAATAAAAAAAAAATAAAACATAAAAGTTGAATATTGGAATAACTCCTGAAGTCAAACAAATTTGTACAATTTTCACAAAAAAAAAATATGGATTGTTGAAAATGAGTTTCATTTTGATAAACATGCTTTTTTTAAATATTAAAAATTGTAGAAAGCAGCAGAGCAAATGTGTCGAAGAATGATACTATGTTAGTTATTTTAAAAGATTTTTATTTAGTTGTGAAAAAGAAATTTCTCTTAGTGTTTGACTAAAAATTAACAGCGAAAATTTACAGTAATTGGTACAGCTGTTCGTGTATGCAAAACTCTGCGTTCAGAGGATTAACAAAAGCCCATTCATACGTTTAAAAAATCCACCGATTTCAATGGAACTTTGCGAATGGAATAATATTAGGTTGGTGCATATGAAATGTGGAATTTCTGCCAGTGTATAAAATCGCTGGAAATATTTCAGCTAGGTACATTGTTTTAGCGATTGAATAACGGCACGATATATGGATAAAGCTACATATGCTGTTATTTCTACGTTCTGCTCGGAAACTTCTGTCAAAATCCCCCTTTTTTATGTTTTTAATCGCGGAGGTATTTTTGAAATGTTTAACTATTGGGAATTTGCGGGTTTAGACATTCGGAGATGTGGAGAGTTGCAGATTTGAAAAAATGTAATTTTAGGGATTTAGAGGTTTGGAGATTAGGAGGTTTTGGATATTTGAGAAATTGGAATTTTAGAAATTTGGGGATTTGCAGATTTGGAGATTTGAGAAATTTGGAGGTTTGAGAAATTGGAATTTTAGGAATTTGCGAATTTGAAGATTTGGAAATTTGGAGATTTGGAGGTTTTGGAGATTTGAGAAATTGGAATTTTAGAAATTTGGGGATTTGAAGATTTGGAAATTTGAGAAATTGGAATTTTAGGAATTTGGAAATTTGGAAATTTGGAGATTTGGAGATTTGAGAAATTGGAATTTGGAGATTTGGAAGTTTGGAGAATTGAAAATTTGTCAATCTAGAAAATTAGAAAAGTAAAAATTTACCAATTCAAAAATTCCAATAATAAATTCTCAAATTCTAAACTTAAAAATTTTGAAAACTAGCAAACTTATAAATTTTTATAAATTTACCTAAATAATAAAAAAACCCAATAAATTGAAAACCTGCATATTCAGAATGTTAACAGAGAGAATCCTACTCGTTATGTGCCAATAAACAATATTTTCCGAAGAAAAACTGCGACAGTCGTAAATTCATTTTGCGACTGAATAATTCGCCTAATTGTAATACTCGAAATCGCGGAAGATTTATCGGAAGAACGCGTGATACGATTATTGGCTCGGTTCTTTTTCCTGTCGTCCAGTCAGCGATGCATTATGCTGTTCGAAATCACTGCTCGATGGGCGTGTTTCACACTTTTGTCGATTACAGTCCTGTGGGAATCGGCCGATGGTTCGTCATCGTGTCGTTCGATGTGCCCGCAGAGATATTACTGCCAATCGATGAATAGAAGTATGATTGGGACGAATATAGTTGCATGATTGCAATGTACTTATCTGCTAGATTTTATTTGTGAGCATTTTTTATTTTGCGACAGTAAATCGTTTGGTGTTAAAGACAGTCTACGATCATCAGTTTGTTATACATATGTACACATATGTTAAATTATTGACGTACCAAATTAAATCGTTAAAATTCTTGAATTAATTTTAGTATGTTTTGTACGGTGAATTTCTGAGTTTACTGAACTATCAGTATGTTAAAAATAATAATTGGTACATGTGTCAAATGTGTGAATATATGTAACATATGTCACATATGTTAGAAATGTTGAATCAGTTCTCTGAATATGGTAAATTATTCATACGTTAAATATACGAGATTGTATTTAAATATTTAAGTATGTTGAATATGTTAAATTATTAATTTGTCATATGTTATACTATTAACATGTTAAATATGTGACACTATTAACATGTTATATATGTTACACTATTAGCATGTTACATATGTTGCACTATTAGCACGTTAAATATGCTGCACAATTGTCATGTTAAATGCGTTAAATTGTCAGTCTGTTAAATATCTAAACTTATCCATAAACATATTAAACATATTTAACATATTAAATTATCGACACACATGTTGAATATGTCATATTAACTACATATTAGATACGTTCGATTATCAATTTAATATGTTTCGCACCATCATCAGTAATCATAAATATCACAATAACCATATCATTGTTCATGAATATCGTAATTCTTGCAAAATTATGTCTGTCATAATCACATGTATCACTTCTCATAAATATCACAGATACTACTGTTCACGTGTATCATAATAGACATATCATTGCTTGTACGTTCCATAGTAGACATATCTGCTTATAAACATCATGACAGACATATCATTGCTCGTGACTATCATATGTATACCATAGTTCATAGGTAGAACAGTAATATAATTTCTTCCTTGTAAACTTACATTAAACTTATAATACACCCTATATAAATCTTTTGCAATCATTTCACCCAAGTAATACATACTTTGGTCCCAACCCTGTTGAACGTCCTGTACACGCAAAGCTTTAATATCGATTACCTCAAATACAGACCCAACTCGATACGTATCCTTTCCACCGAAAGTTCGTACAACTATTCCAGAAAAATTGCACATCTCATAGTGCAATCAAGTCTGATCATTCAAAGCGAATTATCGCGCGACGATTACAAGGTATCAGCGTCTCCATCGGGATCTCGTCGCCCTCATTCCAGATGATCCAGAATCAGGACAGGAAGGGACACCGTAACGCAATTACGGTCGTTTACGGTTTTGTCACGGCCATTCATCGAGGGATCGCAGAGCAACGAGTTGACGAGCTCCTCGAACAAGCAGCCAGCAATGATTTCTCATGGGAGACGAACCCCGACGACCAAGTATCCTACCTCTCCCGTTCTCTGTCCATCCGACATGATTCTCTCCCTCTACGGGGACCTGGCTACGAATCAAGTTCAAGCCACGGTATGTCGGTACACGCGGGAATTTCGCTGCTTTGCTTGTCGAATTAATACCGGGAGCGAAAGAGCAACTGAAAGCTAGCCGATTATCGCAACCCTTCCACGCACTGATTGAGAAAAATCCTTGGGGGTTAAGGACGCGGTGTTTCCTTCGATCGCGGTCGCAATTAATATCCGTGCGAACGCGAAAAACCGTAAAATGGGAAGAAGAGTTCACTACTCTTCTTCTTTTTCTCTTCCTTTTTTCCAACCTTCGGCTTGCAACCGGTCTCGAGTGTCTGCGGGTAGCACAGTATCGAGTGTCTGTGTGTTACGCTGTGTTGGCTAGCTCGATTTCATGGAATCCGTGTTGTCTGGAAATTGGACATGAGCTTTTCGGAATTCTCTGATTGACGGTAATGGAAATTGTATAAAATATTCAAAGAAATAGGATTTGTTCGGAATAAACGAAGAAGCGTAGAAGAGTATGAAATAAAGCAAGAAATATTCTAGATATTCAGACTTTCGTTAGAAATCTTCTATTTCATTGGTATCAGAATAAAATTTATAGATTTTAGGAGGATGATTAGTTTAAATATTAATGTTAGTGTAGAATTTACTAAGCTTCCAAGATTCCAAATTTCAAAATGCCAAATCTCCAAAATTTCCAAGTTCCAAAATTCCAAAATTCCAATATCTCAAAATTCCAAAATTCCAAAAATCCAATATCTCAAAATTCCAAAATTCCAAAATTCCAATATTCCATACTACCAAAAGTCCAAAAATCCGTCGCTCCTCAAATCCAAATCTCCAAAATTAACAAATTTTTAAATTCTAAAATCCCGTACCTCGATAACATCAAACTTCCTTATCAGCATAATCCAAAAGCTGAAAGACATCGACGCGCCAAACCATCAACCCAGCAAAGAACTAAAATCTCAAAGTCTCCAAATTCCCGAATTCGAAGCTCCGAACCTCCCAACATCCGTGAACTTCCAAACTTCCGAGATCTCAATATTCCAATATCCCAAACTTTCCAAACATCCCCGTACCCAAACCCCAACATCAAATATTTTCAAACAACCCCATTCCAAAATTCCCCAGCAGCCACCATTAAACAACCATACTCGTAAACTCTTTCTCGACCAAATAGATAAAGAAAATCTGACAGTCAAGTATCAAATCAACGAATCGATACAGTTCGAGCGAGGCTACGGGAGCAACAGGAAACAGGTAGTCAGAGTTGAAAGGTCGTCGAGACTGGCAGAGTAGTAAATCGATTCTTTATTCTCGGCAGAAACGGAGACGATTTCATCGTCGTTTACGCGCTACGCTTCCTTTATGCTGTTCTCGGTTCTTATCGCAGCGCGTTGTTCAGCGTCGCAGCAGGAGGGCTCCGCAAGGGCGAAGGGCAAAACGAGTCGCGCTCCGGCGATCCGTGTATCCCTTTTATGCGGAACGGGCAAAGTTGTCCGGCGTCTTTGTCCGCCTACGTCAGCTGTCTGCCGTCCGTTTGTTCCCGGATAAATAAAAAGGAGTCTACTTCGCGAAACGTTGAAGCGGCGCGCGCGATGGAAGACGATCGTTTGTCTCAGCGACAATGGCGCAGGACCCGTTTCCCGGAAAGGTGAAAAACGACACGATGTCTGTTCACGACGGAGATAACTCTGTATGCGTGTGTGTCATCTTCCTGCAAATGTGAGTCCGTTGTACGAAGTTGATTGGTTGTTATGAGCCGTTTTGTGCGGAGTAGATTGGGCTGTTTTTAAAAGAGGGGTGTCTTTGTAATTGTGTAGAAAAGGGTGCTTTTTTTATGATCTTGACATGGGATATCAAGGTTATTATGACTGTTCGTTATGTATGTCATTCGGTGTTAATTTCAGAGGTTTGCAAAAGTAGGTTTAGTGCAGTAATTATTTTATTGAGTACTTCAGTTCGGTAATCTTGAAATATGTCATTAAGGACATCATTTTGAACTTCTTCCTGTATCTGCGATCTTTGATTTCAGAAATATTTGCAAAAATATGTTTAATCTTCCAATTATTCACAGGACATACTTGATGCAACATAAGAAGATTTTTGTGATTCTGAAACATATTATCAAGGTTGTTGTTCTGGATAATTTTTCTTCATATAGTCTTGTATATCCTTGCATATATTTCCTTGTATAATATATCTAAAGCACTTCTCAGTATTTTTACAAACAGGAAAATCGTAGAAAGTAGCAAAAATATTTTTCCATGAACATATTTTAGAATAAGATCTATTTATCCTAAATGAATCTATTTAAACACACCTACATCTAAATCTATTGCTCAGTCTCATTCTTCAAACCGAACTATTATTTCATCATAACGAAGCTCCGCTAACAAATACCTCAATTTGTAATGCGACTGACCGTTCAAAAATAAAAAGAAGTAAATTATTAGCCGAAGAGCGTAGTAAATTTAACGAGCTCGCCATTAATGCTCGCGAACGAACCTCCTTAAATCCTCAACTCCGAATCGTGTGTGACGTCCGTTCATACGTCAAAACAAATGCGTTAACATTCGGTTTGAAGGACATTCGAGTTATTACTCTTAAATGCACGATGTCTAGACGCATCGCAATTGACAGCCGGTTGTAACAACCGATGAATAATTTATGCCCACCATACGTTATATGGGGCGTTACACCGTGTACGGCTGCGCGTACGTAAAAATGAAAAATTTACGAACGCGACTTCGAGTCATTAGTGTCGAACCGTACTTCGAAAAAGATATCAGAATAATATGCAGCTGTGTTAACTTCGACAAAGTACCTAATTATCGGGGCATGCAGCCTTCGGGAAGAATAATAATCACGATTGCAAATTATCGTGCCTGATACAAGATGCCATGACGATTTATGAACATGCATGTTCCCTGTCGAACGACCGTGAGAATAATGTGATTATCCGCGGGAATATCACATGGAATTGCTGCTATTTTTTGCTTACGAAACATGTTCGTAACGAGTGATTATGTAAAACCGTGTTGTCAACGCGAAGTGGTTGAAGCACTTTGAAGTTCAACATTTTAGATCAATTTAGTTTTTATAGATGTTAACAGAAGCAATCTTGAATGTGATGATAAATATATGTTGTGTTGATTGAGAAAAGAAGTTTTATATGAATATCTAAGTTGCTGAAGAATATCATTAAATAATAACGCCATTCAATATTATACGTCATTTAATATTTTGATATTAAATATTTTTGTATATACCTGATACTTGAAAATGTATTCAAATAATTCAAATAATACAATTTTTAAAATAATAAAATATAGACAAATATGTGGAACTTTCAAGTTATGTAGGTTTGGTCATTTTGATGTTTGAAAATACAGAAACTTGAAGCCTTCAGGTTTAGAAATTTAGAAATGGTAGATTTTCTGGTTCAGAAATAAAAATGCTAGATTTCCAAATGTAGAAAAGGTACAATGCTAGATTTGAGGTTCAGAAACCTAGAAATGCTATTTAATTATTATTTAATTGTAGGTCTAAAGGTATAGACATGCCATATTTTTAGGTTTAAAGATTTAAAAGAATAAGCGTACCTGGTGACCACATAAATAAAAATCAGTTAAAAAATAACCATACCTGAACAGTCTACATCTAGATAAAAATGAATTGAAAAATAAGATCATTTGATTTACCAGCAGGTAAAATAATTTATTTCCGTCTCCATTTATTAAACTAAAACATCTACGCATTCAACGCTTCTAGTAGCACTAAAACGACGAGAAACTTTCCAGTCTCCACGATACCTATTCACAAACTTCCAACCCCTTCAGAGTGCTTCAACTTCGAAAGAATTAAATTACAAACAGACCGTCTTGGTAGTACCCCGAGTTTCCCCGTTTAAAAAACCGCGGGCACCCTCGCGAAACCCTCAACCCTGACTCGTGAAAGGAAGACAGTTTTCACTTTTCTTCGGCGCTTCTCGCCCCTCGTCTGAACTTTCGTTCCACGGAAACGCACAATGCCAGCAGATTCAAGTTCATCCGCGTAGTTAGCCTGAAAAGGTAGGACGAGACGTCGGACGATCGTTAAGAAATCGTCTGGTTCCCTTCAGCGACCGCGGGTACCAACCCCGTCCGAATCTTTCACCCTTGCCGGGGTGTTTTCGTTCGCCCCTCTCGAGGGGTGTCTGTCATTGTGAACGGCGGATAATTACGGCTCATTAACAAATAGCTTTCTTTGATGTGGAAAGCAACCACGTGCTCGTTACACGGGGAGGGTTCACCGGTCGGGGGTGAGAGAGCCATTCGGCGGAGGGGCGAACAGGAAGTCGGGGATATAAACGAAGAGGGAAAAAGGACGTCGTCGCGGTGCTTGTGGACGGAGTGCGAGAGAGAGAACGACGGGGTTGGAGGAAGACAAAGGATGAGGGAAAGGTAGAGTGTCGACGTTGCGGTCTAAAAAAGAACTCGATCGATATTTCGTGCACCGTGGCAGAATGCAGGCGCAACCCTCCGCGAACGAACGAACCGGCAGGCTCGCGACAAAGCTTTTTGTTTTTTTTTCTCTTTTATTTTTTTAAGAGAGAACGCGCGAGAAAAGAACGCATCCGACGAACAGACACGCGCTGCGCACCCAGACAAGCTACACCCTGAAGAGATGTAGACTTGCTCTGTCATTAAGATTCCAAAGTAGATGGATACGTGGATTTGCGTAATTCTGCTGTTTTTTCATGGTTAAAGGTGTCGATGGGATCACCTTGGGTTCACTCGGAATGTAGATTTAGTCTGTCATTAAAATTCCAAAGTAAGTAGATGGATACGTGGATTTGTGTAATTCTTTTTTTCATGGCTAAAGGTGACGATGGGCTCACTTTGGGTTCACTTAGAATGCAGACTTTGAGTGCGATTAACATTCCAAATTAAGTAGATGGATACGCGGATTTGCGTAATTTTTGTGTTTTTTATTGTTAAAGGTGACGGTGGGTCAGCTGAGAGACTGCAGTCCCAGGAAATAGTTTCTCTTGTTTCAATTGAAAATTTGAAAAACCAGAATGTATTGTATATACAATTGAAAACTTCGAATGCATAGATATACATGGTATATACAGATGAACTGTACCCGAGGAAAGTTTGCCATATTTTTCCTCTGAACGCGGATCCAAAACAAAGGACACCAAACTACAGTTCGAAAGAAGCCTCCAGAGAGTTGAAACGAGTACTTCATCTACTTACATCGCATCTTAAAATTATTTCATTTATGACACCTTTTAATCATCGAGATTATTTCGTGATGTAAAATATAAAATTATAAAGAAATATGTAATATCCCTGAAACTCATCTTTAAACTTGAGATCTTGTCCGATAAATGTCGGTCTCTTTAACTGTGGTTATATAACTGTCAGTACCATTTGCCGCCTGATAACTGGCATCATTAATCTATTAGCTTGATCTCTGAACTATAACTATACAATTGTCAATTCCTTTAATTGTAATTACATAACTACAGTCCCTTTAACTGTAGCTATGTAACTACTAGTTAATTGATGCCCGATAACTGTCAGTCGTGTTAACTGCCGCCCGATAACCACCAATGTCATTAATTACCGCCTGGTATCTGCTAGTCTAATCTCTTAGCTGTGACTACACAACTGTCAGTTCCTTTAATTATAACCACATAACTGTCAGTTTGTTTAACAGTAACTATACGAGTGATGGTCCCATTACTTGCTGCCCGATAACTGACAGTTCCATTAATTGTCGCACGATAACTAGTCCCTTTAACTGCGATTACGTGTGTATGGTATTCACAAAAGTTTTCCAAGCTTATACTGTACTGATGTCAAATAGATAAAGAAATATAAAACATCCTATAACTTATAGGGAATATATAAGCATTCATGAGATTTATGAACGAAATTCGTGTAACAGGTTACAGCACAGTATCATGTATAGTATGTATTATAATTCTCAATGATATATGATTATATGTCCTGCATGATCCTACATGATCAATGAAATTTATCCTATACGTTCAGTAACAGCAACCTCTCGAAAGTCAATTGAATAATTTTTTCTCTATTAACAGTCCGACTGGCAAATCGCTGGGAAAGAAGAAAATAGGAAGTGAAACGATTAGAATAGAGGATGTCAGGGTCGAGTTATCCGATGGAAGGGAATCGCTTTGCGTTATATAATAACGGGAACGTCATGTTGGTTTCGGCCGCAGGTGATCATCGGGCGATAATAGTATTAATACATCATTGCCGCGAATACTATGCCTGGCTGCTCTCTGATTGCTCGCAAGCCTCGGCTGCAATATGCGTTTTATCAACGGCGTACCGGTCTGATAAATAAACGGCCAGGAAAGGGATGAGCGGTCTCGATCGGAAGATTAAGATATTACCGTTTATGACAACGCGATCGATAGGATAGCAAAATAACGCGACGCGATTTTATCATCGCCTCGATCTCTGCGCGGTCCGTTGTAAATCGCTTTTAATCGGTCGGCCGTGTACGACGTGCAAAACCCCTTTTATGTAACACGATCGATACAACGTCAGTCACGTGTAGTTATTGTGTGTGCAAACGGCCTATTCAATCGAACGGATTTGTACATTATATCAGCGACTTTAATTGACACGTCGGATTACCGGTAATAACCGGACGGCCAACGCGCTCATGAAGTTGCCTAGCTTGTCGCGAAAATATCGAAATAACGCGGGATATCGCGGACACGTAATTGGCTTATAAAGTTGCTATTATCGCGGAATTACGATGTGATCGGTGTGCATCAAGGAAAAGCTTTAAAACCGTCGGACCAATGGAAGATTACCGGTTTAATTCGAAACGATGCAGTTATATCGATCGATTGATCGAAATAAAAATAACAGTGGTTTGAATCTTTGACTGTGATTCTCGAGGCACCGATGAAAGATTCCTACATATGAACAATTTCGTCACAAACGCAGTTTTTCGTATGACAGCAACTTTTTATATGATATAACCTTCTTCAGCAATTTTTTGTACGACGAAGTCATAGTCTTTAGCAACCTTTTGTATGACATTGTGTCCAAGTTTTGACTAGGTTTGGTGATCAAATCCTATGTGTCCTAATCCTAAATCTCATTTCATCACTTCGTTGTATGATTTTAAGCGAAGTTTAGGATTAACTGTATACTTTTAGCACTGCATTAATTACAAGCGCCATTTTCAACAAGATGTTGGTGTAATAACCAATGAAACTACATGATGCAAACTGTTATACACAACAAAACAGAATAACAGATTAGTATGATCGAACGGTTGTCAAATAAAAGGGGTTTGTAACAAAATATTAAAATAGGTTTTCCGACATTTTATATATAAATTTACTTTTCATTAAAACCGAACATTGATTTGACATGCAACAGTGATCTCTTGTTTATTACACGTCGAAATGTTGTAATTGAAATTGCTTATATATTTTCAATCCACAATCAACGATTCGTGTGTACAATACAGAAGTACAGCTTGCGAATATTAATGTAACTGTATATTCTGTGATATCAAACTTGTTAAAATAAATCGGAATCATCGATCGAAATCCCTTTGTCCCCAAATACAACATGAAATAACTCAATTCTTTTCGATACAGAGCGTTTTAGTGGCCCGTTCGATCACGAACAATGTTATAACACGATAATAGTTCTAATCCACTTGTATCCCGATCAGAGCCAGTTTAAATTTCAATACCTCGAACAATCGCACATCGATCTATAGCTATGAATGGTAGCTAAACACGTCATAAAAGATATACGAGATATATTGATCAACTATTTGATCAATAGTTGATCAAATGAAACCATATATCATTTATGACAATCGTTAGTTCTCAGAATTCTGTCCGTATAATTACGTAGATGAAAATTTCTACAATTTCGATTTTACGAGGCACTCGGTGTGTTATTGTCAGAATATACCGTGGTTATCGCGGTCTTAGGTATAGTATCGTTTGATACCGAAGAAACGAAGTAGAGCAGCAAAACTTGTCGCCGGAGTCCGGTATCTCCTGGCGAGAATCAAGATTCCTTGGCTACCTTCTATTCGCTGTCTCTTTCCTCGATTCCACGCTATTATTCTCCTTGGAAATACTTGGACGGAAACCAGATAGCTACCAGATATGACATGAACAGAGATTTTTGATGCGGATACGAACAAACATGTAGGTAACGTTTTTAAACATCTCGATTGGAGAGGAAACGTCTGCTTCTGATATTAACACTTGATAAATATTGTACCATTTCTATTACTGAAGAAGTATATTTTCTGGCGATAGTGAAATTGGAGATGAACTTAAATTTTTACTGTCATTTCAGCCATTTTTATATCATAAAATTTTCTGCACTTTCGTTGAAATGTTTGACACATTTTGTTAGAACAAACGTTAAATCAACTCACTTTGACTTTTTAATAAAAAATCATGAATTTGTAAAATTAAAAAAAGCAAGAATTTTACTGTTAAAATAAATGTAGCTTGAAATAAATTATACTTTATTTTAACAATATACAATTTCTTTTAACAATATGAATGACTTAATGTCACAAAGTTTCTCTCAATGAAAAATCACAACTTTCCAAAATAAAAAGAGTAAGTGTAATAATAAGAGTGAGAGTAATAATTTTATTGTTAAAATAAATATAGCTTGAAATAAATAATAACTTGCGAATTTCATCGATACAAAGCAGATATTTTATTTTTACTTAAACCGACTTAGAGCTTTAAATGCAACGTCTACACAACATTCGCCAGACGGCGAAGAATAATTTCCATTTAAAGAGCAGCCATTTCACGGTTCTAACACTCGAAGAAACTAATTTACGCCACGTGAAGCGGTCGCGCGAGAGCAACGGAGATCTCCGCCGAGTCGCTAATTAATTATCGAGGATGAGTTAATTTCGTTAAAGAGGGTCCTTCGACGGAGTATCATTAATCACGAATGACGTACAGACAGACCCGAGAATATCCTTGCGTCTGGGGAACGATTTTCCATGGAAAAACTATTCTTTTCACCGCGAACAAGTGTTTCACAAAATTCGATGTTTGATGGAAAATCTGAAAAACTCATTCGCATTTCAAACGGTGTCAAGTTTTAGATATTCATAGTTTCGCTGGAATTTTTGTTTTTGAACGGAGTCATTATCATTCTATCACTTCGTATTTACACTTTACAAAGCGTTGCAGAGTTCAGCTTGCATTCGTTAATGTTTTGTGCATGAATTGTGAATAATGATAGAGATTCTTCTTTTGACATGTTTTACGGAAAAAGAGCGTAGAAATATAGAAATGTAAATTTAAGAGATTTAAAAATTTGGGAACTGAGAAATTTGAAAATTCAGAAATTTGAGAGAAGAAATATTAAGGTTTTAAAATTCAAGTCCATAACAGATTAAAAAATTAATAAAAGTCTGGTTCATGTCAGACGCAAGCTGAACGTGTCTGGAAAAATCAGGGGATCAATGACCTTGGCTTCTTGTTTGTACAAAAATACTTTAGGGAAACATAACTTTAAAGGATCTTTATTTTTAAAACTTCTAAGAATATTGCTGCTTGAAGTTTTAACTTATCTTCGACTTTCACTTTGGACAGACCCATGCTTTCGATATGGTTTATATCAAAGTGTTTTATGAGCTGTGCTTTCGATTACTGTATGGGTGAAGCCAATAAAGTTATTTTTGAAGCATGTGTACTTAAAAATGAATTATAGTGAGCTTAAATACTGGTTATTTTTATAACTAAAGTTGATAATTCAAAAGTTCAATGAATGGAAAATGTAGAAGTTGTAGAAGTACAATATTTTCTAACTAGAAGGTGAGAATTGATAAAATTCAGAAATAGAGAGAATATGTATGTGGAAAATTTGAAAATATGGAAAAATGAGAAAGTTGTATGAATTGTAGAACTGAAATATTGAGGGATTGAAGAGCTGAAAAATTGAAGAAATGCAGAATTGACGAATTGGAGCATTGGAGAATTGGAGAATTGGAGAATTGGAGAATTGAAGAATTGAAGAGTTGACGGGTTGACGAATTGCAGAATTGAAGAATTAGAGAATTGAAGAGTTGACGGGTTGAAGAATTGCAGAATTGAAGAATTAGAGAATTGAAGAATTAGAGAATTGAAGAATTGAAGAATTGAAGAATTGAAGAATTGAAGAATTGAAGAATTGAAGAATTGAAGAATTGAAGAATTGAAGAATTGAAGAATTGAAGAATTGAAGAATTGAAGAATTGAAGAACTGGAAAATCGAAAAATTGAAAAATCGAAAAATTGAAAAATCGAAAAATTGAAAAATTGAAAAATTGAAAAATTGAAAAATTGAAAAATTGAAAAATTGAAAAATTGATAAATTAAAAAATTGAAAAATTGAAAAATTGAAAAATTGAAAGAATACAAAATTTGACTCCAGAAGAACACAAAAACTGATCTCCAAAAATCACAAGTAAAAAATCTGCTCAACTCGTATCGTCATTTCTTGTCGTTTCCCAATTGTTCCTAAAACGTGTAGGAATAACTGAAAACCTATTACTTCCACAAATATTGTTACGCACCTCACCCGGAAGCGTAGGTATTACTATGCAAATTTCAATTAAAAAATGATAAATACAAATTACGAGAAGCAAAATTACCCAATTTTAAACAGCGAAAGAGAGTTAAGGTACACGTAGCAGAAATTTTTCAGTCTCATCGCGTGATTTCGCGAGTTCAGTATGTGCATAGCGGGGATTTATTTAAATTTTACACGAAGCTGGATTGCTGTTTAATTCTCCATGTCGACGGGGCGCAAAAATGTTGCGGGAATATTGTTGCCGGCGAAGAGTGGCACAGTAGCCCCGGTTGAACGAGGGAAAATTTTGAAAAGCGAACGGACACGAAAGAGGCGAATTTTCGATCGGTCGGCCATATTTCGATCGAGTTAATTTGCTCAATCGGCTTTAACATTCGTTCTCGCCGAACGGAACATAATATAGGTAATTGGCCTTCGATTTCGACCGTTTAATTCCATTCGTTCCGTCGAAAAAGGTGATCGAATCGAATCGGCCGTAAAGCGTTCTATCGAACAATTGAACACGCAGTGTGCCAATTAAAAGAAACTAATAAAAAGAACAATGAAATTTCCAATAAATACAAACAGACGTTTAACATCCACGTCGCTAATTGAATTATATACATATATATATTAAACACGAATACGTCGAATGAGTTATTAACGCGAAATATCTTTTATCGGGATTATCGAAATGACCTTTATAAAATGGATTTATTATTTCATTATATTTTCGTTATTGCATTTTTAGTTGTTTATAGGTTAATACGTTTATGACCATATTTTACTCGTTCTTTATATGTGGGATATAAAACAGTGTGAAAGTAATTAAAATTGAAAATCAATTTTTGACCATAACTTTCGATGAAATTTTTACAAGTTTTACATTAATATTACTCATACAAGTATAGCATTGATTAGTATTATTGGGAAGAAAAAATTTGTTAGAATTACACTTGCTGTCTTAATGAAATTGTAATTATATTCACACTATTTTATCATGTTTATTAAATTACATTTACTCAAATTATGTGTATAATAAATGTACACAATAAATTAAGGAAATGTACGAGTGCAACTGAAGAAAGAAAAATTGTCAAACTGCAATAAAAATGACAACAATTAAAATAAGTTGCCCAAGAAATTAATAACTCAAAATAACAATCATTTACGTACTGTCGTAGTAATTTACCTACATACTGTAATTGCAAATTACAATCAAAAGATTTCAAAAGGAAATAACAAGAAAAAATAATAAAATTCAGCTTTATACTTCTATCAATTTTTATGTAAATTGTCCTGAAATACATAATTTGTAATGATAGTCCAATAAAAAATAATGGTCGGAAAAATGAATGAAAGTACGAACTTTTTCAATGAAATATATTTATCTTAAAAAAAGAGAAAAGAATTTTGCTTTTTACAATACATTTGACGTTATGCTAACATTGGTAACATATGAATAAATGTATACAAATATTAAAACGTGACAGGTTGGAAACAATGGTTCGCAGATGCTTTTAAAACAACATTGTAAAGTGTTATGGTATTTTGTATTTGGTATACATGAATGCAATTGTACTTTTCCAATTTTCGCTGTTTTCCTCACATGGACACGTGAGATACAGTATCAGAACGCGTGATGAATGATAACGATGCAAATTGATATTCCACAGAAATTCAATTTCACTTTCTGTGAATAAAAATAATTTCTCGCATGAAATGATACTTTATTCAATTTTTCATTGACGAAATTACATAGCATAATAATGCCGTTAATTAGTGTCAAATAATGTAGCAATAAATTAAATATATACAATATACAAAACTTCATTTGTATGTAAAATTTATTATAGTGAATTTTTATATCTTGGATTATTAACTTGAAATTAGAAATTAAAAATTATTTTTCTCACGAAGTACTTTTTGTTATCAATTCTAAGTGAATAAAGTTAAACTAACCATAAGAAAATACTGCAATAATAAATACAATAACAATGTTAAATAATCTCGAATCATACAAGAATAAAATTAACTGAACATTTACAATTTCTAAATCTTGATACAATTGATTTATGGCAGAAATTTATTAATAATCACGAAACATTAATAAACAAAAAATGTATTAATAAATAGTGATATTATTTTTTATGTTTTATTTAGTGTATTATCTGGTAAACTTAAAAAAATTTCATGATAAAGTGTACTCGACATTACTCAAGAAATGGCGACAATCTTAAGAACTCGAGTTCTCACAAAATTCAACTTGACAATTTTGAAGAAAAGAAAACTTTCGACAAAGGGTAAAAATCCTATTTCTATTGTTAACAAAAATGGAATTAGCCCCGTAGCCCAAGATCGCGTTCAATCTTGCCCATCGAAACTGATTATCGATTAAAGAGGCAGCCAGACTCGGTCATAAAGTTTCCCCTGGCTGGTCCCGACGTCTCTGAAAACCAGATTTCAAGCGCATTCTGGATTATCGATCGGCCATTCTGAAGAGTTTTTAAGCCGTTTCTAACAAGGCTGCTTCGAGCATAACAGAAAAAAAAGAAAGAAGAAAGAAAAAGAGGAGAATGGAGAACGCGAGGAGGAAGAAGGACGACGGAGAAGTTCCGAGGCGATGGGTTGGGGTCTTTCAGTGAGTTACTAAAAAATCCCTGGCAAGGTAGCTCGTAAAACAAAAACGGAAGAAAGAGTTTATCGACAAAGAATTCACCCGACGAACACAAGTTGCTTTCATTGAGTGCATCGCAGCAACGCTTCCAGTTCGAAAGAAGAACAATATCGTCAAGTGCTTCCCTTGAAATAATACCTTGCTCTGCGAAGCGTTTTCGATTAAGAAGCGAAAAGAAATCAATAACATTGGTGAGTATTTCTTTTTTTTATCGTGTAGCAACGATTCCATTGTTAGGTAACTAGATACATGCAGTTGTTATGCTCGATAATTCCCTGCGTTTGGGGTATTTAGAGAAGTGTATTTCAGTTTAGATATTTTTCAATGTTCTTTTAGATTTCGTGAACAATTTCAATCGAGTGGTGAAAATGTGGTATGAATTTTTAGATAGATCTATATGTTGCTAAATTTTTATGTTATGAAGTATGTAGTTAGGATCTAAGATCACCTCCAGATGATTGTATTGGTAAATACTTAAATCTTCAGGTTTTCTGTTTTCAAATAATTATTCTCAGATATCTAGATCCGAAAATACCTACATAAGTTCATCAAGTTTGAAATTATGTTTAGTTTTATCTTCAATCGCACCTTTCTTTGGACAACTAACTTCAATCTTGAAAATTATTTCTTCTTTTTCATCAAAGTTTACAGAACTGTACAACAATATAATAATACACTTAATGCAAGGCTATTTGTCAAATTTTGGCTGGAAACTGTAATTTCAAAGTAATGTCTTTCACGCGATTCTGAAGTTTAGAATGGAAGAAAAGATAATTGTTCAGGCTGAAGTTGCTACTTTGAAAGACTTCAGTCATTAAGAACAGAGACCTATAATTTTATAAAAGATACTTCCATGACAAAGTAATTTTAAACTTCCTAAAATCTATTATAGCAAAGAATCAGACATATATGCATATCAAAAATTAAAATATTCAGTTATCAATGGTATTAAGTATATTTCAACATTTTATTTCATAAAAATGAAATATTCATTTTCACAGCCAGCTGTTCCCAAATTTATGGAATAATAAAAAATTGTATTACATAGTTATGGTAATGACAACGTATTGTATGTTTGATTCAAGCCAAAAATAAAAAAGACAAACTTTTTATTAAAAGTTCGCTTCTTTACCTAATTGAAATCGTTCATATTCACTGGGTTAGGACTACAAGCAAATATGACAAAATATTGTGAGAATATTAGGTAAAATTTTCTGCCTACCTAATCAAATTAAACGTCTTAGCAAAGTATTTATTAATTAAAACCGAGAGTAATAAACAGTGGACTTTATTACTCTCGCTCGTTACTATAATCTGTTATTCGATATGTAAGAACCTAATATTGTTGAAGACTCGTCTAACAGCCATTAAACTTGAAATCTATCATTCTAGGTTTCACACGTTTCTTCAATAATCTAATATATTCCAAGGACGATATGCAAAGAGAAGCTTCAGTAGCTTTTGCCCGCAGTAGATCTCAAGATACGTCGATGACAAGAAACAAGATACAAAATCAGAAGTAAAGATAGAATTCAACTAATCGAATATTTGGAAAATACGAACATATATCACTTAACGTATCAATCACTCATCTTGCGGCATATAGTCTAATGAAACTTGAAATTCATTATTCGACAAGTAATAACCTAATATATTTCAAGGACGACTTTCAAAGAGAGCCTCCACTAGTATTCGCACGCACTAGATTTCAAGATACATCGATGAAAAGAAACGAGGTATGAAATCGCAGGTAAACGTCGATTCGGTTGGTCGAAGATTCAGAAAATACGAACGTGAAGGAATCCGTTCCCAGAAGGAAAGTTGGTCCAGCTGGTGTATCGGCGATACGAAGACCGTTCGATTACGGTGTACCGAGCCGTAACCACCAGGAGACGAAGTTTGGCTTCGACGATCGCTGATTGCGTGGCCGACTGTTGATTACTCTCGTCGCGCTCTCCCCGCGCAATCGATTGCAAAACTTTAATTAAAGCCTGCACCGTGACCGAAACGACGAAAGCCCGACGATAACGCGGCTCCTTCCTTATGTACACACATAGACATACGCGTGAGATTTCATAACATGTGGGACACACTTCATTGATGAACGGGGAGAATGGAGAAATAGTGAAAGGTATCGAACATTTATTTATTCAAAACCATTCTTTGAAGATATTTATTTTTAAACTAATGGAAAATAATCAAAAACTTGATTTTTAAAAGCAATAACTGACAATTTTAAACTGAACTTCATCTCGAAATTTTAACCCTTTGCACCCCTTAATTTTTTTTACTTACAAATTGCTGAATTTAGATAAATCAAGAAAGAGGTTTTCAATAAAGAATCTATTTATCTGAATTATTTATAAGATAAGTGTGATGTGTGATGAATAACTCTTGACATAAGAGTACAGTGAGTTAAACATATTTTTAATGAAAACCAAATAATTCCTCATTTTCATTTGAATCTCGTGAATAAAATACTTTCTCTTAATCTTCCCTATTTCCGTTTCAGTAAGCACGCTATCTCTAATTGCCATAACTCGCTGATTTCCGATGAATTCGTTTGAAAACGCCAGCACTTCTGGAATCTCTTCAATTTATCGATCGCAAAACGCGTAACCGTAGCCTAACCCGAATGCAACGAAATTAGGGATGATTAAAACTAGCTGGCAGAAATTTTCCCGCGTTCCAAGTCGAACAAAAATGGCGCGAGAATTCAGTTACCGTCAGCAATCACGTTCAAGTATTCCGCTTTTGTTTCGCGTACAACGTACTACGTACACCGTAAACGCGACCATATTAATTATAATTTTCACCGTGGAATGTGGGGCGAAGGTTCTTTATCGCCGCAGAAATTCGGAGTAATTTCATTTGAATGTAAATTATATCAACCGTAACGTGTCTGAATACATATTGTTAACAACTTCCCGCCATTTCCATTCAACGTACAATTCAATGAACCCACTCTCTCTTTTTACGATGAATGCTCCTTCGTTTTTCCTATTCTTCTTTGCCTCTTTTTTTTAATTAACTTCTCGTTGAGGCACGGCACAAAGGCACGTAACCTACGGGTTATAAAATTCTGACGATTTTTCGAGGTTATGTAGGCCGCCATTTTGTATGGTGGCTCGCGCGTGTCGAAAATGGCGGCGTGAATGTAGTTCGCGTAATTACGGCGGCTTTTCACGCGAAATGTAAAACGAGCTGTTTATTGTAGCAGAAGCTCGGAATGATTTCAAATTGAATGCAAATTGTGTCACTCAGAAGCTAACTAACGTTTCAACGAAATTTCCATTTTCAAATTACCGTGTATATAAAAGGCGTTACCGTTTTACAATCAACGTCTCCGTTTCTTTTTTTTTTAAACAGCTCGCTAACGAAGTTAATCTGTTCACTTCGCGAGCAACTGGATAAGTTTGAATTGGTCGGCGTGTAATTGTATTTTCACTGAACTGAGGACGTCGGCTGGAAATTGTTCGTTACGAGAAGTAAATCGATATCGCTTTTATTACGAATGCATCGGTTCGGTTTAATAATTTCTTATATGAATACTTCATGCGACGTTACGCTGTTAATAAATTTAACGTAAATATTAGATTCGAAATTTCAATATTAAATCCACTTATTGCTTAGAGTAATTCGGTCCATTTAAGTGCAAATTGTTCTAGTATGTTTTTAGTGACAGGAATTTGTACAATGAACGAAAATCCAATTTCACCAGTAATTTTCGAATAATTACTATTAGATTTTATTAAACTGGCAGTAATTTATTATGTATTAGCGCGTGAAACGATTTCGATCTACTTTATATCAGGCGCGCTTTGAAAATATTTGCAGCTTAAAATTTTCGAAATCAGTTATTTTATGATCAACTGTGAGATTTATTTTATACTATGAAATTTAGGCGTTTGTAAATGTTGATAAAAAGTTTTGTGATGGGATTTTCACCTAACTTTTCTGATTTAGAAGTTTTCAAGTTTTCAGATTAAGTATATAAACTTTTAAAGTTATGAACTTGTAAATTACTGAATTAAAATATTTTTCAACTATATTATTTCTGAATTTTTATATTTTTACACTGCTGAACTTTTTTCAAATTTCAAAATTGTCAAATTCTGTAATTTCTAAATTTCTCAATTCTTAATTTCAAATTTGTAAATATCTCAGTTTCCAATTTCCAAATTCCCATATTATCAAATTTCCAAATCCCCACATTCCTTAATTTCCTAATTCCCAAATTCCCTGATTTCCTAATTCCCTGATTCCCTAATTTCCTAATTCCCTAATTCCCTAATTCCCTAATTCCCAAATTCCCAAATTCCCAAATTTCCAAATCTTCAAATTCCCAAATTTGCTTAATCCGAAATATCAAAACTTGCAACTCATATCACTTCTCAAATACGCAAATATCAAAATTCATATCTACAAATCTCACCAAACTTCCGAAACTTTAATCCCTCACAATATCCCCATCACAAACCTTAAAACCCTCCCAACGAACAAACCCCTCCCCGAGAAGCATCCAAAACGTTTCAAACATTATAAAATTAGTATCAACAAAGCAGCGACGAGCGAAAATTTCATTAACAGTACGAAAGTCGTATCTCGCAGAAAATGCAAGACTGCGAAAGAACAGTGAAAGTTTTCGTTCACCGACGTAAAAGTTGGCGTAACCGCTTAGTTTCTACCGGGGGATTTGTCTTCATTATTACTAATCACCTATTAAAGTTTACGTCCGGCGGGCTAGTTAATAGTAAAGAGGACGAGAGGGATAGCTAAGAAGCCGATGAAACTTTCAGCCGGAAAGTTTTCGGTGAAACTTGCTATCTGCTCGTCTGAACCAACAGAGAGATAGAGAAAGAAAGGGAGCCAACAGTGTGCATTCCACTTTACTTCGCGTGCAAATGGAATTTGCGGCTAAAACGAAATCTCGATGATTAATTCGTGGGATCCCACGTTCCTGCGCACGTTTACTCGCTTCCTACCTGCGTCTCTTCTTTTTTTCGCGTTATTTTATTATATCTTTTCGTCGTGTTGCGAATCGTATTTTAATGCGAGCCGCAATTTATTATACGCCTTCTCCATTGTCCGTTTTCTTCCGTCTCACAATTGCGTGGATACATGGCGGCCTGTTTAAACGCAATAATTTTCAGCGAGCTTTCAGTAACTCGACCCTCCTGTTCTGTATTACGAGGACCGTTTAAAGCGGAGAGAATAACGTGGGCTTTCTTCGAAATGTGCCAGAAATTAACTGCTGATATTCTTGAACATGCAGGTACTTTGTGAACAGATAATTCTTAATTGGGACGATTCGATTAAGTGGTAATTTATATTTGACGAGGTGGATCAGGATAGTTTGTTTTATGTGAATGAAAGTAGTGATATCGAGGAGGAAAATTTAGGTTAGGTTTTCGAGTTTTATGGTTTTTAAATCTGGATTCTGATGGTTTAAGAAACTTAGGAATTTATGAAGATTGATTATAGAGAAATTTGTAACTTTTCTAAACTCCGCTCGGTGATATTATAAACTTATCGGTGATATTATAAACTGCAGAAACTTAAAAATATATAAATTTGTAACTTTTATAAATTCTGCACTATGATATTATAAACTTAAAACCTAGAAATTGAAAACAATTTAAAAATATATAAATTTGTATATTTTCTAAATTCTGCACTGTGATATTATAAACTTGAAACATAGAAATTGAAAACAATTTAAAAATAAATAAATTTGTATATTTTCTAAATTCTGCACTGTGATATTATAAACTTGAAACACAGTAATTGAAGAAATTTGAAAATATATAAATTTCATGTTTTCATAATTTCAAATTTTCACATTTAGAAATTTTTGATTATGGGAATTGTGAGGTATAAAAATTTAGGAGATTATGAATATGGTAAGGTTAGAAATTTATAAACATCAGAGTGTGGAAATCTAGGAAGTTGAAAAATTGGAAATATGGAGATTTAATCATTTGAACATTTATATAGACATTTGATAATTAAATTTATGAATATGGGCATTTGATAAGTTGACAATTTCGAAATTTCGAAATATAAAGATTATGAAACAGCTGAATTTGTGAATTTTCAAGTGTAGAAATTTACAAACTCTTGAATTCCCAAATTCCCTAATTTCTAAATTCCTAAATTCCCAAATTCCCAAATTCCCAAATTCCCAAATTCCCAAATTCTAAAATTTCTAAATTCCAAAATTCCCAAATTTTTAAATTCCAAAATTCCCAAATTTCCAAATTTCCAAATTCTAAAATTCTAAAATTCTAAAATTCCCAAATTCCCAAATTCTTTAATTTCCTGATTCCCTGATTCACTAATTCCTTGATTCCCTAATTCTCTGATTCCCTAATTCCCTGATTCCCTAATTCCCTAATTCCCTGATTCCCTAATTCCCCGATTCCCTAATTCCCCAATTTCCTAATTTCCAAATTCCTAAATTTCCAATTCTCTAAATTTCCAAATTCCCTAATTCCCTAATTCCCAAATTCCCAAATTCCCAAATTCCCAAATTCCTAAACTCCCAAACTCTCAACCCCACAAATGAAAAGCCATCAAACCAGTAAATTTCAAATAGAGGGAAACTATGCACCACGTTATAATTTCTTTTGAAACTATAGGTAGTTGAATGAAAGCAATCACGACAGCAATCGCGACTTGCACAGCTATATATTCATGAGAAATGAAGCGTATAAATGTGCAAGTAAAATGTGCGGAACTATGAATGAAATCCATTAACACGTTCAGCGCCACGTGGGTCACTGGTAGCCCACAACGTTTATCGAGAGCATAGTTTCAGTTAAACGAGAAAAGTTACTTTTTAGTTTAACTTCGAAACAAACTACTACAAATGCAAACCGAAAGCGTACATTTTTATTCTTTTTGCTGCTAAAAAAAGATCATTAAGGAACTTGGAAAGCCTGTGCTATTGGGGAGTTTTTATAATGTGCAATTAATATTTATTAATAGTAATTACAAATTGTAATTACTGTATGAAGTGTTAGATTGAAAAAGTATCGACAAAATATTGGAATAAAAGTTGTTAAATTATTAAAAGTGAAAATGAAGAGTGACAATTAATTAAAAAGTTATGTATTCTGTTTGTTCAGGTAATAAAGCAATAAAATTAATAATATAGCTAGGAACACATAAATTAATAATTCATATGCAATCACCATATAATTGTAACAACTGTTCTACATAATTGTCATTATATTATTAATTTGTACGAATTCCCATTTATTATTTATTGCATAAATTAATAGTTATTAATAATAATTATTACGAATTAGTAACATAACGATAATTAATATAAGTTAGTATAATAAGAGTTAATATGAATTGATAATACAATGCAATTATGTGGAACAATTATCATAATTAAATGTTGAAAATGTCAAGGTAACATTTATTATAAGCATCGCTATTTCTTCATCGAATAAAATTACACATCCAACTTCGGTTTTAAAATAAATTGTTTTCTCAAAGATATCTTGGTTCAAGAAGTTTTGCCATTTAAATCAAGTTTCTCTTTTTCAGTTCTCTTAAGTATTCATTCTCTACCATGTTTTTACCAACTTTTCAATGCAAACCCGATCAATATCAGTTTCCACGAGCCCGGGAACTTTTCGCTGTTTTTACTTTCATTCCTTGATCTTTAACTTTTCACTTTATCGACTTATTCTATTTTTTGTTAATTCTATTTAAAATTACAAATCAGTTGTATTTATTCTGCAAGAGATATTTAGAGAGAGATTTTTTTTTCTTTAACAGATGTTTGGTTTTAAAATTAATGCATTCCTTTATACCAATTGTATAATGTATTGCGTCATTATTTATATAGAGTTCATCTTCATAAAATGTTATACTGTAAAAAATTTTCTATTAATCGAACTGTTTGTCAAGATTACTAATTTGACAAAAATTAGCAACCTTTAAATTTCGATATGGTTCCTACAACGTAATCAAAGTCAGCAGACTAAGAAATTGTCTGAAAAGCAGTCGATCGTTTTCAGATTGTTGTCCGACAAGGATTTTGATACCTAAAATACGACCCGTAGGTATCGAACAACGAAGGAAACGAGGAGAATACGGAACATTAACCACGGTTCGAAACCGCAGAACCGCGTGTTAAACGGATTTTTCTGAACGCAGAACGATAAAATCAGCGATGGCTGCGAATGCGTTCAAGGTATTTTTCTCTGGCAAAAACAGGTAGCGGCGGTGTCAACTTCTTACGTAATTTAAGAGACGATAGCATGGCTGCCTTTAATCGCTTCTAGTAAGATTACGAGCTCAAACTTCAAGCTTGTAATCGAATAGGCGAGCACCTGCGGTACGATTAACCTTGCGAAAAATGCGAATCACCTATCATCGATATGCTTTTGCGAGAAAAAAACTGCGCGATTTATAGCCTCGATAGAACACGAGTTTGTACGGCATCGTTCGCGATTTCACGTGCTGTCGATCATGCATCTTACTTTTTGTTTACGACTATGAAATGGCCGATGATGGGGTATAGTACCGTTCATAAAGACACTTGGTTTCGTTACATAATTGAACTTTGTACGAAAGGTATTTAGAATTATCATATCACTTGTAATAATTATTATTATCTTCTTTGAGGTGTCATAACGTAATAGAATTAATTTTTAAGTACAAACTATATACTGAGAGTGTGAAAGTAAAATTCATGTCCAGAAGTACAAAGTCCAAAGTGAATCTAATGGAACGCTTTCGATTCTAAAAAAAATTTTAATTTCTACTGTGTTTCATTTTTATAGTACAGAACGTATTCAGAGGGTTCTTCGATATGTTTCAAGTGTTTGTAAATTGTTGGTAGACGTTTAGGTTCCCTCAATGGAAAAAAGAATGGAGGTAACGCACTCGACAGTTTCGGTTTAGTTCGTCTGTAGCTTCTTTTCCATCGAGATATGAGTTCTAAACGAGAATTATCAATCGAAAAACGTTCCAGTATTCTGACCTTCGCAGGAAAAAAATCGATTTTAGTTACTGTTGCAGATACTTGAATAACTTTCTGCAACGCGAGTGCATATTTCGTTTGTGTTCAGATACTTATGAACGGTACGCCTTTTAAAGGATGCACAAGAAAGGAAAATGAATGTGCAGTTTTACTGAAGGAATGAAGAGTATAAAGGAGCATATGGTTTAAGAGAAATTAGACGTCGACGAACAAAAGGGGGAAACGATATGAGCCGTCGAAGAGTATCGATCGAAACGGATTCCAATAGTGGAGATACGGGGTTAATAAACCCCCATACGGTCATCGTGCTGATCCTGAATGCACGTGTGTTGGTACGAGTAGAAATATACACAAACAAAACCAGCAATATTCCCATTATTCTTTAGACCTTATTTTGTACGCAAACTGTAAATCATTATTTTTAATAATAATGTTTTTCGTCTCAAGCCCTAGAGTCTCATCCTTTACATTTAATAAGATAACATTTTTATATGCGAAATAAAAATCAAAAAGATGATCAGTAAATTGTTTCATCAAATCAAAATTTAATTTATACGATAATCAAACTAATGATTATGATAATGATTCAATGTTATATCATTATTATTATTATGGATTAGCAAATATGTCATATGGAGATGACATCACGAATTGAATACGTATAAATACTCAAAAGAAAATGTATTTAAAAAATGTTTGATCCTTTATCTTTCTGCAAAAATTAATAAATGTATTGATGGTATTACAGAAATCACTCTGAAGTACTATGGCTTTAATTTAATCGAACAATTATAACAAAAAAGGGGTTATAAAAATTTTGATGTAGAATTAATATTATATTAGTTTCGTTATGAAGCAAATGAAAAGTTTAAGCTGGAAAAAGAAACGACTGTACTCTGGATAATTAAAATTATAGAAAGCCCGTTTTCGACACAGTATTTAACATCTTCATACGATTTTAATTTAACGTAGGAAATGAAAACCCTGAATTAAAAAAATATAACTGCCAAACACCCTTAATAATTATTAACCCTTTAATAAATATTCTCTTAATTACCTCGAAGCTTTATGCTAAACTGAAAGAAAATTTGTACATAACGAAAGCATACTTCATTATTTATATTAAAATATTTATCGGTGCAAATTTTGTTCAATAATTGTATAAATTACGATAATATATGAAACAATATACAGCTCACATCTTACAAATTATGACAATATATAAAATAACAAACATAGCTAACATCTTTTAACCCTTTGCACTCCTCAATTTCTTTTACCTACCGACTCCTTAATTTACAAAAAATTGATCAAGATAGGAGTCCTCAGTAAAATTTGTTATAATAGTGTGAAGTATGTGACAAATACATTTTTCATTTATTATAAATAGTAAATAAATAAAAAAATATATATTTAATCAATCTATTTATCTAAATTATTTGTAAGTTCCAAAAGAAATGTGATGTCGAGCCACACTCGACAGAGTCTAAAGCTAAATAAATAGCTTTACAATAAATAAAGCTAATACTTTACAAGAATATACATAGGTATAACATGTATAAGATACCAAATCTAATATCTCGCAAATTACGACAATTTACACATAACGAAAGCGCAAAGCAAACCAAAGGTATTAAAGGGTATCTATATATGGCCACTTCAGGTGCGGCAGGAAACGTATTGAACCACAGCAAGCATCTTTCATCTTCCATTAAAGTTATGATGTTTCACAGAAGCAGATTGCGAGCGTTAAAGCAAGGTTACCGAATTCCAAGGTAAAAGGCACGAACTGGAATTACGCGAGAATTTGGAGAGGAAATCGCGCGATCGTTGCGGATCCAGTGGATCGGTTAAGTAGAAGAGATGCTTTGGAATGATATAAATCCGCTCATGAGAATCATGGCAGCCCTTAGATCGACCGATACGCCGTGTTAACTTAATGACCGCGATGTCTGCCAAGACGAATGGCTTTCCCGGTATCTGGAAGATTCTTGAATGCAGGTACCTGCCTGCCGATTAAATAGCTAGCGAGCCACCTCTAATTCCGCCTATGTTCGCCATTTTCTTGGATTAATCGAAACTGAAGTGTCCGGGACTCTCCTTGATTAGGGTACATTTGGGATCCATTGCTCACAGAAAAACTGACTCTCTTTCGGTTTACGAATCGCGTCATAATTTTTCAATTCGTATTCAAATTAGGATGCAATTAGGACAAGTATAAATTTTTGGAATTTTATGCATTTTTCGTGAAATTAAAAGGTGTGTTCAAATTGTAATGACATAACTTATTAGATACTAACATAATACACTATTATTGTATACAACGTGGCTCACCAGGTTTTGCCATTTTGAAACTGCTGTTGATTAATATCAGCTAGTACTTTAATCGAATAATATTAAAGACAGAAATTAATTTCGATTAACAATATCCATTATCACTAAATTATACATGTTCTAATGATAATCACTATCAATGCGAAAAAACAATACTTATTTCCTTAATTTGTACTCAAAATCGCTCATTTAAATTAAAGACAGCATTTGAACAAAATTAGTTATAATCGACGACAGAGATTAATTGCAGTTATAAATAAGCGTTATCAATGACGGAAATCTAATTCAGGTTACCATTAATATAATATGACTTCCCGTTTACTCTTTCGGGTCGTTCAAGAAAAGATTCTCGAGGAACTTCGTCGATCTAATTGCGAAATTTAATTAAGAGACTTGGAGTGTGTTGGTTCCGCCATGTAGAAAGACAATATGGGGTTGAGGTAATTCAAATGTTCGTAGGAATCGGAAGGTCCATTGTGTCTATGTGGTGATGATGTGTGCACTGTGCATGTGTAATTTTCCCTTGTGAACTCTCGAATGGCGATGGGTGAATCGGAATTGAGACTTTTAGTGGGTTCACTGCCAGACATGTGAACTTCTTGATGAAAACTCGAGTTTGTTGGGAGATTAGTGTCTGAGCGTTAAGTATCAGATTTAGAAATTTTGGAAATTTGGAATGATGGAATTTTGAAATGATGGAATTTTGGAATGATGGAATGATGGAATTTTGGAATTTTGGGAATTTGGAATCTTGGGAATTTTGGAATTTTGTAATTGGGAATTTGGAATTCTGAAATTTTGGGAATTTTGGGAATTTGGAATCTTGGGAATTTTGGAATTTTGGAATTGGGAATTTGGAATTCTGGAATTTTCGAAATTTGGAATTTTGGGAATTTGGAATTTTGGGAATTTGGAATTTTGGGAATTTGGAATTTTGGGAATTTGGAATCTTGGGAATTTGGAATCTTGGGAATTTGGAATCTTGGGAATTTGGAATCTTGGGAATTTGGAATTTTGGAATTTTGGAATTTTGGAATTTTGGAATTTTGGAATTTTGGAATTGGGAATTGGGAATTGGGAATTTTGGAATTTGGAATTCTGGAATTTTGGAAATTTGGAATCTTAGGAATTTAGAATCTTGGGAATTTTGGAATTTTGAAATTTTGAGAATTCAAGAACTTGAAAATGCACTACAATCGAAAATAAAAAAGTGAAGAACGTATATAAATATTTCAATCCTAAAAGATAAATATATTTCAATTATAATAATTATACAGAAGACAATTACTGTTCCCAACAGATACTTTATAAATTCTGTACCAACCGCTAATGACGTTAAAAAAGAAAACTGAAAATTGAATTACAACTAATAAACAAAGATTAATTAAACAACAGCGCCCGGTATAATAATGGATATACAGGTTGATGATGATAGTATCCTATGTTACAGCAAAGTTGAGTCTCAAGATTAATTCAATACTCGTGAACCGAACATCCTCAAAGCCTAAGAACTTCGTTTCCAAACTCCTTAATCTAAAGTTACTCCTAGATGTTACTCCGAAACGAGACATTACACATCAGAATTGCTATACTATGTCACTCTAACTTAATCATAAGGTATGATCCATGGAACGTGGAACGTATCTGCATCGCTAAAGCGATTTACAAGCTGAAACAATTGATCTTCTGGAGGTAACAATGTATGAAACAATTATATTTCATTCTGACAAAACAATTTATCTTTCGTTATCTACTGTGACTAATGACGCAGCACATGCGTCTTCTTAAGCAAACTAGTTAATATTTGAAATGTTAGTAAGAAAATAAGATAAATGTTATTAAATGTTATTAAGGAGAATAAGGTTAAGAAATAATGAAAATAATACTGTAACGTGATAAGCGAATAAGGTTATTAATTTTTGCAAATTAATATTTGTTCAAAGTACAAAAGAATTCTACTTCTATTAATAGGAGCCATAGAGTAATTAAAAGAATTAATTTTCTGCGTTGCTTAATATTATTAATTCCTTATTTATTTATTGCAAGACATCATTTTAATTTTAAAAAATAATTAATCATCGTCATTACAGGTGAAAATATGTATATTATATAATATTATGTATATACAAAAAATTAATACTGACAGGAGTAACAAAGTAGTAGTTTAATTATCGGTTACTATATAATTAAAACGCAAGAGCGTCTCAAATAGAATCAGTGTTAATCGATTATTATAACAGATGACGCACCACGTGCGTCTGGTACAGAAATAGATACTATTAATCACTGCTCAAGAGCTTCTGGACAGATAAGAGCACATAATTACCGCCTATTTGAAGAGCGATTCGATCTTAAGTTATTAAAAGATTATTAACGCATCTTACGTAATCAGTGACGCATCAGGTGTGTCTTGAGATACAATATTTAGAAAAATATGAACAGGTGAGGGCAGATATAATTATCTCGTAATTATAGGGAAATTCCATCTCAAATTACTAGAACATTATTAAATTATTAAAGCATCATTACACGAATCTTGTGTAATCAGTGACGCAGCACGTGCGTCTTAGGAAAAATCTAATATATCAAAATTTCAGGGTAAATATTACATTACTTTGAAGTAATAAATACTCCTACAAATGTTAAAAGTAACATTGTCTACAAAGCAAAAGTCAAATCTCAATACTCTAATGTCACCATTGGCAGTCGTGGCGCGTGACACGAAAAGAACTTTCTACATAAATTAAACAGTATTAATCTACTATCCATAGTACTGAGCTGATAAACTCACAAAATATCAAAGTAATAAAAAGCAATATTATATCAAACTTGAAACTAAATAAACAGTAGTCTAATATTATAATAAATCTAAAAGAGAGACTTCTCAAACGAATAAATCCCACATCCTTACCAATGCAAGAAGGATCAAAACCATACACCACTTGCACCATTAAACACTTGCAACTTGAAACCACCATAAGATCCACGGACACTATTCTTGGAGTTTCTTCAAGATTACCGAGTCACAGCTCGATGAACAAACACGACGAACATCGATGAAGAAGCACGATCGAGGACGCAGGCGCGTTCGGCTTCGTTCGAAAGTTGGCGGTTTCCGCGCGAAACCGCGCGAGACAAGCTCGCCGTTGTGTGGATCCCGGTGGATTTCATTTTCGAGAGAAGCAATCCTCCGGGCACAGAACGGTGATTAACCAAGGATACACGAAGACACTGAGCACACTGTTCACGTTCGTTAGGCGGTAATTAGCGAGCGGTCGCGCGTGCGCCTCGCCCTTTTACGACGCTTGTGCAACTCGCGCGCCAAGCTTTTTCGCCTCGACTCGAATATTTCGACTAACAGTTCAGCCAAGAGGAACTCGTCTACCTAGCCCATGACCCCCTCCTCTTTGCCCGCGTCTTCCGGCACTCGACATTGTAGGAAGCGTGAGCGAGTACGCCAGCCCTTGTATCATCCACGTACTCGCCTCGCGTTCTTTTACGAATACTAATGGACACCTTGTTAGCTTTCAGCTGAAACCACCATTTTTGGACCAGCTGACTGGGGACACTGATATTTCGCGTATTAAAGGATCACATTTTTAACTTTCACCTGAAACCACTATTTTTGAGCCACCTAACAGTGAACACTGATTATTTGGAATCAAATTAGCTGATCATTTCTAGGAAGACAATTGACTTGTTTAACACTTGCTCCACTTTTATTTACGTATATTGATGGACACTTTTTTCGCTTTCAGTTCAAAGCTATCTTTGAATCATCTGACAGTGAACACTGATTGTTTGGAATCAAACTAACAGATCATTTCTAGAGAGCCAATTGATTTGTTTAACTCTTGCTCCACATGTTTTACGTATACTGACCTATCTCATTTGCAAACTCGATTTTTGCATCAGCTGTCAGTGAAAAGTAACATTTCTCGAGTTAAAGTATCAGTTTCTACACAGAAAGATAATTAGCGTGTTTGTATCTTATGAACACTGATGGATATCTTTTTACCTCTCACTTCAAAGCTCCAGATTATTCATAGTAAAAATATTTCGAGAATTCATCAGTTTCTCTAGGAAGGTAGCTATTAACTTGCTTAAAACTTGTATCCACGTGTTTCACTTTATTTCATCTTCATTTAAAAGCTTGATTTGAGGTCCATCTCCCAGTTAACATTGATTTGTTTCGAAAAGTGTCACATCACAGCTCTTCATTTAGAAGGTCAATGAGGTGCCAGAAAATAGTGATGTTCAGGCTAAAATGTCAATTTGTATGAAGACAGTGGTTTTCTTAACATTTTGCTTCGCTAAAGATTCGAGAACTTTGTAGTTTTAGAACTGGAAGATTTGGTAATTTGAGAATTAGATCACATACGAGACCACATTAGTTCCACATACGAAAACCATTAAGTCAAATTTAACGATATTAAAATTGTCACCCACACAACTCTCTCACCATTCTATCTCAAAGCGTCAAACGTACACACAGATCCAACACTGCAGCTCCCTATTTCACAAATGTCAGATACAATCAACATCTCCACTTGCAACACCACATCAAACATCACAATATAAGCTCCCTTCTACCACCTTCTCAACGTTTTATGATCCGTACTCAGTCAGTCCTCAGCAGCATGAAACCAACAATTAACTCTTCCACGTTTCTAATCAGTCCTCGTAGACAAGAAGGCTACTCGTCGCCACTCATAATCCTCCCCAAAGCTACTCGCGTCTGCCGATGCACCCTCGACCACACGAGGACCACACACCGTTTCACCGCGTGTCAGTTTGATCATCCGATCAGCTGATCCATTTTGAGACTTCGGATGTACGAGGCGTGTAAAGATGAAAGGGAATAAATTTGCAAGGATCGTTTCGGCTGGTTAAGCGAATTCTGTTGGAGGTCGTATCCAGGCTCGTTCCTCGGCGACGACAGGCGTCGGGACGCTCTATCGAGGAACGGAGATGCCGATCTATCGCGGGAGAACGCAAGGCATGAGTGCGGAACGTTGTGGTGTGTACACGGCACTGTCGTCCGTACCCTCGGCTTCGTGGGTTCCACACTCGACAGCCACCGTGTGTCGGTTGTTCCCTGGTTATCGTGTATGTGTGCGTGCACACGTGGTACGTGTACGGACTGAACACCCACGTGCCACGTAGGCGTGTTCCTGTGTTCGTGCACGCGAGAGAAGAAGACAGAGTAGGGGAGCTGGAAGGACACGGGAAACTGGAGGATGAGAGATGGAGAGATCCGGGGAAGACAGGTAAACGAGAGTGAAAGAAAATACCGGCGAGATTGTGCTCGGACGGAGAAAGAACGCGCGGAAGAAAATCGGAGGGACAGAGATAACGGGAGGTGAATAAATGATGAGGAAAGAGTGAGCAAAGGGTATGGAGAACATAAACGATTTCAGATCACGGTTGAATGGCGCTCCGTTGAATCGAAAGAAGTGAATGATACCTGAACGGTTTTATGTTCGGCGAGGTTTTGAAGCAGGAAGTTTAATTACGGAGAGTAAATTATATTAGCGCGATGAGCGGTGCGGGAATTTGTTATTAATAATAATAGCCTTTTACGTGTATTGCACGCGGAATGCCATGATTCCAGTGTTTTCTGACAACTCGGAATATTGGTTTTGGGATGTGAATATTTTACCTGCTCATTATATTATTTTATTTATTATGAGAGTGAAAAGGTATATACGTACAAATAATGGCACAATACCTGCGAGGAGCTAATAATATTTTTAAATAATAATCAATAATTGCGGAACTGGAATTAATACATTGAAACATTGATATTTAAATAATTTCTGTAGAATAACAAGTTTATGTATATTTTTCAAATTGCATGAACAAATTAAGTCTGAAATTAACATGGTTAGGAAGATTATTAAAAATGAAATTAACATAGCAAAATCATTAAAAACGAAAAAAAACGTAGTAAAATTATTAAGTTCGAAATTAATACAAAATTATTAACAATAAGATTAAAAAGTTGTAAAATGAGCAACAATTAAGTTAAATAAAAAACAGTTAACAATTACATACTATTTTTTAATAATAATTTTAACGGAAAATGAATTGCAAAGTTTTTTATGTTTTCTGTATTTTTTAGTCTGAAGTTCCTCTTTCTCACACTCTTCATAATTCTTTATAAAATTCCAGCAATTTGCTAATTAGATATGAGCAATTAATTAGGCATTCCATTAATTAACCTTTAAAAAATAATATATTAGATATGTTGTATAAAGTTTTCTTTTATAAGGCATTGTACTAATTAATTTTTTATAATTAATAGCATAGAACAATTTTAATTATAGTATTTTATTTGCAACTGGAAAATTAACATTTCAGACTGAAATTTGAAATTTAGATACAAAGGAATTTTTGTAGACTGAGATTCAAGAAATTTAAATTTATTTTATGAGGTTACTGACACTTAAGTCTTTACATCTTAAAATTTTTTAATTTACTAATTTATGGACTCTTAAATCTTCACATCCTCAGATTCAAAAATTTATAAGTTTACAGATTCATAAATTTTCACATTTTGCAAATTATAAAATTTGGTAAAACATACAAAATTAACAATAATTCTTACTAATAAAGGTTAGTGATAAAAATGATAGAAAATGCAAGTGTATTAACATTTTGACAATTTAATGACATTCGAAGTTTGATTATAATAGAAAATAAGTATAAAAATGATGTTCGATTTTAATATAATGCTACACAGTTAATTTCCTCAGTTGTAATTAGTATTCAATGCAGTATATCAGAGTAATGTCCAGAATACCAGCGTGAAAATTTAAAAAAATACGTGACAGCGATTGTTAAAATATCAAAAAGAATTTACATCGTATTTGAATTTGTAACAAACAAAATAATTCATGTCATGTTTATTTATTGCTGTATTATAAGCACGATTAAAAACAGTAGAGGGTTTCATGAATGCTTCGCATTACAATGAAAAAATCTTCTTCAACATAAAATCAAAAGATTGCCTGAATTTAAAAATGGCAAACAATGGAAGAGAATATATAATTGATTGGTTGTTTATTTTTCCCCTTGAAAAATTCATCATTTTAAAAGTTCAACAAACCGTCAGAGATTCATTATTATTCATCGATTCAGTTGCAAAAGGGAAAGAATAATGTATCATATTTTAGCAAAAAATAAAAAGGAACGAAATCACAGGTCATGTTGGTTTAAGTCGACAGTGTGTAAATGTTTAAATTTCAAATTAATATATAACTTTGTTCGTTTTCGTAATAATTAACGATACTGTTAATAATTCTGGGAGCTGTTCTTAATTATAATTACATTAAAAATGATTAATGTAAACTATCTAAAATTATATACGAAAATTGTAGATTGTGAGGCAGTGTGAGTCTGATGAATGTGTTAAAAGCAATTCAAGTGTTTGAATGACGTTGAATGTATGTTACACATGCAATATGACATACAATCACTCAGAAAGTTACAAATCGTAAGCTTGAAAGTGTAAAAGCACGTATCTACACATTTTAAATTACGATGATCAAGTTAAATTAATTTAACAATTCAACCAAATTAAATTCTGACAAATCTCCTAATTCTCTACATCCCAAGTCTCCCAAGTATGTCCATCTATGCAGTGATCAAATTAAATTAATCCAACAATTTTATTCGAATTAAATTGTCAAGTTTCTTTATTCTCTGTAATTACAGACTGATCGAGTTAAATTAATTTAAGAATTTAATCAAATTAAATTATCAAGTCTCCCCTCTGCATCTAGACATGACCTAGACTCCAAATCTCAACACCTACACTTGTAATCGAGTTAAATGAACATTTTAATTAAATTAAACCGTGACATTCAATAAAGAATGTACTAATAAAAAAAATTCGCTTGAACCTAAATTAGCTTTCGATTATCAAACAGTTGCAGGTTAATTGACCCGAAGAGTCATGAGTAACGAAGTGTGTAAAACGTTCAGAAAAATGAAGAAGCAGAACAGCTATCCTGCACAGATTCGTGCTGAAAGAATTTCCGATTGTGTTGCGTCAAACGGCGTGACGCGATAAATAAACGCAAGGAAACGTCAGTTCGCGTTTGGCGCGATTGAAACGCCATTGTTCTGTCGACGATATTTAAGATAATTCAAGATAAGCTGAACGTATGTACGAGGAGGCAAAGTGAACGAGGCGAACGAGAATCCTTCTCCGTTAGAGAACAGAGAGAAGAGAATAATAACAGCAGGCAGAATACAGAAGGATCGGAGAGAAAAGAGGAATGCGAGAGGAGGAAGAGTGTGGCAGCATACGCTTGCGAGTAACGCTCGCCTCGCGTGCTTCGAGCGATCTTGCAAATCAAGACTGGATTCTCCTCTTCGAACGCTAACCTTTCAAACGGCTGATTTTAATTCGAACCTTCCTTTATGGGTCTAGAAGTGCATGAGGAAAGCAACTGAATTTATTCCTGATAAATTTGTTGGAATGTGGCACGCGATACTTGGGTAGGTGTATTTCTGTTCGGTGCTACAAGTGGCAGTCATTCTAGTATTCATGGCTTAATCTTTATTTTAGCACACAAAATTCTTCACCTCTTTTTTACTATTTATTAACTTTTTATACGGAAATTTTAATTTGATGAATACAGCGGTTAGAAGGTAAAGTATGTAAAGTTGAGTATAGGTTATGTGATATGTGACGTTGTATTGACTTCTATATGCAATTTAATTGGGCAACGTTTACGAGTTTATTGCAAAAGTTTATAAGTTTAATTCATTATAGGTTTTTTAAAAAAAGAACAACATCTGTGTATAATTGATGGCACGAAAAACATGTTTTACCATTTTTATGGCATTCTCTACTTAACCGATCAAGATAGCGCAGTAAAAACCAACATGGCGTCGCAGTAACCAAATACGCCAAAAACGCTTACACTGACATAACTTTTAACTTTTGGATTCCTAATATTAAAATTAGCGGTTTTCTAAGCATCAGAAAATGGTAAAAAAAGCAACGAATAATTTTGTACTCTCATGTTTTAAGAAATTAACCGAATTAAAAAAAATGCAGGCGTCGGATGTTTATATGACCTGTAGTTTGAAATTTATAGACCCGGTTTTTGATTTTTAGATCTGGTAATTTAGAAGGTTCATAGATGTCCAAATTTTTTAAGTCAGATTGTTAGAAATTTATATTCATACACATTTAAATTTAGACATTTGAAAGTTGTATATTTTCAATTCAGAAACTTGAAGATTTTTAAAATAAATTTTGTTAGTCGAGCATTTACGATTTTAATATTCAGTCTTGCTGTTAAGAATTAATTTTTAAGTCTTTTTAGCAAAGTGCTTGTATCTCTGTCAGTATCAGCGCATAACAAACGTTTTGCAGATAATAATTATACAAAGAAGTAAATAGTTATTGAAAAATACCTGTAAACTGTTCAAAGGAGCTGAAAATGACAGAGAAACGGGAGCAAGGATCGCTAATTAAATCGAGGAGAACAGACAGGAGAGAATCGCAATTTCAGGTTGTAATTCTGGCGAACAGTTTTCAATTACAACGCGAATTGTGGCGATACGGTTCTTCTGCAATTAACGTGTACGCAATAAGCGGTTTACGAGATCAATGACTCGCTGATCGAATTACGTGCCCGCATTAACTGACACAGGGAATTAGAAGATCATCGAGGTATTATGTAACGTTGAATTAAAGCCCATTAAATCTGGGCCTACCACCATCGACGCTCAAACGAAGCTGTTCGTCGTCTCAGTTTCCACGTACAATCAAAATATTTGAAACATTTGAAACTTGACGCTTGTGTGACTCTATTTTATTCAAATTTTCTCGTTTGAGATTTTATACTTTTTCATTTGAAATTTCGTACTTCTTCATTTGAAATTTTGTACTTCTTCATTTGAGATTTCGTACATCTTCATTCAAGACTTATGTACTTCTTTATTTAAAACTTTTATTTTTAAGACAAAAATGATACGACATGGTTAATGACAGTCAATATTTCATGACATAAGAGTATTTTAAAGTAGCACTTATGTTATATCAATTTAAAGCTTAAAATTCAGTGAAAATGACTCCGCAAGCATTTTACAAATATTGTGAATACAAAATGGCTGACCAATGGTAGCAAACAGTGACTAATATTTTAACATCCAGAAACTAACACAAATTGATAACAAAATTGTCATAAAATGACACTTGCATTACGTCAATGTGAAACTTAAGATTTGAGAAAATTATAATATTATTTTTTATTAATAATGAATTATTTTTGTACGAAATTGTCGACGCTTACATAGTCTTTCAGTGTACGATACAAGATAAGTGAGACGATTTTGAAACTGAAACTGATCGAAACAGAAAGAATGCAATACCGAAAAATTATTGCAATGTAAAATATTATAAATGTAACTGCTAAACGTTTAACAACAATTAACGCAACGAATAGCAACACAGTTGAAAATTACAGGAGCTAGTTAATCACATTTGCTCATTTGAGTTCATCATGCTATTCGCTTTGAAGGTTTATGCCTTTCGATCGAAATCTGTCAAACTAACGCCGTATTGTGCGCTGATTAGCTGTAAATTATCAATAGCCTTCACTTAGGATATCTTGATTGAAACCTCTAATGGAACAATTCGGTAATTTCACTGAAATCTATTGTTTCTCTCCACTGGTAGTCAGCCACTTTGTATTAACGGCAGTAATCAAACATTTGTACCAACATGTTCAGTACACGTTAATCTTTGTCCTCTCAATGTATAAAAGACGAATGTGTATGTTCCGCAAAAACCGAGACCAATGGAGTAATATTAGGATGCATTTATTATGACATAATAGCTGTATGCACTCTCGTTTTAATCTCATTTAATATTTTGATTCACTCTTGGATTTTTGAACAAAATCTTTAACCTTGCAAATTTCATACTGTCTAAAAATTCAAATTTTATATTTTAAAATCGTTACATTTAAGTGTTTAATGTTTTCAGCCTTAGAACTTAGTAATTACTTAATAATTAAATTTAACCATGTCAAATTTTCTAATTTTTAAATTTGATGTCCTAAGTTCAGAATTTTTAAGTTAGCAAACTTGTGAATTTTTGAACCTTCCAACATTTCTCTACTTCTGTTTTTATTGATATCAAAATTCGGGAATGTATAAATTTCAAAATTTCTTAAATTTCAGAATTGGAAAATTCTTTCAAATTACTTAACTTTGTGAACCTAAAAATTCAGAAAGAAAATTTATTCTTCAAAAAAGTAAATTTCAAGATTCACCCCTGATTTAATTTCTTAATTTGAAAATATAGATCAACCCTACACTTGAAGATGAAAGTGGAAACAAATATTCCCTTCTGCAATCAACAAATAACTCAAGAAGAAAATAACTGAGAATAAAATTCAAAGATCCATTTTATAATACTCCCATATCCAACAATTTTCAAAGACCAACTTAAAAAATTTAGCAGAGCTTGAAAGATCGAGATCAGAAACAAAGCTTAGAGCTAAAAGAGATAAAGCAGTTCGATCATAATACAAAAGCATAGAACACGTGCGATGTATGAGCGAGAGGTTTCGTGTCTTACAAAAATGCAAATGAAGGCGCGATAATAACGAGACGAAAGAAACGGCAATTTCGCTTCCGTAGGTTTTCTCCTTCAAGGGATGAGAGGAGACTTTGTCCGAAAAGTGGAAGCGAGTTGCTCGCAAAAGGAATAGAGACAAAAGAAGGATTCACTGCTTGGGGCTTGAACAGGATCCCACCGAAATAATAAACTACCCTCCGCGCGAAAATGTATTCTTTCCGTGCCGTCTAATGTTGGGTAAAAAAAGACACAGTTCTACTCTCTTTGTTACCCCTCATGTATTTGTTCCTTCCACTTTCTCAGATTTTCTTATGTAACTATGGTTCAAAAGCCAAAATTAAAGACTCGAGTGATTTTTAAAGACTGCATTTTCATTGTAACAATGGGGTTTATTTACAGAATAAATAGGGTGGAACTAATATGTATAATCACTGTACTTATTTTATAGACAATTGCTTTTGTGTATTTTCGTTTTAAATAATTTTGTGTAATAAATAAAAATTATGATAGTAAAAAATGTATGATTAACTTAATTTTATGACAATGAATACAGTAATATTTATTTATGTGAATAGTAGTAATATTTTTAATAGTGAATATGTACAAGATATTTTATTTAGCGAATAACATATCATTAAGAAAAAGGTTGTACTCTTAATAAATAGGAAACAGTATTTTTAATAAATGATAATTTCACTAAACAAAAAATTGTATTTTACTAAATAAAAAATCGTTTTGCAAAATAAAAAATTGCAATTTAAAAAGGTTCTGTCAACAGAAGATTAATTACAGCAGCAAGATGAATTAAAAATTTTTCTGTTACAACACAATTATACAGATGCTAATATTTTACTTTCCATCCAATAATGAACCGAAATGAAGATAAACATAATAAGTAAAATTTATTAAAACGTACATGTACCTGTATCAGATGGAAATGTTCCTATGATCCTGAACAAAGTTAATAGAGTCTAACACCGTTAAAATGTTAATAACAGTAACCAGCGAATAATTTGAAAGAAACTTGTTTGCCGTAAAATATGCAAATAGAATCTATATCAGCATCGTTATCTTTCATACCATATCATTATTCAAGAACGTTTTCATCGACCCACAAATTACATTCACACGTAATAAAATATAGAACTCGTTAAGTATTACTACACGAAAGGCGATCAAATAAGAAATGAATTAAACACCGAGATTATAGGATAGAAGTTTCATGAAGAATCGATCGCAGAAGGGAAACTGTCCGAGAGCAGATTAATTCCTGAAGGAGAAGCAGTTGGAAGTAATTGCTTTATTATCTCGATTGTTGTTTTCCTTTTCGGTCTTTGGTTAAAGGGCTTCATGAAAATGCCAGAGAACGTACAGAATCTTATCGTTGTTCGTGATCCTAACGCCGAACGTTGTCGTTACAGTTTAGATTTCCTGCTGATCTTGCGTCGAAACGAGCATCGTTGAAACAACCGTTCTCAGCCAAACGATTTTTCTGTGGTACCAGAAAATCGTTACGGCGGTATAGGGAACGAAGATAAGCGGCGGAAAAAGGGACTACAAGCTTCCGTTTTTATTTGGCGAGGAATAGTTGGACGAATAGTTCAATAATTTGATAGTGAAATTCATCTTTTCGGAAGGGAGACTTGTGACAGAAGGAGAAGTATAAGGAAAGTCTCATTATATGGCTGTTAATGGAGAAGACATCGAATTCTAGTAGGTAATATTAGAATTTGAGAATTTTGTGATCTGTTTATACAGTCGAAAATTTGTAAATTTCGCAATTTAAAAATATATAAATTTCACGATTATGTATTATAGGATTTGAAAATTTTTGAATTCCAGAATTTCAGAATTTATATATTTCAATTATATATTATGTTTTTAAATTATTTATAAATTTGTAAATATATAAATATATTTACATATTTACAATTTAAAAATGTAAGTTCGAGAATTCAAGAACTTATATATTCCAAAATTCACAAACCTGTAAGTTCTAAGATTTGAAATTTGTAATTTGTCACATTCTGCAATTAAAAAATTTGTAAATTCTACAATATAAAATATGTTACATTCCACAATTTAAAAAATTCTACGTTGTTACAAAAAATCTGAAACTTGATTAGCAAATCTAAATGCTCGGAATATGAATTCGAATAACGAAAGCAGTTCTCTTTCAAAGGCACATGTAATTTACATACGTTTGATGTATAAACAAGATATTTCTATTCTGAACATAAGAAGATAACCTAACATGTGGAATAACGCAACATTCATATTTGAAGACTTTAAAAAATAATGCACATAATAAAGATTGTTTTTAATCGTGAAGGAGGACGTATGGCTTGAAATATTAACATGTTGACTGCCACATAGAGCAGTTGAAAATTGTATTAGATAGTATTTTTGTTTCTAACAAATCTTATCAAATGTTCTCACATTAGTTAGTTAAATTTATTATTCATAGTTTCAAATAATTAATACGAATATTTCCAATTAGTTAGTGAACAAATTCTTAATAACATGATACATTCGTATGGAAGATTAAGTCATCCATATGTTGGTGACGTGGCAAAATGTTAAAAAAGACGAGTGAGTAAAGTGAAACCAATTGACAGTTATTCTATGAAACGAAAAAGTGGTGTGAAATATGTTAAATTATAGGTTAAAGTGTTATTTCATTCGTTTATTATTAACACGAAATTTACCAGCGTACGAAAACAGTAACACTAGGAAATTGTCTCGAGAGTGAGTTGTTGCTGTATTAACTATTCTTATTTGCCGAAATGTAAATGTTCACGATGGGGACGGAACTTCTTTTACTTTGAGTCGATCACGCGCCATTTTGTGAACCGACATCTGTATCTGCTTACCCATTAAGAGAATTAGTAACGAGAAATCACTTAAAAAAAGATAAGACACGGTAAAACGAGTCAATTTCGAAGCTTTCTACTCCATTTTCATGACGCAAAGTCGTTGAGAGGTACTCGCAATGGAATAGTTCTAATTCACGAACCAACACGACGACAGAAAACGAGGGAAGGCAGCGAAGAAGAAGTAACTCGTACAGAACCGTCGCGATTTCGAGTAGCTACGTCAACTCGAAACATCGTAACCAGTTTAAGGCCCAAAAGTTCGCTGGAATATCCAGTGGAACAGCGTCGTAAACGACGAACGACATTTATGGGGCCAGAGATTTCTGTGTATGTGGGCGAGAACGGCCGTAACTTGGAACGGTTCGTGACGATGAAACTGCAACGGAGAGCAACGGAACTTCCGTAAACGGGTGCGGAACTGCCGGTAATGAAAATAAAATTACAGCCAGTGTCAAAACGCCGCGCGAATTCGTCGAGGGTGCTTGAAAACTGCGGTCGAACAAATATTGGATTTCGCTGCCCACTTAAGTCATCACGCGCACGCGAAATATCGTAAACGTCCGCTTTTCAGCCCTGTTCGATCGTCAACCGAACATTTTGTACTCGAGAAATTCGGAGGCTGGTACGAAAAGGGATGAATATACGTGAAAAAATAAGACGGAAGTATGCAGTACGATTTTTCGATTCATTTCTGAAAAAAATTAGTTTGAACAAAATCCAAAAATTTGTTCACGTGCATTTGTTGATGAATGCAAGAAATTTTCATTAATTTCAGATTTAGTGAATGTTATTAGACTGCAATGTTATTAACACTAAAACTACCAAACTGGTTAAATGATCCACAAATTTTCTTATTTTAAGGTACACATTTTATTAAAGTACATTTCTTGAAATCACCATTGATTTTCATCAAAATAAAGAATAGATGTGTGTGCTAATTTATGTTTCGTCATTTGTATATTTATTCTTTAACTTCATTTTTAATTTCAAAGTAAGTGGATATTATATACAGGTAGGTTTAGTGTTAAATAAAACTGATCATTAATAACATTAAAATTAGCAGTCGCTTCTTGTAACATTATTGAGGTAGATACTAATCTTTAATGCGATGAATTTAGTCGATAAGAACATAAACCTAATAAACTAACGTGAGGGAGTAAACCTATGTTAGCGATGTTAATACGTCTGGTAATTTATAATATTTATTTATGGTAGGTTTAAGAAGAAATAATTGATTTTATCATTTTCTACATTGTAAACTATTTTGCAAATATTTGATAAATGTTCAAATTCAATTTTCTTGAAAATATACAACAAAGTTTTATTTCATATTTTTTACTCATTTTTCCATGTAGATTCATCCATTTTTTGGTTGTACCATTTATAAAACACACTATACAAGAGTTACGTATCATGGCGCCATCGTAATTTCTCAGGAAAAACGTAGAAAAATATATGAAACACAGTTTTCGATTTTCGGCACAGTTTTCGAAAAAATCAAAAATGAAGAGCCACTATGTTTTTGTTTCTAGCGTATTGTTATCTTCTGTCGAGCGATGTAAACGATGTGAACGATTATTTTGCTAGAAATACATGGACTTCAATGTAATCTGTTAAATAAGTGAGAAACAAGTAAAAAAGTGAGGCATAACATTGTTTTATAAAAAATGAATAACATTTGATATTTTTACAAATGTTTTTGAGGAAGTTTTATTTGAAAGATGTGCAACATTCAATTGCTAGGATAATTCAGAAATTAATAAAATAAAATCGCTTCTGATATAATAAAGTATTTTTAACAAAATAGAATAAAAATAAATAAGTACAGAAAACTAATAAAAAACTTTAGAACAAACTATGGAACTGTATATTCAGAAGAAATTGTACAATCGCAAAAAATAGCCTTAAGAACAAATTACACAATTACACAAAAATATGTGACCTCCCCAAATTGCATAATTATACAAAAATATATGACTTCCCTAACAAATTGCATAATTATGCAAAAATATATGACGTCCCTAACAAATTGCACAATTATACAGAAATGAGCGACCTTCAAATTGCACAATTGTATGTAATAAATCAAATCTGGTCACTAATATCCTAAGAAGGTGCATGTGACCTTAAACATTCAATTAAAAAAAAATTGTATAAAAATATATCACTTTCAGAAAAAATTGTGCATCCATAAAAATCAGGCAATAACAAATTGTCGATTATTAAAAAATTGAATCATCTGTAGCCGAACAATAATGAAATAAACTTGAATGTATCTAACAATGGATACTTGTATCCAGGTCCGGGACAACGGAGCCCGTTGTAAATTTGAGAAAGCAACCAATCACAAGTAAAAGTATCCCACGAAAGGGAGCAATAAATAATTGCCGGTTAAACAAGGAAGTTTTGCTCGTTTAGATGGCACCCATTCTTTCCGTGTGTTAAACGGCCGCAATCAAGGTGGTCGTTACACAAAGACCTACAATTGTGGATGGGTCTCTGGGAGAGTTTCCTGGACGGTCCAGGAAGCTAGCGATTGTCCTTTAATCGTAAAAACAATTAGACGAAGGGCTGGAATCAGGAAGTTTGTACACAACCGGACACCGGCTAACCGGGCGCATTAAATAATCCAATTTACGACGGCCAGTGGCAAAAAGGTGGGTATATGACCGTCCAGCAAATATGATAATGTTATTTCGTTACGGAACACGCCGTAACGCCAATAAAAATGATCACATAAATTACTTACTTAATGCCGTGCATGGGACAATGTTTCACAGTTTACGTACCTGAAACAGTAAAATATCGTATGTCAGATGTGAACGTTGTGATCCTCAAAGCGTCGTTAATTATAATTCATGCGTGTACCTCGAATGTTAACCGCAATTTATAGGGACATAGAACTTGAAGAATTTATGATACGAACTGGCGCAGAACGAGTTTTAACACTGTTAAGAATGCGAAGAATTCGACTCGAGATATGATTATGGATGAGCATGTCCATTTATCTTGATAACTTATGTGGATCAGATGCGAAGGATGGCATTACTGAAATCGTTCTGCGTTTATTTGTATCGTAATTTCTCGTGAATATTGGACATGGGCTTTCTTCGGGAAAATGATATGGGAAAACTACTACTCGCTGTACACAAGATTAATTTTTCAAAATTGACGAATTGGAGGTATTGATATTATAATTAATTTCAAGTTAATATGATTTTTAATGAAAGATATTTTCAATTACACTAAACTTCGAGAATGTTTTATTAATATTAAATAGAATTAAGGGAACACAAAGTTGATGTTAAATAAATTATTTTCCATAATTAAGGTGATGGCGAGTATGATTAGTTGCTTTAGGGAAAATGGTGATCGAGGAGGAAGATAACCTGGTACATGCTAAATATGTATAAAATACGGTGTTTTTTAAAATATTAATTTGGAAGTTATTAAAATGAAATATTGTTTATATAAAATTAGTACTGAGTTTACATAAAATTTAAAATTTATTTTCTAAGCAATAAATTTAAAAATGTTAATATATTAAAATTAATTTAGTAAAAAATTGGTAATTTTCAAGTAGTATACACATATCAAATATTTGATAGTTATAATCTTAATACTAATTTTAAATAAATATTGAAAAAAAATGAGATAAATATTAAATACAATTTTCTTTAGAATTGAACGAGTGTGATAAATATTCCTAAGTACACAAGTAATTTAGGGAAAAGAGGTCCTACTATTCACAATATAAATATTGCAGATTTATGCAATAAAATTTCAAAGATATTGATTTTAAAATTAATTTAAGCTAATATAATAAAGAATTATTAAAATTGGTATGTGATTAAAAAATGTTAGTGCCTAATGTTAACAGCCTTGTTGCAAGCATGAATATTTTATATATTTATCAACAAATGCCAAGTTCTATAGTAAATTTTATAATATCTAATAATTCAAAATTATGTTAATTTTAAACTGATATCAATCTCTAAAAAAATTTCCTGATAATTATTATTTATTTTACTCAATATTGAATATTAAATATTGAATATATAATATAATAAAATTAAATATTAAAATGTATAGTAGGACCACCTTATCAAGTTTATAATCATCTACTTTTCATGCCTTAAATTGTTGATACAAATCATAATTTATATACAATAGTATATTTGCAATAAATTATAATTTATACTACTATAGTTATAATTTATATTATTCGAGACCCTTCTTAAGACTTTCAAGCGACGTATTTAACCATGAAGGGTACAATACATATTCTGAAATATGCTTCAATTATTTACATAAGTATATCGTGATCCAACAATTTCTATACACAAACTTACCATTCGCAGACTCGTTGAATTTTTAACTAATAAAATTTTTCGATAAAATAGAAGTATATAATAGTATCTATTATATCATGATATAACAAATAAATCATTCATAAATGCGACTAATAAAGTTTTAAAACCTTGTCATTTTTCTTAAATAATCCCTAAATGATCTGTTCTAAATAATCTCCCAAAAGTACGTACATACTTCTATCAGAGTTAAATTCATTAAATTTGTATTAATCAATGATGCAAATTAATCTGCTAATTCGCAAGTACCATAATTTCCTTATTTTCGAATCCCGTTAAATTTCCTCCATAATTCTGTAATAGACGATGCTGTAATAAATGCGCCGAACATAATTTAATAAATGCAGCGCGAAAAGAGCGATCAAAGGAGGAAAAAGTCAAAGTTATCCGACTGATGTGAATTTCAGATGGCTAAGATGAGCAGCTACAGTTCAAATTGGAGTTTAAAACTGCGAACTCCTTTTCGCTGTTTGCAAATTACCGGGTTTCGTAGCAAGTTCGCGAGCTTTCATAGCCTTTGGCAACGATCTCAGTCACTTTTTCATTCTTCAACGTTTTCACTTCATCTCTTTTGCCCTTAATCGTTTTTCTGTCCTTTAATTTCAACGGCGATCATCGTTATCATTCCTGAATTAAATTGACGAACTCTTCAGTAAAGTAAGTTGGTCGAGAAGCTAAACAATGTGATGTGAAATTGTTATTATATTATATACAGGGTGGTTCACCACATTTTGCCATCTAGATTTGCATCATTATTATTACTCATAGCAAACAATGTTTTAGATGAAGTTAAAATATTTTTCAAATTTTCATGATTTAAAATATTACCACCAATTGATCTGAACCTTCAGCGACAGATGAAGTGAAATGAAAATTTCTGGACACTCCAGTGAAAATAACAGTATAAAATGAAGCACTACTCTTTCATAATTCGATGAATAAAAGTTGATAGAAAAAAGTTTGAAGTGAACAGTTCTCAAACTTAATTCTTTGCAATAAGAAGAAACTTTCTTGACTTTGCTGGCTCGAGGAAATAATTAAGTATAAAAGAATTGGCAATGGGAGCAAAAAAGCGATTTTAACAGATACAGTATTTAAAATGTTCATTGTGAACAATTTAAATGGAAACCTTTTCAAGAATTTAATACAAATTTTAACTAAACATATAATATTTATACGTTAATAATTTTGTAAATTATGTTAATTGAAACATTTAATTAGAAATTATAGCCAGCAAATTTAAGCAACAGGAGTTTTAATTAAAGATAAGAAGAATTAAATATTCAAATGGATAAGGTAAATTAAATTAATTTCAATTAAAATAATTATTCAAATAATTAAATTAAATTAAAGGCAAAATTAATGAATTAAATTAAATTAGTTCCAGTTAGTCGCATAATTAATTTAGTTTTAATTAATTTTGAATAATCATTCTTTGTGTGATATTTAATTTTAACTCATAAATTGCAAATATTTTTATACAAATAAAGGATATTGTTTAAGATTGTGTTAGGATAATTTGTACTTATTTCAAATTATTTTTTATTTATTTTATCAATGATTTATTTATTTATTTTCACCAGTTTCATAATAATACTCGCAAATTTAAAAACAACAAAGCAGCTATTTAAATTTTGTCGAATTTGCAAATTAATGTACAGATTAAGCAATAAATATCTTCTTCGATAAATAATCACTGAAAACAAGGAAAGATTTCCATTCATGGAAGGAAAAAGTTCATTTTCTATCCTCTGGTGTACCAAAGCAAGAATTCAAGAAAACGGAGAAGAAACAAAGTAGAATAGGATCGTTTCCCTGAAGAGAACAAAAAAAATAAGAAGCGAGGGGTGTAAACGGCATAATAAAGGAAGATCTCTTTAAAAAGTTCCCTTATCTTATTCCCACGTAAATTGTGAATCGTTTAACTGAATCTCCTTCCGGTATACCTTCGATTCAAATAATATTCCTGCTAGTATCTTATCGGACTGAAACCGAGCTACTCTCCTTTTTTTATTTTTTACGATTACTAGTTAGTGTCGATACCACAAATTATTAAAATCGGAGAAAAGAAATTTACTTATTCGAAATATATTATTTTATAATTGATCAATATGTATAGGTAGTTTTTCAAATGTTAAATTGAATAATTATATCAATGTACGAATATTAAATGAAATATATGTATATTAACAATAATTTTGCAACATATATACAAGAGTAAATTAATAAAAATAATAGATTTAAATAGTTACAATAATAAATTTGTTAATAAACAATCGAAAAATATTAAATTGTACAATAAGTATCGTTAGAATAATTATATGACGTCCAATGAGAGTGGTTGCACCCTATTGGTGGATTACATAATGTCTAATTGGCCACTGTAAATTACCAATCACTTATTACACTCGAAAAGGTCGAATTTGATCTATTGGTGAATTATGCAGTGTCTAATTGGCTGTTGTGAACGACCAATAACTTTTACAGTAGAGGGAGGTCGAATGCTCTCAGTTGTATTTTGGAAATCGAGGAGCTCGGACGTCGCCTGTCAACACTCACCGGTACGAGTCAACGATTTACTTAATTGATATTGTGCTTGTCCCAATATTACCTAATGTGCTTTAATAAGTGTTTAGTGTGTTTTAATAAATATTTTTATTAATTATGGGGTGCATTAACAAATTTTATGGTGTAATTCTACAAGTGTCAGTGACTTTAATACTGTGTTACCTGCATGCATATACGGATATATTAGTGTACCCAGTGTGCTACTACTAGTGTTTAGTGTGCATTAATAAATATTTTTTATTAATTATGGGGATGTATTAACAAATTTTATTGTGTAATTCTACAAGTGTCAGTGACTTTAATACTGTGTTACCTGCATGCATATACGGATATATTAGTGTACCTACTGTATTACTACTAGTGTTTAGTGTGCTTTAATAAATATTTTTTATTAATTATGGTGGTGTATTAACAAATTTTATGGCGTGGTTCTACAAGTGTCAATGACTTTACTAGTGTATTTCTTTAAGTGATTGTGCATGCATATACGAATTTATTAGCGTGTTTATGGTGCGGTTATTTAAGTGTTTTATTAATTTTTTAGTGTTTTAATGTATTTTGTGAAGTGATTATTTAAGTGTTTTTACAAATTGTTATTGGGTATTAGTGTACTTTATGTAACGGTTATTTAAGTGTATTGGCATAGTGTTACTGGTGCTCTAGTGTACATTATGTAGTGATTATTTAAATGTTTTTACAAACGATTACTGGTGTTACAGTATACTTTATGTAGAGGTTACTTAAATGTTTTAACAAACTGTTACTGTTGTTTAAAGTGTAGTTACCTACATGTTCCGTCGTATCTTTGCAAACGTTTACCATGCTCTCAAATGTCCTGACATTTTCAAATATTTTACAATATTTCACGTTGTAAACGTTTGCAAATTTATAACCGATGCATGCCTCTATGTTAGTAGTAGTTTTCGAAAAAACCTGTATGTCATCAAAATGCAAATCAAACACAGTTAATTAATCGTTGTGATTCTTTTATGATTACAGAAGGTCCACATCCAAATCTGACGAAAGCCAAGCAGTCAACCAACCAAGCAGTCAATCAATCAAACAACCAACCAATCAGCCAACCTTTAAGATGCAATGCCTACCAGACGTGCTGTCTCAGATGCCGTACCGGTAAAACGATCGCAGTGGCGCAAGTCAGCGATCGGTGAGTCGCATGCTTTACGATTCCTCCAGTTCCCATCATGTCGTAGGACGAATGGTCCGAAGCGACACGGGAACTGGTTGTATTTTTATTATTTGAGCGAGCATAGTGACCACGACTGTACGATCGTGTAAAATTCGTACACACTGTTTATTTCATTTATTAGCTCAGGTCAGGGTTTTCTTGTACATTTTCTTTTGCAAATTTAAAACTACATAGAAGTCGGATGACCCTCCGATTTCATAGTAGTTATAGAGTAGTATTATAGAGTCACTTTTAAATTCTTTTTACATTTTTATAAATTCTATCAATTTTCAAATACACATGTACAAGAAAGTATCGCGAAAAACAGATTTCGATATCAAAGTTATTTGCAAATGTTTGAATCATTTAGAAATTTACTTTGATATCACAAATCTGTTAAGAATGAAACCGATATACTTAGATTTTTGCAAAGTGATCTTCCATTTTGAAAAGTTTTTAAAGTTAGAGTCAATTTTTGCTGGAAGACACTTTATTAGCATGTTTCTAATCATGTTTTTAGCTCAGGATTTTCAGCACACATGAAGAAAACTGGTAGGTCAAAATACATGTGGCCGTGTCCATTTTTATGCTCTAAATTCATGCGCGTGCTTAGTTGCTACTCGCATGAGTTAGGGCAGGTGGACACGGTTTAGTTTTAAGATGTATTGGCGATCGACAATTGACAGTGAATTATCGACACAAGTTACACGTGTGTGTGTGGTTAGGTCGTGGACCTTGTGTCGATACTATAGATTTATTTTTTCAATTTTGCAAATTTTATTTATGCACGTAGAGTCATTTGAAAATGCAAACAAAATGCAAGTAGAGTCATTTGAGATTGCAAACAAAATGCAAGTAGAGTCATTTGAGAATGCAAACAAAATGCAAGTAGAGTCACTTGAAAATTATATAGAGTTAATTTACGAAATTATATGAGTAGTTTAAATTATTACAAGTACATATTGCATTGAATATTCGAAAGAGTACAAAAATGAAATATGTGTGTTCACTGTCGATTGTCGATCGATTTCAGCAAAAAGGTATGAACTTAGAGTGTGAATGTTGTATTGAACTCGGGTGTCGGAGACGTCCCGGGACGTACTCCCTAGGATTAGGCTTTTTTGCACCCGGGTGGTATGTGTGAGAACCGTGGAGTGTGTTTTTGTGAGAATGGACTTTGCAATTTTTTAAATATAGCGATAGGCAGGCAGGTAGCTTACTTCTGGTATGAATGAGTTAGTTTTAAGTAGGTAGGGCCAGAGCAAGCTTTCACGTTTCTCTGTCCCCCTCTCTCACACGTGAGATGCTTGCATCTGGGGGGTTCACGAAAAATCGAGAAGAGAAAAATTAAATATGAATATATTTAATATCTCTTGAACTCGATTGTTCGTTCAGGCCAGGCCTTTTAGTTTGTAAGTCGCAGTCGGGTTCTAGATCCGACTGCAAAAATGAAGTACAAAGTGAAGTGAAGTGCAGTGAAATAAAATATTCTGCTCGGACATTCTTTTACGGACAGCGCATTCTAAGAATCGCTGTTCGTATTTTTTTTTACTAAACTAACTTATTATAGATTTTGTTATCGATCGAAATAAATGGATAGTGCAATTTTATTTTTATAAAATTGTCTGCTATTCGTTTATGGAGATTGATAGCAAAATTGAAAATTTATGTGAAAAGTAAGAATGTCCGAGTTACCGTAAAATTTCGCGAGTGATTTTGGTGAGGCTGTGCCGAAGAGAGAAGAGGCTATATGCCGAAGAGCCCCGGCAAAGTTGCCTAAGAAGAGGGGAACTATTAATGGCTGTCCATCCTAAAATCGTAAGATCTTAGGATGGAGAGTCATTTTGTCACTATGCTCGCTAATATTTTCTTGTGTTTTACAGCTGTTTTTGAACGATACGAAATGTATCGTTTTGCTCGAATACGAGCAAAGCCACCCGCGATGCCCTCCCAATTTAATTTCAAGATTTTGCATAACTTCGCGATTAAATTTTGAGATTAGAGATTTTTATGCCCTCCCAATTAAATTTCGAATTTAGAGATTTTTGCATCCCTTTCCAATTACAGTACGAAATTAGAGATTTTTGTATCCCTTTGCGATTCGAGACTTTTATGCCCTCCCAATTAAATTTCGAGTTTAGAGATTTTTGCATCCCTTTACAATTACAGTACGAAATTAGAGACTTTTGCATCCCTTCGCGATTCAAGATCTCTATGCCCACCCAATTAAATTTCAAGATTTTTGTATACCTTCGCGATTGCAGAAATTAAAGATTTTTCTATCCCTTCGCGATTAAATTTCGAGCTTCGAGATTTGTACACCCCTTCGCAATAATAATTTCCCTGAATTTTATGTGTTAATTATTTTTTCTGTTTCAGGAATTGATTTTGAAAAAATTGTTTTATCGTTGATTAATCTGAATTTCGTAATTGTTGTCGCGTTTTCTGTTTCTCGAAAGAGTTGTTTCATTTCTTCTCGTACAATTTTCTGTGTTAATAAAATTCTGTCTGTCTCAGAATTTTATTTTTGCTAAATTCTTACATTCTTCTCTTTTCTGAAATTTCTATGTTAATAAATTCTTGCCTGTTTCAGAACTTTATTTTTGCTAAATTCTTACATTGTTCTCTTTTCTGAAATTTCTATGTTAATAAATTCTTGCCTGTTTCAGAATTTTATTTTTGGTAAGTTCAATGCATTAGTTTTATTTTAATTCCGAGCTGTGGGAGGACAGGGTGGGCTCGGGCGCAGTTTTTTCGTCACATATTATCACAATATGTGACGAAAAACCTGCGCAAATTGTGCCTTTTGTTCTAATTTTAGAACAAAAGGCACTTTAGGGTTTTTTGTACCCTATTTTTAATGTTTAATTTTTAATTTTTCAGGTTTTATGCCAGGAATTTTTAATATTTCATGTTTGCTCTAATTACTTTTTGTATCTTTCAGGTTTTCATTTTATGCAAGCAATTTATTTATTCATATGTATCCTAATTGCATTTATATGTTACAGGTCCTGATTTTATTTAAGTAATTGTATATTTATTATGTATATTGTATATTATGTATTGTATATTACTGTATATTGTATATTTTATATGTGTATTTTTATTGACTTTACTTGAATTTTGAACATTATGTTACTAATATTACATTTATTTCTTTGTTCCCTCTTTTCATTGTCACTACTAACTGTAGGTAATAGGTCATCATTCAAGACATCCATCGAGGGATGCGTGCGTTAGTTTTAAGTTAATTGTAAGCGTGCGTTAATTGTAATCGAATTGTATGAGTGTGTTAGTTTTAGTAAGTAAAATTAGCTCGTGGGCCCTGTACGTACCTCTAATTCTAAATTGCACTCATCTTCTCAATTCTCGAACTTTGCACGCGTTAGCTTGTAGTTTACTCAGTATATTTTGTCAATTGTTCCGAACCCAAGTGGATCATTGGGGGTTCATAGCGCTGTGGACACGTGGCATTGGTGGGCTGGGGTACTGGTGTAGTGCGAACGATGCATCTCGGCGGGGCCGCTCAGGAAGCACCTCTCGTTCACCGATGTGCTCCTTGATCTGTCGCCATACTGCTAAGGGGCATTACGGTAGGGGATCCTCTCTAGGGCCAAAAGCTAAGGGAAATGGGAACCCTCCGCCATTTTCGGGAGTGTCACTCAAACTCACGTAAGGTACTTTCGGTTCATCTTTGTCTCCGTGGTTCACGTAAGCCACTGTGGACTACCCTTTGACCCATGGAAGGCGAGGGCTCTTGGCGAAAGATACTGATCCCCTTTTTTGTCAGAAAGTTCTTCTAACTTTCTCTTCTTTTTGAAGAAAGTTCTTCTAACTTTCTTTCCTTTGCTTTTTGCGTTCGCCGTAGATTTTTCGAGTGCAATTTTAGAATACGAGGTACGCTGCGTTTAGAATAAGTTAAGCGTATGTGTGTATGTGTGTGATACAAGTTCTTTACTGGATTGTGGTAAAGAATTTGTATATGCGAGCTTATGAGTTAGGTAGAGTCAGAACTCATTTATCCTTCTGATAAATGAGATTGCATTTGGAGGGTGGAAGGGATTTGGAGTTAGGGTGGGTCACTATCGTAGCCACCTCCTCGTGGTGTGACCCGGTAATCGATATTGTTTTCTAAAAATGTTTTGCGAAATAATTTTTAGAAAACCATATCGAGCTGAGAGCTACGATTAGAATTTAAGTTGCAATTTTACTTATAATATATGTATAAATGCTAAATTAAATAACTGTATCAGTATATAAATATCAAATTAATAATTGCAGTTATTATAATTGTAGTTAATAATTTAATTACTTAATAATTCAGATTAGTATTTAATCTGCAGTAATTTCAATAAAACTTAATTAAGAAAATGTTTAATTCATCATAACTGTTACCCTGTCAAATATTAATTTAATAAAGTTCAGCTTCAAGAATTTCATACTCTTATAATTAAATGTCTGCGTATCGAAATTCAGTAAATTTTATAATTTCATAACTGTAGATTCTATTTTTATGCAACATCTCGGAGACATATTAAGCAACAGTAAAATTATAATTTGATAGAAGAAACTGCTTAGCAGAACTATGATTGCACAGGAATAAATAATTCCTGGAATTATATAACCTAAATTAGGGTAAAATAAAAAAGCCATCATCATTGTCAGGAGTACTAGCAATCATATTAGGTTGGCAGAAGCATCGTTCGTTTTGCACCCACGTAGCAGCGATCACTGACACAGCCTTTCAATTACACAAGGACTGCTTTCGACCGAGACGTAATCCACTTAACAGGTTACGACAACTTTCTTCGAGAGGAAAAGACTCGGTGGTCCGGTTGAAACGCGGATCGATCCACGTTACAACGTCAACTCCAGCTCGATTGTTGTTTTACTCGTGGCTCTTTTGCCCGATTACTCTTCCCCTTCTTCTTCTTCTTCTTCTTCTTCATCTTTGGGAACTGTTTCTCCGCCTGGAGCGTAATTGTCCGACTCGCGACCAGTCTCTCCAGGCGCGATTAAATTCTCGACTTATGATTGAAGCGTTTTTACACTTCAAGCAACTAGAAAGATTGCTTTCGAAAGGAGCCAGAGTGTCGCTGACGACGTCAAAATTAATGACTGAAAATTAACGAAATAAAGTGACCAAAATTAATTGCTTCAATGCTACGAATGTTGAAGAAAAATTAGTATTCGGGAATGTCACTTGCATATCTCAGTTACTTTTGAACAGATTTTAATGACATTAGATCGAAATAATGTTAGTGTATAGTTTGAGCACATTTGTAGTAATATTTAGACGCATCACTAGCATATTATATTTGAACATATCAATAAGGTAATATTCTATCTTAAATTTCGAGCCGATAATCATTTTGTCTTTTAATTAAATCATTTTCAAAGCACGCATTTATTAAAACAATCTAATAACATAAATATACACATCTATCGTAAATGACAGAAAAAATTACTCTAACCAAAAAACATAAATATTTATATAACACCAGTAAATAAAATTAAAACATTGCTACCAAATACCCTCAATTATGAACTTCCATAAGCCACATAAAATTTTAATTAAATAATTTTGAAAATTTTTCTAATTTCTTCTTAAATCCATTTATATCGTATTGTCATTGTTGAATTCTCATTTTATTCAGGAAATATGTTGATTACCGGATTCCAGAGTACCTACAATTTGAAAAGTCGCGGACTTAATTGAAGACCCGACCTCGAACTACGGGTTCCCGAAGAAGTATTCACTTCGACCTTATTAAGGACACCGGAGTCGGCGACCAGGACGCAGGACAATGCCACCCAGCTTTTTCTTCTCCGAGCTTTTTTTTCCGCGCGTCTTGCGCGCTATTTTCACGAATATAACAAAGAATCGCGATGCCACCAACGGCGAACAGGAATGAGCGCCGCGAAGAAAGCTGTGAAAACGAGACTGGGTCAGGTAAAGTCCCTGATTAAAAGCGTGGCTCGGTAAGATGCTGGTGGATAGAAAAATAGGCCGGTTCTTAAAGATTCTTTTCTTTCATTTTCGCTTGGCTGAAACTAGGGCTGAATAATTGATTTGTTGCTTCATGTAGAGGAGAATTATTTAAATATCGCTTTACTCGTACAGTCGTGTTGAGTTACTTGATCTTACGTCTTTTCATTTATACTGTTTCAGATTCTTAGATTTTTAGGATAGTTACATTTTCAGATTTCTAGATTTTTAGCGAAATTGTTTTATTTGCAGATTTTTAGATTTATAGAGATCTAGATTTTTTAATTTCTAGATTACTTGTGTTTAGAGTTTGAGAGTTTGAGTTTCAAATCTTCATTAAATTTTAAAATTAATGTATGTTACCTCTAATAATTCATATAATAATATTATATAAATATTATATATATTAAAATAATGATATATAAATTTACAAACGAGTGTTTTTAAAAAATCGAAGCGTAAAATCTCTAAGCTTCCCCGTAGAGAACAGTCTAAGACAAATTCGTGCAATTTTTTCCGAACAATTTACCGCTCGAGCAACGCGATTATTTTTTCGTACAACGAGCCATCGTTTGTTTAGCGCTTTTGAAGAATGGCGGTCGCAACTTAGTTCGCAATGGCGACGATTTTTCGAGCCGGCGTTGCCTCGTTACGTCGCGTTTCTCGAATTCGTGCCGCTGTACAACGAACTTCCCTCTTTTTCCTCGGGAAACCACGCGAAGAGAAAGAAAAGAGCGAAAAGGAGGGGAGGATGATGTGGAAGAAGAAGAAGCAGAAGAAGGAGGAGGCAAAAGAGAGGACGGGGAAAAAACATAAAGAGAACCGGCGGGGAAAAAGGAAAAGCCTCAGCCATTACCACTTGACTTGAATTGCAAAGAACTCCTTCGTTACTCGGGATTCCACTTGACCCAGTAACGAAAGGTAACGATCCTCGATTCCTTGCCCGCGAGCCCGACTACGGTTTTCTTTGCGTTTATTCAATATCTCGTCTCATTCGTGAGTCAGTCACCACATGCGATTTTTGTAGTGGAATCGTAACGTGCTAAAATATAGAATGTGAAATGCAGAATGAAGTTCAATACGGATACAGGAATATGGAGATATAGGGATTTAGGGACGTATTTGGGAATATGTGAATTTGCTCATGTGTGGATTTTGTCATGTAGAGATTTGGTGGAGAGATAGTTGGGAATCTGAAGATTAGAGACATCAGTATCACATCAGTATCACATCAGACATTAGTATGGAGGTATAGAGATTTAGGGACGTACGTATTTGGGAATATGTGAATTTGCTCACGTGTGGATTTTATGATGTAGAGATTTGATGGAGAGAGGTAGTTAGGAATTTGAAGATTACAGACATCAGCATCACGTCAGTATCACATCAGACATTAGTATGGAGGTAGAGAGATTTAGGAACGTACGTGTTTGGGAACATGTGAATTTGCTCATGTGTGGATTTTATGATGTAGAGATTTGATGGAGAGAGAGGTACTTGGAAATTTTAAGATTAGAGACATCAGTATCACATCAGTATCACATTAGACATCAGTATGGAGATACAGAGACTTAGGGACGTATGTATTTGAGGATATGTGAATTTTCTCATGTGTGGATTTTGTGATGTAGAGATTTGGTGGAGAGAGGTAGTTGGGAATTTGAAGATTACAGACATCAGCATCACGTCAGTATCACATCAGACATTAGTATGGAGGTAGAGAGATTTAGGAACGTACGTGTTTGGGAACATGTGAATTTGCTCATGTGTGGATTTTGTGATGTAGAGATTTGATGGAGAGAGAGGTACTTGGGAATTTTAAGATTAGAGACATCAGTATCACATCAGACATCAGTATGAAGATATAGGGATTTGGAAATATAGAAACAGATAAAAATCTATTAGAGACATACATAACTTGGATAGCTGGAAATTTGAGAGTCAGCAATAATGATTTGAAGATATGTAAATTTTAGAACATACAGACTTGCGATCACAGTGCTGATCATAGGTCTTTAGAGATCTACAAACTCAGTGATATAAAGATTTAGGTATTTGATAATTAGAGATTTAGAATTGTATAAACTACGAGAAACAGTGAAAAGTAAAAATGTAGGGACACAGAGATTTGAGAACATATGAATTTATGAACGATCTGATATGTTTGCATATACGTGCTTTGAGAATACAGAAATCTGGCACACATACAAACTATAAGTTACTTGTCACCTTGTCAAGTAAAAAAAAAAATATAAAAGCGTGCTAAAATATGGTAGCATTTGCATGACAGGAGAATGTCTGTGAAAGAAAGGAATAAGAGATAGGAAAGCTTCCGATAGAGTTGTTCTGAAAACGACAAACGGCAGGGATACAGCAAATTTGACGATGAAATTTTTCATGAATACCGCGACTACGTTGCGCACAAAAGGCAGGCAACAAAAGGGGAGGCCAGGTCGTAGTTACTCCGAATCGGGCGTAATTTGTCCGCAGGTAAGCACCGGTACAAATATCGATTCGCCTTTCCTCTCATTATTCTTTCCCGGGCACACAGAATACGAGAGACGAGAGTGGTAGTAGTCCGCCCCCGTCGTTTTCTCTTTTACGTCTATCCCATCGTAGTCCGTCGTTTCTGCTTCTGTTTTATGCAATTTTCCATCTCGTAGATTCGGCGAGTATCTCCGGAGACCTCGAGGCATTAATTAATCCGCAAGAGTGTCGAGGAGCGACGGACCAACTCTGTGTCTTCTACCTATAGTCTTAACAAATTGCCGGGCCAGCGTATCGCCTAGCTGGCGCGATGGTAATTAATTAGGAATGAAATAATGATCCAGTCGGTGGGTAGGTGAATGACTGATTGAGTTTCCAATTGGGTCGAGATGCGACGTACAGATACACGTGGAGTGCCATCCGTCGTTTTCGATGGCACGCGAATCGCTCGCGGGCTCTGAACAGCGAACGGATTGTATCGATTTCTCGCGACGTATAAAACCGTCGGGGAAACGATCGTTTCTCTCTTCGAACGGTCTCATTCACGGCACCGGCACAAGCTTTACGTTCTCGAGCTTCCGTAAAGAGCTTTAACTCTTCTGCGATGAATGGTCATTTTCAATTTAGATACAGATATACGCGCGCTTACAACGGCCGGAATGTGGAACGCTTATTTGCAAAGCTCGCGCAAAACATGAAACCGTTTGCTCTTTCGAGTGTTTGTAAATGTATGGACGCGAATGTAAGTATATTCCTTCACTGGGGCTTTTGTTCAAAGAACGTTGGTATATCCCAAAATCCCTATATCCAGGTATTTCTCTATTCCGTTATATTTACATCTCGGTATCTTCGTGTTTTCAATATATCTCTTCAAATATTCCAATGCTTCGATATTTTTGCCTACAAATTTCCCTAGATGTTTACATCATGTTTTGATATCTTCACATCTCAATATTTTTACATATGAAAGTATTCTGTTTATATGTCTGAATATTTCCACACATCGATTTTTTTATTATTTCATATCAGATTTCAATGTTCATGTCTGTAATATCTTCATTTCCCAAAATTTGTATGTTTCGATTCTTATATTGTATGTATCAAGACTATTATAGACCTATATACATTAGATTGCTACGTTCTTAACGCCACGTATCTCTATATGCTTGTAATTCATGTACTTAAAGTACACTTAGATCCTAATATGCCTGGACACATATATCGTTTGATATCAGCACACACAAATACGATCCTAGATCCTAATATCTCTAGATTTCAATAACTCTACATCGTGGTGATTCGATGCGTGGTAATTCAGCACGTAGTAATATTAACGCGTGGTAATTCGACGCGTAGTAATACTGACGCGTGGTAATTCGACGCGTAGTAATACTGACGCGTGGTGATTCGACGCATAGTAATACCAACGCATGGTGATTCGACGTACTGTAATACTAACGCGTGGTAATTCGATACGTGGAGATTCGACGCGCGGTAATTCAATACGTAGAGATTCGACGCGTGGTAATTCGATACGTGGTATTTCGACGCGTGGTAATTCGATGCATAGTAGTACTAAGGCGTGGTAATTCGATACGTGGAGATTCGACGCGTGGTAATTCGATACGTGGAGATTCGACGCGTGGTAATTCGACGCGCGGTAATTCGATACGTAGAGATTCGACGCGTGGTAATTCGATGCGTAGTAGTACTAACGCGTGGTAATTCGATGCGTAGCAGTACTAATGCGTGGTAATTCGATGCGTAGTAGTACTAATGCGTGGTAATTCGATGCGTAGTAGTACTAATGCGTGGTAATTCGATGCATAGTAGTACTAATGCGTGGTGATTCGTTGCATAGTAGTACTAACGCGTGAGTTTCGCACTGATCTCCAACACAACTCTCCAACATATGTAACATATGACTCAGTTGAGGTACATTCAATATCCCTAAATCCAAATACCTAATCCAAGCTCTAAATTTGAATATCCTATCATGACCAAATTCTAAAACACCTACATCCCTAGATTCCATTATTAGTTCTATCCCAATAACCCCAGAAAACCACTCCGATGTCCCCAAATTTCTATGTCACAAGATTGTATACTGTGAGTAAATTTAATTCCTAGAATATCCAACAAAATTTCAATGTTACGGCGTGAAACTAATCAATGTAAAATTAACTTGATTAAAGTTACAGCAATGTAATTATAAAAGAAGAGGTAATATTAACTAGGAAGATACGGTTTCAAGAAATACGTTTCATTATTCCTGAAATACCGCTACTCCAAGCACTAATTACGTCAACGTTCATTTTCGTGGATTATCCTTTACCCATTAATTAATTTTACAAATGAATATTCATGAGAAAGCATATTTTGTTACCGTTAAAGGGGATAACATTGTTTCGTTATTAGAAGTTAGTCCGAACGAAATAGCGACGAAATATTCATAAATTTCGCAGCTAGGGAAACAAAATTGTGCGCCGAGTGTTTAATGGAGAATCAATAAATCGAGAATCTAAAGTTCCCCGAACGAAGGAAATTGATCCGGGAATAGCATCTTCTTTGAGGATACACGCCACACACACAAACACACACACAGAGTTGCATTAATATGTAACAGCTGGTTTGAAGCAATTTAAGCCGCGGAAAGCACTTTGCATACCAATTCTCGGCACACAAAACAGGTTACTTGTATCTTAAAGTGGCGGACATACATCCGCGGGAAAATTAAAACCTTAAGAAATCTTTGCAACGAGCAAAAAGTGGGAAGAAGTTATTAATCGCAGAAGTCAGCTGTGGTAAGAAAATGAGAACTGTTATCTGAAGACTCGACGGCTGGAATTTAAAGATCTTACTACCGATTTAATTTGAAGAAATTTTTTCCACGCGAATCTTATTTAGTTTTATAAAAATATGGCGTCGGAGATAATTGCAGGTCATTAAAATATATTCTGCAATTAATTCAGGAACTCTCATATAGTTTTTTTTTTAGAAACAAGTGCTGAGATACTGTAAATGATTCTGGATCATTAAAACGATATTTAAGATTGCAATTAATTTTAGATGTGATAAAGAGTTTGTAGGGCGATGTTCTTTTTTGTTTGGATTTGATAAAATGTTTTATTTCGAGGGTTTTCTTGGAACTTTTAGGGAGAATTCAACAACTAATATTTTTAATTATTCATTAATTTCGTTATTGAAGTTACAAACTTTCACATTTGTAAATTTCTAAATGGTAACACAGATCTTCACATTTTTTCAAGTTACAACTTTAGGCTGTCAAATGTTCAAATTGTCGAATATTAAAAAACGAAAATTTCTACATTTTCAAATGGTTAATAACCCTTTACAAATTCATAAATACAAATATGTCTAAATTTGCAAAGCTTGAAATTGATTATTATTATTATTATTGTTTGGTTTTATGGATGTTGATCCATTAGTCCCTTGAAATTAATTAATTTCTGAATTCGAAAGTCAATTTAAACAATTAAAAAATTTAATAAAGCTTTAAAAGTTTGAAGAAGTATCTTTTAAATATTTATATTTAAAAAAGTCTATATATCACCACATGCACAAATCCCCAAATAATAACCATGTTCAATAAGTCAGTCTCTGAATCAGCTTAAACTTGCATCGCAAACATCCACGAACCTCCGCAAAAGAGTTAAAAATCAGTGAAAACCCGCAAAGACACCGAGTAAAACGTTTGTTCGTCCTGTCCAAACAAATTCTGTGTTGTAGCAGGCCCGCATCGATATTCGTCGCTAATAAGTTTCTCGGTCCAGTGTGGCCAGCTATCCAAACAGGTATGCTGCCGCTGTGCTGTATGCGTCCAGCCCCTAGACTAAAGGGGTTGATTACAATATATGAATATTCAGTGGCAAGTCCACCCTCGGTGTTTCTCGTTCCTTCATGTTTTTTTCCCCCGAGCGTCTCGCGACAAAATCTGCAAGCTTGCCCTAACTACGCCGGCCGGCGAACTTAAGAAACCGGCTTAATTAATTCTCGTAGACGTAAAATCTTCGTTAACGCTGGCTTCCGCTGATTAGGATGAATTAAGGAACAGCGTGAAGAGCACGTGTCCCGCGTTTCCATCGCAAGAACCAGCCGGTGATTATTTTTGTCTCGAGCACGGCCAATTAGGACGAGACTTCTCGTTTCTACTTGAACGAACCAGACGTTTTCTGCACGCTATCGAGCCGATAATAATCGTATCGACTTCTGCACTCACGGTGTAACCGCATCGGCCGTTCGCGTGCTACAAGAACCTAACAATAGATAGGAAATGGACACTCGTCTCGGATATATCGATTCGTGAAATCGAACGTCCGACGCAGAAATGGGATGTTTGTTGTACGAATGAGACCATTTCGATAATGTATTAAATAGAGAACATTCTTTTCGATTCTTCGGGGAGATATATGGGTCACATTTGTTTAAATGTCAAATAACTCTTGAACGGAAAATATGAGTCGGGTTTGTCATACCTGAATTGGGGTGAACTATGATTGTGGTTTGATATATGGTGCGGATGAACATGTGCTGATTCGAGAGCTACGTTGAGATAACATATGTAGCTTTTTGCGGAGCTAAATTGCAGTTGAATACATTTTTTATGTTTATAAAGTGTAAAGGGTTTTTAGATCACATTTGTGGGAGAAGTAAGGTACAAATTATTTGGATAGATTGTGGAACTGAATTTAGAAAATTTAGTTTTGATATTTTTAAGTTTACAAATTGTAAATTTAAACATTTTTGAATTTGCAAATTTCCAAGATTTCAGATTTTCAAATTTATAAATGTTTATTTTCTTAATTTAAATTTACAAATTTTTAAAGTTATGTATTGTCAAATTTTCAAATTCTCAAATTTATAAATTTTGGAATTCCCAAGCTTCTGAATTTTCAAATTTCCATATTCTATATTATTCAAATTCCTAAATTACTCAATTTCCCAAATTTTCCAAATTTCCCAAATTACCAAATTTCCCAAATTTTCCAAATTACCAAATTTCTCAAATTACCAAATTACCAAATTACCAAATTACCAAATTTTCCAAATTTTCTAAACTTCCCAAATTTTCCAAATTACCAAATTTCACAAATTGCCAAATTACCAAATTACCAAATTTCACAAATTGCCAAATTACCAAATTACCAAATTACTAAATTACCAAATTACCAAATTACCAATTACCAATTTACCAAATTATCAAATTACCAAATTACCAAATTACCAAATTACCAAATTATCAATTACCAATTTACCAAATTACCAAATTACCAAATTGCCAAATTACCAAATTGTCCAAATTACTAAATTCCCAAATTCCCAAATTCCCAATTTTCCAAATTCCCAAATTCCCAAATTCACAAATTACCAAATTTCCCAAATTCCAAAATCCCAAAATTTAAAACTCCATGTTATAAATTATTCAAATAATCAAATTACTATGAAACTTAAAAATTTTTAAATTTCCTTATTTTAAATTTACTCAAATTCCCAAATTACCAAATTTGCCAAATTCCCAGATTTTTAAAGTATCCAAATTCTAAAGTCTAAAATTATAATTGCATATTTTAGATTATCCAAATTCCCAAATTACCATGAAACTTAAAAATCCAAAAATTTCCACATAAATAATTTTGCAAATACAAAAATTTGAAATTTTATATCATAACATAGTTTATCTAAATTTTTACTAAATTTTAACCAGAAGTGTCTAAAAAAATATTCTACATCACACGTTTATCGAAAAAAAGTTACAGAAAAGCGATCCTTTCATCGCGGAATGTAGGTGAATACATGTACCACACAGAAATTCCCGAAACAATTTCTGGACAACAGGAATCAAACGTTTTCTACTTTACGCCAATAGATCAGTGCGTGTTCGTAACGATACGATCAGGCAAACACGTCAAACACGGAAGTATGCCGACCAACAAACGGAAGTTCGGAATTCAATCAACCTTTGACGGTGGCCACGTTTGGCGAACCTTTGACCGGCCGGTTTACGTAACCGGCTCTGGATGCACGCAGCCTCGTAAACGATTCTCGAATGGTAAATTCATGGGAAACGGGACTGGATACATGTTCCAGTTGGTAACTCTGTTTCCTGGACACGGTACGAGAAAAACGTAAGCGAATTCGGGAAGAAACGACACTGATTGAGATGTCGAGCGGAACTTAACCTAACTGCGTCTATAGCAGCACCAAGTTCGTAAGAGACCAGCTAGTTGCTGAGAAACTTCTCGTTAAGCCAATGATGCTCGCAATTTAGTTTTCCGTGGCTCGTGTATTTTATTATCGCCTGTCAAAGCTGACCCGGTGAGCTTTTTCAGTCCCTACATTCGCTGAATGTTGCTTGTTAATGGCGTAGATGAACTTACGAGCAAAGATGGCGTCTTCAAGAAACTCAGAAGCTTCTATGATAATGAAATATGGAATCCTTTTGGACTTTGAAATTTCTCTTGAGTTTCAAGTTTTTCTTATTATAATTTCAATAATTAACCATTACCATTCTTTCTTTCAGGGATAATTAATTATTGCTGCAATTTTAAGACAAATGAATTTAACATGTTATATTCATTTTTGATTCTGGATTATGCAAATTATAATCAGTTTTAAGACCCTGTATCGAGCTGCAAATATAATTTTTGCTTGTTTTGAAGTGTAATGTCACGAGTGTGATGTGACATTATAAACGAAAGGACTATCAATTTTTTTTTTCATATTAACACCTGAATTTTAATAATAAATTTTTGTTCACAAACTTTTATAGTTACGACTGAGGAACAAAAAATCGAAATATCTGCAAATAAAGTAAAAATACAAACACAGCAAAAATTCATACAATAAAAAATTCAGTCATTATAATAAAATACCATAATTTTTCAACATAATAAAAAAATGATAAGTTATATAAATTCATCACTGTGATGAATCATAAACTTAAAATTAATCGAGCTGTAATATCATAATTACTCGTTCATAATAAAATCTTCGGTTTATTAATATTTAACAAAGCACAACTTCACAGTACATAATTTTGCATATCAATTACGGAACGCAATTATTAAACAAACAACAATGTATTCCTCCGTTCTCGCATTTACGTCCCCGTTTATTTCCCTTGCGTACTTTTCGTGAATTTAACCATTTAAATAATAATGTTAACTTGCTAATTGAAAATTCGAAAACCAAATTTTCTCTTTAATCATCAAAATTATTAAATATCTAAAGAACCTGTAAGAGTCGATTCAATCTATTAAAAGCGTAACGATTTTCGATATGTATCGACGTGAATCATCGAAGCGTTTTCCCTCTCATCTCGTGGAATCAATTTAACGGAAATCAAATCGATTAGAGAGCGAGCGGCGGGAATTTTTAAAAGCTACGGTCCCAGGCCCGATTTTCGATAATTCACTTTTAGATACGGCACGTTAATTGTCACAATGTAATCAAGCTCGTTTTCGAGCCGGTGTTAAAAATACACCGCTCTCGTCGGTGTAATCGTCTGTTACCGCTGTTGGCGATTCGTTGAATTGCACTTGTTAAATTTGCTCGGGACCGCTTTGTGCCCGGCTGATAATACGTGTTGACAACTCCGTTCGAAAATATGATTCCGATAAAAACCTTTAGAGCCGGACGATCAACACGGTTATCGTTCTAACCGACGCGAATAAATCTCGTCGCCTGGGTTTATTTTCATCGTCCGGGTCCTGTGTTTCTCGCGGGACCGCGAGGAGTTTACGGTTAAGAGAGATTTATGGGATCGGTGACACCGGTATCGTGTCCCTCTTCCTTTCCGAAATTTGAATACTGTTTACGTGGTACACTACACGACACGACATCGTATCACGGAAGCTTTTGATACGATGATACGTCTTTTGTTACATCGTCTCTCGTCAACTTTCTATCGATACGTGTGATCTCTATTGTTGCCGGACAATAAACCGCACGGTATTTATGGTTGTTTATCCACGTACATAAGATGAAGTTGTTCTTTTGTTCGTCCTAACTTTTGACGATGTAAAATGATCGTAAAGTCTGTTAGATACGGTTATTAATGGATGGCTATGATACATCTGAGTTTGTAAAGTATGAACACACGATTTATGTCTTCGTCGGTCGTTGCAGGCATTAGCGAGATAAAAGTATCGTTATGGAGGCCAAAATCATTTTAACACTGAAAATACAAAACCGCTTAAATGACCGCTCCGCAAATTTTTTATTATAAGGTACATATTTTGTTGAAACACATTCATTTAAATCAGCATTGATTCTCATCAGAATAAAGAATAAATGTTTTATCGTTTGTTTATGTATTTTTTAACTTGTACAATACAGGTATTGTTAGGGTTAATAAAATTATTAAGCAATAGTTATCACTAATAACATCATAATCAATCATCATAGTCATCAGTGAAACATTATAGACAAGGTTATGACAGTCATCACTAATGACATCATGATCAATCGTCAGTCTTCAACACGCTCATAGTCATGAACTAGATGATCATAGTCATCATTAATATCGACAAAGTTATCGCAATTAGGTTTCTCATATAAGTATTAATTGTCTACTAATTACAGAATCTAAAAAGGAGCCTACCTATGTGGATTATATAATTCCACGTAAATTACATTGTACATAAACATCGCCCACATTGTGACATAGCAAACCACTTAAATATCAGCTTCAATATATAATCAGCAAATTATATATTGAATAGCAAATTTCTATATGTTTCAAAAATAAGTTGAATTTTATTCGCTGCATTATTAACTATCAACTCTATTAACTCCCAACTTCTTCAAGCTTCCAACCTTTTCACCTCCAAAATCAAAATCCTCCAAGTTCGTCGAATTACAAAAGTCTCCATATAAATGACTACAACGCTCGTAGAAATCCCCTTTCAGCAGATCCGTCTGTTCACCCCAGATTAGCACCCTTCAAATAATTCTAACAACTCAGAAGTGGCCCACATTCGAACGACGAAAAGTACACGCCCGTTGGATCTCTCGACTCCTTACATCCGCCAGTTTCCCATTCAGCCCTTTTGGTCTGAAAAGCGAGGCCGGCTCGCACCAACTGGGTTAAAAGCTCGACGAACGAAATCATAATTCGAAGTTCGTGACCGGACTAGGTCCAGAGAAGCTATCCAGTTTCTGATGGTGGCAGAACCACGATCGTGCTTGTTGTATCCTGGGTCCAACGAGATTCTCGCGGGCCTTTGATTGCCCTGGCTTCAGCTCCGTCATCCGTGTGTGCTCATTTGCATAGGTCTCGCTCGTTTTCCAACCTAGAGACAGACTTCCGTTCGCGTCGATGCGCATTAGCCTGTCAGGATCAGCTCCGTTCGGCTCAGTTCGACTCCGCTTTGCTTCGGAATAGGTTATTGCGCGAGCGGATTTAACATTCCCGAAGCGTTTATCGGAAACGCAGCGGCGGCCAGGTTACAGGGAACGCGGCGGATATAAAGGTAATCAAAGGCCGAGGATCCGGTGTTGGAACGATTGATTGCATTCCAGGATCGGCCCGGAGCCTGGATATTTCAGAGTTCGTTATTGGAAATCACTGTCCGTCTGCTGGCTACGCGCTGATCGCCCCCAGGGCTGTTTTATTGCGCTATCCATACCCCCGCTCTGCTACGCCTTTCAAACAATCGGCTGCTTTAATCTGTTGTGCCATGCGGCTGGAAAATAATAGGCGCGAAAACATACAGCCGTTTCGGGATCAGTTGTCGGACGATTAGCCAACTTTTCAGAGATTAGGAATCAATGAGCATGGAAAATGGATTCGGAGTGTGGGGAATTGGAGTTTCGACATTTTCGGTGATTTAGGGTTTCAAGCTTTAAGAGTTTTGGGTGATTTAAGATTAATTTGATGGTTTAGGAATTTTGGGTAACTCAGAATTTCATTTGGGAGGTTTGGGTGATTTAAGACTGAAAGATTTTGGAGTTTAGAGATTCTTTTTAAGATTCGAAATTTGGGGTGTTAGAAAGCAAGAATTTAACAAGTTCGAAATTTAAGTATCTGATGGAAATTTGAGAACTTGAATATTTGGAAATATGTTAATATAATATATTAAAACAAATGTTAGATTTTTGGAATAAATTAAACATCGAAACTGCAGCCAAATTATTAAACACCACACATTTTGCAAATTAAGTCACAAAACCTATTTACCTAAATCCTCGAAAATAAACTTGAAACAATAAATACACTTCATCTCTACCACTTATAAAAACTGCAATTATCTGCATTGTTAGATTAGATTATGCTAATCTAATAATAAATTTGAGAATGTTTCATTTTTATTTCCAATTCGAAACCGATCAAATATTTTGACACAGCAATGCATGGAGACAACCTACCCCACATTTTCTAGCAAAGTTAACAACAAACACTACACGATATCGATAAGTTATTAACAAATACACACAGTTGCCCGTTTGGAAAATTTATTCTGTTCAAATATCATTTCGAACGGTGAATGCAAGCATCGCGATTGAGTAGAAAAGCAAACAGAGGATGAATTTTCACAAAGATAATTTAATGGGGTGCGTTTTTATTACGTCTTTACTCTGTATTTTTTCCGAATTTTCTGCCGCGTTTCCAATGTACATTTTCCTAGTCGTCGATTTTTCCCAAACGCAGCGACGTCTGTATTTATCGCGAGTACGATAAATCGCGAACCGATAATTAATCCGGACACCCGTGGCCTACATTCTTAATAATTTATTGGCTATCAATTATACATCTGTATTTCTGTATTCTGCGTGTGTACTTTTGGAAATATTTTATTTCTACTGCCTCGATTCTTTTCAATTCTTTCGTGGGTGTTCGAGGATTAAAGTGTTCAAAGGCACACCTATAAAATATTTGGTTAATCTTGAAAAATGGAAGAGAAAAATGGAGCTTTAACTTTGCCATAGTTAAGTCTTCTCTACTAAAAATTATGAGATGTATTAAAGAATCTCTTTGTTACTCTTTAACGTAAGATTTTAATAAGTGATTATTTTTAAAATGAAAGTGAAACTATATAATTAGAACACCCTCATCAAATTTTAAATAAAGTTGAAATAAATAATTGTATAATAATAAACAACATAAAGTATTTTGTAATTACATGACTTTTTAAATTATGGCTGTTAAATATAAAGTTTAATATTAATTACAAATTAACGATTTTTAATTTGTGCTCAATATCCAAAGATATCCAAAGACCACCACTGAATGTAAAAGGTAACGACACAAAAACGAATAAACCTAGACAATGCAAGTTGAGGTCTCTTTGAAGCTATGTGTATTTGCCTATATCAAATGCTGCGACTCTGTAGCTGCAAATATTAGGTTCAACGACTGGAGGGTAGTTAGAATTGCGTGTCACGATTCCAGGAAAGATATATTGTCTCCACAATCTCAGAATTGCCAATATCAAGTCTCTGAAGTTCGGAGTTAAACTTGCTTCTGAGAACTTATCACTATTAGAATCGAAAGTTCAATGTCTGTCATCAATATTACACTACAAATGGAGTACTGAAACTTCACCAATATCGTAAATTATTTTTGTAATGTAGATATAAACAATTTCGAGGTCCTCATATCTCAAGATATAACTCTAATTTTCGTAAATTTCTGGGTCCACAATAATCATAGAAATACAATATTAAATTCTCTGATTTTTGTCTGAGAAATCTTCGACTGAAAATTACCTAGGTTCTTCAGTCAGAAAATCGTAAAATCCTTAAATTTGGAGATCCTTTAAATCTTTAGACACTATAATACCTATTTTCCCAATTTGCAGTAACCTCAAATTCCTAGATCTCAATTTCTGTACAGTATTAATCCACTCTCAAATCACCAAATCCTTAAATTTGGAGATCCTCCAAATCTTTAGACATTGTAATACCTATTTTCCCAATTTGCAGTAGCCTCAAATTCCTAAATCCTCAAATTTCTAGATCCCAATTTCTGTACAGTATTAATCCACTCCCAAATCACCAAATCCGTAGATTTTGAGATCCTCCAAATCTCTACACATTAAAATACATATTTTCCCAATTTACAGCAACCCCAAATTCCCAAATTCCTAGATCCCCAATTTCTATACATTATCAATCCACACCCCAAATCTCCAAATCCAAATAATTCGTAAAAACGAAATAAAAGTCTCATCTTCCTCAGAAAAAATCATATTCACAGTCGACGACGTTGCACGGCCAATAGAGACTTGCCTGTTTCGTTGCATGATTCTCTGTGGGAAACGATACACTCGGAAAATCCTAAAAAGAGCGATCCACGTCGACTGAAGTCTGCGGCTAATTGCGGGAACAAGAAAATCGACGACCAAAGCGTCGTTTTTACGAATCACTTTCGACGCGCGGACAAACACGGAAGCGTAACGGAAGAGGAGCAGGATGGCAAAGAGATAAAAAGAGAGCGACTCGAACGGCGAACGCGTAAAATGGCGACGAAAAAACGCTTTGAGCAGCACGTAAAACGTGCACGCTTGGCAAAAAGTGGTTCGCAAGCGGGCTGGTGCATGCTGGATGGTCAACGAAAAGCTTTCCGGAAGGACGAGACGACAGAAGGATCGAACTTCCGTTTTTACGACGGGAAACTGCTGTTCCGTTTAGCGCACCCGACGGTGCTTCAAGGGGGAACAAGTTGAAAGAAAACTGAACGTGTGCAAGAACAAGAAACCCATCCCGTTCGTGGAATACAAGAAACAGGAAAATAAAAGGCGGAATACAATAAGGTTGTGCTTTTTACTGTGAAGTCCTGAAGCTCGATTTTACTCGAGATTGTGGGGAAGAAGCTTTGTTACGAAGACATTTACGTTTACTAATTCTGAAAAATCGAAATTAATCTTTTGCTGTTTTTTGTACATAATTCATTAAATGTCACATAAAAACTGAAATTGTTTATTCACATCACTGAATTGGATTTGACATAAAATAAAACTAAAACTGAATTAAAATTGAATTGATACTGAATTGAAAACAGACTGAAGCAGAACAGACACCGACTTGACATGAAAATGGATTAAAAATAAGTGGAAACTAAATCGAAACTGAATTTGAATTGAAATTGCCCTGTAATTTCTCTTGTACAGTTAAAAATCATCATTTCAATATGTACCATCATCTCGTTACAAATTTGAAGCGATAATGTGAAACTAACAATTTGATCACCAATCGTAAATGAACAAGTTAATCGTAGATTTTACGTCGGAAAATAAAGTTACCAAACAGTTGACAAGAAATCACAATTAACTCGAGACAGTTGACAAGCAGAGTCGATAGGTGAAACACAAACGGCGAAATAAAAGCGAACAAAGGTACAAGGTACCGAGATTCGAGAGGAAAGAGAACGGTCAACAAAAGAGTCAGCGAACAATTCACGACGTAACGATACACCCTCGAAAAGGGAGTGAAAAGGAAAGGTCGTTGACGGAGAGACAGTATAGAAAGGGTTTCCTTTTGCCGTTAGTTGAAACAAGAAGGAAATCCGTTCGAGTATACTGTTCAAGGAGCGAAATAAATCAAGATCCAGGTTCATCCATCTCGGTTGTGAAATGGCTAAACTTGATGGATCGTTTTAAACATTGATTTTGTGTTCCAAAATAGAATTCTTCTATTCTTCTTTAATCGTTACTTTGATATTTTACGCATTTAATTTACTTTCTTCCTGTGAATTCTTTCTGAAGCTATCTTCAATAATTTTCTTCAGACAACTAATAATAATTAATTGTTTAAAATAAATCTTTTCATCCGTCACAGCAAAGAAAACTTTACTATCTTCAGAAATACTTGCATTTTTCTTCATCTCTCTCCTTACTATCAACGTAAATTTCCAGCGAACTGAATCAGAATAGTAGGTACATAAACAACATTCGAACCAAACTCTCAAAATCCTTGAAACATAAATCCGAGCAATACTCTCGACAGCAGGAAAGTTTTAATTCGACTGGAACACGTAAAGGCAACGATAGTCGATAGTTTCCCTTATGAGTTGAAATTTTTTTTTTCTCGCTTCTGGTGTATCACCCAGTTTTCCCGACGAGCTCCATAATGACGGCTATCCGATTTTTAATTGTAACAGCACGGTCCTTGAATAATCAATAATGCGTAATGTTTTAACGACGTTGTAATTCAATTAGAACGAGCCTGTTGGCGAGGATGCTTATTACAGTTAACTGTTTCACCGAGGCAGAAGTGGCCGTCTGTGGCAGCCAACGAACTCGCTGAAAATCCTAACTGTGATCGCCAACGCGTCTTTCTGTTATTTTGACATTGAAAACTCATTGTTCCTCTGAATACACGTGTGGATAAACCATTTCAAATATGTTGGAACGCGCGCAGATTACAACTGTAACTTACGAATGAAATAGATCAATTTGAAATGTGAAAAGAATAAGTGTATCTAAATGACACTTATTTTATACCAAATTGAAAGCTAAAGCACCGTCAAAGGTTTTGCGAAGACACTAATAATCATGGAAATTGCAGAGCGTGGAATTATGGCGTGTGAAAATTATGGTGTGTGGTATTATGGCGTATAGAAATTTCGACGCGTGAAAATACGGCGCGTAGAATTATCTTGCGTGGAAATAACGACGCGTGGAAATACAACGCGTGGAAATTACGGAACGTGGAATTATGGCGCGTGAAAATTACAATGTGTGGTACTATGACGCGTAGAAATTTCGACGCATAGAAATACAGTGCGTGGAAATAGAGCGTGTGGAAATTACGAAGCGTGGATTCATGGCGCATGGGAATTGCAGGGTGTGGAAATTACGGAGCGTGGAATTATGGCGCGTGAAAATTACAATGTGTGGTACTATGGCGCGTAAAAATTTCGACGCATAGAAATACAGTGCGTGGAAATAGAGCGCGTGGAAATTACGAAGCGTGGAAATATAGTGCGTAGAAATACAGTTCACACAATTTAATCTATATTGCACCTTACACTGTAGCATAATTGACATTCTACCTGCATAGCTCATATATCAATAATGTAAATAAATAAAATAATTAATCCACTCTTCATCCAAGACATATTTCCGTAACGAATATTGAACGGACTACTGAACTTCCCCGACGAGATTATTATTTCTCGCGACACAATAATTTTTCTAATTAATAGCTCGGATAATTTGTCAGACGCTGCACGAGGCGCCTCGAGAGGACGGAGAAAAATTGTGGTTCCAGCTTTATCGTGCGCGTTAATGGGACTTATTACTGCTCGATCGGGGGTGCATTAATTACGGACACCGTAGCCGTGATTTAATCAATCAATTACGTAACTCTGTAATCGAGACGGGGTAACGTAATACTGGTGATGTTCGGCAAAGTCGATCTTATTACACGCGTTTTCGACGATCAAACTACTTTATCCTGTTTCGCCAAATAATGTTAAAAAACTACTTTGAAAAATGAACTTCATAATCACTTTCATAAGTGAGAAATATTTTCCACGATAATAACATAGGATAGCTAAAAGCATTATTAAATTACATTATATTTTTGTAAGACGAAATATATATATTTATTTGTACACAATTATATAGACATTACTATTTTTATTATTATTCTTTATTACTTTTTTGGGATTTATTATTACTTTTAGGACTTTTTTATTTTTGTTTAAACGATATGGTTGATTTTATTAGACAATTTCAAATCATAATTTATACAGTTATTATTATATTAATTATATTAATGCTACATTACGATGTTACTATAGTATTGTCATCTGCAATAATTACTATTATAAATTACAGTATATTATATAATAATTTATATTACTAAATTGCTGTGAAAATAGATATTTACTATTATTACACAGAAATTCATTTTTAAACTTCGAAATTAGTAATCAGTGAATTTAGAAATTTTCTAAAGTACTATTTTTTCTATTTTTCAACTTGATTTTCTAAAGTAAAATCATATGGTTCACATGCTATGACATATTATGCACCTTTAAAAATAAGTTTGAATAAAAGTTGTAGATATACATGTACCAAAATGATATCAATATACAGGGTGTCTCACAACTCGTGTAACTCCCAGAAAGGGATGGTAGAGGACGTAATTCTGAATAAGATTTTCCTTTGCGAAAATGCGGTGTAAAGCTTAATTTTTAAATTATTAAGCAAAAACACGGACCAATCAGAGCGCGAGGGTTACGCTCAGTCGGCCATTATGCGCAAAGGCGTCGCTCTCGCGACTGCGCGCCGCGATTGGCGCCGAATCCTCGCGCTCTGATTGGTCCGTGTTTTTCTTTAATAACTCAAAAACGAAGCTTTATATTCAATTTTTGCAAAGGGAAATCTTGCTTAGAATCGCGTTCTCTATTACCCTTTTTCAGGAGCTACTCGAGTTGTGAAACACCCTGTATAAATATAGCACTATGTTTCTGGTCTCATTAAAATTTGAACCAAAGAAATAATACAAAGGTAATAAATAAATTCTTCAAATTAAAGTATTTGAAGAACTGGTAAAGAATTATAATTGTACATCATCTACGGGAATTTGAAAAATATACAGAATACCAGTAAAAATGAAAAGCCCTGTGGAGTTCAAAGGATGCTAAAAATCTCGAAGAGTCGAATCTCTCGCAGCATCACGAGTCCATAACATTTCCATTCGCCTTAAAGGTCCCTGAAGAAGCCTGACGACCGAGGTACACCACACAAATCCACCATTATGAATTCCCAAAATACCCGGTCGCAGATGAAAGGCCAAAACGCTCGTTTGCGTACAAGATACATGTCACGTAGCTTGTTGCAACAGCGTAAGAGGACCTTAACGTTTCCCGTCAAAGGCCTTCTGCAAATTTAACCAGTAACGAGTGCCACTAATTTGCTGATTTTACGAGCAAAGAGGCACCCCATCCGTCGTCATCGATCCATCGAACGTTGTCCTTTTTCCCCCATCGACGGATGGTATGATTAAAAAAAAAAAAAAACATACACGATCAGCGGCAATTTCGTCGCGGGGATTCGGAATGACGCGAATTCGTGAAAATGCGAGGACGGTCGGAAAAGTGGATCGTTACTCTCGATTCAATATTTTCACGCTGGACAATGGGCACTCTGAATGCCCGAAAATTGGTAATATTATATTTTTGGGGCGAGAGGAGATGCAGCAGACGTGAAAGGTGGGCAGAAAACGCGACCAACGAGCCGTCGACGCTAATCAGAAAGAATATGTCCTGAAAATGTTGGGTAGAAAATGCGTGCACTGAATTATGTGCATTCTACATTGAAAAAAATATAAGTTTCTGTCAAAAGTGTATATTGCGAGAACAAATGACTGGAAAATATTGGTCTTGCAATTTTATTTTTATGAATTATTAAATGCGATACATAAGTTTTAAGGCGATATATTTAAACTTGATATTATCTTAATTAGAATTTAATAGAAGTGATACATGTACGAATTTTTAAACAGTGATATGTTAAACATTAGTAGACTACAAAATGGTAAAAAACTTTAAATTTTATTTCACTGCACAAATTTTCTGCTGTAGTGTGCAATTTTGCTGATATGGTCTGTAGTGAAATTTTATTTACACTCGTTTGTAACGAAAATAAATTTACAATGTAAATAAGAAAAATTTACTTCAAGATAATGTAAATATTTCAGTATGATTTTTAACGTATATTAAATAAAGCTCCTGTAAAATATTGAATACATTTGATTCAAGTCAGAAATAATATAAAGAATGAAAAGAAATTTATAATGAAAGAACAACATTCTTTCAAATGAATATTGCATAATAATTATTGAAATTAATTTGAAGTCATTGCTAGAAATTTTATGTTATACAATTATTAGAATTAATCATGATTACTCATTAATCATAATCGTTTGATATATGTAAGTTAAATAACAATAACTCTTATTTCTAATATTGGCAAGAAAGAAGGAAACTGCGTATATTCTTCGCTTACATGTACTTAAATAACCGGTGAATTCATAAACGTTCGTTTTAAAACTCGTACAGCAGAATAATCAGAAAAAACTCTTGTACGTATTTCGTTGCGAGTAATTATAATTATATAGACAAAACCGTGCGTGTACATAAAACGAATTTCCAGAGAAAATATTTCAAATTGTTTATGCACGAATGCTTTATCTCTGTAGAGTATCAATTTAACGACCATTCACAGGACCATCAATTTTATCTAACGGTCTAAATTTATAACAATAATTCAGTCCGAATAATTGCTAACAGTTCCATGTATCACCGGATACGTGAAGAAGAATTACGGCGGAATTTAAACACGATTCATCTGGAAATTTTATAATTGGAGTCAGAATTGTAGAATTGTAAGATCATAGTATAGTAGAATACCAGTATATTGATATTACTTGAACAATCACATACAGTGGTATAGAACGACAGGATAGTCGTGTAAGACAATACAGCAGTAGTAATGTAACGTCGTAGAATACACAACATGAGAATAGTAATGTAAGGATATAGTAATAAAAGCGTATAATTATATAGTTGAATAATGGTCAATTTTTTATAGTTGCATAATTGCATACTTAACATATATGGACAGATGCGTAGTTGAATAATTATATTGTTGCATCGTAATATGATTACATAGCTGCATAATATGATTGCATGATTACTCGTATAGTCATGCAATTGTATTGTTGCATGGTTATACCATTGTTAAATTGTATCTTTGCATAGTTATATACACGCATCGTTCTGCAGTACTATAGTAATATAGTAGTACACCAGCATAGCAGAGTAGCAGTTTATTGGTATAGTAGTATAGTAGTATAGTAGTATGCACGATATGGTAGTATGACAGTGTGCTGATATAGTAGTATAGTAGTATGCATGATATGGTAGTATGACAGTGTGCTGGTATAGTAGTATAGTAGTATAGTTTTCTGATAATACAACGATGTAGTAAAAATTAATGGAGCAACACTAATATAGTAAAATATCAGTATACTATTATAGTAAAGTAGATTATGCTACTAGTGCAGTGTGACAACATACTGACAATGGAATTGCACGATAACTTAGTTTGCACTTTATTGCATGTTGAGATTAATGGTACGAATAATATAACGTAGTAGTACAGTGCAGTACTATAATAACCATATAGTATAGTATAATGATACAATAATACTGATATAACAATGCAATGAAATAATACTATAGCATCGCAATTGTATATAAGGATTTGAGAAATCAAAGTTCACTAGTATAATAAAATAATAAAATTGCAGCCTAGTAAAAGAGTGAAATAGAATAATAAAATGATACCATATCTAAACAGCGAAATAATAGAATAGCAGCAGAATACGAAAAAAGTATAATACTATAAAAAAAAATAAAATAAATAAGTACAACAGAATATAGTTCCCTCCAATGTTCCCCTAGTTAAAGCAATAAAATAAATTTAAAAAGTTCCACATAAAATATAGACAACTAAAAATCGGTCAAATTTTCCAATAACTTCTTAAATCCGCTTCGGTTCCGTTTCGTCAAATGAGGCATAAAAAACGCAGATCACTGGTCCATCGAGAGAAAGCGATTGAAAGTCCGAAAGAATTGAATGAAATCGCAGCGTGAAAAGAAAGAGCGTCACTAGCGTCGATTTTCCAAACTTTTTCCCGCGTTTCCGGCGAACAACGAGACTTCGGTCGAACGATTTCGGTGGCGTGACGGCGTGGCGCACACAGAGCGCCACAACGAATTCACATTCTGAAATATCGTGCGCTGTAAATCACCGATCGTTCGACCGTGCCGCGATTGCATTATAAAATGCAGGTAAATTAATTTCGATAGAGGAAAACCGAGGAACGGAGTTGGCCATCGGTAGCGACGATTGATCTACGCACACGTGTATCGGTTCGTTCGGTAGCCACCCACAGAAACTGAAATTTATGACTACAACCAGACACTTGTCCGTTGCGAACGATATTTAATGGGTAGAATCGCAGAAAACTGTGACGTGCAGGTTTCATTAAATTTCATGCGAAAGCAGCCTCGAAGCTACTCGTGGTTTTTCAATTTTGTAACGAAACTCGGTATCTCACTCGGTCCACATAACTCATCATTTTTATAGCTTTGCAATTTCGTATGCAATGAATATTATTTATGTTACGTAATTAGATTCAAGTTTCAGTGGAATATCTTTGTTAATCGACTTTGTTAATTTGGAGTGTAGATACGTCGAAAGAAAGTTACTTATAAGACTTAGCTAGCGATGAGATGTGTTTTTAGACTCTCATATCACCAAATTTTTATAAATATTTAAATTTGCAAATGAGTTCTTAAATTTTTAAAGTTTCAATCTTTAGAATCACTGTAAAATTAATAAATTTCGAAATTTCCTATTCCCATTTATCTAACTACCGTAAAAGTAAAATTTGTGTACGTGGTCCGTTCGACGAACAGATATTATAAGTTTGTTACATTTACATAAGTCTATACATTTTGTTATATTTTTACGTAATGTTATACCTTTATTAATAAAAATTTACCAAGTTTGTTTGATTTAAAACCCTATAATATTCCTGTGCAACATAGGTTTATTTTTGATCTGAAATCCTGTGCCTCAAAGGGTTAAGAAGAGTAAACGAGAAAACGCATTATGCGAGCAAGATGTAGGTGTTAAAAATAGGGAATCAAAGAAGCAGGGTAAACGAATGATCGCGGCGCGTTACAGAGTTAGCCGGTTTCCCGCGGAGCGTATTAAAGGATGATATCCCGTGTAACTCTGTTCGCAGCCGCATAAACCCGAAATTACGAGCAGCTTCGCTTTGCAGGGCAAACGTTGCGGGACTGCGGAAGTTCGCAAGAGCGAGACCAATTAGAATCTCGTAATTCCTGCCCCTGTAACAAACATTAATTCGAGGCTCGCGTGGAAAACGACGATCCGTGGCCAGTTTTATCGTCAACCGTGCTTCGTCCCGATGATACGGTGTTACCCGTGAAAAATCATACCGATCATTGTCCGAGCAAACTCCACTCGGGACACGAGTGGTTTGTTAACTGCACGTCGATTACCAGAAAGATTGCGGCCCTCGAGAAGCCACGGTCAGAAGTGCCCAATTAAAATTCTGTAATTTCAATAAAGCATCACTCGCCGATGGGAATTCAACGCGGAATGTTGGCTCGTTCTGCTCCGACACGAGTTTTTCGAGAGCTAACTTTTCTGCGTGGAAATACACGTTGTTTCATTCAGGATTGAGAGAAAAGAAGTTGGAAATTTTAATTGAGGATAATTGTAGCTCTGTGCTGTGAGTTTACAGAGTTCGCCGTGTTTGAGAATGAACTAGTTATTCAATTATAAATAAGGATATTATTGCAGTAGGGATTGGAGTTGATAGAAAGATATTCTGTTTGGAAGTGTTGATATTTTTTTTACGTATGAGGGGTGTTTTTTTTTAGGATTTAAGTGTTATTTTACTGATTTTAATAATTATATACAGAAAGTCTCACCACATTTGCCATGTAGATCTGCGTTATTATTATTAGTCATAACAAACAATGTTTCGGACGAAGTTGAATGATTTTAAGAGGGCCATATGCTGGTGGTATATTTTCCTTATTGGTGGACGTGTGAAGAACATATGGTCATTAATGTTATTTTAAATGGAATTATATATTTTTTATTGTACCAACTGATACTCCTTCATGTTCTTTGTAAAAAAGTATTAATCTATTTATGTGAAAGAATCATTAGTTTAGAAGATATTTTAATGAAAGCACAAAAATTCAAACTTCAGAAAAAATGTATAAATTTGAAGAACTGCCAGTCTAAGGCTTTCACAAACTCAAAATTTGAAAACTTGTGACCATAATACAAAAAACTATCAAATTCACATATGTGTACTACCCAAACATTGCACACTAGATTATGAACAAAAATGAATTACCTTTGATAAGCTATCATCACATCGGAAGATGTAGAAGAACGTTTCCTTCATTGCTCAATTACTTCAAGCTTCCTTCATCAAGAAAATGAAAGAAAAATAAGCTTCTCACGTTTCGAGCAGACTCGCAAAAAGCTCGATGATCCAGCATTTCATCCGAGGCAAACCAATAATAGTTCGCCTTGTTTGCTGGATTCCGCCATTATCCGACACCGTAGGATCTCTGCCGTTTCATCTTCGATTTATCCGTCTAATTTTGCGAATTAATGACCACCGTCGACGCTGAGAACGACGAATTATATTGTTCGAGTGGTCCTACACGATCGATCTCTACTTCATCGACATCTCGATTCTCGTCGAGATTGAAGTCACTGAAGCAGCCAATTATGCTCTGTGTTACTTTTCCACGCGGATTCCTGGGCCTCGGTGATTCATTACGAAAATTACGCATCATTTCTTCGATTTACTTATTCAGGTTATTTGCAGAATTTCTGGGAAAATTTTATTCTGAGAGGTAATTTTGGGAATCAGAGATGTAATTGAGTTTCACTGATATATTTATGTATGAATTTGGAATACCATACCTTCTACGAAATTATAAACAAACTAATAAAATCTGTTATTTACTTCATTAACAACTCCTCAGTGAAAACTGTACAAAGTTAATTGTATATCTGTCAATAAAATGAGAACGAAAATGCTGTTGTCCAGTTTCCAGGTTACGAAGTTCCAACCCCTTGATCCAATCGCAAAGGAAACCAGGACTGCCTAATATTGATTTGACCCATTATCTTGCTACGATACAAAATACCAAGAATAGCATTTAGCAGCAACGATCAATTTTCTCTATGATATTGATGCATAATGTTATACCATTGTCTCGATGTTTCAATTGCAGCAGTAACAGATTTGAAGGCACAATTTAACATTCTCTGATGACAGATATAAAAATTACAAAATGGAAGTAATACTATAGCAATTAGCATGTTTATTATAGTATTTGAAGTTTGAGGTTCAATGAAAATGACTACATAAATATTTGTTATATTAATTACTTGTTTGTTGAGGTAAGCATTAAATTTTCTTTTAAAATCATAGATCTTCAAGGTTAAGTATAAAGTTTGACAGAGGAGAAATTTATTTAAAATCTAGGACATGTTACTGTTATATGCACAATTGTGCTAATTCTTCGTTAACTTTCTTTTTCACAATCTTAAAGCATCAAAAGTAATTTACAACATTTATAATAAAACAATTTATCTGAGCATAAGAGCTTAATAATTTGTCTGAAACATAAAGAGCTCGTTTCTATAATTTATGCAAATTAACTCTTCTACATAAATCTGCATAAACAATTTCTAATAAAATACAAATACAAATTATTCACACAAGTCTCCTAAATATTTACTTTCACAAACACTCGATTGAAATAAATTCATCCGTACACTCATTTAATAAATTAAATCTTCCTAACAAGAATATATAAAGTTAGCTGTGTAAGTATTTCACAAAATCAATTTATTAAACCTAAATAAAACGGATTATTCAAAAAGACAGCTTTAATATCCTTTATAAGATACGAGACTTGGTTAACTTGCAGCGAATGTTGACGCAGCAATAACGGGCAAGAAAATGGCCGTTCAACAAACGGATTCTGGCACAGGTACTCGAGACGGTCGTCAAAATACTTTATTAGGAGTTTTATCTGTTCCACGACCGCAATGGAGAAAGTTATCGTCGTAGTTACGACGAGAAATAATTTCGAATAGACGTAAACCGAGCAATTCCAGCGGTCGAACAAGCGTTCGCAATTAAAACGCTCTCCTAGATTTAATCGTTCCAAGCCATTTACGGGCTAATCTGCCACGGACATAGTATCAACGATCAAACATTTTTTTAACGCCACGATATCACGCTTCTAACCACCTTCACTGCAATTACTTTTTTAATTCTTTTAATTGTAATAGCTTTTACTGATTATAGATTTTTATTGTTATTTTAATTATTATTTGCAATTGTGGATTTTTATTTTGTTGAATTACTATAATTTTCAATCTTTTAATTTTGAAATCTTTAAATCCCTAGGTTTCTTCATTTCCAAATTCTAAAATTCTCAAATTCACAAATTTCTGAACTCCTACCTTTCTAAGTTCACAAATTCCCAAATTCACAAATTCACAAATTCCCAAATTTCCAAATTCACAAATTCACAAATTCACAAATTTACAAATTTACAAATTTACAAATTTACAAATTTACAAATTTACAAATTTACAAATTTCCAAATTCCTAAATTCCCAAATTCCCAAATTCCCAAATTCACAAATTCCCAAATTCACAAATTCCCAAATTCACAAATTCCCAAATTCACAAATTCCCAAATTCCCAAATTCCCCAATTCCCAAATTCCCAAATTACCAAATTCTTAAATTCTTAAATTATTTAATTTCGAAATTCCATAATTCCCAAATCTCCTGATTTTTAAATCTGAAAATTCCGTAATATCCAAATTTCGAAAATCCCAAATTCTCCAACCCCTAAACTCTTAAACTCCATAATTCTCTAATTTCCAACTCTTCAAATCCCCAACCTTCCAAATCCCAAATTCATAAACCAAAACCGTCCAGCGAAAACGCTAAGAAATTTGTAACATGACAGAGACCATAAATGCTGTCAGACACTCTGATAAGAAAGATATTACATACAAGAGGCGGTATTCAGTTTCATTCAACAAATTCCAACGAAATGAGCATTCCTTTAAAATGTTTCGCGATTTAATGGACAAATTTCGCTTACGATGGGAGAAATTCCTTCCTCTGCTTTTCCCTTTTCGTTCGTTAAATTAGCATCGTCGAGGTATCGCAGAAGCGACTATACAAAAAAAAAATAATCGTCCATCCATTCGCTAACTATGTTATATTTTTTTCTGGTCAAAGCAGACCGCGCACAACTGGACACTGATTCAGGTATTCAAGCTGCTTGTTCCTGGAATTATTTCAAGCATTTCGTCGGTTCGTTCATGAAAGAGCCGGTTCGTTCTCTGAAAAATTATTTTCAATCGTTTAAACGCTTCTCCATTTGTAAGCAGACTATAGGCGATTTAATATTTTCGTATTATTTTCCTCGTACGCTTCGACGCTTTTCGCTAAAAGTGTGCCTTCGGGCCATTATCGTACACTTTTTTCAAGTACATGAACATTTTAATTTTTTGTTCTTTTTCGTGGTGTTTAAACGCGGGGAGTATGGCAATTTTGAACGTGGTGATTTGAAGTGCGGTAAGGCAATTTTTAGGTTAACCTCTTTTCAATGTGTGTGTCAGACATATTACTATTATTTGGTATAATATCAAAACCGGTTAAGAAAATTAAGATTACTAATATTATTAATGTCATCAATGGTATTAATATTATCAATGTTCAAAGGTATGTACAGTACAAGTTCTATCAATTTCATCAATTTCGTAAATTTCATCAATTTCGTCAATTTCATCAATTTTATCAATTTTGTCAATTTTGTCAATTTTGTCAATTTTGTCAATTTTGTCAATTTTGTCAATTTTGTCAATTTTGTCAATTTTGTCAATTTTGTCAATTTTGTCAATGTTGTCAATTTTGTCAATTTTGTCAATTTTATCAATTTTATCAATTTTATCGATTGTATCAATTTTGTCAATGCTGTCAATGTTATCAATGTTATCAATATAATCATCAATATCATCAATATCATCAATATCATCAATATCATCAATCATCAATAGCATCAATATTATCAATATTATCGGTATTTTATTCCACGACCTTTAACTACATAAATTATAATTATATCTATACTGAAAATTTGCATGTACTAAAAATATGAGGCATTTACCATATTTAAACTGCAAGTGTGTCATCAGCATAGCTTGCCACTATAAGCAAGGTGTTAATTGTTAACAAATTTAAGATTGAGTATAGTGAATAACAAACAGAACAATTTGAGAATTTAGAAATATGAGGATTTGGAGATTTGAAGATTTCATAGTTTATGAGAATTTTCTAATTTAGAGATTTTTCAATTTAGTCTATAAATTTAGAAATACAAGTGTGTAAATTTAAAGATAAAATAGTATCTAAATTCAGAAATATAATCTAAAGACCATTATTAGTTAATTAGGTAGTATTATAATTTACTTTAATATTAAACTCTCACACCATGCACATTATTACATATCAAACAATAACTGTAACAATGATGTTCAACATTGTCATGTTTAATAATAAAAGGTACCTGCATCAACAACCAAAATACGAAAACAACGATCACAAACTGCGAACAAGAAGAATTGAAATTGAACATCAGATCGATCAAAGGATTTCTCGCGATTTATAAGACGCTTCTCACGCGACTGGCCTACATATCGTTCGCCCTTAATATTTTATCGACGACATTCCGGATTCCAGGGTAGAAAACACTAAGTGGGATGGGACGTGCATTGTCGTCATGAAGTGGCAAGGTAGACGGTGTGGGTGGATAGCAAGGGTGAATCGCAAGGGCCGCACAGCAAAAAGGAACGAAAAGGGAATGAAGGGAAGGCAGAGGTGTTTGAAAGGTGCGATATCTCGTCGGATGTTCGAGTACCATCGACCCTTCGCCAAAAGGTGATATGACACGCCGGCTAGGCTGCATTTAACAATCAACCCTCATCGCCGTGTAACTCGAGGCAAGATTACTTTATACCCTTTCCTTGAAACTTCGATTATCAATTGGATCACTGAAACTCGGATCATTTCGCTATAAATTCGAACTTTTACAGAAATTATTGATATGAATCTGATTATCTGTAAATACGATCAAATTCTAATTTTAATCTGATCGTTTACGAAGTCGTTCTAATTCTGCTATGAACATGATCACTTATGAGTACGTTCACTCATATATGAGTGAATATATCTGTACATGAAAATCATTTTATAGTTGTCTACATTTATCTGTCAACATTATATGTGACAGATTTAGTGTTCTATAATCAGCTTAAAGTATGCTGCTTTACCTACTTTATTTAGAAATTGAATCTCAATAAACAAAACATGCAACTGTATCAAAACTATTTTACATCTGTCAGTTTATCTATAAACTTTTAATCGTGTTTCATATTGATCAGCTTGAAATATAATGCATGGTAGACATTTTATTTTAAAATTTAATCAGAGTAAACAAAACTTTTGACTGTACATCAAAACCACTGTACAGTTTGGTAATGTTCTGTAATAATGAACACACATTTGTGAATTACAGAGAAACACGACACACGGTAGTTGCGATAAAAAAGAGCTGCAAATGGTAGAACGAAAAAAATAGACTAAATGTTGGATCAACGATAGAAACGTTAAAGTTCCATTCAATTTGATACGAGTGTTGCTCACGCTTTAAGAACTTCTCTTCGCTTGAAAGGGTCAGAATGGGCACAGGCTCGTTAGATTAACTACGCTGCATCATTGTAAAAATGGACTTACCGGTATCTTAGCTGGTAAAAGGGGGATGAATCCTGGTCTACGTACCTGTAATAAAAATAAAAGGAAATTAGCGATGAAACGTTTAATATAGCCAGTACATACTAGAAATTGATTACATAAGTATTAATTGAAAATATCGGTGCTTCCAAGATACCGTGGAAATATTCATAAAACAACCGAAATTCCTCAAATATTTGTACCTAACGTTGAAAATACTAGCTTCAGAATTTTAAAGACTGGAATTTCATACATTTTACACAGCGAAATTTCGTTTATGCGGACAATGGAGAGGTATAAAACGGAAAATTCAAACTATGAATTCCAAAACAATGAAAATTTGATCAACATCTCGTTCCAAGAATAAATCTTGTCTCTCTAACTCTCTGAATTAACTTTTTTATATTCTTTTTTAGTTACGTACTGTTTTTATGTTTTTTTACTGCACACTGTTTTTAAGTTGCATACTGTTTTCATATTTTTTAACCGACTTCGAAAAAGGAGGAGGTTACTCAATTCGATCAGTATATTTTTTTTTTTTTTTTTTTATTTTTTTTTTTTTTTTTTTTTTTTTTATTTTCTATGTGTGCCCGCCTATTACGCCTAGCTGGATGGACCGATCGGAACGAAACCTTTTACATCTGGTAGGTTCTGACTCCCCATTGGTACCATTATCAAAAAATTTTTCATTTCTCAATTGCAAAGTATTGTTATTGCAAAAAAACCGGCAACTTTTGAAATAAACTTTTCTCGATTTTAGTGCGCTTTTAATATCTTATCACGGACATGATTCTGAACAATTTTGGTCCTTTAAAAATTTCGCGGAAAGCTTTACTTTTCGAGATATTAGCGAAAACTTGTTATTAACTTTCGAAATCAACTTTGGACGATTTTAATGTCCTTTTAATATGTTGTCAGGGGCATTGTTCTGGACAACTTTTTCCTTATGCATAATTGACGGAAAGCTTTACTTTTCGAGATATTAGCAAAAAAATTGTTATTAACTTTCGAAATCAACTTTGGACGATTTTAATGTCCTTTTAATATGTTGTCAGGGGCATTGTTCTGGACAACTTTTTCCTTATGCATAATTGACGGAAAGCTTTACTTTTCGAGATATTACCGAAATTATTGTATCTTATACAATTCTCCCCATTCCACTAAAAAGCATGAAATAAAATAATTTTAAGAAAAAAAATATACCGACTTCGAAATGCACTAAAAAGTGTAAAATAATTTCTATTTCCTAATGAAGTAATTTCTATTTCATTCAATCATACAATTACGTAACAGATATGAATGAAACCTATTTACTCGTTAGGTAGTATATTAAATATATTTCAACCTTTTCGGAGGCGGCGCAAAATTAAAAAGTTTTCTTGAACATATCAAACTTGGGACAGTCGAACAATTTGCGCCGCCTCCGAAAAGGTTGAAATATATTTAATATACTACCTAACGAGTAAATAGGTTTCATTCATATCTGTTACGTAATTGTATGATTGAATGAAATAGAAATTACTTCATTAGGAAATAGAAATTATTTTACACTTTTTAGTGCATTTCGAAGTCGGTATATTTTTTTTCTTAAAATTATTTTATTTAAATTACTGATTAATAGAACAGCTACTTATATTGCATAAAAATAGAAAATTAAGGCAAAAGAAGTCGTTCATTTGACACTGTTGATAACTCTGTCATTAACGATTTTATTCATAGTGAATTCATTTCGAAAATCATAAAACAACTCGAATTCATATATAAAAATATGAGTGTGACATCGAATTTGATGAAATAAAAAAACTTGAAAAGAAATTATTTCTTTTAAAAACCTTTTACACAGATTTATACACGTAAAGAAACAGTCTAATTTTTTAATATCTCGCATCGTTTATGACATAAGCAATTGCATGTGAACTCAGATAAAGGGGTTAATTTTTCCCTCAAGGTAAAAAATGAACAATTACGACTATATTTTAGCGAACAATCGTGCCAAGTTTCATTAAAATCGTGCAATCACCAGGATCACCTTGCGAGGTATAACTTTTTCACAATCGTCCATCGTATTAATCAAAGTCCCTAATCCGAAGTACAAATGAGAACCGTTGATCGTTGTTTCGCTAAGTGGACGTGATCCACAGTGAACAGTTCCGGCGCACACAACACGTCATTGCCTCGTTGTTTAATGGTCGTTGGATCCGGTTGCAATAATAATGCCTACGGGTTCACTAACCTAACGATTCGTCTCCTAACCCGGGCAGGTAGACGGATTAAAGGCGAACTAACACGAGTCTCAGACTCGACGCTTTGCCCAAAAACATTTGCGTTCACAGCAGCATCACATTTCCATTACAAATCTTGCGATTACTGGATTGTAAATTACCTCGCATTCATTTTGTGTATGTACAAAGGACCAGTTTATAAATAAAAATTAAAATCGTTGCTGGAATAACTTTCATTATTTTATTGTGTATTATAGTACTAAAAATTAATTTACTTAAACAATGCAAATATTAAATTCCAATGTACTTAATTTCATTAAAATTCAATCCATCATTTTTAATTTTATCAATGCTCTATGTTCATGTTGCATGATTTAATCTTTACGACTAAATTCGAGCAGGAATTTCTCGGAGAGAATTAAGTAACACGTAACAGCAAATCTTAAAAAGAATTTCGTTTATCTTGTGGATGTTTACGGACTACTACACTTTACGATCAACATTTTCATACTTGATATGTAGTTACTACCTAAACATAAAAGATATTACCTTAAAAGCACTGCGCCGGCTTTACCAAATACATAAATATTCTCCATCTGCAGTTAAACTTATTTATAACTCAAATCAATATTTTCTCGATATCCTATAAACACTGAAATCCGTAATAACTCAGATAAACGTGCTACCAATCTCTTTCGAACACCTCTAGTATTCTTATTTACGGTTGTTCTGTCGCATCACTCAAATCGAAAAGTTCGGGTATTGGAAAATATGACAAACAAAATGTTTAATCAAATTGATTAGATGTACGAAAACCGTAATATGATACAGATGCAAGATAAGTTAAATACAATGATACAAATAAAAACATAAACTGAATAAAAATAAATAATAGTAGATAAAATTGATTAAAATGAAATAGATAAAATAATTATTAAGTGTTTCCTGTTAATGGTTGAATATGAAGTATGAACGAGTTCACTTGTTATTTTTGTAAATAAATTGTATAAAAGGCCAAATTTCTGTTAGTATATTATAAACCAACTTACAGTATTTTCACAATAACTCATATTATTTCACAACCCCCTATCTTTTTAGAAAAATTAAAAATAACGTTTTATAAGCTGAAGATTAAAGATCTGCATCAAACGATTGTCCTACACGTTAAATACGAGGCATTTATATCGGAAATGAGGGAATATTTCAACACAAGCAGCATTACAATTTCAAATGCAATTATCTCAATTTCGGTACAGTTAATCATTATGAAATTTCCCTATCATTAATATTTACATTCAGTTTAACGTTAAATAAACGCGATAACAAAATGAGCCTTTCATGCAAGCACCCTGAAAGAGCTTCCCTCACCAAAGCCACGGATAATGAAAGAAGGAGAGGAAAAAGAGCAAAGTACCATCATCGACCGCCACCCTAAACCAGTTACCATAGTTTGCCCGCCACAAGACACAGAAATCAACCAAAATGGTTGGCCAAGGAAGCGTTATCAGCTAGCCACGGTGACACCTCGGTTACGCTGACAATGGCACCGTTTAGAGACGAGTTAAGTCACGGACGGTGGTTTCGAGAGCTTTTACAGAAACCGAGAGTACAATCACGATGGTGGTCGATCGCTCGCATACGTGTATATTCATGTGTGCGCGTGTATGGGAGAAATTGTCGTGGCCTCTCTCACGAACACGCCAGTTCGCCAAGTGGATCCTGAAATATGCAACGGACTATCATACTCATATACCACTTCCAAGCTCAAATCCCGTGACTCTCCTTTTATCCTTGGTACCTTCGAACCGTCCGCCATCATCCTCTTTCTCTCTACTCTCGACTATATCAAACCCTTTCTCTATGTCCTCGACTATATCCCCCGTCACGTGGGGATAGTGCAGTTGCGCTTAGGATGCGCCGTACAATGGACGGGAAAAAAGTGAACCATTCTTGGATAGAAGATGATGTTAGATTCAAGTGGTCGAGACTGCCGTTTGACGGTTGCGAGACCGTAACAAAATCATTTTTTAATCTCTTTTTATTTTCGTGGGAATTTCATTGTAAAACGCGGAGGGAAGAAAATATGGGACACTTGTTTTGGGTATTTTAGATCAGTTTGGTAAATGATTTGTATGTTGAACAGAGTTCTGTGAAATTTACATTTACATATGTTATGTGTTATATTAGAGTGGAGTATGTGAGGGGGCATCGTGTGTTATTTAGATCGCTATGTTTGGTGTATCATTACGATATCACTACAGGTTGTGTACTGCTATGCTTGTATTATGCAGCATATATCGCCACGCGTAACATCACGCGTTGTCGTACCACACATCAAACATTACTCCACATATCATCATATGTTAAATATTAGTACGCGTCATATATAGCCACGCGTTATATTACCACGTGGCAAATGTTACACATCGTATATTGGAACGTGTGTAACTACGTATCGTATATAGCCACGCGTTATATTGCGCTCGGTTTCCATTGCAACATTTAGGTATCGTCACATATTGTATTACTGTGCTCTATGTCCCCATGCGTGGTATCGTCACATATTGTATTACCACGCGTCATATCACTACGCATCAAAAATTATTACACTCCATATACGCCCATATATCGCGTTATATTATCATACGTGGTATTACGCATTCACTATCACATGTATCATACGACAACTATTACATTGCGTATATCGCCATGTTATACAGCACATATGTGTCATATACAATTATACCACCTTGCACTGTATATTGCTATTAATATAGCTTGTCCTTGCACAAGTTTACAAGTTAATCACTGAAGTTGTTCAAAATTTATGTAAAACATATTTTGTATCGATATTGTAACACGACTTCTATACACCGTATCTCTTCGTCCGAATCAGTGGCAATTAGTAACAATAGCTCATTCAATTTAGAAAATTAGACGTATCCAGACTGGAAAATCTGTTTCTCTGCAGTGGGACGCTAAAGACCTGAAGAGGAGTTCAAGTTTCGCGGTAGCAGGTCCCAAGAGTGTATGATAAAATAGATTCGTTTCCTGCTACACTCTCCAGAGAGCTAGGTAAGTTTAAGTACCCCAATTTGCAAGATTTCAGATAACATATCATTACTTACCGCTTATTTGAAGGCCAGTTTACATACGAATTGTGTGCTCTTGTAATCTTTTCTTGGCTTCGTTTTGCAAATTATAGTTAGGGGACTTGATTAGCATTGAGTCGAAAATGGAGGGTCTTCGGGTACACAATTTTGTGAAATTAACGAACTGATCTGTTATTAAGATATACTTGATATATTATTGTAAGCAAATGTTTCTTTTACTTCGACTAGAGTGAGGTTGCTACCGCAAGTGCATCATTAATGATACCACAGCTAATTAATTTGCTATATCATTTTTGGAAGTAAAAGATTGTTAGTACTTTTATACTGTGAAGATGTTCTAAATAATTTTATATATTCATATGATAAATGCACATATCTTGCTAATCAGTGCATTCGCACGTCAAATTTGTAAGCAATAAACGCGTGAAATTTGAACTTTAAAATATAAGTAGCTGCGCATTAGCATATAAAGTTCATATGTAAAGACACACATACGCATATGAAACTTGAATTTCTACCTACGAATCAATGCATTTACCAAGTTATACCTAACTTATCAGGTTAGTACCTAAAGATGTACATAAACACAGCAAAAACTCCTAAATGCATATGGTTGCTAATCAACGTATCCACATATCATGTTAATATGTGAAGACATACATAAACGCATCAAATTTGTAAAGATGTAATACGTAAATATATTCATAATGAAATTTCCGAACGTAAAATTATCTCGACTTGCTGGCTTGTATGATCGAAAAAGGCTAGTGCGAAGGGTTAATCCGAAATTACATGCGAATGAGTCAGAAACATCGGTAGGTATCATCGACATTGTGCACGTTTGGAATGCGTCCAACATCACGCGTGTCTGTTCACGTGTGTTCACGTGCAGTGGTACACTGCAATATCCCTATCAAAGCTTCCCGATAGCATTAATTTCGGCATCGATTCGTCGTCGGGTGGCTACCGACGCAATGTTTAGGGGGACGGAAGTTAATCTCATGGTCATCGACAACTGGCCCAGTACGCCCATTTTGCACAACGAATTTCCCCATACCAGCGACAAATTACCATCAATGATTGATAAATCGTTGACAGCAAGTTACAACTGATACGAAATCAAAGCGATCTCAGAGATATATGGATGCCTTTAAACCAATTAAGCATTGAGAACATATTTGCAAATTTGCAAGATTAAATTTCACTGTCATTCTGTTATTTATTCAGACTCTATTCAATAGTAAATTGGTGATTGCATATGTATCATAAAAGTGGGACAAGTTATAAAAAATCGATGTGTTTACTAAATTTTTGCATTTACGTAAACACATGGGAAATCAAGTTTTCTGCAAAACTGCAGTTACACTTTTATTTTAACTTGCATGTTGATTACAGAGTTGTTCTTTAGAATTGCTTAAAAATGGTTGTTCATTGTTTTTCTAAAATTATTTATTTTTTTTTAATAGCTATTTCGAAATAATTATGTGAAGCAGTTGAAATGAAACTGAATAAATATATTTTTTAGGAAAATTTGATTTTCTATATTTTTAAAGATTTACAAGCAAAAGAAATACTATGTTTCTATTACATCAACCACTAAACTGAGAAATTAATTTTTGAAGCATGCCACCTGTACAATAAGATTGCTAATACGTGAGTCATATTTCAATATTGAATTTATCTACCTTTATTATAGAAATCATGATATGTAAAAGTTTTCTAAATTATACCCCAACTAATAAGTTAGTTATTTTTTCGCAAAAATAACATATAAAAGCAGTCTATAAAAATGAATGAAGTAAATTATGTTCGAAGGTTAGAAATCCAGGTAAAATGGGAATTGTAATTTCGTTCTGGTAACGAAGATGATTACCTAGAAAATATACTCGCAGTTTTCGCTGGATGGTCGCGTTTGAGCTGGCACGGTTGAAAGAATTCTAAGTTGCCGGTTGAAACGCGATCCTGCAAGGCGAGGGAAGAAAACTCCAAGAATCTCTCGTTTCAGCGAGGATTTGCGCCTCTAAACTCGCGTTCGAATACACAAGAAGATCTTAATTGCGGCATTCCAGCGAGCGTGACGCGTCTCTGGCGAAAAGAAACGAGGAGGAAGAAGAAAAAAGCGGAACGGTTCCAAGTGCAAAAAGTACAGGCGGAAAGAAAGGTTCGCGCGGAAAAGAGGCGTAATGGAGAAAGAAACTCAGTCCATTTCGTTAACGGGCCTTCCCCCTCGACCCCCATTAAAATTATATCGAGTTCCCCTTTAATTCGATTAGTCGCAGTCGCTTTGATACGCTCGCGTTCGCTTCGCGCCACGATGGCCCAGTAATGCGATAAAAATCCTTGCCTCGAAAAGAACTATCCGGCTAATAAGATCGAGCACATTTGCAAGGGCAGTGCTACCTTTTGTTCCAGCCACAGTGACGCTTGTAACATTATTGCGAACATTCCGGAAGAGCTGGAATCGTCTAATGGCACCGGGAACGAACGGGGAGACAGAGTAAACGGAATAGTAGAAGAAGGGTAGAAGAGAAGACGGGGATGCTTTAAACGTAAGCTACCCTGCCGTCAGCCGACAGCAGATAGGTGCACCGGCACTTAAGATGAGAAAACCGTCATTTCAAAGGCTCCACCGGTTTTCCTGCCCTCTTGAGATGCTAAAAATCCCGGATGTACTACGCTGATAGAAGAACGTACACGCCTGGAAAACCGTCACCGCGACGAAATTCCAGCCAACGAGCTGGAAACAGGACTACGAGATTACGGATTAAAACGTTCGACGTGATCGCCTGTTATCGGCTTGATCGCCGTTTCCCTAAATTGAGGAATTTAATCAACGAAGTTTCACAGTTTTTAAAGAACAGTGGGCCATAACGCTTGATTTTCTGCTTTCAGATTGAATGAACATTCTTTCATTTATTGCGTGAATATAGCGGTTTAGAGGTAATTTTTTATAATTTTGAAGCTTAAAAAATTTACTTATTTAAAAGAGTAAATATTTCAATTTTGGGAATGTAAATTTTTAATTGTTAATAACAAAAGTTTTCAAATATACAAAATCAATATATCATACAATCCTCACATTTTGAAGAATTAATTTTGTAAAAAATTGCATTCCTCAACTTTTAAGAATTAAAATTGCTGTACATATACTAAAACATTACCGATTAGATTTCCTTGTTCAAAAAACTAATTAAATTCTTAAAATTTTGTTTTAAATGACAAAAATATCTCGACCAAAATATTCAAAAAAAATACAGGTGACTATAAAAATGATTCCTTCCGCCCTATCCTAAAAAACAAATATGATGACATATGTACAATTACTCCAAACATACCAACGAAACAAAAATGTAAAAACAATAATAAATGCGCATGCGCTGCCTTTATGAGTCAATTGTAAGCTGGCAGCGTTCGCAATAAAGCCTCAATCTATCGCAATTACGGTATAACCAAGACAATTCAATCGGACCAGGTATCATCCCCGGACAATTCAGCAAATATTTACGGAAACGTTACACGTGTCGTACCGTGAATACGAACGCGACGAATTCCGTCGGATTTCAATTGTAACGTGTTGTCTTCCTTTTTTCCTGCAGCTGCAGCACGCGTCGCACCCTCTGGCCGTTGAAATACGCGTCCTGAATGCGCAATGAATCGGTCCTGGCTGCCACCATCGACCTATTCATCGTCCTTCGGATTGAAACTCAGCCGGGTAATATTTTTCCACGGTTGAACTTGATTAAACCGGCTACCGTGCAGACAGTCCTTTAAACGAGCAAACAGAAGGGTGGACAGGTCTCGCGGTGGCCACCGGGGGCTGCAAAGGGGGTTGATAGGGTGAAGCGGTTCGCCACGATGCAAACGGTTGCCTTCAACCGCGTGCAAATGCAATTTTATGCCTCGGTTTTCCCACTTCTCGTCCCCCTCGCGTTACCTCCTCTCATCCACGTCCTTCCACCCCGAAGAGATCCTCCAGACTTCACGCGTGGCTCGCGCCAAGTGGCCACGAGAATACGTAGGATCGGTATGTTTACTGAAACCGTGACGAGGGAACGTTGTGCTCGCGGGGAAAAGGAGTACATGTCGAGAGACCCTGCTTCTTGTCCCAGCACCGTTTTCAAACACCCTGATGACGCTAACTACGGGGACTGGACATTTTTTGAAATTGGCACAATTTTTATGCTTTGAAATAATAGGGAATGATTTATACGCTGAAAATATAGGTTTATGAACAGCTACTTTGCTGAAAATAACTCAGTAACTCTCTGCAATAAATAATTTTCTAGGGAGAAAGTAAATAATATGAGATCATGTGGGCGTTGAACGTACACCGATGTAGACAGAAATTTATGTAGACAGAATTTCAATATCTACAAATTCAGAAATTTCTAAATTTAGTTGAACACAAAGTTACAAATCAAAAAATATCCATCAATTTACAAATTGAGAAACTCGCAAATTCAGAAAGTAAATCACCTGAAATTTGATATAAAACTTTACCAACATTTAGAAAATCAGGAAATTACCCCATCATTGTGACCAGCACAGTTCAAAATGAAGTATCATCGCATGTTTCCGATCGAAACTGTTTCCTAAGTTTCGCAAAAGCATCAGACGTGAAAGGGTTAATTAAGAGACAGGTAGAAAGTTGACACGGTCGATCTCGATCATTAAATAAACACGTCGATCTAGCTGGCGATACTTGAAACATGGTGGTCGGCGGATAATAGAATTGTCCCGAATCGACGAGATAGAAGTTAGTCAGACGGGGCGAAGGAGCCAATATCAATTTCCTCGATCGTGGCATTCTCGATGCCTCGACGCTGCAGAATGCATGAGACAATCGAAGCCACTCTTCGGAGTGGTTCGTCTCTCCAAAACAATATAAGGTGAATTTCGCCCCTAACTTTCCTACTTCGCGAGGCAAACTAACCCCAGATAAGCCGGTCGAGTGCTACCCTGTTATGGGGTGCTTGTTACCATTAATATGCCGACGAATTCATGGAGGACTTTTCAAGCATCTTTCTACCGCGTGCTTCAACGGAATCTCTATGCATACGGAAAGTGTTTTACAATTAAAATCTTTTTCGGTTATTATGTAAATACTTATTTAAAGAATGTTGTTATTGTTAGTAATCTGTTAAGGAAAGGTCAGCGATCCGCATAAAGAATATGTTCAAAATAAATAAGCTGAACCTAAGTTGAAATATAACAAATGACTAACATTTATAATATTCCCAAATCTCGCAAAATTTTTTAAATTTGTAAAATTTCTAAAGTTATGAAATCTCACATAATTCAAAAAATTTCGAACATTCGTATAACTTTTAAAGTTTACAAACTTCCCAAAATTTTAAAAATTTCCAAATCTTTTGGAACTACCAAAATTATGAGATCTTCAAAAATTACTAAAATTAATCAATTTTTCAAATCTTCTAAAATTTTTAACATTACCAAATCTTCAAAGGTTCATCAAATTCTTCTAATGATCAGATTTTTAAATATTTAAAAAATTCCCAAAATTCTTAAAATTTTTACAAGTCATAAAATTCTTAAAATTCTTAAAATTTCTAAAATTGGCAAAATTCTCATATCTCTCAAAATTGATAAAATACTTATACTTCTCGAAATTTAATAAATCTTGATAAATTTCCAAAATACTACTAATTCTTAACATTCTAAAAATTCTCAAACTTTTTAAAATTCCTAAAATTCTTGTAATTCTTAAAAGTTTTAAAATTCCTAAAATTCTTAAAATTCTAAAAATTCTGAAAAATCTCAAAACCATTAAAATTCTTAAAATTGTGAAAATTCTTAAAATTTTTACAATTCCTAAAATTCTTAAAATTGCTACAATTCCTAAACTTCTTAAAACTTCAAAAATTTCCAAAACTTGCAAAATTTTGATGCTTCTCAAAATTTACAAAATTCTCATATTTCTCGAAATTTGCAACATTTTAATAAATTCTCATACTTCTTAAAATTTCAAAAATTCCCAATATTTCAAGAATTCGAAAAATCCAAAAATTTGCGAAATCTTCCAATTTTAATCTTGAAACATTTCAAGTTTCCAAATCTCCGAATTCTCAAAATTGTACATTCTTATCACCAATATTCTCCAGCACATTCCCCCACCCGCACAACCAAGATATAAAAATCTATAGCGCTATAATTTGATCGTCCATCGTTCATCGAACGACTGCGAAAAAAAAACTACTGGGTGTATACGGAGGACAACCCGAAGCGAATATGTTATGAGGCGAATAGGTGGTTCTTAAAAATTGAGCGCACTCGATCGGTATCCTCGCGAATCCTCTCGCGAGTTGTTCGTCATAGCCGTTGGCTGGTCTCCAAATCCGGGCGATAAGGAGGCACTTAAGTGCGAACACAAGGAATCAATTTGCACGTGCCCAACGGTGCTTTTCCTCCGTCTCCCGAAGCTATCTCGTCCCACAACCGGGTTCTTGAAACAGCGTGCAAGCAGCCGAGACACGAGGATCCGGCGAGATATTTCGCCTCGCGAACGTGTCCTCCGAAGGAGCCGCCGCCGCCTTCTGTATTATTGATCAACCATTCGAGACCGGGTGCCGGTGAAAAATGAAGGTGTGAAAAGCAACGGCCGAAGAGAATCGTATGCACTTGCTTGCTCTCCGTGAGAGAATTCTTCCGGAGTCCCCCTTCTTCTCCAGTTCGCGCGATGCACTTTTTCCCCGGGAATTTCGTCGATTTCTGGAGAACCCTCTCACGCCTGCTGGACGGACGTGATTTATGGAGGAAAATCGTAGAGAGACGGAGATACGTTGCGCGACAATTGATCGTTTGGTGGATTTTGTTTTCTCTTTTCCGTTTTTTTTTTTTTTGGAGGGACATCGCACGTAAGAAATTGAATACGATAGCGTCGGGGATCGGAGCATTTTGTTAGTTTTATCGAACACAAGGGGAAAGGTCTTGTAACGACGGAAACAATAAAAGTTTCAGTTCCGAACGGTGATTTATAGATGAATGGTACTTGAAATTTTAGAGATCTTGTTCGCTGGAGCGAAAGTAAAGTATAGTGTATTTTATAGTGGTTACAGCTGTGAGATTAAATTTTTATTGAATTAGGAATTAGTTTGAATTCTACTTGGGATGTATTTATGTTACCACTGTAATTGGAGCAGGTTTGATTGAATTACATTTGGATTCAGTTTGAATTAACACTGAATTGAATTTTAAGTACATTTTAACCAAACTTGAATTTAAGTTGAATTGAATTTGAACTGTATTTGAAATGCACTGGAATTAAATAAGTATCGAATTGAATACATGAAATTCAATTTCTACATATATATACAATAACGAAGGACAACTAAACTGAATAAATTGAACAAGAATTGAACAAGAATTGCACAAAAATTGAACAAGACTTGAACAAGAATTGCACAAAAATTGAACAAGGATTGAACAAGAATTGAACAAGCATTGAACAAGAATTGAACCAAAATTGTACAAGAATTGAACAAGAATTGAACAAGAAATGAACAAGAATTGAACAAGAACTGAACAAGAATTGAACAAGAATTGAACAAGAATTGAACATGAATTGAACAAGAATTGAACAAGAATTGTACAAGAATTGAATAAGAATTCAACAAGAATTGAACAACCATTGAACAACCATTGAACAACAACTGAATAACAATTGAACAATAATCGAACAACAATCGAACAAGAATCGAATACGAATTGAATATGAATCAAATATGAATTAAATTTGAATTAAACACGATCCGAAATTGAATCAAATGTGAACTAAAATTGAACCGAAATTGAATGCAACTTCTATTAAATTTGAACCGAGTTTCAATGAAAATTATACAAAATTGAAATTGAATTTAATTTTAATTCAATTTGAATGTAAATTAAATTTGCAACTAGACTTGATTTATATCTGACGTTAATTTAAATTTTAATTTGAAAGTTGAAATAGAAATAATCATCTCTTAGACAACGTGAAGAATAATTAAAGCGAGAATTTAATAGAGTAAATATTTAATGAGAGAATTCACCGTGATAATCAGACATCAATGAAATAAAAATTTGATCGCAGAAGCCAGTGAGATGATCGAAATGCAAGAAAATTAATATTCAATCCGAGAAGTCATAATTTCATCATAAATGCAGCTACCTAGCTGCTGTGACCTACATTCCAAATTTATATAATTAATAAAAGTGTGAAACTTTCGAATTCCTGAAATTTCACCTTATCTGTGAAATTTGATAATTAAATATATACAGTGAAACTATTTAAAATTTCATAAGTTGACATTTTTGAATTCGGACAACTGATATTTTAAAAACTTAAAAAACATCGGAATTCATGAATCTAAAAGCTTGATAAATTTTATAATAAAGAAATTTCGGAATCAGTAAATTCGGTAATTAAGAAATTTATAAAGTCAAAAATTTGTAATCGAAAAATTGTAAGAAACGTTTAAATAGAAAAGTAACAATGTCGACATTCACGAATTTAAAAATTTGAGAAATTACTAACTTTGCAAGAAAGAAACTTTGCACTCTAAAAATATATAAGTTGTAAGACGTAAGTTGTAAGAATTGTAATATATTTTAAAATCTAGGAAGTTGAAATTCAGAAAAGTAAAAGTGTCAGAATTTTCGAAACCAAAACTTTAAAAAGTGAATAGCTTCACAATGAAAAAATATGGGAATCTAGCAATTTGCTAATTTGAAAATGATTAGGCTCTCAAATGACTAAATATTTAACCAGCCGTTTGCACGTGTGCCCATCCGCGTATTCGCCCCCGCGGGCATAATTGCCTACGTCTGATTTAGAACTCTCCGGAGAATCCGCTTCGAGTAGCGCGAGGATTTTCGAACAGCGTACAGCGTTCCGTTCAGGGTAACGCGCAAAAGTGCACAATGCCGCGAACTATCAGCATCCCGTCTGTCCTAGAAAACTCTATTATATTCGCGACAGCCCGAAGGCACAATATGAGGGTAACAGGATTTTGTTTTCTTTTTTTCTTCTCTCGCGAGCTTTTTTCCCCGCGCGCGTTCGTCTCGTTACTGGGAAACGTTCCGTGTCGTATATTCGCCAAATTTCCGGCACGTTCGCCGATAACCAGCCGACAGAAGAATGAAAAAAACATTTGTCAGCGACGGGAAGGAAGCTCGTTCCGTGTCGTGGGATTTATGCCCAAGAATCTCCACGAATATATTACGGAATAACGTTGCTCGTTCGCGGATTGAATTAGCATTCGCGAGAACCGAGATGATCTAACTGCCGTAGAACAATGAATTCGAGGGATCCACGATATAAAATCGTACTTGTATTATGTAAAGTGCCGAGAAACTTTTGAATTACTGTGGTATGCATAATTTATTGCCACCAAATTGGGGATAGTTACGATTTTTGCTCTATTGAATTCTTCTGTGTAATGAATTGATACATGAATTTTTGATACAATTATTAGGAATCTATTTCATTGTATGGAATACTTTTAAATACTTCAAATATTTAGAAGAATATAACTATTTTCTTTTGCTGAATTTCGGATGAAAATGGTACTTCAATATGAATTACAGTGAACAAGTAAGGATACTTCTGCATCTTGATTTAAACCTTTAATTTTTCTGTATTATAAACTCATTCAATTTTTACATTAAAATAGAGGATATAATAGGTATTTGCAAGTTAGAAATTTTCTAGAGAAGACAAACTGCTATTTAATTTAAAATATTAGTGGCGAAACTTCATAAGCAATTACTGGTCAAAGTGACTTTTGTTATAGTTCTTCAATTTCTGTGACTACGAAACTTGCTCTAAAACCGTCTAATAATATCAGAACTACCTCTGAAAAATGTTGTCTCCACGTGATATAACATAAATCTAAATTCAGATTTATATGTTCATTTCCTAATTTAATTTTCACTCGAAAGTTAAATCCACATTATACGCCAACGTATACATAACTACCAGACTAGTCAACGAGTTAATAAATGTAATTACGAAGATTGAATCATTATACATTGATATCTCTCGCAAGAAGCTACGAACTCGGTACGTAACTTTCCTCCTCCAATCAAAGTTAGATCCAACAACGAAACGCCCCGAAGTAGTGGATCCGTGTGCGAAAAACAGGATTCCATCGCGTTGTTGGTGCCGAATGGAAGTTCGAATCATACTTCTGATCACAGAGAAAACGGAATTCGAGTTACGTTTGTCTTGTCTGAGGACTGCCAGTCGGATCGATGTCGTATATCCGCAACACGTGGCCCGTGAATCGACGAAGAGAAACTTGCACCCGAAGAAGTTGCTCGCTCTTCGTTGCCCAGGGGCGTAGCAATTCTGCAGACTTCCTGCTTCTATATTCTCTATATAACTCCCTCTTAAACTGTGTTTCATCTGAACGATACAAAAATGTCCTTCTTTCATCGCCAGAGCGTTTAACCCCTTGCTCTCCATGATATTTTCACTGTTGGCAACTAAAAAATTTTCTAGCTTAAAAATTTATCAAATTCCCCTGCAGTTAATAATCGCCACTATTTCATAATAACACGTGTACCAGTTAATAATTCTCAAGTTCTTAATTTTCAAAAACAAACATGCGTTATTTAAAGATTGCACCACCTTTCCAAAGTACCTTTCCTAAAAATTGTTCATACTTTCAGAGAAACAAGTCATGGAGATATTTTTCGACATTTTCGTAAGTGTTCAAGCACAAGAAAACAACATAAGAGTTCTAACTATCGATTTAGTTATAAAATACTTAATTGAAATTGCGAACTGACAGTACAAATAAAAAAAATTGTCAAGTACTTTTCCAAAAGTAACAAACAAAATAAAATAACGTTGATATTAACCTTCCTTCTTTATCCAGAATAAAAAGAAAGTAAGAAAAAAAGATAGGAAGAAGTTATGAGATAAAAATTCGAAACAAATCGGCAGTCCGTAAGAATCTTGTATCGAGGAGGAAAAAGTTTAGCAGAAGCGTTCGACGTAGAATTAGTTGTATTCAGTTCGCGTTTTCGAAACCGAAGGATTCGATTCGCTGGTATAATTTATACGTAAGCCCGTCCCAGTTAACTTCGTAACTCACGCTTGGTGGATACATTTTAAATCGGCCTCACGAACAACGGATAACTTTCCTCGGGCTGTGCAAGCTATAATTCCAGTTACGCGAATTCACCGGCCTCGTTAGGTTGCGAGGCGCACGAAAAGAAATCGGAAAATTTCGCGAAACTTATTGAAAGGAAAGAGGATTACCTTAAGCCCCTCGAATTACGGATAATAAGATATCAGACGGCGGATACCTCCGGTCATGAATAAGAATCTTGCATAATTATGCTTTTAATTTTCCTCCTCGTTCATTCTCCGCGATTATTCGACGTCCGTATTCCTCGTAAAACTTAATCCGAACCTTCGATTCCAGAAATTGTGCTTATATAATTAGAAATCAGGAAAATCGAAATGAAAATCACTCGATATTTCTTTTCATTCTCCTCTAAAAAATCTTGTGTAAAATTTCTTAAACCAGAAAATTTTAATTTAAGGGACCAAAATTTTTAGCCACCCTAAAAAGTATAATAATAAGTATAAAAAGCATAAAAAGATATATAAATAAAAGTATAAAAAGATTAAAATTTTTCTGTGTTTAAGCATCTCCAAAAAGCGTTTTTATCTATCTTTATAACGTTTACCATAAACTTAAGCATCTTCGACTCTGCAAGATGAGCTGTAAGCGACAGGTTCTATCTTTAGACATCATTCTACTTCGACCATCATATCGCTGAAACACAGATGGTTAGGGAAATTTTCTAATTAGCAATCTGCATCGGTGCGCCGTTTCTCTGCTTTCATCAACGTCAAAAACACAAGCAGAAAGTTACATGGGGATGCTGAAGCTGCGCAACAGTGACGTAACTGGGTCCAGGAAACGTAAACAACATTCCCTTGGCAGAAATTCTGTTCGAAAATGATCGCTCGTCCGCGATGCCAAGGTACATTACGTGCGTCAGCTGATATTCCACGATCATGAATACATCAGGAAGGCCGTTTGAACGGACAGGAGGAAACCAGCGTCTTCCATTAGGCTTATTGGCTAATCCTGCATCAGTTAGACGAATCAATAGCGATCGTTCTGAAATTGTTTCGATCTCGTTGATACCACTTTTCATAGGTAAATCGTTAATGAAGCATAAAACGGGATGTCCCTCAATCCAATAAGAAACTCATTCACTTTTTTAGCTGAGGGAAACAACTGTCACTATCAATAGCAACGTTGACTTGCATTTTATTAATGGCAGATGTAAACTTTCTATGTGAAAAATTCGAAGTGATTCTTTTAGTCGCCATGTTGTCTCTTTCGCTATAGTACACATGAAACTATGAATTCAGTTAAAAAGTTTTTATATTGAATTGTGTTAAACGAATGAATGTGAGTCACCCTGCGAGTAAAAGATTAAATTCGTTTCCATAAGCCTAGTAAATTTTAATTACAACCTTAATTGCTTTTCGTAGAAATGACTTATGAAATAGTTCTAATTAATGAGGCACATTTTCTTTAAAATATTCCACTAAATATTATAGCAGAAGGTTGTATTTTTAATCCACAATCTTTCTGTGGAATAAATAGTTAGCTACTCGTAAAATAAACATATGAATATTATTGTGTTTAAATATGAATAAGTGTAAACGTAAAAGTTGAGTGTATACGTAAAAGACGTAACAGGTATACCTCTCAAAAATAGGACATAGTGTACAAAATTATAGTGAGTATTTATAGTTAATTATGTAGTGAGTTAATATTACTCCTTTGTGAAAATACACGTAGCAAATGAACGAAATGTTACTGATTTTTTCGAACATATTACGGATTTCTCAGCATGTCGAAGAGTCTCCCTGAATAATATGGGTCTGGCTGGATATGGAGGGTTTCCTGTTTTGTGCTCATCTATCTAGGACCTAGACGCTAATGATGAACCGTCGGCGATCCTCATTCGTTCTCTCGGTTCGACAAACCACGTTTCACCCTCCCACCCTTTTCACCCTTTTCTGCGAGCCTCTCAGAACCCGATTCTATCTTTGTTGCGCGGTATCTGGACTTCATTTCGACCGGTTACGAAAGTACGAGAACCGATGGAAAGTTTCTTAATATCGGATGAAACTGCGACCTCGTACGAAAGTTCAGCAACCACCCCCTCCTCCTGAACCACCCCTTCAACGAACGAGACCCCATTGCTGCAACCGGGACTTCTCCGATAGCTGCCACCCCGACGTAGGTCAACGCGGCTCGGGATAATTTTTCGATATTAAATCACGTACACAAGGGAAAAGGGGAGAATCGAAGGGAATCGATTCTCTATTCGAGCGACGCGAAACTTTCGAATCCCCTCGAATCTTTTGACGTCCGGTCAAAGGGATGGCTCTTTTCAACGACTACGAGCTTTCGTGCAGACACGTGCTGCTTCCGGTCCCGATACTGCTGTTCGTTATCCGACATTGTGGAACACCGAGGGGAACAGGAAGTTACGACGAAGCAACACGCTCATCGGGCAACGTAAATTCGCTTTCGGAAATTTTACGTCCTAGATTCGATTAATCTGTTGATAGGTTCGTACGAAAGTTGACGTTGAAAAGAAACTTCCGAATTCTCGTTTTCGAACTTTTAGAAGAAGAATACAGTAAAAACTTTACGACTAGTTCTGTCTTTTGTAAACACTAACAGAATTTGATAAATTATAATCTGAACAATCAATATTAAAACTGTCAGCATGCATTTATTTTTTAAGTTGTTTGAAGATTTGTTATTGATAGTATAATTACCGAGTAAGTATTATTGTAATCGTGTACATAAATGTGCAATGAGCATACAATGAACGTGCAATAAATATTGCAATGAATTTGATTATCGGTCCACGGAATACCATCTACGAATAACAGATATTTCTGGTATTGAAACAGAAAACAAATAATTTTAATAATTTCCTTAATGAACCGGTTAATTGAGAAACCCACGAAAATGTAGCGAGGGGAAGGAAATTGAAAGTTGGTGAAAATTATCTAGACAAGGATAATACGATAAGAGATGAGGGAATGGCGTGCAGAGGGGTGAAGGGATGAAGGGTGAGGCTCTACCAGGGTGCATTATTTAGTTACCCACGGCGAAAGATTGCGGTCATAAAAAATGTGTACGCGTCCAGGGAGAAGTATTTTTCAGAGTCATTATATAAGGGGAATATTCATTGCTTCCATAACTCTTCCGCAACGTTGCATTTTAATAATACACGAAAAGACTCTCAGAATTGAAAAATCGTGCCACTTAATTCCATCGCCGGAACTGGACCAGTCGAAGTCAAGTGTTCCTTTACCTTCGCATTCTTTTATACTTCCTTATCGTTTCCTAAATCTTTTCCGTCTTTCATCAAACATTTAACAAATTATGAATTTTTTATGGCCACTAAAACGTTAGATCCTTACACTTTTTATAACTCTCGTTATTTTGTGAAAGATATCACGGAAAGTGTGTATTGTAGCGAGATTTCAATTTTGCAAATTTTTCACATTTTCAAATTTTTATATATTCAAATTAAAATTTTTTTAATTTAGAAATTTGTAAATTAGTTAATTTACAAAATTTTTCAATTTTACAGTTTTCTAATTTTTCAATTCTCCAATTCTTCAATACTCCAATTCCCCAATTTTCCAATTTTCCAATTCTCCAATTCTCCAAATTTCTAAAGTATGAATTTTCCAAATATTCAAACTACTAAATTCTGATTTTCCCAAATTTCCAAATTTTCAACTTTTTGAATTTCTAATTTTTTAAATTTCCAATTTTTCAATTTTCCAATTTACCCAGTATCGAGAAAAGAGAATTGTCTAAATATTCAAATTACTAAACTTCAAATCTTCCAAATTATTCAAATCCCCAATTCGCAGTTCCCAAATTCCTAAATCCACAAACCCAAAATTCCTAAACTCATAAATGCAAGATTTCCAAATTTTCTATATTCCAAAAATCAGTACATTCTACATTCCGAACACTCAAACCCACCTCCTCATCTTTCACACCCATCCAAATGAATAAATTTGAAAACAAATAATCCGTACAATGATGTTAATTTAATTTTTCAGCCTAATTACCTTAATCCACCCGGCAGTATTTATGAAGTGATTAGTTATTCATTTGAAGCACGTTCTCAAGACGCTATGTAATGGTAACAAGGTTGGATGCTCACGTTTCGCGGTTTAACGATACTTACAGCAACGCGATGGAATTATGCGAGTTGCTGCACCATGTGTTCGTGTTGTTTCAGGTAACCTATGCGCTTCACAAGTTAATCTTGTATGACTAAGGGGTGTAAGATATACATACAGTGAGACCTCAGCTGACGACGTTTGGGTGTTTGAATGGCACAATTGCTCTCTGTGTGCACTGCGGCTGGGGCTATTTAGACCCACTGTTTGATGCATAGAAATTGATACTTCCAGAGTTTCTCTGCAGATTATAGTACCGCACGATGCATTTCAAAACATACTGTTTCACATCATTTAATAATAATACGGTTTTCATTGTACAAGTGACTCTTTCTTAAAATGGTATTTCGTGAAGAAACGCCCTTTGATTTTAATAATTTTTGCGTATTTTGTCGAGGACATTTTTCTGTACAATCTTGTATAATCTTGTGAAGGTCTTAAGCGTTAGTCGGTGTACACTTAGAAGTTATATGCAAGGACAGCATCAATAATTCCCTCGTACCATGTGTATGTGGAGCATCATTTAGCATGCATGTCTCAGCAAAATAATGTTTAAATCACTTTAATATTTTGTAGAATAGCCAACAACCGGTACATAATTTATTCATTTATTTTGTTGTGCAAAACTCTGTTAGAGCACATAAGTGTATATAGGGTGGCCATATTTTGCCATATTTGCGTCATTATTATTACTCATAGCAAAAAATGTTTCAGATGAAGTTGTGAATGTATTTCACAGTATGCCTCAATCAAGTCGAACAATAACAACTTGTTACTATTAATTAGTAAATATAATTGTTCGTATAAAACTACAACTGAAACAACCTATTAACAATAACAAGATTTTAAAACCGTATCCTCCGTCATTTATTTTATTCTATTTCCAACAGCAATTAAAATTGCAATTTAGAAAATAATTTAAACGAGGCGATATAGCTTAAAAATCGATAATTCTATAAAAAGATTGGCTAAACTATCAATAATCTCTGCAATTTCTTGATAATCTCTATTACGATATAAAAGATGTCGTATGAAATTATAAGAGCAATTTCACAGTGTCATGTCAGCGGTGTTACGATGAGAAGAAAATAGATTGGGAAACCGATGAAGGTGGAACACCTGGAATTTGTCGGTCACATTTCAAGTAGAAATCGATCGTCACCGATCAGACGGAATCACGATGGATTTCAGCTGTCTCACGACGACTGACACTATGTATTCGGCCATTGATAGGTTTACAGGGATCGATAAACGCCTAAGGTCACATCCCTCCGTGTATCTGCGGTTGTTTTATCAACGTTCAACACACAGAGACACGTGACATGGTACGCGACCAGCTTAAAATGCAATCTACATTACGATGCTACATCAACATTATTTGACGCTTATTTACTTGCGTTCCCTCCGTGTTTGCCGAGTTGCCAGCAAACGTTTTGATATCTGGGTAATATCCGTGTACGCGAATTTACCGGTATTTGCTGAAAGTAAGTCGATGTTGCCGTTACCTTTATCGTTGATTCTCTGTTTATATTTTCGTTGCTTACGCGTTGTTACTTTTGTATAAATCATACACAAATACGGATTTCAATGCATGCTGTGTTTAGAGACTATTTTGGCGACAGTCTATTTCTACTGTTCATGGTTTCGTATTACTGGATTTATACGTTGACACAGTTTTAGATTTGTAAATCTGTACATTTCTCGTATTTTACATTTTTAATTTTTGCCTTTTTGGATTTTTAAATTTCTAGATTCTCATATTCCTAGATTCCTAGTTTCCTACATTCCTAGATTCTTATATTTCTGTTATATACAGCTGTTTTATATATCTTATGTATTATTCTATATGTATATCTATATATCTTATATATATCTTGTATACAACTGTTCTTAAAAGAAGCATCAATAAAATAGAAATATAACAATCCATCGCATTCATGAACATAGACGTTCGTTACTACTAAGCACACTTCACAAATAATTATAAAATTGATCTACCAAACGTCGCATCTGTCCCTTTCCTCAAAAGTGCAGTCTGCAAAAACCCTGTCTTTGATGTTTTATAAAAACTGATCACCTCTGCATATTTTCAATTTAAAAATAACGGTGCATTTAACGGCGACAGTTGCAGTTAAAAAGCGTGAGACTAGAAAAAAGCGGAGCTATCTTTTTGTCGTGGAATGTGTATAAAACTCGTACACGCACACAACACAAGAGAACACAAGTTGATGTCAGTACGTGTATGTTTGCGTGTGGAGTCAGATAGAAGAGAATGCGGGCGCTAGATGTCAACATAATTGGACACGGAGGGTTGAGCGACGGTGCGAGAGAAAGGGAGATTGCCATTAGTAACGTGTGCACACGTCAAGTAAGAGTAGAAGGGGTGGATTGTCACGTGGTATTACATCCCCCGCGACTAGGCGGCTCTATTTTCAGCAAGGTGGCATCGATCGCCACTAAATTATTTCGAGCAGCCTACCTATACGGTCTGCCCCAAGAAAACTGACCTACATCTCTCTTTTCCCTGTCGAAGCGTCGCGTGCTGCCTTTTTTTCCACCCTCTTCCTTTTTTCTCTTCCTTGACTCAAGTAGAATAGGTCCGGATATGGTCGGACGCGCTGGTAAAAGCTACTTTGCCCCGACGCATCGCGTGGACCCCCGGCTTCTTTTCAATCTCGCCCTCCCCCGAGGAAGCGTGCTCCACAGAAACTACAACCACCGGCGAAAAGAAGTTCTTTGGATCTTTTCTGTTTCGAGAACTGCGATATCGATCGAACGGAATTGCTCAATTTTACCCACTTCCCTTTTGCGACCTTTTGATAAGGGTGTTGCGGCGAGAAACTGGTTCAGGTTATTATTTTATGGTTCGAGAGACTGCAGCGAATTGGAGAGCGTTTCACGAATGGGACTCGACTGGGGAGTTTTGCAATCGGAGATTTGATATTTTTGTTGCGAAATATATGAAGAAGATTATAGTTTTTGGAAACTGCGTTTTTTGCAATTGCAATTTTTGAGTTACCAAATTTGTGGATTTATGGAGTTAGAGTTCGTGGATATATGCATTTGCAGAATTAGAAATTCACTGATTTATAGAAGTACAAATTTTTACATGGGCTTAAATCTTTAAATTTTCAAACTTCAGTGTCTTCTTAGCAGTTACCTATGTACTACTACATAATTTTTGAGATATTTTGAATATATATTGTAGTCAAGTTTGTAATTATTTAATAGTAATGTTCTCCAATTATCAGTCTTCAAATCCCAACTCTCTAAATGCCATAAACCCTCAAATCCTAACTATCCAGATCCCACAAGTCCTCAAATTCCAACTCTCCAAATGCCACAAACTCTCAAATCCTAACTCTCCAGAACCCACAGGTCCTCACATCCAACTCTCCAAATTCTAGGAACTCTCAAATCCCAACTCCCCAGATACCAGAGCTCCTCAAATCCCAAGTGTCCAAATCCCTCAAATCCTCAAATCTTCAAATCCTAACTTTAAAAATTTCACAAATCCTCAAATTCCAATTTTTTAAATCGCTGAGGTCCTCAAATTCTAACACTCCAAATTCTACAAATGTTGAAATTCCAACACTCCACAAATCTTGAAATCCCAATCCCCCAAATTTCACGACTTCTCAGACTTCAAAATTTGCACAGACCAGAATTTCAAAATTCCCAAAAGACATTTGCGTGGCAACCGAAGGCTGGTCCTCGAACTTTCATCTCCCAAGCTTCTGGATATGTCCCGAAAATTGAGTTTGCGACGGATCGCCAGTTTCGCGACTACGTACAACGAGGAGACAATGTTTTAGCCAGCAAAGTAAAGCTTTCGGGAGACTGGTCTCGTTTCTAGCTTGCTGCTCGTTGGATTTTAGAACTAACGTTGAATCTATTCGTAGTTACGAAACCGAACTAGTTTAAACGACTTTCTCTTTCTGAGGTGAAAGACACTATGTTGCATGGGTTTCACAGACTGTATGTAACAAATTTTGTCCACACTTTGCTTATTTTAGAGTGTGTTAATTACAGTGTATTTATTTAGTATTTACTTTACTAGTATATGATAGTAGTTATGTTCGTAATGAATTATTCATATGTTTATTTCTACATATGACTGCGTACTGTATGAACGTGTGTGGGACAGACGTGTAATTGTGTACATATGAGTTCATACTATATGAACGTGTGTGAACATACATGTAATTGAATATATATAACTTCATAATATATGAACGTGTGTGAACGTACATGTAATTGTATACATATGACTGCATACTATATGAACGTGTGTAAACGTACATGTAATTGCATACATATACAAAGTATGTACATGTTGTCAACTGTATGTATGTATTGTCTATGGTATATGTGTAGGTATCATAATAGTGAATAGATATATTAACCCTCTGCACTCGAAGATAATTTTACTGTTTGCAAACAGCAACATTAAAATATTAATTAAAATGTTAAATGACTTCTTTTGAAGTTATTATTTCTCTACTTATAATTTCCACTATTATCTATTTCACTATGTTTATACATTGCATAAGCACTATTATAGAATTAATTAAATAATGCTTCTTTTAAATTATTGTATTAAATCGAATGGCGCCCCTCGAGTGCAAAGGGTTAATAACATATTAACGATGTGTGTATATTGATATGTATATGCACAATACACAATTTCCAATCCGTTCAAAATATTAATACATTTCGTTTATAATGATGGAAGAGATCATTTGTATATGCAAATTTTCTATCGAATCTCTAAACTTGTAACTTCATAACACATATATAAATTATGTATGAGTTACAAAGCATATGATCACTGTATACAGAGCATGTCAGATACAAGCTGTCACCAAAGCAAGCTGTGGGAACAGAAGATATTAACATGTGTTAATAATGATATACAGTAGTACTACGTCAGTAGCTAATAAATCATATCATTACAATTTGAACAGGTCTTTTAATTTTATAACAAACCTAAAAAATACTAAAAATTTGTAGCGGTTCTATGACCATGGACCAGAGTTTGGCAGCGGTGCCGAATATTCCTTGACAGCTTATTAGGATGCACTCGCAGACAGTTAGCTTGTAACGGACGTACTAACGTCATCATTATCGTCATAATAATGCACGTGGCTTGGTGGTATATCAATTGTGGTTGGGTCCACTCCTGGCCACGTCTATCGGCCGATTTCTGCCGCGTTGAAACTGAAACAAGCGTGTCCTTCTCTGATCCTCTTCACCCCATGTTATGTTCCTTTCTCCTTTGACACGACGTAATTGTTACGTGGATAAATTACAACTGGTTAGCGAGTTCGATTGCGTGCGCCAATTAGTTAGCGTGAGCATTGATGTAACGGATAGGCACCTGGGTGAATCTGACCCACATGAAATGCACACTGGTCAGTCATTATCTTGCAAGATACCATTGTATGTCTTCTCATTTAAAGTTGAAAATTTTATATGTTTCAGATTTGTGAATTGTTTCTTGCCCTCGATTTTTATGGGGTTTGGAAATTTCTAAATTTTCGGATTTTCAAATTTTTTTATCTCTTCGAATTTCTAAATCTTCAAATTTAAGAATTATCAAATCGTCATGTTTTTAATTTTTCTACTTTCTAATTCTCTAATTTCCTAATTTCCCAATTACCTAGTTTTCTTATTTTCTAATTTCCTGATTTTCTAATTTCCTAAATTCCTAGTTATCCAATTTTTCAACTTTTCAATTTTTCAATTTTTCAATTTTTCAATTTTTCAATTTCTCAATTTTTCAATGTTTCAATGTTTCAATTTTTCAATTTTTCAATTTTTCAATTTTTCAATTTTTCAATTTTTCAATTTTTCAATTTTTCAATTTTTCAATTTTTCAATTTTTCAATGTTTCAATGTTTCAATGTTTCAATGTTTCAATGTTTCAATGTTTCAATTTTTTAATTATACAATGTTACAATGTTTCAATTTTTTAATTATTGAATTTATCAATTTATTAATTTTTCAATTTTGTTGATTTTGGACTTTATCTATTATTCAGTTTGGCATTTTTTTAAGTATTTAATTTTCAAACTCTCACATTTAAAAATTCTCAAATATGCAAACATGGGTGTAAATTCAGATTCTTGAGTTTCTCAATTAAACAGTCGAAAAATTACCATATTCATAAAAATCCAAAAGTCACTTGCCAAGTATGAAAGCTTGACGTTATCAATAAAATTGTAGGACCTAACCTATCCCAAACAGAAAGCGTAGTTACGCAAATGAGAACAACGGCGTTGATGGTAGCTGTTCGGAAAATTTGCTAGAATTTAAACGAACCACGCGGCGCAGAGTATCGATTCGATTATTTATGTCACGAGCGTAAATCGTTACGAGTGTCGCGTTAATTAGAATTCCGTGGCTTTTGCCTAGCGATCGGTGGAAACACACGGGATGAAAAGTTTCGAACGAGCGACGATCAAGCACCCTTCTGCGAGTTTTCTCTTTTTCCAACCTCGTGGCACAATATTGACCCTAATTTCGATGTAAATACTCGTCGTCGAAAGTATCGATCGCCTGATACGATAACCTGAATGGTAACCGACGGTTATCGGAAATCGAATGGTGAATTAATTATTATTTCACTTTCGGCATAGACTTCCTGGATTCGAGTAAGAAGCAGAAAATAATCTTCCATAATATTTTATTTATTTTTAAGTCTGAGAGAATGTATTTTACGATGACTGCTTGTAAATATTTGTGTAGGTAAATTAATTTTGATATCGAATATTTAAATTTATGGAAATAATTTTTATGTGCTTTGAGTTACGAAAAGTATTAGTATTCTTCTGTAAGGAAAATATATTTTATGCGTTTGTATATTTGTATTATTTATTTCATGTATATATTTTTCTCTTTTTAAACCAGGTTATAATTTATGCAGATATACTATAATTATGTATTTCGTTAAAATGAGATCATTTTTTATTTTTCTGTTATGAAAGAAAATGATTATATGTAATAATTCATCATTTACTTCTGGATTGCTTACTTTTGATTTAAAAATAAGTAAATACGATTAATATCGAGTGATACGAAGTTAATAAAAAAATAAAAATAGCAAATATTCTCCCAATTATAATATCTTTAAATTGTATCAAGAATTATTTTCATGACATAAATTAATGTATACATTAATAATTAAAATTTTACTACTAAAATTTAATTAATGGATGTACAAACTATTTTGCAATGCGACATCATTAGAACATTAAAAAATATTCTTATATTGTTCTTCAGATATTATCCTATAATACTACAAAGTTGTAATCCATGTGTTTATAACTTTCTATTAAAAAAAAATTGTGGAAAGTCTCATTCTTCGACCGTCACAGCAGTAAGACTCCTTAATTGGCTTCCCGTTGGGAAGGTGTTAATAATGGAATAAAATTATGCACAGGAAGAAAAAACGTTTAATTAGACTAACAAAAAGAGACAATATTTTCACATGAAATTAATTACAAGCAGTATTAGTTGCCTTATTTAATAGTAGTAGTAATAATAACATTAACAGTACTTATTTAACTAGTGGGGGGTTTTAAAACTAATAAAATTGCAGTATTGTCACTTAAACATTAAATTACTAGTTCTATATTAATACAGAAAAGATTTTTAACCCCTAACGTTCACACTTTATCTGCACCTAGCACTTGAAGGTTTAAGTACTTAAATTTTTTTTCTAAAGAAACTCATTACTGTAACTTGGAAAAATTACAAATAGTCTTTGCAAGCTGTTTTAACTCGTTTCAACAAATTTAAACGTTGAATATGAACAAAATTCAGAAACACAAAGAAATGAAAAACACGAGGGTTTCACAGAAAATTTCTTTTTGGGTTTTATTTTGCTAAAATTTTAGCTGAACAGAGCTATAATAGTCTGAGGAAAAAGTAGTAAAAATACCGGTCAATACGAGTTTTTCAAGGAATATTAAAATGTTGAAATAATAAATTAATTTCAATAAGCTGTTAAAGTTGGTAATATTAACCACAAATTTCCTTGCCAACCAAATATTTATATTCTCAGGAAATGGCTAAAATTAAAATTTGAATTGGTCAGGGTTGTTTCATATCCCAGTGCGGTCAATAATTAACAGAATCATTTAACCAGTTTTCCTATCCAACAAGTGCAACTTCAATAAAGCGAATAAAGCACACAAATGATCTAATTTCGATAATTTAAGAGAAGAAAACAAAATTTCTGTTTAACAGATATCTAATTTTCCACGGACAAGATAACAGATGGGAAATTCAATTACAATGAATTCGCAAGGTCTTTTTAACACCTAATAAAACCAACCACCTAACGTGGACCATTAGTCTCCCTCGCAATACAAACAGAAAGTCACCCACAATCATCAATCACCTACTAAAGTACTCCTCACATCCTGCTATTTAAATTGAATTCCACACACAATTAATATCATCCTCTGTATCCTATTAAGAGTCTTCCCTGTACTTACTCAATTTCCAGCACAATTATCGCGTCTGGTGGAAGTTGCTGGTTATGAAGTAACGATTAAATTAATCTCGCCAGATGCTCTTAATATATCGTTTCGCGATAACGCTGTTAACACTTCGACTAAACACGGCTTCCACCGATATTTAGTGCATACAGTACTTTAATGACTTAGCGTATTTAAAAGGAATACTATTTACAAGAAAATGGGATGATGTTCTAGTAGTAATTGGACGCAAGTATAATTTTACTGCGATAATTAAATATGTTTTCTGTACATGGAGTGCAGTTGTACACCAGTTATTCTTGTTACCAAATTTATCGGGGTTGCATAGTTATTTTCAATGGAAAATTAGAAATTCAGAAATACAGAGATTCAGAGATTCAGGGATTTAGGGATTCACAAATTCGGAAATTCAGAAATACAGAGATTCAGAGATTCAGAGATTCAGAGATTTAGAAATTCAGGAATTCACAAATTCGGAAATTCAAAAATTCAGAAATTCAGAGATTCAGAGATTCAGAGATTCAGAAATTCAGAGATTCAGAGATTCAGAGATTCAGAGATTCCCAAATTCGGAAATTCAGAAATTCAGAGATTCAGAGATTCAGAGATTCAGAGATTCAGAGATTCAGATATTCAGCTATTCAAATATTCAGAAATTCAGAAATTAGAAAAGCTACAAAACTAGAATACTAGGAAACTAGAGAACTAGAAAACTAAAAATCCATAAATCCAAGTATCTGTTACTGCAGTTATTTAACAAGTTACAAAACTAGAGATGTAACAACTCAAGAATCTAAAAAATTAATAACCTAATACAATTTCTCATATACAACATAACACTGTACCCATAAAATTAAAATTTTCGCGCATTACCCAAATCTGATGCCCAGTAATTGTTTAGACCAGCATTAAAATAGCGAAAAAACTCATCACAATCGATTCGACAATAATTATGCATCGTCTCCCGATTGCATTAACGATCCTGATCCTCTTCTGTCGCGTTAGTTCCGACCCTTCCCTAGTGCGCCCGTGTCTGGTTTCCCTCGGAAACTTGGAAGACGGAAATGCAGATTTAACCGGCGATGTCCAAGTTGCCGTGGAAGGTACATAGAACGTCTGCGGAGGGTCCAGGCTAATCTCCCGTTAATTAAATGAACCACGCGGTTTCCCAACTGCGCCCTGGAACCGTTCCTTCCGCTTTGTCCGCCCGCTGCGAGGCCAATGAGCCGACGAAATCAAGCATGGACCGAGAAAGTATCTGTCGTGCCGTGAACGGTCTCGTCAGACGGATGGGAGAATCGTCGGGTAAGAAAAGCAACGATCCTCCGACAATACATTCGCAGGCTGACGATCGTAATTAGAAGAGAACTCGACGATTTAGTGGCCTCGCACTACGCTTCCCTAACTGCCGAGGACACTTTAAGGACCCTCTTAATGCACTCCGCTACGACGCCTGACTGTGTCTCGTCCTGTCTCTCTTCCTCGTCCTCTTTACTGTTACGCAATCCCGATGCTACGAAGCGGGATTATCGTTTGGAGAACAGACTGACGGGAAACCGCTAAACGCTGTTCTTGCTGGATTCTGTAGCGGAGTGTTGATTAGAGATTGATCGAGAAGGAGAGGGAGACCATTTCACTTTCAACGAGATTATCGGATTAGTGGGGAGTAGATTTATATTTATCTGTGTCTATTCTGCGAGCTACAGATTTTCCTGGCTTTTTCGACTCGGTAGCGAAGTTTGTTGCTTGACAGTGCATTGTACTTCAAATAAATACGCTTGTGGATTATTAAATATTACATATGTTGCAGTGTTAACAGTAAAAAGGCTTTCGTTATGAGGAAAAGATTATAATATATTTAAACACGAGATAGTAAAGTTATACATAATGAAATAAGTATTGCAATAATCTTAATACAAAAACTATCGTCTCTTTACGCAACGTGTCCATTGCTTGTTTAAATATTTTGATTAAGACTTGAAAACAGAAATTATTGCAGAATATTCGTTCATAAAAATCCAAAAAATATTCTAAATAAGTTACCGACTTCTAGCTCACAAATGTTGTAATTTTATCAAAAATTTCTGTTGCACAACTATTTAAAATAATGTGTGACTGTAAGAATAATAATCGTCATAACAGAAAGCAAAGAAAAGTATAGGAAGATATTTTAAAAGACGCGCTCAAGGTTTACGCGCGCACTTAGGTGGCATTCTTTATTCAAGGAACCGTTACCAAGCCAATATTCGTTCTTGTCTACGTTGTTCTGGCAGGCATCCAGTTGCTCTCCGAGTAAGGTAACTCATGGAAATCGCTCGAGATTTATGCAGCTATTATTTCCACCGAAATGCACCGGCTCCCCCTTTAAACACGAGCTCACTTCATAACCATTCGTTTCCTCGTTCGACCATCTTCACCGCTAATAATGCACCATTAACGCCGAGTCGCGATTCAAAAATATGCTGCATGTCCACGGCGGTGGTCGTTAAAGGAAAGCAATTTTTATCGAGGGGAACGTAAAGAACATCGTCGATTATGAAGTCGTTGGTCTGGAAGAGTGAAGTGAAATGTAACGTTCAAACACCAGCTGCGATAATTATCGTCTGCTTGATTTCTGACGAAGCTTGTCTCCTCTGTTGTGATACCGAATTCTGTCTGCAATTTTCATGTTTTTACTTATCGCGAATTAACGAAGAAAGAAATATTAATAATTATAATTTTTTTGTTGTGTTTAGTAATTATTTTATGTATTTTGTTATTAGAGATGTGGAGTAGAACTCCGGAATTTGCAGAGTTGGGAATTTTGAAGTTGAGCATTTCGACGTTTGAAAATTTAGGAATCTGGATATGGAACCTTGGAAATGTAGGATTCGGAAATTTGCAAGTTTCAGAATTTGAAAATTTTGCAGATTTGGGGATATATGGATTTGGAGATGCAGAGACGTGAGGATGTAGAGATTTGAGTGAAGATGTAAGGATTTGTGTGCGGATGTAGGGATTTGGATGAGTATATAGGAACTTGAGGATTTGGGTAAAGATTTGACTAAGGATGTAAGGATTTGAATGTAGAACTTTATATGAGAATATAATTATTTGGGAATGTCGAAACTTAGTAATTTAAGAATCCAAGTTCTTATAAATTGAAAGATAAAAGAATTCAAAAAGTTGTGCATTGAGAAATATAAAAATTAGGGGAACCTTATAAATTAAAACTTTTACAAATTTAGAACTTTGTCTTCCAAAGTGAATTTAGAAATTACAAAAGTTTCAAATTTTCATAATTTCCAATTTATAAAATTTAAAAGTTCAGAAACAAAGTAATTTGAAGTCTGCGGAAATGTCCTTGAAAATCCAAAGTTAAGACCCTCGTGAACATTCAAATTCACAAGTAACAGACCTATCTACACGCAAGCACCTAAGATTTCCAGGAAAATTAAATTTGTCAAAGTTCTTCATAATTCGATCAGCTGCAACCTGAAGAAATCAAACAACACGAAATCGTCAGTAAAGTAAGCACCGGAGGCAGGCGTTTCTCGGTTGATTCGCAGCTTCGTAACTTTGGCGGGTGCTTAATCGCGATCGATCGACTAACGTTGGCCAACTTGGAAGCCATTTCCATAGATTAAACCCGAGACACCGCGGAAGAGGTTGGTTCGGTTACAGGTGCATCGTTTCACGGTAAATCTTCCGCGAGAGAGTGTTACAAATATTGCCAGTACTTAACGAGTTCGCCACCCATTCGGTGGGTAGATTCGAGACTCCCAAAGGGCTGCAACTTGAAGAGCGTGTCGCGAATCTCGCAATCGAACTTCCTACTCTTCGAGATGTTCTACCTTTCTAACTGTACGACCTGCCTCTGGCCAGAGACTTTCGCAAATTAATTCGACTGCTGCTCTTCAATCTTTTCTTTTTTGCTCCAACCTTTTGTCTCTACTTCTTTCTCTTCAGTTTATTGGGACGATTTTTTGTATTAATTTATGACAATACTTAGCAACATTTTTGATGAAGGGACATCAGAAATTGAGTTCAAATTTAAGTTTTCTTTTTTTGTTCTACAAGGTTGGAGTTCTTAATAATGCTATTATCTTGGTAAATATGATGTCAAGCTCAAATATGCGAAAGTACATAGTATTGAAAATGTAGCCATTTACGAAAGCTGTAAATCGTAAATGAACGTTTATGTACGAGTTTATTAAATTTTAACCATTTAACTGTATTCGGAGTGTATACTCGTTAATTCAAAAGTACCTCAATACGACATTAAAAAGTTACCTTTCTCATGGTATAAGAATGCTCTTCATTATTTTTTTATTAGTATGTTTATCCTCATTCCTTATTACTTTTTCATTATCTCAAGGTAGAAATCGTCAATTAGAATTAGAGTTCAGTATTCTACTTGTCTTATCACTTATATAACTACTTGTCTGACTACCAGCACTGATGAATCTACTCGAGAGCTATGGTCTATGTCACTATTCCACTTGTCTGACCACCTGTGTTGATGAATATACTGATCTGATCTTCTGAGTCATTATTCTACTTGTCTGACCATTTGTGGTGATGAATACACTGGTCTATCCATCTATGTCACTATTCTACTTGTCTGACCACTACAACCATATGATGATTAAAATAAACTGATTTAATCTTCTATGTCACTATGCCACTTGTCTGACCACCTGTGTTGATGAATATACTGGTCTGATCTTTTGTGTCACTATTTTACTTGTCTGACCACTGCAACCATATGTTGATCACAATGTACTGATTTAATCTCCTATGTCACTATTTCACTTGTCTGACCACCTATGTTTATCAACCTACTTACTTAAACTCCTACAGTCTTATTCTACTTGTCTGACCACGCATGTTTATCAACCTACTTACTTAAACTCCTACAGTCTTATTCTACTTGTCTGACCATCTATGTTTATCAACCTACTCACTTGATCTCCCACAGTCTTATTCCACTTGTCTGACCACCTATGTTTATCAATCTACTTACTTAAACTCCTACAGTCTTATTCTACTAGTCTGACCACACAGGTTCTTAATCTACGACTTAACGCGACTTATACACATCAGAACTTCAATGCGAGTGGAATTAACAAATGAATAATTACTCATGAAATAATTATACAATGCTTTGTATTTCATTACTCTCCCCATAATATAAGAGTTTACCTAGCTTTCAACTTGCGTTCGATTTTAACTCCGTATCCAAGGAAGTAAGCAAACACCGCAGTTAACAGAATAATAAAAAATTCGCAGTTTCCCGCAAGCAGTGAGTTCTTGAAAGAAGAAAATCCCGAGGACAAATCCGGAAGACCACAGACGGAAATGTTCGTATTTTCGTTAGAACCGCGACGGGACGCGTCGCGATTGAACGATTCTGTTCGAAAAGGTGGTGGTGCGGTGGCCGCGGCTCCACGGTCCCACGGGAATTCTGATTACTGATTTACGAGGTTCCAGGTCCTGGGAGAAGCCGATCCCGGCTCGAGAAGGCAGCCAGACCTGAAGCAGATGCCACCAGCGTGCTTCGAGGGAGGTAAATCCTATCAGAAGTACTTAGAGTTCGGCATTGCCACTCTCTTGCTACGTGGCTCGTCGTCCGTAACTGGCAGCGGTTCCACCCTAGTTAACTCCCTCGACTCGTCCTTTATCTCCTTTATCAGGCTTGATTGGGCTATGACCGGGAATTAACTTGCCCCCGTTACTCTATGCCGGTATCCTATACCTCTGTATGGGGACAGGTGCAATTGAAGAGAAACCCAAGACGCGTGTAGTCTCTTAAACCGTTTGATAAGGGTACCTCAATGGTGAATTACTGTCATTCGCTATGATATTGCAGATCACTCTACTTCGTACACGAGGATGTGAAGATTGATGATGTCGAAGATAAAGATTAATTTCTTACGATTGGAAGTATGGTGAAATGAAGAGCAGTTAAGATAATATTGAAAGGTTGGTCCTTGAGGAACTTGGTTAAGTGTTTTACACGGGTCCTTGCTCGTAAGGATTGATCCTTTTGACCCATCTGGTTTTTTCTAACCAGAGAAAGTTTGGAAAACTCATACCTTCTCGTATAAGACACAATGTGCTTTCAGCATTTCAAGTTCACGATAGTTATTTATTATCTCTTTATTCATATATTATTCCTTATTGTTATTGTTTGTTGAAAATATATTTTTATTGTTCATTTGCTGTCATAATTATTCTCTACACTTTATCCTGAAGTACTTTCTAAGAGTATTCTCGTAAATTATTATTAACCTCTTGGTACATATGGAAGGGTACATGCATATACATATGGGGATTGCGTGTTTTTAACTTTAAATCAAGAATATTATAATCACACCGTACAGTAAAATCATTTCTTTTTCTATAGTTAAAGAAATCAATCTCGACGAGATTAACATAATTTTTATCCTTGTCTAAGTTATATGCAATAATACATAACTTCGCTGGACTAAAGTCGGTAAGAAGAAAAAAATGAAAGCACTGCACACTCACGCGACGTTACGAGGAACGGTACGCGAAATAACGAGCAATTTATGAATCCCGCAATTAACAAAAATCTCCGCTCCCTTTACCCCGTTATATCTGTGTCGAGAAAATAAAACACGAGGAAAGAGCTTAACGTGTACGTGTAATGGTAACTATCTTCATTGTCGGCGCTCTTTTACTACACCGGTTGCGGTTAACAGCGAACGGGGCCAAAAAACAACACGAGAAAAAACAACCGACACTTTCATTCTTCCAGCAAACGAAGTGAAAAAAAAATTGTTGAAGAAACGGGTTCGTTATTTTCGCGAGAAAACCGGCTAAGGAGAATAAATGAACGAAACGCTCAGGGTGGCCAAACCGAAGGTAATCACGTAAATATCATCTTCAATGACGATGATACAAAAACATTTCACATTAAAATTAAATGACATCAAGGAAGGAACATGTTGCAGTGGATATTATTTTGTTATCGTCATTTCAACAGGGTTTTCAAAGTTACTGACGTTTACATTCGTGTAAAGAATGCAAAAAGTTTATTGTAGCAAATGTAAAATTCATATATAGTTTTCGTAAGATTGTTTCAAAGATCAATAGATATAATTTTGTCCATGAAATGTATTATTGTACATATATCTATCTAAATCTAGACACGTATCTAGATATATCTGAATATAATATGTATCTGAATAAGTTATCGAATAACTAAATGTTTTGATACATATTTCAATGTATTTTAACCTTAGCACTAGCTCAGAGATCGTTTCAAAGTTAGGTTATTATACAGGGTTGATGCACTTGTCAGGTCTGTTCAAAAGAAACATCTCTTCAAGGTTGTGTTATTATACATCTCTGAATGCGTTTCAATGTCAGTTTCATTCCAGTCAAGGACCACACTCAAGGCAAGATCATATACTTCTTTGAATACATTTTAATGTCGGCCACAAAAGAATTCATATAATAAACATTAGTGGAAACTTCGAAAGAAATGACTACGCAAAGGTATTCGCAATGTAAGCTGCAACAAAACATGCGTGTCATTATAACTGAGGGAGGTATACGTATAAGCAACTATTTTCAGACATTAGACCACTTCGTATACAGGGTGTCTCACAACTCGTGTAACGCCCGAAAGGGGGTGATAGAGGACATAATTCTGAATAAAATTTTCCATTGCAAAAATGGGGTGTGACGCTTCGTTTTTGAATTATTAAGCAAAAACACGGACCAATCAGAGCGTGAGTTTACGCCCAGTCGGCCATTATGCTCGAAGGCGTCGCTCTCGCGACTGCGCGCCGCGATTGGCGCCGAATCCTCGCGCTCTGATTGGTCCGCGCTTTTCTTTAATAACTCAAAAACGAAGCTTCAAATTCAATTTTTGCAAAGGGAAATCTTGCTTAGAATCGCGTTCTCTACCACCCCGTTCCAACAGCTACACAGGTTGTGAGACACCCTGTATATGCTCTAATGACTATCTTACGGTCACGGTGCAAATAGCCTTAAACTTGCAACTGTACGTGCAATGTTTGCACACGTGTTCGCAAGCGAGAAAGAAGGGGCAAATGGTTCTACTTCGCTGTTAGCGGGAATTAATACGAGTTACGACTTCCAACAGCGACTTCGGTAACTTCGGCGGTTCCATAAAGCCTTCCATGGATTACCTTTGCAAGATTAAAAGGAATTTGTACGCTGTTTCTGTACGGATGGACTAATTTAAAAAGGTAAAGAATGCTGGTCGCTTGAATTAGTAAGTAAAAACTGAACTGCATCAAGTTAAGGGTCATGTAGCTCTACGTTACACATGCACATGAGTGTCAAAATAGAAGATGAATCTCGTAATATTTTATGAATCATATTTAATTCACGTATTGAATATGCGTAATTAAAACATATTTGATCATACTGAAACATAAAACACAAAATATCACATATGTTCCATAAATTGATACAATGCAATGACGGAATGAATAAACGGATTCAAAATTTCTGCGCTTTGAATCAAATTTGCTAAAGAATATTGTCCGATAACATTACGAAATCCGTACATATAACAAATACGAAAATGAGAATTTACTATATGGTAGTAAATCCCTTCTGATCACCTTTTATATTAAATACCAAATTACACTCTAATATGCATGACACATTAAAACAGATAAATAAATGAATTCAAAATTCCCGCGCTGTAAATCAAAGTATGAATCGTCCAAAAATGGCAGAAAATCGGTGTGAACAAGTTGCGACGTGAATAAATCGTTCCGTTTAGATCGCGTTAAAGGCGAAATATCGCGCGGTTACACAGAGGCGAAGTTTTCGGCAGCGGGCAGCGGAAGCGACGAAAGTTTGACGGTAACGCATGGAAAAGCTCGTTTCCGTCGCGAGGAACGCCACCGCAACGTCCACGGGCACGGTCAACTACTTAACGTTATTTCCAATTTAACTAGGAAACAATATCAGCCGTTGTAGAAACGTTTCAACGGGTGTTCCGCGCGTCTTCTCCGCTGGATGTCACAGGATAACACGTCGAGGAGACATCGAGAACTCGTGCAAATACGGCGAGAACGTAACGCGACTGCTCTTCGTCCCAGTTGCTCGTGACATTACCGGGATGCAACATTTTCGCGTACGTGTCAGCGAAACGTCTGCGATATATCGAGGATATATCGATGCGACTCGTATAACGTGCCACGTTACGCGCTCGCCGAAAAAAAGGACGGTAAATAAAAACGTGCTATGTAAGCTAACCTGAAAAGTTTGATGGCTATCTGATGGATGACTAAATTATGTTTGCGTGCACAGCCACTAGAAATAATGTGGAGAATTTCTTTTATGAATTTTAGTTTGATGTATAGGGTGCTAGATATCGGAACGAAAGTGGTGAAGACAGGAGGAGTCTTTTGAGGGTGGAGCTTGGAAATTATTGAAATTGATAAATGGGGGAGTTTAAAATCCAGAGGTGTTGAGGTTTAGGGATTTGGAAATTTTGAGAATTTGACAGGAAGGAATTTGGGGATTTTGGTACTTGGGGTTTTGGGAAATTGGAGATTTTAGGATTTGGTTATTTGGATATTTTGAGATTTAGGGATTGGGGAATTTCAGGATTTGAACATTTGGGGACTTGGCGGATTTCTGGATATGGAGATGTTGGAATTTAGAGGATTTGGGGGACTTGGGAGATTCGACAACTTGAAGATTTGGGAATTTGGGAGATTTGGGAATTTGGGAGATTTGGGAATTTGGGAGATTTGGAAATTTAGGAGATTTGGAAATTTGAGAGATTTGGGAATTTGGGATATTTAGAAATTTAAGAGATTTGGAAATTTGAGAGATTTGGGAAATTGGGAGATCTAGGAATTTGGGATATTTAGAAATTTAGGAGATTTGGGAATTTGGGAGATTTGGCAATTTGGGTGATTTAGGAATTTGGGAGATTTGGAAATTTAGGAGATTTGGAAATTTGGGAAATTTGGAAATTTAGGAGATTTGGGAAATTGAAAGATCTGGCAGATTTGGGAGATTTAGGAATTTTGGGATTAAAGTATTTGGAAATTAGTTCACGAAAATATAGTAATTACAAAAACTGTAAAATCTACAAAAACTCAGTTTCAAATTTAACTAAAACACAAGAAACGCAACATCGAACTAATTAAGATAATTAGCTTAAATTTTGTATAGATATCAATAAATCCCAAATTAACATAAACGACACGTTAGCTGCGCGGAATGAAGGTGATTAAAATGAAAATGGACTCTGAATACTCGCGTCGTGTATATTTTGACAGGAAAGGTGCGCTGCAATTATCGTTGTAAAAATACATACGAACGAAGAGATAATTATGATATATCGGTTCGAGATAATCTCGCCGAAAATAACGTACTAATTGGTCGACCGCATGTACGGGAGCTACGTGAAGTCTTCCGGTTCGTAGCCACAAATATCCGCTGCCAACGAGCACACCTAACCACCGCATTCCTCCCTGTTTAATTAATCGCCAATTCGCTGGAATTTAGTTTTTTTTTCCTCCAGTTCCAGAGAAGAATTCGCACGAGCTATTTTTCATTTATGAAAATCCGTTTCGGCTTTTTTGATCCGTTCGATACGGAACTTTTTTCAATCTGGTCATTCTATTCTATTTTTCATTCTAAATTATGATGGTTTTACTTTCGATTTAATCGTAACGTCATTAAGGGAGGTAATTTTAATTCGTTTGTGGGAGGAATTAATATGGAGGTATTTTGATAATTATTATAAGTTTCATCATTTTTAGGAGTTTGATATGGGGTGGTTTTGATAGTTATAATAATTTCAATAATTTTTGTCATTTTTGATGTGGAGTTTTGATAGATGTTATAATTATGACCACTTTTGTCATTTTTAATGTAAAGTAGTATTGGTAATTGTGACAATTTTCATAATTTTTTATAGGGAACACATTTATAATTTTGATGACTTGCAGAATTTTCAGAATTTTTAGAATTCCACGAATTTTCAGAATTTTCAGAATTTCGAGAATTCCACGAGTTTTAAGAATTCTAAGAATTTTCAGAATTTTCAGAGTTTTAGGAATTTTAGGAATTTTCTGAATTTTCAGAATTCCACAAATTTTCAGGATTTTCAGAATTTTAGGAATTTTCAAAATTTTCAGAATTCCACGAATTTTAAGAATTTTAAGAGGTTTCAAGAATTTTTATGATTTCTCTAATTTTTATAATTTTTATAATTCATAATATTATAAAATATTATAAATATTATAATTTATAATATGAAGTAAATTTAATAATTTTCCTAATTTTTAGTATAGATAAATTCTTACAATTTGTGTTATTTTTAATACAAAGCAATTTTAATAAATTCATTTGTACTTCAATTTTCTACATTTAAAGTGCAATGCTATGCGTACAATTTTAATTTAAAATAAACATTAACAAAAAATTTATTTGTTAAACGATCATTGCAACATACTATTAATTCTGCAATTTATGCTGTTATTACACATGTTAATGTCTTTCCGAAAGCAATACCTATCAATCAGTTCTTAAAAATCCAACTTTTCAAATTTTCAAATTTACGAACCGCAGAATCAACCAAATATTAAATTTTCTAATTAAAAGTTTGACAAATTATTAATAGATCACTATCATAATTGCCAGAGCACATGAAAAATCACAACCTAACACAGACAAGTATTAAATATAACCTACAAAAAATTAAGAATAGTTTAATATACTTCTTTACCCTAAAACAGTCAATGACTTCACCGAAAGTCTTAACAAACTCCAGGATTTAAAATAAGAAATGATTCGATACTATCGAAGCTCGTTCCAGAAACGAAGAATTGTTCGAAACATCAAATTCAATAATACACGCGATTCTTTCTCTCTCTCTATCTGTCAATCCGTTCGTTCTTCGTTTCTCTTTTTCACCCTATCAAAATTCATGGTCTTGTTTCAACGTCGGTGAACCGTTTCGAATTGATTTCGTTTCATCGCGTCGTGAAACGCCGCGAAACTTGGCGGATTGAATTTCGCGTGTGCGAAAATTTTAGACGGTTCGTTGGTCTTCTCGAGGGAGACGCGAGACCAATTTAATTAAACAATTTCAACGGAATCCGCGAGCCATGCATCCCTCTTTTTGCCCACTCCACACTCTCGATTAAGACTAAATTATGCTAGCCCTTCAGAAGTAATTCGGAGTTTAGGATGCAACTGTAAAATCGGCTGACGAATCACACCCTAGGGAAATTAGGGGCAATTGCACTACCGAGACTGCACGCGTGTTTTAAACGCGTTGACAAACACCGACTCGTTCGAGCGTCTGATGCATTTCTGCCTCGTTTTCTTTTTTTTTCTCCCCTCTTATTCCTACTTTTCTTTTATTTCACTTACGCACGCCAGGGAACGTTTTACGGACGAGAAACAACATTTTTCGTTTGCTCGTTGCCTCCGCGATTTCTTACGAGTGCTCTTGCACTCCAGGTTGGAAACTAATCGATTTCAAACGTGCTGATCTGGCAAATTTACGGATTTGTGTAACTTGGGACTTGGGATTTGGAAAGATTGCTAACTTTGAATTTAAGCATTGGACTGTTATGAATTTAGGAATCTAAAGGTTAGGGGAACTTGGGATTTGAAAAATTTGGAGATTTAGGAATTTAGAAAATTGGGAAGTTAAGCATTTGGATAGTTAGAAGTGTGGGGAATTTTAAGGGTTGGAGAATTCGGGGTTTGAAAATTGAGAGATTTAGAAATTTAGAAAATTGGAAATTTGGAAATATGAAAGTTTAAAAGTTTGGAAATTTGGAAATTTGGGAATTTGGGAAGCAGGGAATTAGGGAATCAGGGAATTAGGGAATCGGGGAAATAGGGAATCGGGGAATTAGGAAATCGGGGAATTAGGAAATCGGGGAATTAGGGAATCGGGAAATTAGGGAATCAGGGAATTAGGGAATTAAGCAATTAGGGAATCGGGGAATTAGGGAATCGGTGAATTAGGGAATCGGGGAATTAGGGAACGTGGAGATTTTGAAATTTGGAAGTTTGGAAATTTAGAAATTTGGAAATTTGGAAATTTGAAAGTTTGGAAATTTGGAAATTTGGAAATTTGGAAATTTGGAAATTTGGAAATTTGGAAATTTGGAAATTTGAAAATTGGAAAATTTGAAAACTTGAAAACCCGAAAACTTGAAAATTTAAAAACTTGAAACCCCGAAAACTTGAAAATTTGGAAATTTAGGAATGCAGAAATTAGTGAATTTAAAAAATTTGAAAACTTGTCGACTTAAAAATATACGAATCTATTATTCCGTCAAGTTTACGAAAATGTTATATCACAATTACAGAACACTAACAATTAATTATTAATGATTTGTTATTTGCAATTGATCGAGTAAAAGCAAAGTTTTTCCAGCAGAGTAGTAGTAAAAGCCACTTTACACAACTAGTACGCAGAACATTCGACAAAACACGGTTTACAACTCCAGTTTCAAGAGTTGTTGATTGTTCAGAGTGGATGATTGCCCATCAAATATACATCAAATATTTCATCGAATAAATACTAAATCACTTCATCAAAATAAACATCTGCTAAATAATGTTCTTCGCATGAATGTTCACCGCTATGTCATACAGTTATTTATTTATTATACAAATGAATTTCAGCTATATAATTAAAACATGACATTTCAAACAGCAAGCAGAATTAAACAAACGGAAACATATATAATATTAAAAACATATTAAATTCCTGTAGTTTAAATAAAATATTACGTTAAACATTCTTTGTTTATTAAATAATAATTCTGGGTTAATCACTTTAACATTTAATGAACGATTTATTTCTTCTCTCATTTTCTTTCTGGACACTTTTTAAGAGAATTAAATTAACATACATGCATAGTTTTGAAGTGTTGCAGTTTTATTAACTCAACAGTGTTTCCGATCAAATTTTACAGAATTATTTATTTGTATGTTTAATAGTTTTTAGGAGTAGAATATTTTGTAAAATATTTACCTGTGCAATCTGATAGAATTGACATATACTCTGCTCAAAAGAAATATGGCATAGAAAAATTTTAGACAAAAATTGTCCAAATTTGACTGATGACAACTCGGACACTTGACTGATCTCTTACAATAGAGATCTCAAGCTTTAATTTAAAAAAAAAGCATAACTTTGCAATGATTTTTCACTGAGTTGTCATCAGTCAAATTTGGCCAATTTTTGCCTAAAGTTTTTCTATGCCATATTTTTTTTGAGCAGTGTATATCTTATTTTGCTTCCTTTTTCTTTTAGCTACAGAAGTTGCAAGGTTTCAAAGATACTTTTTTCTTTTGCTCCCAATAATTTATTTCAGTATACACGTACTAATTTCTCAGCAGTCACAAAATCATAACTGGCAAAGTAAAGGTTCTAAGCGCGGTATACACGATATTAAAATGCCTATATTTGATTCTACGAAAAATTCTTTACTTCCCAAGAATTTCAAGTGATCTGAAAGTTCAGTATAGATCCTATTCTCTCCACGTGGCACGGAACGTGTTAAGGATATGCAAGTCCGACTATCTACCTGTTGTATCAATTTTCAGACCTCTCCTTACACTTGAATTTCGACACAACATTAAAATGAAATATCATCTAAAAAGTAAAATTGCGTACTAGTATCAGAGACTTAGGTCTACAATTTAACCCTTTGCACTCCTCAATTTCTTTTAGCTATCGACTCCTTAATTTACAAAAAATATATCAAGATAGAGGTTTTCAATAAAATGTATTGCAACAGTGCGAAGTATGTAACAAATACATATTTCATTTATTATAAATAGTAAATAAATAAAAATGTATATTTAACCAGTCTATTTATCTGAATTATTTATAAGATCCAAGAGAAATGTGATGTCGAACCACACTCGACATAGGAGTGCAAAGGGTTAAAGTGAAAAGGAACAATAACACCCATAAAAATGAAAATCCAAGCTAAAATCCAGCAAAAGTTCTCAGTAAGTTCTACTAGAACGTAACTTTACGTTAAGAATTATTATACAATAAAATAAAACATTAATCAACTATCTCCGTTTTCTCTAACAAAAAATAAATAAAAAAAAAAATGCATTTTCATTTGTTCTACTGCGATATAATCCCCTAGCGTATCGGTGTAAAACATCGAAAGCCATATTTCATTCGTTAGTCGGAGTCAGCTGGCGCACACTGGTCACCCCCTGCTGTTTTCAATTGATTTTTATTACAAACTTTTTCTTCCGTTAAATAAAAACCAGCCTTCGCCGGGCAACTCTCTTAAATAACCGTTATCAGTGGCGTTAATGGCGCCAGAGCGCTATCGTTTTTCCGGCGGTCCGATAATGGCGGAGGAAAGCTGTACGCGCCGTTCGAGACCGCACCGCGCCGAAATTATCGATACATCCAGTCGACCGATATAGTTCGACACTTATGAGTTACGGGGGATAAAGCTAACCACCCCTAACCCCCACCCCCCGCGGTGGCTTTCGGCAGAAAGGAATTTGTGTCGCGGTATCGTTGCGTTGTTTGACGGCAATCTGGACACGCTCGATAATCCGATTTTCAACGATATTAAAAGGAAATTCTTCAAATCGCTCGGAAATATTACGCGAATTGCATTTTTTCAAACGATGGTACGCGCCATTTGCGCACACCATCTTGTGATTTTGCTGGAAAATGGCGGAAATATTCAGTTTTCGAAGTAGGGTAAGGTTGTACCCTAAGAAAGAACAATGAGTATTTAGCGAATATGTAAAAACTATATTTGCTATTCGATTCTATTTGCTATTCTATTCGATGTAAGTATTGTTTTTATTTATTGGAACCACTCTGAACAATCTTTGTGTTGTCATATAAATGTAGGAATGGATCAGAGGGATGTCTCATAAACGGCTCAGTCAACAATACCAAATAGATACATTTAATACGATGAATAAAGAATAATCAATGAACAAAGAACAATTTGGAGGAATTTGCTTATACGTCTAAATCATAACGCGTCCGAAACTTGTAGTACTTATTGATTTTAAGTATTAAGTTCTATGTACTGGTACAACACACGGACTTTCTGAATAGTTTAACCCTGCAACAAACAACTGACCAACGTAAACTTGGATGATTAAACGAAAACCGGTGCTTTCTATGCAACAGACTCGATGACAAGAAACTGAACAACAACTTGGCCACTAATTCATCTTGCAAGAACGGAAGTGCATCGCTAGATAAGATCGAATGTAAACTGAAGTGCAGGGCAAACTTCCTCTGGTTAAGGAATGCGGAGCTAAATTTAAGAGGAATTTTCTACTTGTCTTTCATTTTTGTAGATTAAATAGGAAAACTTGGGAATTTTTGAAATTAACAAATTTCTTACCCACTTTTCAAGTTTAAAAAATGCTAAATCGATTCTTATAATTTATCGGTTATGCAAAGTTTCGAGTTTTTAAGCTTTTTTTTTTTTCAAATTTTCAATTTTTCAAAATTCGAAATTTTTTAATCTTTGAAGAAATTTTTTAATTTTTAAAGATTCTCAAGTTTCTAAAATTAAGAGTTTTCAGTCTTCAACTTGAAAATCTTGAAATACTTAAATTTCTCAAATTCCTAAAGTTTCTTAAAAATTTAAATTTCCAAATCCTCGAGCCGAATCTCCAAATCCCAAAATTGATAACTCCGTAAACATGAGAATTGTCCAATCAAAACCCACAAACCACCAGCAAAACCGTCCACTATATCGATTTTAAAAACACATCCGCCATTGCTACAAATTCGTAGTGAAAGGTTCAATCACGCAGACCTAACACCACCATTCTCTACGATTCAACATTAATCAAGCATGGCTTTTCAAGCTCATCTTTCCGCGCCATTTGCGTTCCACCAGCGTGCGGAAAAAAAGTCGAACATAACAAGCTTTCATTTCCATTTTGGTTTCCGATTCCGCACCTGGCAAATGTTCAAATCAACACGCGATGTTTGATGACCAAGTGATTCGACGTAGATAAGCATATCAAAGCTAATGTATCCAAAATGTATCAATGTATCAAAACGTATCATCCTATTTTCATGTCTCGTATCTAAGTTTCAAAATCATAGAGAAAGATTGCAAACCTACCTATTGATTTGAACCTGTACAAAGTGTCCGTAGAAAATGTATCAATGTATCAAAATGTATCAGCCTATTTTCATATCTCGTATCTAAATTTCAAAATCATAGAGAAAATTTGCGAACCTGTCTATTAAGTCTGCTATTGATTTGAACCTGTGCAAAGTGTCCGTAGAAAATGTATCAATGTACCAAATGTATCAGCCTATTTTCATATCTCGTATCTAAGTTTCAAAATCATAGAGAAAGTTTGCAAACCTATCTATTAAGTCTGCTATTGATTTGAACCTGTGCAAAGTGTCCGTAGAAAATGTATCAATGTATCAAAATGTATCAGCCTATTTTCATATCTCGTATCTAAATTTCAAAATCATAGAGAAAGTTTGCGAACCTATCTATTAAGTCTGCTATTGATTTGAACCTGTGCAAAGTGTCCGTAGAAAATGTGTCAATGTATCAAAATGTATCAGCCTGTTTTCATATCTCGTATCTAAGTTTCAAAATCATAGAGAAAGATTGCAAACCTACCTATTAAGTCTGCTACCTATTGATTTGAACCTGTACAAAGTGTCCGTAGAAACAAAAAACAATATATCAGTAGAAGAACAAATATCAATAGAAACTTGAATCGAAGACCCGCGCTATGATATTGTACTCTAAGACCTAACAAATATGTAAGTACTAAATTCTGCAGCAAGTATATAAGGACTAAAATCTGCAGCAGGTGGCAAAGAATTTTTCCGATTCTTTTGCATGTCTAATATTTGTTTCTGCAAGTTTCATCCAGAGTTCTATCCGAACATCCGAAATATGTTATTGTATAAATCGATCGTCACGTTTCTCACCCGACTCCCGATAGCAAATAACCAGTGTGCAACAGTTTTTAAAAGCTGGAGAAAGAAACACACCTGCGGTCGCCAAGGTCCATTGGAATTCGAGTGCACTCGAAAGCGAGCAAAGCAATTTTCCGGGGCGGCACAGCTGCGGCGAGCCGCAACAACGGCTTTAATTAATCACTCTGATAAATAATAATAAGTCGCTGCGTTCTCGCGCCTAGTTAGTTCGTTATTAATGCGCAATTCATATTAAACAAGCCCTTTGCCCGGACGTAACGACGCGTGCGTCGGGTACGTCCCTGGCTTTACGTTTCCTCGTCAAATACGCCGGCGTCTCTCGCTGCCAGCTTACCATCGCCATCTCGTAGTTAACGTCTTGTAATTAATCGATGGCTGATGGATCGAGTTGTATCGCCGTCTTGGGACCGTGAAATTACCCTCCATTACGGACCCCAGGCTCTTTAATATTAAATTCGTTGATAAGGAAGTGCTCGCAGTGTGGACAATGCATGTGTTCCGAGGAGGAAGCGAACCAAATTAATATGATGAATGCTTCAAAATTTCTTTCGTTCACTCTGAATGTTTTCTGGCTCTGTAATTTCTCATTTTCTCATATTTCATAAAATATGAATTTTCATTTAATTTTCTTAAATTTCATATTTTCTCCCAGTTTCAAAATCCTCGAATCCTTGAAAACATCAACTTTAAAAAAAGATCGTCAAACCACCAACGAATCACCAAAATCGAAGTAAATTCTCAAAAAATTCCGTCAATGTCCACTCAGTATTCAATTATCGATACATCGCACTTAATCCACTCTATCCGTTCCAATTCCCCAGAATCCCACGCAACAGTCACTTGATCTCGAACCGAATTGGTGGATGCCAGCCAATCAAGGCGAACGGTGGTGAAGCAAACTGTGATCCAACAATCCGTAATACCTTCGGCAGAAAAGATACACAATAACGGTGATATCCCCTATTGTGCTGACAAGAAGCTGCAGCCTGTTGTCCACCAGCTTGCACTTGTCCTTATCAACCCCAGATCTTCGCATCCAAATTCCTTAATTTTGATATTCCAATATTGACGTATAGGGTCATATGAAGCACCTCTACTTTCCGGACATTTATGTATTAGGTTCTCTAATTTCGTCTCTAGAATTCCATTCTGAAGAGTAAAAAGGAGTAACCATTTTTACATTTTTATCAAAACCACCGAATGAAACTGGAACTCTGAGGTTCTAGGGTTAGTAATCTGACCATTTTTACAATGAACCACCGAATAAAACTGGAAGTCTCTGAGGTTCTAGAGTTAGTAATCCACATGTCAGTAATCACTTGTCATGTTATACCCGTTCGTAACAGTAACATACTGTAAACAACTCAGGACTTGCGTAGAAGATTTAGAGTACAAGAAGCCACTCGAACTATCTCCACACTGAACACTTCAAACGTTTCATATCTGCAAATCATACGTGACATATCTCACTCATTCTTGAGACCTTATTGTTATTGTTTTTGGCCTAATTGGTGTGTGTGATCGCTCCAATAGATCTTACCGCCGAAATCACCTGTGAGTCTAGTCGACCATTTTGTTTCTCTGACCAACTGGAGCCGTAGTCCTTCCAGACACCTATGTCAACCTCCTACAACTCTTAAGTTCTCTACAGTAGAAGTTGCCTACTTGCAAGTTTACACAAAAAGATATTTGAAAGCAACTCTTGAATCGACACTGTTTCTCATATCGATTTCGAGATTAACGGCCACATCTCGAGAAGGAGAGCGTTTTCGCTGGCAGGCGAAATGCGAACGAAAGACGCGCAACGCCAGGCTTGAAGAAGCCGACTGACGAGCAAACAATGGCGCGGAATCAACGTTGAAACAATTACTATCTGGCAACATCGTCGCCGGTGTGTTGATAATAATTCCGCGGCGAGACAATGCCAGGCTCAGGCTGCGCGTGCAACGAACGACCGGGCGAGATAAGCTTTTAATTTTCCCTGGGCCCGACAATGCCTCCAAATTAAAGCAGCCTCCTCACCGACCGAGCGTACCTACAGCCGGCGACGACGTCCGCTTTGCATAATCATTTTACGAGCCGACGAAATCCGCGGGAATGCCGGCTGATTTTTCTGAGGCTCAGCCTCGCGTATCTGCGGGACTTTCGTGTAGAAACAGCCGAGAGAGAAGAAATGACAGCCGCGTAACTGGGATTTATTTTTGAGGCCGAGATTGGTCACCCAGGTACACTGTTGGTGCAAGGTGACGTTGAGAGGTTAAGAGGATTTCGGAGATTTGCAAATTTGAGAATTGGGGGATTTTTGAAGTTGAGAATGAAAGCTGGAAATTTGAGAAGGTGGATTGAAGGATTTGCAGATTTGAGGATTTTGGAATTTAGAAGTTTCATTAAGTTGGGAATATGAGAATTTCAGGATTTAGAAATCTGAATAGTTAGCACATGAGCTTGTAAGAGAACTACACAATATTCGTAACACGTGGGGCGGATAACGCAGCTTCCATTGATCTGAACACACCAGTATGAAGGTCCCTAACCAACGAGACGAGTTGAGTCACTAACCAACAGATTCCACTGCAAACTCACAACCAAATTGCTCTCACTACATCGAAGAAACCTAACTTGTGGGATGATGATTTACAACCTTCATTGATCTGGACACACCAGAAGGACTCTGAGCCACTATGTAAATCCTTTCTCATAACATCAAATTTAATCAATTCAACATGTAATCTCTATCACCATAACAAGTTGTGGAACTATGGATTGAAAATTTACAACCTTATAGTCGATGGAAAAAATATGTAGTTTCATTTCAAAATCGAAACTTTACCCTCATATCACATTAATGACATTAAAAAAAATTTATTTACGTTAAAACATAGAGCTTCTTTTATCCTGCAATTAACATATAAACGATTTTTTGTGTCATCAATAGTTCATGAAATATCACGCTGTTACTCTTAGGTGTGGATCTGTATGTAGACAGAGTTACACAATTTTTATTAAAAATAGTTTCTTATGAAAAATAATTTTCTACAATAAATTTTCAAGTATTCAACGATTTTACAATACGTATTAAATAATTCAGTAATAAATTTATACTAAAATTAAAATAAATAACGTAATTATAATTCTGTAATGAATACTCCGATTATGATCATATAATACGCATTACAATTATTAAACGAATATTACAATAAAAGCATTAGGTCCTAAAAATCATAAAGCAAATTATAAATAAATACTCGTGCAATTAAAATCACAAAACTCGTATCTAGCAACTGTTGAGCAAATATAAATTCAAAAGCCTTGAACATTGCATTAAACTTCTCCAATACAATTTATTCAACGTCCGTTAATCAACGTTTGCAGTGACAGCAATAACCGGGACCAAGACAGCCAAAAATTATGCAGTACCTTTAATTTCGCCGGAGGTGCGAGTCGTTCCTACAGATTATAATCGCAATTGTTTCAGTTAATTTTAATTAAAAGCTCGCGCGCGACACTTCATTACGCGCGATTACGTGGCAGGTAATTCGCGCGCTGAACTAACGCGCGAAACCGTGTCAGTGTTTAAATATTTCCAGTCAAACGAGCGAAGAGGAAGAATTTCTATTTAGACTTCCGACGTGGCCTTTAAACCCGGCGATGCCCCCAACGTAGAACGAGCGGAGCGTAGAACGAACAGGTAACGAGTTAACAAAGATAAAAGGCAACGAACAGGAAAGCTTCCATCTTTTTTCTCTCCTTTTTTTTCACCTTTTTTCTTTACTCGACTCGCGACGACAATGGACTGGAATTAAAGCGAGGCACCAGGCTTGCGTAATTGTTTTACGAGCGCATAAAATTCATGAGCACGACCGTGCCGCGAGTATGCGCGTGTATTTTCCTTTTGAGGCGCCGGTTTGCGAAAAACTTTGACAATCGACAGTTTTCGACGTTAATAACGAATTTCTTTGTTGATTATACGCGAACGATAATCCATTACTTTTATGGAAACAAAAAGCACCGTGTACGCTTCTTTATGGTTTATCCACGGGTGTTCGGGTGAATCGAATTGAATTTGTTTCGATAAAGGAAAATTGTGGATTGATCCCAGTGTTACGATGCTGCACTCTTTTTATGGGTTATGATTATTTATCGCGATTAACGTGTCGAACAAATTTTATTCGTATCGTTCCATTGTAATAACATTTGGACAATTTTTTGTTCAATGTTTACGAACGGGATGATGTAGGTTAAATATTATTTCTGATGTGTCGAATTTTATTTTCAGTATCCTTTCATTGTAATTTGCACAATTTTTTGGTCAATGTTCGTAATAAAGTTGATCACGTCGATTGAATAACATGTTTCATATCATGTCGAATAAATTTCATTCATAGCATCGTTCAATTGTAATAAAAGTTCGAAGATTTTTTTATGTCTGTGAAAGGGTAGTTTTGATTACACATTTTTGATTGCGCACAAAAAAGGTTAGACGAGGTATTTTTAATTAAAATCAAGAATTTTTATTTAATTTTTAAAGGAAATGAAATAGGAAATCCATGATGAAATAAAAGTAGGAGACTGGTAATTAAATTCTGGACACTCAATTTTCTTGCAACGAACTTCATTGAATTCGTTGAATGAAAATTTCAATCAATATAAGCACTGCGAGAGTTAATAATCTTCGGTCACATTGCCAGCAATTTTCTCATTTCTGTAAAGAATATAGAGGATTTCGTAATAACAAATGGAGAAGTCGACAATTTAATTAACAGTTTATATAGTTATAGTTTTATTATGTTGAGAGATATATTAAACTTTTATAACCCAACTTTTAGAATCCAATTCTTCTAATTAAACTTTTAGAATCCAAGTTCTCTAAATATGCATAATTATCCACACAGTTCTAGACATCTCTATAAACCCTAATATAGAGATATTCCCTGAAAAAATCATTGGACCTCAAATTGTTCTACATATGTATTCCTCGTCTTCAGATATACTCAACACGTCTCATATTTCTAGATTTCTAAAAATTCTGAGTTTCCAAATAGTTCAAAATTTCACAATGTCCCTAAATCAAAAATTATAACATGTCTTCCATCTCCGAAATAATCTTACAATTCCAAAATTCATCTGGTACTAAATAGCAACATAAAATAACAATTTAAGCAAATAATGATCCACAAAATAATTCGATAACATGTTAATCAATTACAATTCATAAAAAATTAAAATTAACGTGTGTAACTAAAATTTAGTTACAAAGTACGTTAAAACTAAATGAGAACTAACGAAACGGACTAAAGAAGTAAAATAAACACACAAAAATGTGTTAACAAGATTATTCTCGGCGACGAATGTACAGAAATAAATATAATGGAGTGTAATTTAGTTACACGCGTTACTGCAATAACAAGCGACTGGATTAACTGAATGGTTTCAATTATGTAATTCGAATTACAATGTAATTACAACGTAATTCGAATTACTGTGCCACTGAAGTACAACGTAATTAAACTACATCATGAAATTACAGTACCGTTTAATTACCGGCATTGTACCCAGCGGTGTCACATCTACGTTCCCATATTCTTGATCTCCCACATCCCTAGATCCCAATTTTCCAAGATTTCCACATCTCTAGATCGCACTACTACTAGATCCTTACATTTTTAGATTTTAATATAGCAAGATTTCCGCATTCGTGGATTGTAATACTCCAAGATTCCCACATCTCTAGATCGCACTACTACTAGATCCTTACATTTCTGGATTTTAATATACCAAGATTTCCGCATTCGTGGATCGCAATACTCCAAGATTCCCACATCTCTAGATCGCACTACTCCTAGATCCTTACATTTCTAGATTTTAATATAGCAAGATTTCCGTATTACTAGATCGCAATATTTCAAGATTCCCACATCTCTAGATCGCACTACTTCTAGATCCCCACATTTCTGGATTTTAATATAGCAAGATTTCCGCATTCCTAGATCGCAATACTCCAAGATTCCCACATCTCTAGATCGCATTACTCTTAGATCCCCACATTTCTGGATTCTAATGTATCAAGATTTCCGCATTCCTAGGTCGCAACACTTCAAAATCTCTACATCCCTGGATTCCAATACTCCTAAATCCCAATATTCCTAAATCCCAACACTCCTAAATCCTCACACTAGATCCCAATACTCCTACATCCGCACATACAGGGTTTGTCCAATAAGTATCGGGATTGATGTCCTAAAATGAAATTCGTTGAAGACATATGTACATTAAGTTAATAATCTTCAAAGTATGCCCTTCCTTCATCAATACACCGTTGCCAGCGGGTTTTCCATTGTTCATACGCTCCCTGGAAGACGGTAAAGCGTAAGACTCTTCAGGCACTTCGTCGAAGCCGCTTGAACCGCCTCAATCGTCCCGAAACGATGTCCTTTAAGGCTTTTTTTAATGCGAGGCAACAGAAAAAATCAAAGGGAGCCATATCTGGACTGTAGGGTGGTTACAAAATTCAAAATTTCCCGCACTTTGTCGACATTAGTACTGGATCGGTGCGACGTCGCTCGTCTTCGACGTCCTCACGACCATCTTTGAACTTTTGCCACTCAAAAACACGCGTTCTGGACATGAAATCGTCCTTGTAAGCTTGACGAATCATATCAAATGTCTTCGTAGCAGATTTATTTAGCTTAACACAAAATTTAATGGCACAACGCTGCTCGATGGTTTGTTACATCTTGAATCTCGACGCGAATGTTAAATACGCTTCCACTTCAAGCACAATAAAAACAAATGATGGAATACAAATGAACTTAGATTTCTATTATACATAATAACCCCCTGCATCGATCTAGTCAATGGATTTGCTCCCTGACCTTCCAAACTAGTAGAAAAAAATCAGTCCGATACTTATTGGACAAACCCTGTATACAGACCTCCACCTCTCTAAGTCCCCATATTCTGACATCTCCATATCCCCACCCCATCCTTCCACATGTACATCATCATATCCCTACATCGCATATATCCATATCTCCACATCGCAATACCTATAAACCCCCGTATGAAATCTCCGTCTCCCTAGATCTCTTTCCGTATCTCCAGTTTATCATAAATCCCACGTTTCGTACAGCATCGTATTACATTCATAGATGGTCAGCGATAATTCCGACGATACGCACGGCCAGTAATAAACAACTCAAAGACAATGATCGAACGAACATAAATTCCATTCCTCGGAAAGTGTAAATCTTTTCCACGTGCATCGTTATCGCCTTTTTATATCTAAGGGATGAAACCGAGTACCACGTACCACGTTACAGGCTTTCGATCGAGGAAAAAGCCGGCTGTCGGGTCACGGAATTTGATGGACAAGCCACGTCATCGTCATCGAGATTTATGAGAACGAGGACCGTTCGAGAACTATCCCTCCCGTTAACACCATAATGATATAGTGTCGCGGCGGAGAAGTTCACGTTAATGGGACGGGTGTGGGTAAAATATGTCCGAAGTTTGGACGTGGGGGTCGCGCCTTTAAGAAGTCGTCTCCTGGTCGACGCTTCAACCGGGATAGAATCCATTGTACCAGGAAGCTCGGCCTGGCTACCTAGCTGGTCCGTCGGATCAAGTCGATGTCGACACCAGAACCACGGTCAGAGTATAGGCTTTTGTCGGCAACTTCCTTCCGGTCGGAGTTCACCGAGTATATTGGCTTAGTTTTCGAGCGACGTGCTTGGATACACGGGTTAAATTTATTCGCGGACATCTTCGTCTCGACTGCAACACCTTCAGGCTACGATACTAACAACGCCAAACTTGTTATCATCTGTTTCCGGATCGAATATCCCAGAAAGAACCTCTTTGGCTGCGATCGTTCCTACTGTTACGCCACTGTTTGGCGATTCACCTTTCCCTGGTTTTTCAAGCAATTAACGAAAGCTGATATCGAAAACATATAACACTTGTTTTTATGACTAAGAAGAAATATGACGAAAATAATTAATAATTATAATCCAAGGTTGTTATAGACATTATACCAATATTAACATCCTAGTGATATATGGATCTTACGATTTTGGTGAGAGCATTAGATGAACTATTTAATTATTGTTGTAATTTTAAGATAGGCAAAGAATGTTTATATATTAGGAATATTTTTGACATGGCTATCATTGATCAGCGACGTGTAATTAAAATTAAAGTAGTGAAATTGTGAGTCACATTTGCATTTCAATTAAGTGTGACACGTATGAGAGATATAAGTCAAGGTGTTACAGGTATTTTATTATCACACATGTCAGTCTAAATGATCAGTTCAGTCCAAGTTAATTTTAATGTAGTCTAAATGACCAGTCACAGAGTAATTGATGCAAATTGAACTGTTCCTCTGGGAACAAAAAATTCGTTTTAAAATTTCAGTGGTAAAGAAAGGACAAATTGAAACGTATCCCGTTAAATCCGTTCGAATTTCCCGGAATTCCCTCAATTTTTCGGCGACTAGTCGCATCGTGGTGTTTACGAGCCACGTTCTCTCAAAGGACACATCACATGGCGTGGCCACAAAGCCGCACGATGGCTGGTTTCCTCTCTTATATATCAATCTGATGAGACGCTGTTGATCGTGCAGGAAAGAGGGAACTCGGTGGCGTTTCCCTCGCGTTTGCAGCCGGTGTGCAAGGCTCTTTGAATCCTTCAAAGTTACCCAATGGCATATTAGTTTCCAAGTCGGGCACCGCCGGGTTTAATTGAAGTCTTAATATCGCGTCTCAAAGCATAAATAGTCGAGCAAGTAGATAGACCACGCAAGAAGCTTGAATAGAGGGATGCACTGGTTTACGTGCACGCGTGTCCCTCTGTGTTTGTGCTATGTACTCGTGTAATTGTGTGTATATATTTGTTACTCATTCACAACGGTGATAAATGTAAACGAGGTTTGGGCAGCAATCCGATGAGAAGGTTTTTGGTTCGAGAAACCTCTTGTACCGAATTAACGAGGGTGTAATGGATCGCGAACTTCGATGAAGCGATTTCATTTAATTTGAATGAAAGAAGATCGAAGACTAATGGTATTCGCTCACGTAATCGTAGAAAGGTGGAATTTAAGGGTGATTTGATACATTCAGAGGGTGTTACCTAACATAATCTTGTTGTGGTAAATTATATAGAGTATTTCTTCCGTATTTTAATGCTTTGTTACTTTAAATTACTCGTGCAATTTATGATAGTTCTCACACATTTCTTTTGTACTTTAATTACTTTATTTCACTCTACTTGAAACATGGAGGTTGAAAATATTTCCTAAAATATTTATTTCAGAAATATTATTAAACCAGATTTGCAGTGTTTGTGCCTAACAATTATAATTTATCATTCTCCTCATAATTTAAGTAGCAGTGAACTCTTCAAGTTTTATGAAGAGTAATGAACTAATCTTTAATCTCTCTCCGATTATCAAGAAGGAGGTTGTGCTCGGATCAATACTTTTCAAACACCAGATCCTGAGATTTCTGCTTTCTGCAACGCGATAAAGTTTATTCGCGGTCACGCTTTACGAAACGGTTGAAACTCGCGACATAGCACGGTTTATGTAAATTTATTGAAAGTGCGGTGCACCGTGTCACGCGACACTTTTACAACGAAATGGTTACATTATTGTCCCGTCAGCAGTACGATAGAAAAGTGCAGTGTCGATGCCTTTAAAATCTTGCGAAAGCCGTGGTGAGATGTGCACGTGGGGTTTTTACGAAACGAAGAGTACGTATGAAATCTTTTGAAAAAAATTACTGGGAACATGAAAATTATTATTATTTAGAGGGTATGCTAGTTTGAATAGCTTGTGAGCAGGTTTAGAAACTTTTTTGGTAGGTGAAATATAATTTTTTCAAAGATTATTAAGATTTAATTTTGTATTGCTTTTAGTACGGTTTCATTAAAAATTGTATAAGGTGACTTATTTAGACATAATGTCAGATACATTTTCTGGTAGTATTTATTTCTCATGTTAAATTGAACAATTGGAAATTCGGAGTTTCTAATTGCAATCATTTGTCAATTTTTTAATGTTTAATTGCAAATCTGTGAACTTAGCAATTTTAAAATTAGGAGTTTCTTGGGTCGATGAATTTGAGAATAAATTTGTAAATTTGAAGTGGAAATTTATGAAGTTGAATTTCTAAATATAGAATCAGTATATTTTCTTCAATCTTCAAAGTTCAACTGACAATTTTAAACTTTGTCAATTTAAAATGACTGAATATATAATTTTCCAAATTTCCATAACTGTATCTCTAAAACTTTCTGAATCTAAAAGTTCTAAAATTTTATAATTAAATCTAAATCAAACTTCTTCGGTGAGTTATATTGAGACTATGTCTACGTACACGAGAATAAAGTAACTTACAATATTAAGAGAAATCCTATACTTAGCGTTGAAAATCTTTTGGTTCCACAACTCACTTTCGAATTCCTGTTATTGACCAGAAGAAAGTTTTCTGCAGTAATGGCGAGTTGACGCGAAACAACGCACCCCAAGAATGTTATGCCAAGCACGAAATCAGGTTCACCCGATAATGGAAATTCCTCACAAATTTCTGTCTGGTCTTTATAGTTTAAACGTCCTAAGACAACAAAAACACCTCATTCTCCTTTTTGCGATATTACTTAACTTTGCACTTCTTAATGTCTTTTACCTACAAATTCTTTAATTTACAAAAAAGATGAAGAAATAGCATATCCACTATAAAGCAAACCAACTTCTAAACTATCACTGTACAGTAAAATTTCCCTACCCTATTTCCATATCTTCGCCATCAAATCCCCACAGCCGAAATAGCAATAAAAACGCAAAACGACAGTTCGAGATAGAATCCTTGTGCCACTAAGGACAGTACAAATAAACGATGAAAAAGCAGAAATGCAAAGTCAACGTTTACTTCATACTTTAAAAACTCAGTACGGTACACACAAACTCGGCATAGATTACGAAAGAGATTACAGATAGCACGATCTATCAGACGTGCTGTTTAATAATCCAATATACGGAAGAATGTGTGACGAAGACAAATTTTGCATCAGCACAAATTGCGTCGTCTACGTATCTTGATCTTCTGGTAAGGAATAAGATGGAAGGGCACAGAAATGTAGGACACGGGAGAAAATGGATGGAGATAAGAAAGAAATAAGCGTTGAATAATGATGTTAATTTAAAATACAGATACACGGTCGCGCAAAGAAAGGGAGAACTGTAATGGTGTCTTGAAACTTCATAATTTAATTTATTGTTAGATGCAACGTTCGTGTAATGCTTTGCATGTCGCGCCATCAATTTTCGTTTATTTAGAAGGTTTGATAATGATACGAGAAATGTATTATTTGGAAGTTTGTAAAAAGTTGTGAAATATTTGTGTTATTAACAGAAAGGAAATTTATAATATTCTACAGGGTGTCTCACAACTCGTGTAACTTCCGATAAGGGGCGGTAGAGGTCGAAATTCTGAATAAGATTTTCCTTTGCGAAAATGGGGTGTGACGCTTCGTTTTTGAATTATTGAGCAAAAACATGGACCAATCAGAGCATGAGTTTACGCCCAGTCGGCCATTATGATCGAAGGCATCGCTCTCGCGACTGCGCGCCGCGATTGGCGCCGAATCCTCGCGCTCTGATTGGTCCGCGCTTTTCTTTAATAACTCAAAAACGAAGCTTCAAATCTCATTTTTGCAAAGGGAAATCTTGCTTAGAATCGCGTCCTCTACCACCCCTTTCCGGGAGCTACACAAGTTGTGAGACATCTTGTATATTTAGGAGTTAACTGTGGCGATCTTTTTGCAAAGCGCGCTGTGTGTGTTGCAATAATCAAGCGATGACGAGTTAGCTCTCAAGAATTTATGAATCTGTCTCAAATCCTTTACACTTTTTATTTGTTTATTTCATTTCGTGTTGACCTCTAAACATTTTAAACATTTAAAATTGGGTCTACGGTCTCAACGCTAAGTCTGAAGAAACGTGGAAAGAATTGTCCATCATCCTTGATGCAGAAAACTCAGAGCGTAATACTCTGATCACTAGAATGAAGATCGATTCTCACGCTCCCATTGCAATCATCTAGACTGATCAGGATGAGCCAAAGGACTAAAGACATTTAACGAAGGGATTCCTTTGTCTCGACATCTATCCTAAGATGTTAATCGTTCATTTGAAATTCACTGCTTACGTCCCATCGATTAGAGAACACACAGAATCGTTGATCACAGGATCGAAATTCAACTTACCACTTAATGATGTAGTGTCAAGGGTAGTTGATGCTTTCTCTTCAGCAAGAGATAGATAAGTGTCATATTTTCAAATTAGAGGTTTCAAGTTAGAGGTTATTAACAGGTTCAATGTCATTAGTGTTATTTCATTAAATATTAAAAGAGGTTCGATTCCTGGTATTTTTCAATCAGAACAGTTATTGTAGTTAATGTGTACAAATTAACAAATTTGTAAATTTACAAAGTCTATCAACTTTAAAATTATGAAATTTTTCAGGCTTGCAAATTCTCAAATTTTTGGATTTGCAAGTAGAAGAACTCTAAAATATTTAGACTATAAATTCATGGATTCTTAAATTTCATTTTTACGCCTTTTCATGCCTTGAACATTATACATCCTCAACTTTCCAAGTCCTTCAAAATTTCTCAGAAACAAAAAAGAGAAACTAAACAAAATAAACTAGTTAGTAAGAAGCACCTATTCCCTCAAATATCATATTTTTCCTTTTAGAAACTTTCCTTTTAATAATAATTATATTAAAACAATTTCAACCAATCAAAATCGTAAAATCAGAAAGAAAAGAATATCTTCCAGCTTAAGAAAGAGGATCGTTCACGAAACATCATCAGGCGAAAATGACTAACTAAGACAGTCGTTTATAAACTTCCACCGCCACTGGCCAACCATTCTTCTTTTATATACCCCTTTAATCCAACCACGACCGAGTCGCATCCTGCTGCACGGCAACAAAGTCCAGGACATACATATTTAATAACGGAAATGCATAACAATGAGCACCCTGCTAGACACTGTTTCTTCACTATTCTGTTACGCTCGGACCGTTTTTCTGCGACTTGAATCTGTTCGTCTAAATTACTTCTCTCGCTGTGATGATGTATCGCCTTTGAAACGTCTGCTCAGGTACCGTAAACAACCCAGGAATTGGAGCGTGGGACGCAGGTGTTTGGGAGGACTATGTCCTCAATTGGTCAGAACAGAAAAATGGACGACTTCACGCGTATTTTTGGCGGTACTAGTGGCACTAGTGAGATAGTACGAATTGTGTGATGCAGTTGTCATTATTATTATTTATAGTATTATCGTTGGAATATTACGTCGACTGGAATATTTCAGAGTCGACTGTTAAACGAAAGAATTTCGGGTCAACGACGTCGAACAATCAAGGGAGTCGTTCGCCTTTAGCGTCGGGTGCTTACGAGACGATTATGTGTTAAAGAATAAATATCCTGACGTTTCAAATCAATTAGTTATTTTACTTTATGCTCGGAACTGACCTACTACATATTCTCATTTGCTACTATGTACGCTAGAAGTATTCAAGATGGAGATAGAGCAATGGAGTTCTTTTACTTGTTAGAGTCTTCTACGCACCAATTCATGGGTCGTCCACCGTATGTCCTAACATTCCATTGTTTTCTTATATCGTCAGACGAGAAGTCCCGTAGAAATAAAACACATAGACTGTATTGAAATTGCTGCGTTAGGTCTGAGAAGAAAGAAATGATTGAAAGAAGTCGGAAATTACTTCTCTGAGGAGTTAGATTTTATGAATTTTTTTCTAAAATAATTTCTTATCATTTTTTCTGAAATGATTAATAAGGATTTAGTTGCAAAATTAAAATCTTTTAGTCTACATGGTTGATACAATTTTAGCACTATGTACAATATTGACAACACATCTCAATCAATATATGTTGATTATCCTACATGTCCACAGGACTTTAAGAATTTTTTCTAAAATAACTTCTTATCATATTACTAAAGATTGAGTTGCAGAATGAGAATTTTTAGAGAGATCCTATTGGAATAAATAGAGTTGCAATCAGGTAGGAAATTAGCAAGCAGCTGATGCAGAGATCTGCCAGAAATAGCGTTTAACCTTCTGCATACAAAATGCAGTTGCTGAAATTTTTAGTGTTTGCGACTGAAGAGTTCGTGTCCCTCCTTTGAATGTCAAGCTTGTTTTACGTTTCGATCGAGTCAAGTTTACCCGAATCCTTATTTGACCATCATTTCATTCATCAACATATGTGGATTCTGGATTTGACTTTTTGTTACATTATGAAATTAAGAGTGCATCTGTGGAACGTAGAATTCTTATAATAGCACTGGGGTCTTGATAACGTTTATAAAATAACTGTAAGTATGATGGGATTTGTACAGTAGCATCAGAAATTCAATAAAGTACCTAGAAAGCCTATATTAATCTTAGAATTCCTACAGTACTAATAGCTTCCTAATAACTTTCATCATTATAGTTACTCAGAGTAAGTATAATCATAATAGGATTTTTATAGTGCTAATAGAAACCCAATATAGTACCTAGAATGCTTATAATAATCTTAAAATTCCTATAACTATAATAGGATTTATATAGTATCACTAAAAATCCAATAAAGTACCCAAAATTCCTATAACACCACCAAGTTCCTAATAACTTCCATAGAATAACTATAACAATAATAAGATTTTTGTAGCACCATCAGAAACCCAATAAAGCACCTAGAATCTCAATAATGTACCTAGAACACCTATGATACTCTTAGGACTCCTATAACACCTCTACAATCGTAAGATTTGCATAATATCAATTTTAGGATCGATATAACATACCTAGAATGCCTATAACACTAGGATCTCCACATCCCTAGAAGTCCTTTATCTCTCAATTTCTAAATCCCTAGATATCTACACTGTCAGTTTCTTCCAAAAGTAATGAAGTACATCGTGTTTAGTCGAGATAAGAAACGAGCAGGAAGTGTGGACGATGTACCGAAACAATCGTTTCACGAAATACCTGTTTAAAAACGTTTAGAGGGATGAAAGGAACGTACAGAATTGGGGCATCATTTTTTATTCCGCGTCTATTGTGAGAACGGTTCGTTTAATATAACATTCCCGGCCAGTAAGATGGCAAAGCAATTGAAAAAGAATCGCGAGAGCGATGAAGTTTTAATGATACTCCCTTTAGCCCCCTTTCATCCGTGTAGTAGTATTTTATTTCTTCTCTAGCAAAACGAATAGAAAAGAGACGGACAAGTTTCAAGTTTGAAACGATCGATCAAGAAAAGAGGTGGCTTTTGCGATTCAACGACATTCAAGAGATGAAATCGCAATTCGCCGTGCGAGTATAATAGCGCATGAACGCATTTGCTTATATGAAAATTTCAAAAGCACGTGAAACACGCTGCTCATCACGATCATCCTGTATTTCTAGCTTCAACTCGATCTTTCGTCGGATGTTTTAATATTTTCTGCAATATTTTTATGTGCTACGTTTCCACGATAAATTTGATAACTGTTCAAGGAGAACTACTTTTACTGACGTGATCCTTTAACATAGATGTTAATTGAACGAAATATTGCTTTAACGGCAGATGAAAGATATTAATTTGTTATATGTTAAACGAAATAATTAACGTAACGTGATTTACTTTTCATAATATTTAAAGTTTCATTGTTCGATAGAATTATCGAGTATACAGTGGAATGAAGAGATATTAATGGATCCGATTTCATCGGAACAATTGTAAGGATTGAAATATTATCGCAATATGAGTGTTATGGTAAATCGATAAAGAATGTAATTAATAACCTGTCACGAATTTATGAAATCATTTTTGAACCATTTGTCTAATCATTTTATTTATATATTTAATAACTATTGCTGGTTATCTTCTTATTTGGTTTCTGGATATATTTATGCAATTTTTTGTCTTTACTAATGTTATTCTATATTTTTTTATTAACATTTTCTGATTTACAATTTTCAAAATTTACTGCAATATTATTTACAATGTATGTGACAATAAATACCACAATAATAAAAATGATAGATATAAATAATAATATTATCAATATAATCAATAATCAATAATACTATCAATAAAAAAAATAATAGAAATAATATGAAACTGTACTTATTATTTTTATATATTACAAATAATGTAATACAATTGTAGTACATTCAAAAATAATAAAAGTTAAAAGAAAATTAATAAAAAATAAGGAATAATATTAAAAATAAAAAACATATATATTAAGAAAAAATTGATCAAATTAACATATCAATTAACAAAAAAAGAATACTTTAAAATCAAAATAAAATATATTGATTACGAACGGATTTGTCCTCATGATACAATAATTCCTATCGCATCTATCACGATATAATTCAATAATTCATCTCTGCAAATCAAAGAATTAAATATTGAATATTTTCCCAAACAATTTGACACAAACTGCTAAATACGAATTTAGCTAAATAAATTTAGCTAAATAAATACTTTATTTTCGCTTTAGGTTCAGCTGAAATTTTTTATCAGAATAAATGACAGTAATCGATGTCTCGATATTTATATCTCACTGTGATATTTTATAAATTCTCTAAAAATATTTCTCAGTTAAAACTGGTTGAATCTTTCGATAGAATTTAATCGACAACAATTTCGTTCGATAACATACAAATTTATAAGCTGTAGTAATTTAGCAATGAATTTTTACTTTTTTCTAGAAAAAAATTAGGTCTATTAACTTTTATCAGTTTTATTAAAGAAACTTTGCAAAATATGAAATTAAATTTTAATTCTTCACATACCGATATGCACACAAATATGATGCACGTATACTGCACATGACGGAAGTATATTTAAAAATTTTACAATATATCTTTGGCTGTCGTCATTCAATGGTTGGTACAGTGTGCAAAACTACTCGTGGAGACGATCACTATAGGGTTTCTAATATTCTGTAACAATGTATTCCGTGGCGGGTGAGACGGAAACCACGGGTGCAATGTCGAACGGGAGTTTTACGCTCGCCTTCGCATCGAATGGACTTTCCACGTTAACATCGCAATTTCCTGCTGCATTATGCACGTTCGGAAGCGGCGGTAAATCGGATCCCGAAACCAGCGATACGTTCGAAGTATCTCGGTAAGCCGTTGCACAGAAATAATATCGCAAGATGGCAACCCTCATCTCGAAATCGCGGTCTCTCCGCTACACCTGTTCGTTTTCTCAGCCTCACCTGACCCCCGATCGATCGACGGTTCAAGAAGAACTACCACACACAGAGTGAAATGTTGGCAACGCATTTATTTTTCAAGGGCGAAATTTATGTATGACATCGCCACGATGGATGCCGCGATGGGATCCCTGCTCATCGTCGAGCGTTATCGATTTAAACGAAATCCGCTTCTAAATTCGATGGAAGACGCTTTCGAGATCGGACAATCGAACGTCGATTCCGTCAGCGAACCCGAGGATAACGGAACCGGAAACTACCACCAACGGAAATCCATGGAATGAACAATCGTCTCTTGTTTGAATAACCTGAACAAGAACTTGCGGTATTCGAGGGTCAATAAACATGGATCGAGGAATCTCAATTATGGAGGCGTTTTCGATGAGCTTGATTTATTAGAGCTCTCTTGAAAGTGGAAATGGATCTGATGTTTGGTGTGTGCGATGATTAATCACGGACAAAGGGAAATAAATGAGCGACTGAGAACGAAAATAATATATCAAAAGATTACTGCGTGGATCAAATGTGGCTTGAAATTCAATCTCTTTTATTTTACTGCGCTATCTTTTACGACGGTTCTATTGAACTGTGAAAATATAATATACGAAGTCTGTATCCTTCACTGCAATAAATTGCATACGTTTCAAAATAGAAAAGTTAGTAAAATGTCAAACATGATTATGTAAAAAATTCATTATCTGTTTCAATGAAACAAAATTTGTTATGCATAACTGATCCACAGTGCACTTCTAAAAATGATTACGCATTTTCACTTTTATACGTATTATTTCGCTCACAAAACGAGATGCAGTGAAATAATTAAAATGGTAAAAATATGAAAGTTTCTATGTCACTTTCTTCTATTCTAACCGTTTTAAAGAGTACAGCTTGTCCCAGTTACGAGAAACGGTCTACATAAAATGCAAAATTTTTAGCAGTTAAATCAAGCTGCATCATATTTTCCGTTCCTACGTATATTTATTCAGGTACTCCAAAGGATCACAAACGGAATTAATCCCGAAAATCGAGAAGATAAAACTATGATTGTTTGAAAGACATCACCGGAAATTTTGAACAAACCTCTCCTCAACCGTTCTATTATTCTCGTACAAAATGGGAAATAAACAAGTGAAAATGGTACCTAAATACCGCTTCAACATCCCGGAAAACTGAATCGCGCATAAACCGCTTAGACAAAAAGTAAATTCATCATTTATCCAAAAACAATTCACCGGTATTAAAATCAAACTGGAAAGATCATCCCACTCGATACACTTCACTAACTCCCACCTCGGAATCTCTGAAGCGTTTCTATTCATCGCGGCTCGAAAATAAAACGACACCCGTCCCGGGGTCTTAATTGAAAGCAGATCGTAAAAACCGACTTAGCCGTATTCCGTCTAAAAATATATCGCATGCACACGAGGGTCGTTGACGGCTTTGCCACTGACCTGGGCGAACCTCTCCTGCGTGTCGAGAATCTCAATGAACAGCGACACCTTATCGTCCATCAGCTTGAATCCGTTTCGTGGCTGGGCCAGAAGCTGTTGTATCGCCTGCGACGTGGTTAACGGCGTAGCAGGGCTGGTGGCCGGTGTGGAGCTTCTGGTCCCGGAACTTCCGGTTCCCGAGCTGCTGTTGTGCAGATGCGTGCAGCCGAGAAAGATAGGATTTCCATTAGGAGAAACGCCACAATTGAACGGACGAAACGGTAGGCCGTGAAACGTGGGACTAGGCCTAGGAGCATTGGCACGAAGAAGCGTCTGGGCAGACGGTAAAGACAGTCGACGAGTAGCGCTGTTCTGTTGTTGTTGCTGTTGCTGGGTCTGCTGCTGGGATCTGGACGGCGACTTGAGGATCTGATAGTCGCTGGCGGCCGATGGCAAAGACCGATAACCAGAATCGGACGGTGAGGCCGGCGGCATCGGAGCTGTTTGCGGTGTCGTCGCGATGCTGTGGGGTCTGGATCGAAGAGCGGCACCCGGTGTCCACGTGTTCGAATTACCAGGATTCGTCAGGATGCTCAGAGCGGGCCCTTGTGACGTAGGCGTGGGTGGCTGGGGATGTGGCAAGGTCGAAGCGTACGCCCTGCGAGGTATGGGTTGGTGCAACACCATTCCAGAGGAACCCCATTGTATAGGCTCGGTTGTTGTACGAGCGGACGATGGTAGGCTGGTTGCTGATGTTGCTGGAGCTGTTGCAGGCATGCCTGGTGCAGCTGTAACGGGTGTCGAGGCGATGCTGTGAGGCCGCCTAGGTACGGGTTGCTGAAGTTGCCCGTTCCATAAAGACTGGGGTGGTATAACGCTGCGAGTCGTGGGTCCCATTGAACCGTTGACGGGTGTACTGTTGCCCCGTGGCTCCTGCTGCCCGTTGACACCATTGACGCTGACATTGTTGTTGCCGCTGCAGGTGGGTACACATACTGGAGTACCGGCGACCGAATGTGCCCGCCGTTGTACCATCCCTGAAACAACGGTTGCTGAGGCTGCGTTTGGTGCGGCAACGTTGGTGCTCCACGATGGCGGTGTTGTTGTTCCTGATGTGCCTGCTGATACTGTTGTTGCTGATGCTGCTGATGCTGGTGATGGTGGTAGTGATGACGTTGCGTTTGTTCTAACACCGAGTTGACCAAGGGAGTGGTGGACATTTGAGACATGGTGGTATGGTGGAGCGGTAATACTATGAGGACGCCGCGGTGCTGTTGGTTGGGGTAGGCCGTTGGGAGTAGAGCGAACTTTATTTGCCCCGGATGCTGGTATCGGGGCTGGTGGGGTGTACAATGGGAATCCGTGACCATTGTGACTCGGGCTACGGGAGGACAACTGGTTGATCGGGGACGACTGTACGTTGTTGTGCTGCTGCTGCTGTTGCTGTTGCTGGTGCTGCTGGTCGTTGACGATGGAGTTTGCTCGAGGCGTGGTCGCGGGGTGTGTTGGGGCCGGTGGGGGCGGGGGTTCCAGCAAATTTTCAAGTTCTGCAGACAACGACCACGCTGAAGATAGTGCTGATAGTGATGATGATACTGCTGATAGAGCTGGTAGCTGGACGGCGGTTGCTGAATTGCCAGCGGACTCTGTATTGTTGACTGCGCCGGCACTATTTGACGATGCGGCGGACTTGTTGACGCGTGCGGCGCGTTCACCGCCGATGACAGCGGTGACGTGCTGTAGATGACGATCATTCAGGCTCGCGCGTCCGTTGACATTGCGATAGAAACCGGGACCCGGTGCGAGGTTCAGGCTGGTCGGCTTCTGTTTCACCCCGCCGTTGGGCTGCGGAGACGAAGCGGGTTTCGGTTCGCCCATTTGGGTTTTAGCGACCTCAGGACACGACCGACTAGGTGCCCAGCCTCGCGATCATCCTCGTTTTGCTTTTCTACTATCCACTAGAGCACAATCTCGATCCTTTCGTTTCACTTTTATTGTCTCACAAATGTAACAACTTACGGCGCATAATTTTCATTCGACTAAAACAATTCGATTCTACACGAACCACTCGTGGTGATATTTGCACGAATCAGCACCAATTTGCGAAACAGCCTCTACACGTTTCGCGCGCGACATGTTATCTTGCGTAAGTGAATCGATAAACTACCCATCGTCTTCAGCTAATTTAAGCGTTCGCTTGTTCTTCGTTGATGCGGAGTAGACGGATTTTCGTTTTCATTGTTGACGAAATCTTGCGTGTTTCGATGAAGAAATCTCGTTCGTTTCGATGAGAGATTTTGCACGTTTCGATGAAAAAATTTTGCCCGTTTAGACGTTGAAATTTTGCGTTACGATGAAATCCTTGTGTCTGGACGACGAGCTTGCAAGGTCGACGAACTTCTACCGGTATAGTCGGACAGAAGTAGCTTTCAGCGTAGGCAATTTAGATTGGATATTTGTTCGTTCGTTGCATAAGTTGATAGGCCGGGATTTTGTATCGTGTCTGCGCCGATCGTACAATATTTCGAAATAACACTTGATTAATTGGATGTCGACGAACGTTAATTTAACGCTCGAAATTCTACCGTGAATCGATCATTATTAATTGCTCGTCGATTGTTGCTCGAATTAAAGTGCGAACTCATGATCATTATTATATTTAGAGTGCTGGCTCGTTAGTCGAACGATATTTCGGCCAAAATTGAATTTTCTCAGTTACCAATCCTCCCTTTTCTCTCTCGATATATCTCTATCAACTGATTTTACGCTGACCGTGAACAACGGTATAAATCTCTCAAATATATATAATATATATATAACTATATAATATCGAAGATTCTCGTCTAATAAATTTTCACTATAACGACAACGATCACTAAATCCTCTAATAATGACTTTAATAGAACCTCGATCTACAATGACTGCTACCTCGAATAGTAATGATATCTCAACAACTAAGCAGCTCTTCCTCGCCAACGTTTTCGTCCGATTAGGCCCGAACACGTGGTCGATCGTGCCGATACACGACACCGTTTTCAATCGACGCACATTTCGAACTCACGTTTCGAACAAATGTAGACTACTCGTTTTACCACATTACCCGTTTCACCAAGGTATTCCCGTTTGACGCGCGCACTGAACACCAGCCACCACCCGGACACGGAGACGAAATCCGCGCGAACAAGTCCCGAAACTCCGTCGCGACGCTCCCTCCTGTCTCAATGTATCAGCGTACAGTTCAAAAAACGTTCCACTAACTGGGACCGGTCGCATCGTTTGATCGTTTCGATGTTCGTTTCCATAGTCGCTGGGAGCTGGTCACGATTCTGTGTCCAGATTCGACGTCACTCGGTCCAGACGTAGGCCGAAGATTTAGCAGAGTCTCGGAGCAGCGATCGCGTATCGCTGGTCCTGTTTCAAATGGCAACGAGGAAGCTCGGTCCGATCCGGCGTCGAAGGCGGCATGGTTCCCAGCGACGTGGCAGCAGCACTTCCGGTCGGACAGCGACTGAACGTTCGGCGCGATGTCTTCGCCGGTACGAACCGCGTGAGTTCAATGTGCGCGGGTCAGGAATCGAAGAGGGAAGTTAGGGACAGGAGGTCAGTCGGGTGAGACTGACGCGTGGCTGCCGTGCCGGGGGCGGAGTGGCGTGTTCCTCTTTGGAATACGGCGGGATTCGAGTCGCGAGCATCCGCACGCCTGCGCCTCGCGATCCACACCGCCCTCCTCTCCTCTTCTGCTCGCCATTTCCGTTCGTCTCGCTCTGGCCCACCTCGTCCCTCCCACTTCTGTCCTCTCGCTTGGCTGTTCCCTCAGGAACATTGGTACAGCACTGCCGTTCCCTCCCATCCCTTGGCTCCTCGTCCAGTCCGGCTTCCCTCTTCTCTTCTCTATTCATCCCTGTTTCTCGGAGCCACCGACGACGAGAACGCGCGTCGATCCTCGCGCTTGTTTCTTCTCACCGCTAAGCCGGCGACGCCGAGTCCGGAGAAACCGGGCTGAGGGATCAACGTTGTTGAAAAGGGGGCCGCAAAAAAACGAGACGAAGAAGGGTCTAAGCGTGTCTCTCTTTCGGGACACGAGCTTGGTGAACGTCTGTTTCTCGTTTCTCTTTTGTTTTACAAAGCTCCGATGGTCTAGCCGGTTCATCCTCTTTTTTTCCTCGTGGCTAACGGGTCGATCGTTAATTTCGTCGAATTGATCCGCTGGTTGCGTGCGAGACTTTTTCGGTGAGTTTCTTGCGACACGGTTTGTATCGTCGACGATGCATAATTATTCCTGGGCCCGGACTCGAGGTGAAAAATAGGAGAAACAGTGGAAAGCGGAACGTCAGGGTGAAAGAGTCCCCGTGGCGCTGACAAGCGCGTTTCAACGCAAAAGCGGGTATAAAGACGAGAGAAACGGACGAAAAAAAGAGAACCGATGGTACTATCTCTCGGTTGGAGGCCGTACGCAGGGCACATTGCCCTTCTGCCATCCATTCTCGACCCCCCGACCCGTCTCTGCTCTCGTTGCTCACCCTTTCGTCGTCTCGTCATACTCTCCCTCTATTTATCTATCCACCACCCCCTCTATCTCGCTCGTAGCCGCGTTTGCCGTAATAGGAGCAGCATGCGTCGACCGTCAACCCCCTTTTCGTGATTTGGGTATGTGGGGCTCTGACCATGTTGCCTAGAGAAGCTCGCGGATCAATGATAACGACCGTGGGAACGATAACGACACGATTACAGCTGATAACATGGATGCTCGTTTGTGTAGCCGAGCTGAGAGAAAGGCTGCACCGAATCGGAAAATTAATGGAGATTTATTTTTTAACGCAGATTCGATTATCGCATTGAATTACACGCATCACAAGTTTTGTAAAATTACAAAATGTTATGAGTGATATTAAAACTGTGCTTCTTTAAAATATCGAACCAAAGCAAATCAACCTAAGATAACTAAGGTATTCACCATATTAGGACGTAAAGAAACGGACTAATATATCTAGAGAAACTGGAGATACGTTTAGAAATTCAAAATTTTTAGATGAAAAAATTAATTTTTACGAAAATAAACCTGTTACCGCAGTGAATTGTAAGAGAATGTTAATCCTGGTACTGTTTTGTTTCGCAGTGAATATGGGTTTGGAATGGATTAAGATCCGCACGAATATTACTGATTCACCATTTCGCAAATCCCCGCTTAATAGTTCCGCGATTCCCTCTTACGAGATCCGTAATTTTAATTTACATTTACGGTTTAGAGCGCAACACTGAATCACAGCACGAGAAAACAAGTTAACCGGCCAATTGCCTTACGACCTTTTTAACAGCATTCTGGCTGTTTAATTACTACGGTGTAATTTGTCTCCGCGAAACGAAATTCGTCGTCGTTAAATCGCTCGAGACATTACCGGCGAACATAATTCGCACGGATTTTCGGTCTACTCGAAACCGTGCGTATTCGAGGAATAAATCGCGACGATTTTTACGAGTAGAGTCGAACGGAACGAACTCGACGTGACGCCCGGAGGAACTCTCGATATTTCATAACTCTTGTAACATTCTCCGTTTTCAATATAACCGCGTCGCTCACGGCTCGACCTCTGTCGCTACCACCATGTAAAATGTATCCGGCGAACAGGAAATGCATTCCTGTAGCGGACGATATCCAGAAAAAGTTTCGCAGACTCCCTGCTACAGAACTTTTCGCATAAAGGGATCGTCAACACCAGGTCTGATCTCCACTTTACATCAACAACAAGAAACATATGCAACTTCTTCTGGGCAGAGTTTAATTTCTATTTCATCCACCGTGTTTCTGGTAACTTTATTTATTCTGTGAACTGATCCCTTAACTCGGGAGTGTATAATGGAATTAGAAGTCTACATTATCCAGTTTGTAGATTTACAATTCAAATAATTGTACGTTAAACTGTACTGAAAATTTAAAATTGTTGAATTCGATGATGCATATATTTAGAAAGCTGCAGATTTAAAATGTGAGTTTTGTCATACAAAAAAATAAGAATCAGACATTTCAAAATTCAGTAATTTAGAAATCTGTAGATGAAGATATAAATGAAGATAAATATTTGTAAGCTTTGCAAATTTATAAGTTAGTAAATTATCTGTAAAACGAAAAATAATATGATACAAAAATCCGTCTGCCATATGAATATTTCAACAGAAATATTAATAACGCAACACAATTATCTGCTTATTAACAATGCAAAGTGATCAGCTTAATAACAATACATCAGACAAGAACTTTCGTGATATTATAATAAAAAACCATTAACAAATAATAATATTGAATCGCAGTAAACGAAGATATTTTCCAAGCTTCCCACTGCAATAAGAAGGTAAGCATGTATGTATGAGAATAAGAGGAAAGAAACGGAAGGGTGAACAAGAACTACGACACAAGTTACGATAATGGCGTGCTGCATTGAGACAATTCGAAGTAGCAGCAAGTCCTCCAGCAGGCTGCGGTTTGCGGTTACTAGAGACTGTAGTCGACTAATATGATGTACTACCACTTTATTACGCTGCAGAATCAGCAACAGTGCGGTACATTCAAATCCAAAGGCATCGTCGTAGCGACGAATTCATTATCGCGAGTACTATGAAGTACCATTGCATACATACTTCCCTCGCATTACATACGTTCAAAAGTAAAATTAACGCCTGATGATATTGCGCCCTGGAGGCTACCTTCATAAATTGTCTGCTGGGAGAAAAAAAAGGTACGTGATATGGATTCATGAAAACTATACATAATCAGACATTGTGGGAGATAACGGTACTTGTGTATCAAGAGTGAAATCAAATACAAGATAAATTCCAGTAAATTTTCAGATAAAATTATATTAATGTATTATTCCTTTAACTTTTGATATTACATAGGTGTAAATATTGGAGAGAACTATGAGACTCTTTATGTGTGATAAGCTATTAGAGTATTTGAAGTGGTAAAAATTATGTTGTTTGAGGAGTTGAGATTTGAGAATTTGAGAGATTGAGAATTTAGGAAGAAGAAAGATTGGATTTGGGAGTTCGAATTTGAGAATTTAAGAGTTTATGAGTTTGAGAATGTCAGAATTTAAAAACTTAAGAGTTTGAGAGTCTTGAGATGTTTCAGAGTTTTCAGGATTTTCAGAGTCTGAGAGTCTGAAAGTTTGAGAGCTTAAGAGATTGAGAGATTGAGAGTTTTGAAAGTTTGAGAATTTTGAGAGTTTGAGAAATTGAAAGCTTGAGAGTTTAAGAGTTTGAGAGTTTGACAGTTTGAGAACTTGACATTTATGAAAGTTTGAAAGTTTGGAAGCTTGAAAGTTTGAAAGTTTGAAAGTTTGAAAGTTTGAGAGTCTTGAGAGTTTTGAAAGTTTGAGAATTTTGAGAATTTTGAGAGTTTTGAGAGTTTTGAGAGTTTTGAGAGTTTTGAGAGTTTGAAAGTTTGAAGATTTAAAAATTCGTAATTCGACAGTCTGAAAATTTATCAAACAAGTAATAAAAAAATATTAAATGATGAATCCAAAAGAAAGTACCAAATGTCCAACAAATATCAAATAATAACAACTAATCACAATTAAAAATTACAAATATCGCATCGTATCTCATCTACTGCAAAATAAAAAATGTTTCCAAAACTTTTTCACGTAACTGTACACCGATTTCTTTTTCCGTAGCGACTTCTATTTCGAGCATCGACTCGATGAAATTCTTCATTCCCGAAATAACCGCAAGACAAAGTGTCGCGGTGCGTTCTAAAACGACGGGAGGTGTATCATCGCTTGGTCTCCCCTGTCGGAGATTTCTTTATTCCCTTCGAAATTTGTCGTTTTCCCCTTTGTCTAAGAGCAATTCGGTGGCTGGGCGCTTTTGTCGTCTCTCTTTTGTGTCGCGAGTTACGGTGAAATGATTTATCCGGCGGCAACAAGCGCGCGTCACCGCTGTCTCGTCGGAACTTCCGGTAATTTCGTTCGACTCTAGCTGTCGGATCGAATGAGTTTCGTCGCCTCTATCGTTTGTGTCTATTGCCGAAGTTGCGTCTAACGTCGAACCTGTTCTCAATCGTCGGAAATTGCGGGAAAACGCGAGGCGTTCGCGAAACTCGCGTCTTGCGGAATTCGCGCGTGTAATGGACTTTGGCGCGAAATCGAACAACGGATGACTGACGTCTTAATAATCTGTGACTCTTAATAATTCCTGTTATCAACTATTATGATTTTTTATTGTCAATTATAACACTCGTATGGAAGTTCTGAAGGTTCGATATTTAGGAATTTTCGAATTTGGAATGTTTGAGAATTTAGGAAATCTTTGAATTTGAGAAATATTTAGAAAATTGCGAATTTGAAAAATTTAGGATTTTAGAACTGAACGATTTAGCAATTTGAAAATTTAGAAAACCAAAACTTGAGGAATTTGGCAATTTAAAAATTTGACAAATTACGAATTCGGTAATTTGTAAATTTGTAAAATAAAAGACTTGAAAATGTGGAAAGTTGAGGAATTTATAATGGTTGAAAACCCCCACAAAAATGATCGGAATTGCCGAAAAGGAGCTGACGGGTGATCCAGAATGCGTAAAGCTCCCGAGAGCAAAAATATCTGGAAATATCGATACAACACCTTCCAAAATGTATTTTCCGCCATCCCATAAGATCAATTTCGCAGCAAGTAAATTTGCAAGGAAAAAGCGAACGTCCCCCTTTGTCCTGTGACAGGTGGGCACTAATTGAAACCACGACGACAAAAAGGGACAAATTGGCGGGCTCCCGGCGGACAGCCCGAAGACAGAACGCACTTCGAAATTTTGCATGTGCTCCATTGTGTGGCCGAGTATTAAAGCTGCAACTAACACGCGGGATTAGTCGAGCAAACGTTGGCCGAGTTGCCACAATGGGTTCGTTAGCAGGTACACGCTAACCGTTGCAGACAGGAAGCGTCGAATGAGGAGAACGAACAACAAGCAACCATCGAAGCCCCTTATATTCCCTCTTCTACGGACTCTCGCTCGACTTTGAATTATACAAGTAATTTTCATCGTCTAAGCTCACTACCAAAATGCCCTCTTCATGTATCAGATTATGTCAATTAGAACGGTGGATATTTGCGTTCAACTATAAATTTATAAGCGCTTTCACCCTGTTATACTTGTTGAACTTTGTTATACATTTTCTGATAGCCTGCTTCTATTTGAGGAGGTATTTTAAATATACAGAGTGCCTTTTTTATTACCAGCTTATGCTATGATTAAAAGTAAAGCTTATTCTATGATGTATATTAAAGTTTAGGAAGTTAAAAAGTATTATGGAGTGTTTATTGATGAAATGTTGACAATGAAAGTATATGGGTTGAAATAGAAAAGTATTAAAAAGATATGACAATAGAAAGTAACAGCAGAATGTTTACAACGATGTAACACAGAAACAAATTAGAAATATTTAAGATTATTGCATATATACGCTATATTTATTATTTAATTATAGTCTTAATAAATAGCTCTTGGACTTCGTAACGAACTATTGCAAATTATTTACCATTTCGCAGAATAATTTTGCTTTCAAGAAAAGTCTCACTCTGTCAAAACTGGTGATCATTTCAATCAAATATTAATTTATCAAAGATGAATATTTTGAATAACAAAAATAGTATGTTAATATTTGACATAATATTGAAATTCAGTGTATGCAATACTAGTTTTGTTCGCCAAAGTGTACATGAAGCATGTAGTACACTTTTAATAATAAAATTGAATTATCGATTGACTAATGTGAAAGATCGCGTTGTTGACATGGTTCCTTAAATGTATCTGAAACGTGTACGATTCACTAGATATCTTGGTGGTAACAAATCAGACGCCCGACAATCCGTTGATCCGCACTACTAAACGGCCGTGTCACACCTCCGCACCTCCTAATCCACTCCAACACAGAATTACGCTTTATCCAGTTACTAATGTACGTTTTCGAATCCCGTTTTATGTTAGCTAGCGAAAAACCAGTGAAAAAGAATTGGTTCGATCCAACTCAATATATAAAGATATTTGATTAAAAGTTTGTTTATACCAAATCCACTGACTTCAAGGATACTCAAGGAATATGAGTGAAATATTTTTATTAATACTATTATTTGATTCACGAAGACAGATGAGAATTGCATAGATAGGATCAATAATATTTAAGATAGCAGATGAACCTAATGTTCATACAACTTTTTTGTCAAAAGACAAAATTTCGATTTTTCGAAGATTAAGGAAAAATTCAGTTCACAATTTAGCATCTTTATGAAGTTCAATTTCCTAAAAGGTTATCCTTATTACCATCAAGATTAATCATACCATCCATTTAAATAATCACCCGTTCCGCACAAAAAGATATCAAAGTAACAAACAATATTTTGTAAAATATTAAAAATTTTAGAACATCTTAAAGAAAATTTTACTAATCTTTTTAACACCGTGTTTTAACACATAATGTATGTTGTGTACTCTAACACAAAATATACTATATCTATGTGCTCTGACGTGTAGAATAATCAGAAGAGCAGTCGCTGTGAAAACAGACATGCGTTTTCATGCACGCATATTATGAAATATTTTTAACGTGTCAGTTTTACTACGAATTACTACGAAAACTGTACCGTAAGTTAGGAAAACTTTAACCAGGTTAGCGTAACATTCCCTCAAACCTACATTTTTCATTTCACTGCTCTATAAATTGCTAAATTGCTATTATTATTTGATGCTCTTACATATTCACGTCTTAATAATTTACAGAGTAGCAAAGTTTTTTTATTTTTGACACAAAGTTAATTTGACCAAAGTTATAGCATCTTGGACTCCAAATTATAATTCAGTAAAAACAGAGACTTCATTTCTCACGTCCACAATGAATAACTCGACCAGGATACAAAATAAAGCTGTCTGTACTTGAACCCAAACCTTCTCTAGAAAGTTTGAATGCACAAGTACGGAGTAACAAGTTCATGTTTACGCAATTCGCGGAGTAACAAAGTCGCGAACGATTATTTTCTACCTTTGGAACAAAGTTACCTGGTCAAACTCCACATTACGAATTGCATTTTACCAAAAGCAGAAACTTCAATTTGCTTTTTCACGTGCACGAGTCGTCCAAGGTAAAATGAACTTAATGCAAACGTTACAATTTCATCAAACTTTCTCTAAAAAGTCCACGTGTACAACAGTAACAAGTTCGTGTTTGAGTAATTTGCAAAGGGACAAAGTTACTCCGGTCAGTCGTATCAAATTACAATATGTAATTCAGGAAAAGCAGAAATTCCAGTTTCTTTCCACAAGAAACGACTCGTCGAGAAAACAGTGTGAGTTGAATGCAATTGATGCAATTTCCCCGAACAAAAACACCTATCCAGCAGCTGGAGGTAAAAAGTTTGCGCGTGTAAGTAGCAGCATCGCGCGTATCCATATTTAACGGCATCTCTGAGACCACGGACGAGCACGAAGAAGGAAGAAAGAAGAGGAGTCTAGGCACGAGGTTACGTCGCTGCGATTCTTCGCGAGGCTAGAAGTGCCCTGGGCTCTGGCGACCTCGGCCGAGTAGTTTTGTGCGGAACGAGTGGCTTTGTGAAGGAAGAATGGCCGGGAGAGTAAGTGCTCCCGTGAAATATGGGTTAGCAAGTTAAGGGCGAAGGGGGGTTGGTAGCAGGGCTCGTAGACGCTCGCTTTAATGATACATCCGGGCTCGCTTCTTTCGCGAAATCCCCCTCAATTAAATTTCACCCCGCCAGAAAAGATCTTCCCGTCTCTATCGCACCGTTCTGCTCTCTACCGAGAGCCGATAAAGCGCGACCAGGCGAAATATCAATTCGATGAGAATCCTGAAAGCTTTATCACGCCTTCTGTGTACCGATTCCCATTGAATGGCAGCCGAGCGACGAAGCCCCCGGGCTTCCGATGGAAACACTTCGAGAATATCGCGCCCTCGGCTACGGGACGTCCTCCTGACCCGATGCACAGACGTCGAATACCGTAATCGATCACCAGAACAGAACGGTCAATCGTTTCGAAAGAGTTGTCTGAACTTCCGTTGATCCTACTCGTGAACGCAATTCTCTTACTTGTTACTAACTTCCGAGCCGAAGGCGAGAACAAACTGTTAGGGAAAGAAATTAGCTCGAGTGCATTTTCTTCTGTTGCACGAACTTTTTAATGCAGCTTGTTTAGGGAAATTCTATCGATTTTATTAAAGTACATTCATACTGTTTCTTCTCGTAATCATGAATCGTTTATTACTGGAAAATGTAGTTTCTTTTGGTAAGTATTACATTATAACTTTCAAAAAATTAAATGATGTCATTAATATACATTTTAATATGATGTCTGCTTTCTTAACATAACTATATACTTTATATAAAAAATATTCATCGTTAAAAATAAATTCATTGTACACTGTATACTATTAGATATAAGATGTAATATAAAAAGAAGCAATAGTCCTTGAGTGTTATTTTTTAAGTAGTGTATTTTGACAACTGTCTGAAAAATTAATTTATGTGAAAAGAGTTGTATATTTAAGAACAATACATTTTTAATGGAACTATATTACGACACGCGATGTTTGTAATTAAATAACCATTAATAAATTTAATAATAACGTTAGCAATAATTTTATCGACATTTGGCTGATATTAGGCTGATCAATGAAAGCACACCTGCAAGCGTTCATAGAGACACAGGATGGTTATATGAAGCCATATACATATGTATGTAAATATCGGGACAATATGTTGCTGTTACATGCAATTTCACCCAATCCCAAACGGATGATTAAGCAATAGTTAAATAGTTCGAACTGGCCTGATTATATGTGGTTTATATTAATATACCTCTTAAATTCCGAAAACAAGGACAAATTAAACGACGATGAATAACGTTTCGAACGTGTTAGTGAAATTTATTGATTTTATCGTGCAACAGCGTGGAGTGTATGTTTTTGTATTTATAAAGTTTAAAAATTTGGAAATTTAGAGTCGGATATTGAAGCTATGGAAATCTAATAATTTAAAAATTTAGACGAAATTTGAAAAATGGGAAATTTGATAAACTACGAATTTAGAAATTTAAAAACAGGAATTTGGGAATTTGTAAAATTGAAAAATTCAAGAAATTTGTAATTCACAGATTCGGAAATATGAGAATCTGAAAATTAGAAAATAGGAACAATGTTTAAATTAAGAAATTTAACAATCTCTTTGCTACAGAATGAATTCAAGAATGAAAATATCATACGATGAAATCTTTTCAACTAAACAAAAAAGAATAAAACTGTAATGCTATAATAAATTCTCTGTTTGCCAAAGCTGCCCATGCGAATCTCCTATAATTTAAGCCTTACAACAATGATGCCGAAAATTCACAGAAGCTCTTATGGTAAAATATATCCCCGCTTCAGAAAAAGGAATAAAACATCGACAGCGACAAAGTATAATACCATTATAAATTCTGTCTATGCATCCACTAGCGAACTGAACGAAACCATTGAAACCATCTCAACTCGAATAGAATTAATTTTACTCGGTCATCGTTTAAAAAAGAGCAAGTATCTCCAAATACGAGCAGCACTCTTTTGACGCAAAAATTTCCAAGGCTCCTTTGATATGTTTGATACGAACAGGAAAGGGAACTACCGGAAGATACATATTTGAATGCATTTTTGAAAAGAACGAAAACGATGGCCAAGCCTGTTCGTTCGTTCGTTCCGAGTGATTTGTATGGGCAGCGATAGGGCGTTCCAGTTTAATCCACCGGAAATCTCATATCGTCCATTAACGGCTAATTGAAATTCTCTTTCGATCCGATGAATCCGAATCCCTTCCATCCCCGCGCCTCGTTTTGTAATAGTACACGCATGTAACATCTCGATTTTTGCAATCTGATAAATGTAAACCGAGATTCCCGTAACCGCGGACTCGGTATCCGCGGGTATAATGCTTACAGTTCTACTAATTCTGAGTTCCATATAGGGGAGTTTCACTTAGACGCGGTTTCTATATTTATATAGGTGGTTTCACTTATCCGCGGATTCCGTATCCGCGGATTCCGTATCCGCGGATTCTATATCCACGGATATAATGCTTATGGTTCTGCGAATTCTGAGTTTCGTATAGGTGGTTCCACTTATCCGCGGACTCCGTATCCGCGGATTCTATATCCACGGATACAATACTTATGGTTTTGCTAATTCTGAGTTCTATATAGGTGGTTCCATTTATCCGCGGATTCCGTATCCGCGGATTTGATATACGCATTTCCACTTATCCACGGATTCCGTATCCGCGATTCCACTTATCCACTAATCCAATCACTAATTCAACTCACCCATGAACGCAGTATCCGCGGTTTTGTTTTTCCACTGACCTAGTACTTCTACTTTTCCGCGGTTTTATTTATTCTCGAAATACGGAAATTTGAAAACTGAAATTTAAATATTTGATAATGCGATAGATTTCGAAATTCGATAATTTGGAAGCTTAAAAATTTTGAAACTCTGACATTTAAAAACAAGAATTTTAAAACTGAAGAGCTTAATTTTAAAATGTGTAAATATGAAAATTGAAAACTGAAAAACGAAAAGCTAAAAAATTTGAAAATTCAGAAACTACAAATTTTCAATTTCGAAAAATACAAATGCAAAAAAAAAATTGATTACACGTATCTTATCTGTGAATGCGCATAATAATGTTTACTACTCGTAGATTTCAGTATACGCGGAATGTTATTCAAATTGTAATCAATCTTCCGCGGATTCGTGACTCTGCTATATTTCCGACAAAAGCGACGTAGCAGGTGCCTTTCAATTACCGATAAAAAAAGATTAAAATTCACGGACTGCCTCGTAAAAGTTAACGACTCGAATCCAGATTTCGCGACTCGATCTCTCGTTCGCTCCAAATCGTAGTCTGGCGTAGATCGATAAACGAAGTCGTTATGAACGAAAAAAAAAGACGTGGCACACTTCGCTTCCTGTCTGAAGTTCGAAATCGTGAAGGGCCACGATTGAAGTAGCGTGGAGAGTACGCCGATCCGACAAAAGCAACGTTCCCGGTTGAATTAACACCGATCGTTATTCGGATAGCCTCATTATCCAAAGTGCATTGGAAATGAAGCAGTTATTAATCCGGCGGATTCTACTCACCTATTTCGTGGACGATTTATAAGAAACGTGTGACAGATCGTTAATCTCTTACCTGCAACAGAAAAAAAATCATGTGGTTAATATCAATTATTTTTTTACGAGGTCATATGATAAAAGGATTTTAAATTATTTCTGAAAGTAGTACGTAGATATTATTTCTGAAAAATTCATTACTTATGTAGGGAATGTAATTCGTGAGGTAATATAATATCGTAGGTAATGTAACATAATTCGCGAGGTAATATACAAAATATTATGAGAGGTTCAACGCAATTTTTCAAATATCATCCAGCATTATATTAAACCATATTTACATTAAACTTGTACTAAATTTATATTAAATTTATATCAAGACCTATACTTATTATATATAAGTAACTACTTATATTCATTATTTACAGATATTATAGGCAAAGGTAAAATATTTGAAACAGACAAAGTTTTAATAAGGAATTTGAGAATTGTAAAATGTAGAAAATTTTGAATTTTGGTATTTGATGATTTCAAAAGAAGGAGAAGTATGGAGAGTAGAAAAACATAGAAGATTTAAAAATTACATGATTTTTAATTTCAAAGTTTGGGAGTTTAGAGATTTGGAAGTATGAGAGTTTCGGAAATTGGGAATTTGGGAATGTGGGAATGCTGGAATATTGGAATGTTAGAATATTGGAATATGGGAATGTAGGAATGTGGGAATGTTGGAATGTGGAAATATTGGAATGTGGGAATGTTGAACTATTGGAACGTGGGAATACGGGAGCGTTGAAATGTTGGAATGTGGGAATGTTGGAATGTGAGAATGTTGGAATGTGGGAATGCTGGAATGTTGGAATGTTGGAATGTGGAAATATTGGAATGTTGAAATGTGGGAATGTTGGAAGTTGAAATGTAGAACATTGGGAATGTGGGAATTTGGGAATGTGAGTATGTGGAAATCTAGGAATGTGAGAATGTAGAAATTTAGGAATATAGAAATGTTGGGATTTGTTACTTTGAGAATGTGGGAATGTTGAAATTTGGGACTTTGGAAATGTGGGAATGTTAGAATTTGAAAATGTAGAAATTTGAAACTTTGCACAAATTTTGTACATTCACAATTTTATGTTTCTACCATTTTGACCATTTTACTGAATTATCATTTCGCTACACTACTACTATACCTAATCATTATACGAGGGCTGTTCAAAAAGTATCGCAAATTTTGAATTTCCGCGGACTACGTATATTTGTTTTTGGTTTTTTTTGTTGATTTACGTTGGTACACATGTCCTTTATTTATGCTGACAAGGTCAGGCACTTTGAATGTTTAGCTAATTTTTGTCGACTGTTTTGCTTAGATGTGTTTTGGCTCACCTTCGATTTTTGCCTATGCTAAAAAATGGATCAAAGAATCTCTATCAAATTTTGTGTGACCAAAAACAGCACAGTAATGGTGCCGCAGCCACCGTATTCCCCAGACCTAGCCCCCTGTGGCTTTTTCCTGTTTCCAAAACTGAAGAGACCCATGAAAGGACGACGCTACGCCACGATTGAGGAGATAAAGACGCATCGAAGGAGGAGCTGAACAAGATTACAAAAAATGATTTTTTTAAGCGCTTTGAAGATTGGAAAAAACGTTGGCATAAATGTATTATATCCGAGGGGAATTACTTTGAAGGGGACAAAATAGATATTCATGAATAAATAAATACTTTGTGAAAAAATATAAAATTCGCGATACTTTTTGAACAGACCTCGTACTCTACTACCATATTTAATCATTTCATTCTACTACTCTAGAATAATTACCGTTCTCTTCCTCAACTACTCCACTACACAATTTTACTGTTCCATCATTTTACTATTCTCCTCAACCGAACATTCTTTCGGGCCTATTTACATACAATCTTCGATTAATTCATATGATAAGCATGTACTCAGTTCGTATATTAATTAATTTCAGGACGACAAGATTTAATATCGAAATTTAATTACGATTTTAAAATTATTGTACGTCGTTATCTTGTGACTGCTGAATTTTAATTCTATATCTTGACATCGTGATATTGATTTATTTCGTTAATTAACAAAGAATAATGCAACTGTCGTTAAATTAAAAGCACTGGAATTTTATGCCCATGCTACTTTTACGTAATTACATTTTCAAACTTGTTTACGAAGATTGTAGAATTGTAAATAATATTACTACACATTCCATACAAAATTGATTTCGATACAATATAATCCTTTTTATAACCACTATATATTGCATGAATGATGGCTCACCATTTTCCCTTACAAAAATTTCCCTCACAGTTTTCAATGATCCATAAAATTCTTATAAAGAATCTCGATCGTTTTCTACCAATTGAAAGTCGAAGACGAAAGAAATGTAAGTAAATAGTGACCACAATTTTTCCTCTCCCATTTTTCTATTTCGTCGACAGCTGTTTACCAATGGTTTGTGTTTTAACCAGTTCCATAGAAATTCGTCCATTTTCAATGGATCCAAGCGCTTTTCGTAGACCAACCAGTCACGATCGCGTGTTTTACTGGCAGTTTCATTACCGGCCAGCTATGTTCCGTCGAAAAAAATGCGTTAATCGCTCGCTGTCGAAACACCAGCAGGTTTTTGGTTCCTTTCGGCGCAATTCACCCACTGTCGCCCGTTTATGAACTTCGAGGCTCGACGTGCAGTTTTTGGCAAGCGAAAAAACAACAATTCTGACACAAGGAGAGAAATAGTTGCGTAGAAAAAATGTTTTCCATGGGCGTGGTGGATATACAGGGTGTTCGAAGAAACCATTCAATATCCCTACATTTTTCTCTCACGAAAAAATAGAAACCCGTTTGTATATATTTTGTATAAGGTATCTTTGTGGAACAGGTAGGACTCTTACCCCAATAAAGAAAAAAGGTAATAGTTAACAAGAAAATTTGAAAATTTATTTTTTAACGTATTTTATAAATAAATGGAGTTATTGTAAATTTTGCAGAATCAAATTTGTTCTCAACTGAAAATATGAATTTCAACTGACATCTTCAGCACTAATCATTTTTTAGATATTTAACAAAATATGTACTTATATTTTGTTACAAATACGAGTATTTAACGAAAATACTCTTAACTTTGAGCAATGACTTCAATCCCTTGAAGTGAATTAGTAGCTATAAAAATTTATTTGTAATAAGTTTATGAGAACTGTAAAACTGCTAGCTTTTAGCAAAATTGGTGTTTGATACTTCGGTGTGGTCCTTTGTCAGTATATGTATTTACTGTGTATCACATAACACGTCATATAATTATGAGTTTCATATATTATACAAATACGTAGTATCTCATATAAACATGGTATGTCTCACCTATGGTATAAATATACAGTGTGTATGTATCTTAGAAGAGTACAGTGTGTGCCATGTATCATATATAAATATACACTATGTTCCACTGTACAAATGCACAGTGTGTCATATGTACTATATAAATTTACAATGAGCCCCATGTATGATGTAAATACACAGTGATTCATATGTACTACATAAATATACGACGTCTCACAATTAGTGTAGGTCCCTGAAATGGGGGAATCACTGACGTCATTCTAAGTAAGATTTCCCTTTGCAAAAATAAGGTTTGAAGCTTCGTTTTCGAATTATCAAGGAAAAATGCGGACTAATCACAGCGTAAGAGGAAATTTCGGCGCGTGGAAGTACAACGCGTGGAATTATGACGCGTAGAAATTACGGCGCGTGGAAATTACGGCGCATGGTATTATCGAGCGTAGAAATTTCGACGCGAGGAAATTACAAAGCGTGGAATTATGGCGCGTAGAAATTTCGACGCGTACAAATACAGCGCATGGTATTATCGAGCGTAGAAATTTCGACGCGTGGAAATTACAAAGCGTGGAATTATGGCGCGTAGAAATTTCGACACGCACAAGTACAGCGTATGGGAATTACGACGCATGGAAATACAGCGCGTGGAATTATGATGCGTAGAAATTTTAACGCGTGGAAATACAGTGCTTGGAAATTGTGGCGCGTGGGAATACAGCGCGTGGAAATTACAAAGCGTGGAATTATGGCGCGTAGAAATTTCGATGCGCGGAAATACAGCGCGTGGAATTGTGGTGCGTAGAAATTTCAGCGCGTAGAAGTTACAATGCGTGGTACTATAGCGCGAAGAAATTTCGGCGCGTGGAAGTACAGCACATGAAATTATGGCGTGTGAAAATACAGCACGTGGAATTATGGCGCTTGGGAATTGCAGCGCATGGAAATTACGGAGCGTGGAATTACGGTGCGTAGAAATTACGTCGTGTGAAATTATGGCGCATAGAAATATACAGTGTCTTCCATATCATATAAGTATGTAGCGTGTCCCGTATACTCTATGTATAACTGCACAGTGTCCTACATACCACATAAATAGACAGTGTCCCATATAAATGTATCTATTCCGTATCACATACGACGTATATCCCACCCGTATATATACCCTATGAGCCATAGAAATATGTCCTACATATGACACAAAAAAGAATTTTTTGAACAACCTATATACCAGGGTCTTTAATCACAGTCGCATCAGGGACGTCATTAGATTATTGCGTCGCCTGAAGGCATTCAGGTTCGGTTAATCCTGCGACGCGTGACGTGTATTACTAGCAGCGATAACGCTGATATTACATTGTTATTTGCATACATCGCTAATAGATTCCTGGCACGTTGCTTTCAATGGCTGCCACAAAACGGACAGGCATTTGTTGCCTGCTAAACAGAAAACGTATCGGCTCTTTTCATTACGACGGTTTTTATGCGCCGGATAATTGGTAGTCGATGCAAGCTGCACGGAAAAATTGTTGGAAGTATTCCGAACAACAAAGAATTGGTACGCGGAAATGAGAGGCGCGTATATTTTGCATATTTATTTTGTTAAATTGTGTATCCTTCTCGCAGCGAAGTTGATGAGGTGCTTTGTGCGACAGGTATTGAAAAATAATTGTCACACTGAAATTAGGAGCGTGTATGTTTTGCATACTTATTTCGTTAAATTGGGTACGCTTCTTGTATCGAAGTTGATGAACTGCGAATATTATAAAGAATTGTTACAAGTAAATTTGATAGCTGAGTTTTTTTCAATGAGTTCGTGATTGGATGTAGAAAGGACGGACTGTAGGAATATAAATAATGTAGCAATTGTTTACACGCTTTATGTGGCAGGTACTATGGTAATTAGTAAATAACACTAATTAAGGAGCAAAGTTTCTAGGTTATTATAAAAAGGATTTACGAGGGAAGTCACGAACTTCGTAACGCCGATTCAGTTCAAACTTTGCGTAATTTGAAAGTTTTTAAACACTGCCTTTCAAAATAAAAGTTCACACTAAACATTTTTTAGTACACTTTGATAAAAATACGTCGTTATCGCTTTTACTAACTATTATACGTTACATAAAATTTCGATTTTGTTATCGATCGAAACAAATGGATAATGGTGCAATTTTATTCTTCGCGCATAAAATTAACGAAGTCCGATCAACGACGGAATTGTAGACTCTCCCAGAGTAGGTACGGTGGAAAATCTTATATCTAGAGTTTATGTCGGATACGGATGACATGTTTGTGTGAAACCGATCGCCACGAAGGAAATGAAAAATTCCAAACGAGATTTGTGCCTCGACCAGCGTCCTCCTTATCCGACGCGAATCTACGTCCGGAATTTATGCAGGACCCGAATCCCGACATAGAAAGCTGATAGAAAAATTCGTTTACTACGATTTCTACAGGATGTTACGATTTGGATAACTGTTTTGGACGTTTGACGGTGATATTTGTTCAACTGAAACCTTGATTTACATCTTCCTTTCAAATATTGATTCCTTGTGGAACCGAATTTCTTTTTTCATATAACTTTGCAAAGTAACACGTCAATCATAAAATTTGCAGATTTCAATATACTTTTGATATTGACATTCTTTTGATTTGGAAATAAATACATTATAAAATTTATATATGTAGCTAATTGTCAAATTCTAAAACATTCTAATCTTTAAACTTACAAATTTTGAACACTAAATATTAAATGTATCAAATAATTTTCAAGCTATCGAACATACATTTTTCTCAATATTATACGTGGCATTACAACACAAAGAATAATGGTGTACGAATTGAAAACGTATGCAACAGCGACGTATAAAATTGCAACATGTGTAATTGCAACACGCGGAATTGTGGTGCGTGAAGTAGTATTGTGTGGAATTTTAATGCATGAAATTGTAACACGTGGAATTGCACTGCGCCGAGGTACAGTCCATGGAATTGCCACGTATGAAATTTAAGTTCATGAAATTGCAGTACGTGGAATTGCTGCGTATGGTATCATGGAGTGTGGAATTCCGACTTGTGGAACTGCGACGCATGGAATTGCAGCGGTTAGAATTGCAGCGGTTAGAATTGCAACTCATGGTATTTCAACTCGTAGAGTTGCTGCATATGGAATTCCGATGCGTGGAATTACAACTTGTGGAATTGCGGCGGTTGGAATTTCAACTCAATGAACTGCTGCGTATGGAATTCCGATGCGTGGAATTGCTACGCATAGAATTTCTACGCATGGAATTGCAATCTATGGAATTGCTACGCATGGAATTGCAATGTATGAAATATCAGCTCATGAAATTACTACGTGTGGAATTACAATGCGTGGAATTACTGCGTGTGGAATTACAATGCACGGAATTGCGATGCATGGAATTGCAATGCATAGAATTGCAATGCACGGAATTGCTATGCATGGAATTGCAATGCATGGAATTGCAATCTATGGAATTGCTACGCATGGAATTGCAACGTATGAAATATCAGCTCATGAAATTACTACGTGTGGAATTACAATGCGTGGAATTGTTGCGCGTGGAATTACGGCGCGTGGAATTGCGACGCTTGGAATATCAGCTCATAAAATTGCTACGTGTGGAATTACAATGCGTGGAATTACTGCGTGTGGAATTACAGCATGTGGAATTGCAAGGTGTGGAATTACAGCGTGTGGAATTGCAACTCGTGGAATTTCAATGCACGATATTTTAATTTTTGAAATAACAATGCGAATTGCATCACATTGAATTCGAAAAAGAATAAAATGCCCCTTAAATTATAACATCTCTGCAAATTATTAAAATATCCCGTAAAAAATTCGTTACTGAATATTTGACTCTTAATTAACAACTGCATATCGCAAGAATTCCTACGGAATTTCAAAAAATCGTATGAAATTATTTTCTAAAATCACTCATGTTATACATTATAATGAGCTCATTCGAACGTACAAAGAAAAACCATCACCGGTAGATCAGAAATATTCAGATGCGGAACAATTCATCCAAAGGAACCAACGATCCTCGACGCTCCCATAATCTTTTTCTCAAACTATCGCACGGTTCTCTGTACTGCTTTTTCCCGCGATTTTTGAGGCTGTTACACGCGTTCCAGCTTCACGAGCTTGGGGTTTCAATGGTCCTTTCCGGGAAAAGGACGGCTGATGAGCGATGGAGAAACTTTACGTAACCTGGAAGTACTTTTCGATGCGAGGGGAGAGGACGGAAACGCGTAAAACGGAAGAAGTGCTGGTGGTTGGGTTGTTTTTTTTGCCGTCGTTAAAACTCCTGATCCCTCGAACTCTACAAGACGTAACCTGAACCGTTTTCTTTGGTCGTTGCCACGGAACAACAATGTTCGAGCAATGATCGTTTCGCAAATGGAATATTGGTTGGTTATAATTAAACCATTCCAATATTGATTAATCCTTGAAGGATATCTTGGATGAAATTTCATCGAATGAGAATTAGTAATTGCGTTACGTGGAAACACAAATGGTAATCAAATTTCACCGAATTTATAATTCTTTCTGTCTGAAGTAAATGGAATTATAAAGTTACGTTTCTATATTTCAACAGTTTCAGCTGCTATTTCAATCCTTTAATATTCTATGTCTCCATCGTTTATGTTCGCATTTGATAACTGTTCCACATAAAAGTATTATCGAAACGATATAAACAATGTGTTACAAAAATTGCAGCAGTATACACATGTGTTTTAAACTTCCTTTTGTCCCGTGTCAAACAGCAATTAACGAAATGCTCGAAACCTGACAAACAACTGGACGAAAATATCGCCAATTTCGTGTATTACCGAATACCTGGAGTACGTTTAATTGAATACCGTGTAACGAACAAGACACGTGTCGAACCAGCTTCGCGAAACGGGAACAAACCGAACGAGAGAGAGAGATTTTCGTATGGTCGGTGGAACGAGGCTGAAAAATCCGGGAATTTCACATGGTACGGGAACGGTACGCACCGGACACCGGCTAAAAGCGAAATAACAAGAGACGAGGCAGGTAAAAAGGAACGTGGCGTTATCTGCGCGAGCGCGGTTACAAAGCTAAGCCCGTTTCATCGATATTCGTGCGATTGTTCCGTTCACGGCTGACAGTTACGTCGGATCGCTGATTTGACAGCTCATCTGACCTCTTGATTCGTTGTTCCGATTCCTTTTTTCAGGGCAACAGGCCTTTGTCGTGCCACGTTGATCACCATTGTGTGCCAACTATATTGTACGGATCTACCAAACATGCTTTCAAAAGTTCGTTAAAACTTTTTACTCTTTGTTGACTGATGGCTACTGCGCTTCACGATACTCGATATCAATGAAACTGTATAAATATGAATTTGAAATTTCTCGGTAATATTCTGTGACGTGGTAAGTAGTTGACGATCACTTTCATGCTTTTGGTGATGGTTCCATACTAAAAGTCAGAAATGAGTTTTTGTTTACCGTATAGATGATCAAGACTCATTACCAATTATTATATTACCCTTATGTGACACTAAAGTAAAGAGTTTGAGCTCAGAGATTTCAATCGAAGTGTATACTTATGGTCATATATATAAGGAAGTTGTAATACGAGAAAGTTGATATACACATATGCAAAGAAATTGATAAATGTGTCAGAAAGTTGATACATACGTAAGGAAGTTCAAGTTATACATAAGAAAGTTCATACACATATGGTAAGTAAATTGATGTACATACATGTACAAGGAAGTTGCGATACACATATGAGAAAATCGATACACACGTATGTAAGGAAGTTGATACATGTATCTATAAGGAAGCTAACATATGCATGTGTAAAGTTGATACATATATGTGAGGGCTGATACATTCATAAGTCAAAAAGTCGATATCCACATATGTAAGGAAATTGATACACACATGTGTTGGAAATTTATCATATACCTACATAAGGAAGTTGAAGTATACACATGTGAGGAAGTTTATATATTCATATGTCAAGAAATCGACACCTACATATGTAAGGAAATTGATACACACATGTGTCGAAAATTTGACCTATACCTAGATAAGGAAGTTGAAGTACACACACGTAAGAAATTTTACACATATGTCAAACAGTTAATACACACATATGTAAGGAAGTTGATATACACAAAAGGATTGATATATGTACACATATGCAAGCAAATCAATGCATACATATGTAAGAAAATAAAACATATATTAAAATTGTAGTATATTCAGTGTGTGCACAACACATGTGTAAAGAAGTTCAAATACATTCATAATAAATTCATTTAAAAATTAAAATTCTTGAATTCTTCATTGACTAACTAAGTCTTATAAAGCTTCATTACAGTAAAAATCTTTCCACAGACCTAATTGCTAAGTGCCCAACGGGACCTTTAAGTTCTTCCTCTGTTAAATCAATTTTCTACCGATGAAAAATTCTGATCTTCATTGTTCATTCTAGTAAATTCACTTTAATGCTATTACCACGAAGAAAGCCTTTAGATTTCTTCATTTCTGCTTGTCCTCGGCAAAAGAAGATTAAAGATCAAAGACGCAAATTTATTTTCGAGGTCAGTGTTTCTCAATTGCCGGGTCATGGGTTCTTTTAAGTTTTGTCATTTTTGCGAAGAAGCCTAAACAACTTTACTTTAAACTCCATTTAACAGTGTAAAAAATGGAACTTTTAAACAAATTTTAAGAAGAAAGTAAATTTCAATTTTTTAAAAGTTAAGATTATTATAATTTTATAACTGTATTGATTAAAAGCTATTAGTACATGTTGCATTTATTAATAATTGTGAATGATCATAATCTTTTTGGTCATTACTAATCATTTTTACTGCTCGAAAATTAATTTTGATTACAAATAAACGATATCAATGTAAAAAATGTTATTTTGCTTACTATGGCTTGATTACTAGTAATAATTATTATCTATAACTAGTGCAAATGTTGTATAAATTGTTACATGTTTAAGTTTGTTCACATAGCATTTGCGATACCTTACGAATACAAGAATAAAAAAAGTAACTGACAAATGAAAATAATATTTTAAAGGTGACATATCGGAAACGTCGAAATCTGACGCAGACATACAGAAATGCCGAAAGCGTTCGACACCTCTGTCTACGAGACACCACAAATCAACCCCTATAAATTAAAAATACACGTAGGAACGTGAAATAACTCTCACGATTCGGTGTGTTCCAATGGGAGAACGTCGATAGTTGGAAAATGAAAATGTAACCGGTGCGCTAGCAACCGGGAGGTAATCAATTCTCGAAGCGGGTATAGAATTCATCGGTTCGCGACTCGAATCCACGGTATTTCTGAATTTTAATGAAGCCGTCGTGAACGGCCAATTAAATCACCGCTGACCCGATTTCGTCGCCCTGTGAATTAAACCAAAAACGACCCCAACGCTTTCGTACGATTCGACGATAACTCAACTTTTTACGGGCGCAGCCATGGACGCGAGGAGGGTAACGTAATTGAGATTGCTGGTAATTTCAGCCGTTATTTTCTGATTTACGGCTTATATTCGCCAATTAAATTATTTAATAGAATAATTTAGTTGAACGGTGTTGCAAAATCGTGCGCGAAATTATGAGACCGAAAGTAGGTTATTAAAACTTGTTTGGTCAAGGGAAATCAATGGACTCGCATAACTGCTAACATGTTTTCAAACAATTGAGGAAAACAAAATTCATTCGGTGTTTTATCTTCGTTTTATTTCAAACTAAAATATGTAAAGATCTAGCAATATACAATTTATCTATATGAAGTTCTAGAGTTGTGAGAATCTGGAGCTTGAGGATATAGGAATGTAGTATGAAGATGTAATATGAAGACTTGATAGGTATAAGATTATGTGGATCTAGAGACAGGTATAAAATTATGTGGATCTAGAGAACTCTAAAACAGACTCGTATAACTAATTTAATTTAGATTAACAGGAAAATCGATTGTCACAAAGAATAGTTAGAGAGAGTTCATTAAATCGAATACCAAAATATTTCGAACAGTAATTTCACAGTCTCTAAAATGAATTTTCTCCAAATCCACCGAATTGTGTCAATCTATCTATTAAGTCATTGCTTCTACAATTCTGGGTCGCGAGCTCGGAAGTCAGTCGCAATTTGTAGGGCGCCAATCATCATTTGAAGATTTGCTCCGTACGCGTCAAAAACTGAGACCAGTAGTCCCGAGAGTGCAGAAGTTTCAAAATATCCGGGAAACACAGAGTTTCGAGACGAATATATTTCGTCCCGGGGACGACGCATCCTCGTGAGGGAGGGATCGCAACGAAGAGGAAGTGTTTTTCAATTTAAAGCTCGACAGAGTGGAACAAGACGGAGAGCGAGAGAGAAAAAACAGACGATAGGGAGAGCAAGAGAGACGGAGACAACCGGTAAACGAGGGAAAAAGCGAGTGGTGGATCCACGGCAGTCGTCGTCGGCAAGATAAACGACGGAAAGGCTTTAAACCTCGTGCGAGAGATAAATTAGTCTGTCCGGCAGGTGGCCTCGGTTTTTAGAAGCTGCCCACCGGCAGGAATTGCGGATGGAAACTCCTGCTCACGAATCAAGACTGCCAGTAGACCATTGATCGTTTCCGGCATCGGGTACGACGGGATACCGCACGTGGAGAACGTTTTTATAATGTTTCGCCTTCGGATCATACCTGCCTGTACGTTCACTCCAATCCCGAAAACTGCCGGTTTATTTCTTGGAGAAAATTGAAACAAATAGCAGGTGTAGATGTGTTTACGTGATTGCATCGGTCACGTTTTCAAATTATAAACATTGCTAAATATGATAGAGAGATTTTGGATGAAAGTTTCTGTAGAATCGATGTGGACTAAAGCAACTTAACACTAAACCGGTATATAATGCGTATTTAAATAAAAATAAATAAAAGAACGACGAAATTAGTACACACATTTATTATTTATTTTGATGAAAATCAATTTTGATTTCAAGGAATGTATTTTAACAAAATGTATAGCTTATAATAAAAGACGTTCACTCAATTAAAATCAACTCCATTATTTCTCCAAATCTAACCAAATCACCAACGCAAGATTCGCGAAACAAATGCGAGCATCGACTACCATTAAAAACTTGATCGCATAAGAAGGAAGAGGTGTCCATCTTAGTTGTACAGTTCGAGAAGAATAAACTCAATTATTTGGACATCAAAGCTGCCATTTCTGGACCGTTTATCATCGAGCCTTGTCCTTCGTCACTATACATACATACTTCTGCCTCTCTTTTCTTCCAACCTTCACTTTCAGACTACCAATCTCTTCGGAGTGATTTTCACTCGCTCTTTACACCCCCTGTTCATACCTCGATTCCTTCCTCGTTCTACTCGTAAAACGAACGGACTCCTCGATATCGACAATCGTCTGCGATACGAAACTAATGGTGCCCAGAGATTCGTTATTCGTCTCGCTGCTTCGAAGCCTTTAGAACCGACGACAGCCGACTGCTTTCAATATTTTCTTTGAAACTTCGACGTTCCCCTTTTTTGTCTCGCCTCCATTATGCTTAACGCGAACACGTTTGTCTATACGCTACCAGTAATTTAGAGCTTCGATGGTAATAGATGGAATATTCTACCTTCGAGAACATTACAGCTTCAAAGCTTCTGAACATTTGATAATTCCTGAAACTGGAAACTCGCAATTCTGAAAGTTTCAATATTCAACAATTTTTTTTATACATCCTTCTAAGCTGAGCACTTAAAAATAGTTGACATTTTTTAAATTGTAAAACAAAAAATCCGAGGGTTTTAGAATTTGAAAATGTAAACTTAGCATCCTAAATTTCTGAGTACTTACACATGAAAATTTGGAACTTTTTAAATTATGAAGTTGGGAGCTACAGTATTCTATAATATGAAAGTTTTAGAATTTGAAAGATTGTGATTTTGAGTACCAAAATTTATAAATTAAAAAATTTGAAGTATCAGAGTTTGGAAACTTTAACGCCTAAACAATAAAATCCAGAAACAGTTCTAAAATCTGAAATTTAAAAAATCTCAGTTTCTATATTTTCTGGATTAAAAAATGAAAAAATATGAAATTTCAACGCCTAAAAATTTGATATTCGTACCAACTTAAAAAAAGAAGTATGAAAGCTCCCACAAACGCCCCAAAATATTCGTAAACTCTAACAAGCTCATTTCGCTTTAGCAACTCTAATAATTTCCAATATATTGCAGCAGAAAGTACGTTACTTACCGGAACAATTTCATGCATTGTTTTCCAATAGTTCGAAGTTGCAGTAAACAATGTTGCTGTGACAACAATATTACAACAAAGCCAAAATCACGTCGCATGAAACGGCAAACAATATACTGTGCAATATCAGAGTGTCCAAGGTTTCTGAGTGTTTACACGCTGTTACGTAACGTTCCACGAGATTTCAGAGCTACAACAATGCCGTAAACAGTCCCAAAACATTCTGGAGCACCCTCCAAGCTTCAAAAGCATGTAAAAACGGCGTGCAAAGTAAATGCTTTTAAAATTACAGTCTCCCCGTCAAAATAATTCACCTACTCTTCTCAACTAGCGAAAATAAGACACGTTTCTCGTATCCTTCATTCGCGACAAACTTTTCAATGGCGGCCATGTCGGTTCGGTCAGAAAATGTTTCGTTTCAAGTGTCACGAAATGATGGACGAGTCAATCTTCGAAGAACAACGAAGCTATTTCCACAGCTTTTTTTACGTAGTCAAAAATTTCTACGGAGAATTTCGCGGTACTGGTCGTGAGGTTATGTTTTGAAAATGGCCGAAGATAGAAAATGTCATAACACAATTGAACTGACTGACGTTTTCTGTTTTTGTTACCCGTTCATTTTTGTGCATTGACGCAGAGCTTTATTTTCAATATATCGGATTTTTAAATTCTTAAATATTGAAGGTTTTAGTATCTGAATATATGAAATTTATAAGCTCGTTCATTTGTAAATTTGCAAATTTGAAATTTGTAAGTTTAGAAATTTGGAACTCTAAAATATATAGATTTAAAGTTTTCTAATATGGAAATTTGAAAATATAAAATGTCAAAACTGCTATGTTCAAAAGTTCGCAAAATTTCAAATAAAAAATTACTGACTTCACCAATTTTCAGATTTGGAAGAATCATAAGATCAGAATTTTATAAAATGAAATTCTTAAATGAAAATTTACAAAAATTAAAGATTTAAAGTCTAATTTAGAGTCTAAACAAAAATATTTAAATGTCCAAATAAAAAATTTCTGAATTTCTACATTTACATATATAAAACAATTCCAAATTATATATCAATTTCTTATTAAACTGCATTGAATGCACACAAATAATTTTCTGTGAAAATAGTGGCAGAGCGACAAAGTGAGCTTAAATATTTGAAACGACAGTTCAAACTACAGAAGCCCCAAAAACAATCACAGCGCCGTTAATAAATAACTTCCCTGACGAAAGTTTCGAAGCAATTTCGCGAGTCAACGATTTAAATAACGCAATCGAAAAATTGCAGCAACATATCGTTACAGTAGAAAACGGATATTAAAAGAAACATTAATATTCCGACGGTAAGTTGCCAGATGGAGGAGTCTCATAGTTCACCCGCAGAATCCTTAAGGCGTATGCTTAAGGCTTCGACAGTGTTGAAGAAATGATGGATGACAAAGATTCCAGTTCGACGCGCATAAAAGAGAACGGAAATTGAAACGCTCGTTCGAGAGGGCCGTCAGCGATTCGATTCTCTCTTTGAAACTAACGCTTGGAACTTCATGAATTCGTCGAATCTCGAGATATACGAGCGAAACGTGCGTCCATCATTTGTACTTCGCGTTACTGAAAACAGTGTCGTTGAATTTAATGATGGAGAACGTGTTTCGACTGGCGAACTAATTGGTCTATCGATAAACTGGTTACGAATGGACGATCATGAGAGGACAAAGTGTTGTGTGCCTTTGTCATTGGAACCTTCTGAATTTTGTATCTGGATTTTTATTTTCAAGGTTTGATTTAGGGAAGTTTTGATGATGTTATTTTGATTATGCTGTTTGATGTTAATGGAACTGAAATTGCAATAATCGAATTTGTGGATGTAGGGATTTGTATACATAGGGCTTTATAGATATGGTTATTTAGGAATGTAAGGATTTGGGTACATAGAGATTTGCTCACATGGTTATCTTCGAATATAGGACTTTGGCTGTACAGAGATTTGTTCACTATTAATGCAAAACCACTCACCACCCCCTAAAATTACAAAATTTGTAAAAATTAAAATACTAATATATCAAACTGAAAAATCCCCAAAATCCCAGATCTTTCAAAGTTCCAATCTCCTAAATTCCCACAGTCTACAAATTCTATATTTTAAAACGATATACATGAAAAATGAACGAACAAGGTGTACAAACTTGCACTTCAATTACCAGAAAGAAAAATAAATTTCTAACCCAGAACGTTGACCACATTATTCACTAAAATTCATTAACATGACCCACAAATAAGCATTTGTTTAAGTTTCAACAATTACCTTCCAACACACCACGTTTCACTTTTATTGCATTTACATAAACGTTTCATAGCGTACAAATTGAAAAACATTAAACGTTACTAAACTACCCCTTTGAAAGGACGGGCATATAATTGCTTACGCTACGACACAGAGAAGTGGACTGAAATTTATTCGTAAAAAGGAAGCGGGACGCTTGTTTGATACAGGAATATGGAACGAACGTGTACGGGACTGTTTCTCCTGTGGGACAAACCCCTACCTCCTTGGTCTTTTTGCCTGTGTGGCTAGAAAGACCAGTGCCAGCTTTGCTAAACTTTTTCTCCCCGATAAAATGGAACACCGTTTCCGCTGCCAGCAACAGCAACTTCTACGAATATTACCGATCGATACACTAGACTTTTCTTTTATGAATGTTCCTTACAAATACCAAATATAATTGATTTTTTTTTAACTTAAAAATACATTAATTTCATCTACTTTATCCAATAATCAACTGTTACTGAACTGACTTTTAACTGAAGTATGTAGCATTCTGAACACAATTCATATACAGGATGTTTCATTTAAAATGTTTCAATTTCTTAAGTTATCAAGTCCTTAAATTATGAAAATCTTTCAAATGTATTTATGTCAAAATTTGTATTCTTTTTATTGTGAACAAAATTGATGAGGTGTTTTATTATTGATAAAATTCATATCAAACGTCAGTTCATGTTAAGATGATTCATATGAAGCATTTCTTTTTTTGTTTTGAAATTATTTTCCAATAATAATTCTCTCAGTAATATTTTCAACGATATTTCTTTCAGTAATATTCTTCAATAATGTTCCGCAATAATAATTCTTTTCGCAATATTCATCAATAATAATACTTTCAGTAATATTCTTCAATAACAATTCTTCCAATAATTCTTTTAATAATTTTCTTTGATAATAATTCTTTCAATAATTTTCTTCGATAATAATTCTTTCAATAATATTTTTTAATAATAATTCTTTCAACAATTTTCATCGATAATAATTCTTTTAATAATATTTTTGATAATAATTCTTTCAATAATATTTTTAGTAATTTTTTCGAGAATATTCATCGATAATATTTTTCAATAATAGTTCATTAAAACACTTCTGTAATAAAGCTCCTATTACACAAAGAATGAACTAAAATAATTTAATTCGCCTCAGGTGCGATACGCTGCAAGTTACTAATTGCACATGTAATTGTTTACAGATCATAAATTTAACACGTTGACCGCCACAACGAAAATAACTGCGTACAGATAAATTCAAACGCCCTAATGGCAGAAAAAGGAAAAAACGGAAGACATAAATTTTGTTAGTAAACATTTGTGTAACATTACTGATAAAGTTAATATGATTGCGAAGTCACGCGGCAGGATAACCATGATAATGGAATCTCATGACTAATAGCTTCGAGACTAGAATCATGGGACGAGACTAGCTCGAGAATGGAGACATTCCAGCGAATGTTTACGAGCTCAGAGTTATGTTGACTTGATAGCATCGTGTCTCCAGCGCCTCCTGAATCATATCCCATACTCTTGATTTCAATGATAGCAAAACTTACGACCATGATTTTCTCTGAATTGGATTTACTCCCGATCGAATCGTACCCCCTACGATAGCAACCGCTGAATGGGATTCTAGATACCGATCCCCTTTTGAATTATCTTAAATGACTGCGGTTTTGATGGCGCATAAATCTATAATCGTAAAGTTACGCGAAATTCTGCTTTTGTTATGGCATTTTATGGCTACACGATATAATTCGCTTGTAAAGTTGTATGGAACACCTTTATATTTATACAATATAGGATCATGTGAAAGTGTTATGTATAAATTAAAATATTTATTTGTAACAAGATAATAGATAGTTGTACAAATATACCTTTATACATTATCTTTTTAGACAATTTAATATTATGATATATCGATTCGTTCAAGTCGCATATGTTACATATTTTAAACAGTCTATTACACTTTTCTTGCACAAAATTATTTATATATTATATGTATATATATATTATTATAAATGTATACATATATGTTAATACAATATATTACTAATATATGCATGACATATGAAAACATATTCCACATATGTTTAATGGAAAAACAAAGAAAAGAATAAGAAAATACAGAATGTGAAGGTTGCACATTTTAATTACCTTCTGAAATTCCTAACAAAAATGTTTTAATACAGTCAAAATATGTACTCATATAGTTATTTTTGTACAATTTTTCTTTTAACGACTTACCAATATATCCCATTACTATAATTCATATTTATATTTCACATATAAAGAATTTTTATTAAAAATCGAAGAACCGTAAGTATCCAATAACCTACCATAATTTAACAACCAAAAGAGCATAAAAGCGGCGATATTCAATGTTCGCCGAAGCAAAGAGAATGCTTCCAGACCAAAGTGTTTGGGACAAAAACTCAAAGTCGTAGAGACAGAAGACCCGTACACTTTCGTCAAGTTTTACGATTCCCGACGACGAGCACTCGTAACGAAAGCAAAATAGCGAACAGCAAAAACATGTACCTTGATTACCCTCCCATACTGTTCTTTTAACGCTGAAAATATATCTGGACCACGTGATGTTCAATCAATGCGAAATTGAGAGTAACGTGAAACAGGGTGATTCGGTTTCCGGTATCTGAGAACGTTGTCGACGGGAAGAACTTTTCTGCAGCACTCTGCGACAAAACCGAGTATGCTAATACACATACCCGACACGACCGCTTCCTTTTACTTATTCTTTACACGGTTCCTTATTTCGCAGGATATGGTACATAGATAGCCGACGTTACACTCTTTTCCTTATAGCAGTTTTCTTTAAACAGACTTTCCGAGGATTTGAATTTACGTAGAAAGAACTTTCTCTCTTGTGTCCTTTGCGTCATTTTATTTCTTGTAATTGGTTTAAATTTATTGGGCTTAAATGATGGATATAGGTTTTTAAGGATTTTATGGGATCTGGAAGAATTGTGTAGAAATTCTGTTAATAAATTATGTGGACTGGTGTACATATACTGTACAATATTCATGATCAAATGTATTATGTTTGCAAGAATCTAACATGTGTGATAAATGAGTAGTTAAATAAAAATTTACACATATGTAGAAATTAGATGCACTCATAATATACAATATTCATGTTCAAATATATTATATTTGTAAGAGTTTAAACTTGAATCTAACATGTGTGATAAATGAGTAGTTAAACAAAAATTTATACATATGTAGAAATCCGATGTACATATAAAATACAATATTCATGTTTAAATATACATATGTATTTATCAATTTGAACTTCTATCTAACATATGAGATAAATCTTTCAGTAGTCTGAAAGTCAATTTCTTGTTAGTATAAAATAAAAATATTAGAAGGTTACATTTAATGAAATTGTATATACACACTGAATAATCAACTTGATCATGATATAACAAACTTACATATGTGTACTATATACATACATATATGTACATAAACATACATATGTGTAATAGAGTTGTACCACTAAATTACATTATACCTCATACAAACAGGTCCATATAAAAATTATAATTTCAGTTTGTTTTTTCATATTGTCCATCAAATATTGTCCTCAATACTTTGTCACAAAATACTGTCAGTTAGAAACTGTCCTTATACTAAATCTTTCCTTATCGACAAAGAAAACTACAATCTTGAGTTTCATCAAATTTAAAAATTATTGTAACTAATTCATAGTTCATTTTCTAAAAGCAGGCATTTTTAAGATAAGTTAATAAACCAGTAAGTTAAATTTGTACAGGATAAATAAAGTCGGAAAAATAATTTTAAGAAAAAAATACGCCGACTTCGAAATGCACTAAATTGGGGAAATTATTTTATATTTCCTTCATTTTTCCTTCACTTAATTTTATCTTATACGAGTGTAAATTTAGAACAAGAGACACATGCAGAGTCTTTAAAAATTTTAATTTGTGTGATTGAAATGGAATTGCAATTGCAGTTACATTTTTTAAATGTGTAAATGTTTTTATTTTCAGACATTATTGAATTTTTATTTTGCTTTCTAATGTTCTTGAATTTTTCCTCACTCTTTCGAGCTCTGAGATTTTCGTACTTCGTAATAATTATATTTCGTGTTTCGGAATGTATTTCTCGGAAACGGAGCGTCGGCGCGGCCGAGAGTGATAACAACATAACAACAGATGTCTATTCGTGCCGGATTATAGGCGCTAAGCGAGGAGCGAGCGAAGCAGTACGAAGGCGCGGGGAGTCATTCGTTATTTACCTTTCGAACGCGACGGACGTGTCGCGTCCTGTCTGCAGAATTTCTTGAAGATTTTAATTACTTGTCTTAATTATTTTTATCTGTTGCAGGTTTTACTTTGGTGTTAATTGTTTAATGCTTTATATTTGTCTTAATAATTTTTGTCTATTTCAGGTTTTAATTTTAAGAAAATAATTTTTAATATTTCATATATGTCTTAATTATTTTTATCCGTTGCAGGTTTTACTTTAGTATTAATTGTTTAATTTAATGTTTTATATTTGTCTTAATAACTTTTGTATGTTTCAGGTTAGATCCTGTTATTTTAATGAATCATATTTTTCTTAATATTTTTCAGATATTCCAGGACTTTATTGGAATGAAGATTTGTCAACTATATTGTGTATTTTATATGAATTTTGCATGTTATTATTAATTTGTCTCGCTAAATATTAATATGTTATTAATCATGTATTTGTTTCTCCAATACTTTATTGTTATACTTTATTCTATAATAGGTAATAAATAGGTCATCATTGAAGACATCCTTCGAGGGATTTATTATAATTTATAATTTTAAGTATATTTTGCGTTAATTTTAAGAATTTTCTGCGTGCGTTATTTTTAAACTAATTGTATGCGAGCGTTAGTTTTAAGTTAAGTGTTCTCGTAGGCTCTGTAAGTATCTCTCATTCTAATTTGCACTCTCAATTCTCAATCTTTGTACGCGTTAGCTTGTAGTATACCTCGTTATTTTTTGTCAATTGTTCCGAACCCAAGTGGATCATTGGGGGTTCATAGTGCTGTGAACACGCGGTAGAGGTGGGCTGGAAGTACTGGTATAGCGCGAACGACACATCTCGGCGGGGCGGATCGGGGTAGTACCAAACCTTAACGATGTGCTCCCTGATCTGTCGCCATCCTGCCAAGGGGCATTACGGTCTGGGTGTCCCCCCCTCGGGAACACGTGAAAGACAAGAGGGGCAAAATGGACACCCTCCGCCATTTCGGGAGTGTCACTCGAACTTACCTTAAGTACATTTCGGTTTATCTTTGCCTCCGTGGTTCACGTAAGCCACTGTGGACTACCCTTTGACCCATGGAAGGCGAGGTCTCTTGGCGAAAAATACCGAACCCGTTTTTTCACAGAAAGTTCTTCTAACTTTCTTTTTCTTTTGTAGAAAGTTCTTCTAACTTTCTTCCCTTTGCTTTTTGAATTCGTTATAGATTATTTGAGTGCAATCTTAGAAGAAGAGGTACACTGCGGCGTATAGAATAAGTTAAGCGTATTAAGTTAATGCGAGCTAAGTTAGGAGCTAGGTAGAGTCAGAACTCATTTATCCTTCTGATAAATGAGGTTGCAATGGAGGGTGGTTGGGACTTGGAGTTAGGGTGGGTCACTTATCGTAGCCACCTCCTCGTGGTGTGACCCGGTAATCGATGTTGTTTTCTAAATATTTTTCGCGACATTAACATTAGAAAACCATATCGAGCTAAGAGCTACGATTAAGACTTCTCAATTTCATATCTTAATTGCATTAATTCCGAGCTGTGGGAGGACAGGGTGGGCTCGGGCGCAGGTTTTTCGTCACTATATGTGACAAAAAACCTGCGCAAATTGTAAGTGTCTTTTGTTCTAATTTTAGAACAGAAGGCACATTTAGGGCTTTTGTATTCTAATAATTTTTAATGTTTCAGGTTTATCTTATTTATTGTATTTTACAGGTTATAATTTTAAGCAAGGAATTTATAATGTTTAATGTTTGTCTTAATCACTTTTGTCTGTTTCAGGTTTTAATTTTATGCACGCAGTTTATTAATTTATATGTCTATTAATTACGTGTATTTATATGTGTATTTATATGTGTATTAATTGTATATTTCTCATGTATATTATCTATTTTAAATTTTATAGGTAAATAGGTCATCATTGAAGACATCCTTCGAGGGATTTATTTAAGTTATGCGTTAATTTTAAGTATATTTTGCGTTAATTTTAAGTTACGTAACATATTGTATTGCATCGAGGGATCATCGAGGGATCATCGAGGGATGCATGCGTTATTTTTAAGCGAATTTCTGCGTGCGTTATTTTTAAGCGAATTTTATGCGTGCGTTAGTTTTAAGTTAATTGTATGCGTAAGTGTAAGTATCTCTCATTTTAACTTGCACTCTCAACTCTCAAACTTTGTACGCGTTAGTTTGTAGTATACCCCGTATTTTTTGTCAATTGTTCCGAACCCAAAATGGATCACTGGGGGTTCATAGCGCTGTGAACACGCGGTAGAGGTGAGCTGGAAGTACTGGTAAGCGCGAACGACTCATCTCGGCGGGGCCGATTGGGGTAGTACCAATCCTTACCGATGTGCTCCCTGAACGGTCGCCATCCTGCCAAGGGGCATTACGGTCTGGGTGTCCCCCCCTCGGGAACACGTGAAAGACAAGAGGGGCAAAATGGACACCCTCCGCCATTTCGGGAGTGTCACTCGAACTTACCGTAAGTACATTTCGGTTTATCTTTGCCTCCGTGGTTCACGTAAGCCACTGTGGACTACCCTTTGACCCATGGCAGGCGAGGTCTCTTGGCAAAAAATACTGAACCCTTTTTCCCACAGAAAGTTCCTCTAACTTTCTTCTCTTTGCTTTTTCGCTTCGTTATAGATTATTTGAGTGCAATGTTAGAAGAAGAGGTACACTGCGGAGTTTAGATTAAATTAAGCGTATATATGTGATTAGTATTAAATTAATGTATGTGCGTGCGTGCGATACAAGTTTCTTACTGGATTGTGGTAAAGGACTTGTATATGCGAGCCTACGGGATAAGTAGAGTCAAACTCATTTATCCTTCTGCTAAATGAGATTGCGTTTGGAGGGTGGAAGGGATTTGGAGTTAGGGTGGGTCACTATTGTAGCCACCTCCACGTGGTGTGACCTGGTAATCGATATTGTGTTCTAAAAATGTTTTACAGAATAATTTTTAGAAAGCGATATCGAGCTAAGAGCTGCAATTAGAATTTAAGTTGTAATTTTACTTATAATATATATATGTATGCGAGAGAAAAAGCGTAAATAATTCCGGTATCTCGATGACTGGAGGCGAAAATGATGACTGTCGAGTTATATGTATAGAAAAAAAAATAGCTATATAAGCTTTGCCTACGTCCGACTGTCCAAAGGTTGACACGTTCAAGAAAACCTTTTAATTTTGCCCCGCCTCCGAAAAGATTGAAATGTATTTAATATATTACCTAACGAGTAAATAGGTTTCATTCATATCTGTTACGTAATTGTATGATTGAATGAAATAGAAATTACTTCATTAGGAAATAGAAATTATTTTATACTTTTTAGTGCATTTCGAAGTTGGTGTATTTTTCTTTCTAAAAATTATTTTATTTCACGCTTTTTAGTGGAATGCTGAGAATTGTGTAGGATATTGTGAGACAGTTCTTCCGGTTTATTTTTCCTATTTTTTTTTTATTGTTTTGTTATTTTAATATATTAGTAACAACAGTGTTTCGCTAATAACTCGTCAACTATTGCTTCCCGTTAATTGCGGATAAGGAAAAAGTCGTTCAGAACCATGCCCCTGATAACATATTTAAAGGACATTAAAATCGTTCCAAGTTTATTTCAAAAGTTAATAACAATTTTTTTTTTGTTAATATCTCGAAAACTAATGCTTTCCGTCAATTATGCATAAGGAAAAGGTTGTTCAGTGCAATGCCCCTGGCAACATATTAAAAGGACATTAAAATCGTGTAAAGTTGATTTCAAAAGTTAATAACAATTTTTTTTTGTTAATATCTCGAAAACTAATGCTTTCCGTCAATTATGCATAAGGAAAAGGTTGTTCAGTGCAATGCCCCTGGCAACATATTAAAAGGACATTAAAATCGTTCAAAGTTGATTTTGAAAGTTAATAACAATGTTTCGCTAATATCTTGTAAACTAAAGTTTTTTGTGAAATTTGTATATGAACAAAATTGTTCAGAATCATGTCCGTGATATGATATTTAAAGCGCACTAAAATCGAGAAAAGTGTTTTTCAAAAGTTGCCGGTTTGTTTGCAATAACAATACTTTGCAATTGAAATATTAATTTTTTTTTTATAATGGTACCAATGGGGAGTCAGAACCTACAAGATGCAAAAGGTTTCATTCCGATCAGTCCATCCAGCTAGGCTTAATCGGCGGATATACATAAAAAAAAAAAAAAAAAAAATATACTGATCGAATTGAGTAACCTCCTCCTTTTTCGAAGTCGGTTAAAAAACGTGATGATTGCAGTACCTAAAAATTATACGAACAAAAGTTATCTGTTCGGGCAATCCGAAAAATTGAGTGGAATTTTAAAACATAATTCTATAGAAAAAAAAGCATGCAAATATCGGGGATTTAGTTGCCAATCTAAACAGCATGGGATTGGTGTATGAAATTCCAAACTGTTTTGAATTTAAATGCAGATAACAAGAATCACGTATCCATTTTGTTTGCAGATCAATTTCGAACGAACTGGCAATCATTCTCCCTCGTCATTTCCATTTTCGTCAACTGTCATTTAAAAATTTCTGCTATACATGCAGACATACATGCAGATTCATTTCTTTTTAAATTGTAAAGTAATAAAATACGGTATTGTCCAATAATATACATTGATTTCTTCAGCGTACTTTGAAGAACATTTATTTGCAAACAAATGTGTCAGGAAGTTAAAAAGGAGAAAAGTTGTTTGTTTAATATCCTCGAGTTCCGTTAGATTATCGACATCGGTGTCATGTTTTATTTAACAAATATTTACACGATAAAAACATTTTCTCCGAAAGTTGATGGTTCTTCAGCTTTATCCAATATTGAAAATGTGAATTTCTCTCTCGTATCGGACACTAGACACGTTCAAATATTTATAGACAATACCACTCATGTACAGAAGTTATTTTACATACGAGAAAAATACAGTTCATTGTCCATGTCAACGTAACAATGAACATCAGTGAATTTACCAAATTTATTTGAAAGAATAAAAAAGGTGGCATGGAAATTTATTATATTAACATACTAAATACAGTATGTTACATTACTATACAATCCACTATATTACTTGTATACTAGTTTAATATACTATTGTGTATCATATTGTACTGATTAGTACAATTAGACAGTTTAGCTTAGTGTATTATAATAGTACATTATAGTATTTTACGTACTATGCTTCTATATAGAGGGTGTTCCATAATTAGTGTAGGTCTCTGAAATGGGGGGTAGCTGACGCGATGCTAAGCAAGACTTCCTTTTAAAAAATAGAGTTTGTAGCTTCGTTTTTGAATTGTTAAAGTAAAACGTGGACTAATTGGAACGCAAGTAGAAATTTCGGCGCGTCGAGGTACAACGCGTGGAATTATGGAGCGTTAAAATTACGGCACGAGGAAATACAACATGTGGAAATTACGGTGTGTGGTATTATGGTGCGTAGAAATTTCGGCGCGTGGAATTATGGCGCATAGGAATTGCAGCGCGTGGAAATTACGGAGCATGGAATTATGACGCGTAGAAATTTCGACGCGTACAGATACACCGCGTGGGAATTACGGCGCGTGGAAATACAGTGCGTGGAAATTTCGACGCGTGGAAGTACAGCACGTGGAATTAGAGCGCGTAGGAATTGCAGCGCGTGGAAATTACAGAGCGTAGGAATTGCAGCGCGTGGAAATTACGGAGTGTAGGAATCGCAGCGCGTGGAAATTACAGAGCGTGGAATTATGACGCGTAGAAATTACAGAGCGTGGAATTATGACGCGTAGAAATTTCGACGCGTACAGATACACCGCGTGGAACTTACGGCGCGTGGAAATACAGCGCGTGGAATTATGACGCGTGGAAATTTCGACGCGTGGAAGTACAGCACGTGGAATTAGAGCGCGTGAAAATACAACGCGTGGAAAATACAAAGCGTGGAATACTGTAATTGTGAAACATCCTCTATAAGTATATCCAACTACTGATTTATCACATATGTTACAAATTCAAACTCATACATATATACGTACATTACAACATCGATAATGTACATGTACATCTGATTTTTACATACGTCTATTTCACTTACACATGCCGTATAATTGCATACATATATACAGAACTCAATCTCTAAATAGCTATTTAAAAATGATCGTAAATAGAAAGTTTGGAAGAGTTACGAAAATCAGGAAATTTCCAGCAGTCCAGTGAGGTATAGCAAATAGTGCAAGCGTGAATCAAATGTAAACTTAATAATTAGGAAACAACGAAGTGAGCCGTGATTTAATGAAGGACTGTAAGCAATAACACGTCGCCAGCTGGCTCGGGTTAAACTGTTGAAGTTTCGAAAACGCGTTACGAAGTTCACCCCCGTTTTGCGCATAATTCCCCGCATTCTGAAATCACCATTCTGGATGATAATATTTTCCACCCTATAAACCGCTGGTCGCCGGTGTAATTCGTTTTTCCTGTCGAGTAAGGGACACGGGGGAAGGGAACGCAGCAATATTTATTCGTCCAAGGAAATTACACAAACCTATCTATATTCAACGTTTGGAAATACGCGAAAGTAGCGACGGTCGAGATGGAAGAGGGATGATCCTTCGGGATACGTCAGCGTCCATATTCAGACGAGTTTTTTCCGCGATTCTCCCGGAATTTCTTATCTTCCCGGGGACGAGAATCGCCGGAGGAATTGAAAATGTTGACGTTTCAAAGAACGCAACTAACCTGTTCCTCGCGTTAGAGTCCCATGCGATACTTCACCTTTGTCGTCCAATTTCATTTACCCGGTTCGCGGCAACCGAGTGATAAAAAAAATTCTTTTTGAGCGAAATGCTGACTCGCTGATGATGCTCTTACCCGGTCAGAACATTTGGAGAGCGACCAAAAATATGCTGCACACGAAACACTCAAAGGATCTACGATGCTTGTGTCGAACTGATGAATTTTTGCTTTTAATAATGTTCCGTGCGAAACAGACGTCTGACAACATTTTGGCGAACACTATGTGTCATCGGAAATGATATATGATAAATAGTAGACTATTTGCAAAGTGTTACTTCTTTGAGCGTTTATTATAGCAACAAAATTCTATTAAATAAGTAACAGATTGATCATTGATGTGGTATTTAAAATAGTATTTAACATGTTTTAAAATGTAATAGAATATGTATAAATTCTATTCGTGATAATATATGATTGGTGTAAGGATTTATTAAAACAGAAAATATTGAACGTATTTGTCTGTTAAGTACAGTAGAAAAATAATAAAAATTGTAACTTTCAATTTTCAAATCTTTGTACGAATGTCCCATTTTAACGAATAAGTATTTTAAAGTGAGTAACAATTGTTAATCAATTTTAAAGTAATAACAGTTCAACTAATAGTCAATTTTAAAGTAAACAATTGAATTAATGAATTTAAAAATAAGTAAGTTAATAATTAATAACTGTACCCTTCAAGACAGAACTAAGCAATGTGCTAAATAATTCAGTTTCAAACCAGAAAGTTAATTCATTGAATATTCGATGCTATTTCCGTTTCATTTATTTTAATATGTGGACTACCGCAGTGAAAATGGACGTATGTGTCAGGACACATTATAACGAGAATTAACACGTCCATTGCTATCAATTGCGGTCGCTAGTAATTAATGCAATGAATTCAGTGTGACCAAATAATTGAAAAATGAATACAATAATTCAGTTGATTATTAAAATTTCAGTGAATTGCAGAAAATAAAAAATCGATTTTATTAGGTATATAGCTTTAATTACCTCCATAAACTAATTTCCGATTGTTCGATAAAATTAAATTAAAAACTCTTTGTACATACATAAATATTAACAGTTACGATTACGCATCTTTTCGACAAATTAAAAAATTAAATTCAGCAAAGTGCAGATTAAAAAATTAAATCAAAGTACGAATTAATCAAACAAAATGTAATTTAAGAAATTTAATTAAATAAAGTGCGAACTAAAAACTAAGTCAAGCATAGTACGGATTAAGAAATGAAATCAAAGAAAGTGGGAATTAAAAAATGAAATCAAACACAGAATGGATTAAAAAGTGAAATGAAACAAAGTGTAGATTAAGAAATTAAATCAAAGAAAGTGCGAATTAAGAAATTTAATTAGATAAAGTGCGGATTAAAAAATTCAATGAAACGAAGAGCGAATTGAGAGAAGGCCATAAATTGAGAAACACAGATGTATCATATAGAGCAGTTCACTATGCGGAAGTTAACTCGGGATCGTTGAGACGAGTTAACTCGGCAACCCAGTGAAAGAACAGCACAATACGAAAGAATCCAATATCTTTGAAAACACAACGGAAGAGGAATAAGTCGCATCAATCTTTCGAGGAATCTGAAAAATCCTGGGATATTTAAGAGGGGGGAAAAGTAGCATTTAAAGAATAATATCGTGAATGGAAACAAGCCGCCATACAGGGAGAAACGCGTAGAGAAGGATATGTATACAAGAGCATTCGTATACCTTTAACTCGTTGAATTATTCTGGAAGAGCAGACACTGCAATATTCGAAAAATCTTCCGTTAAGGATCAGCAGAGAGGAGAAATGTAATATTGAGAATACCGAAAGCATTACTTCGTATCGAAGGAAAATATAAAAGCGACCCCGGCAAATGCCAAAACGTATCCGCCTCTTGAGGCGTCTATAGAAAGCGTACAATGTAGAATTTTCACAGAGTATTGAAAATGAAAACTACCATTTTACAATGGGCATAAACAGGCGCGCGGCTACTTATGGTCACCGCGATGGCTTCGTGTAGGAACTGGCGACAGGTTTTCACCATTTCTAGAAATGGCGAACTGCTGGGAAATCGTTACTTTTATAAACTATTGAAAGCGAAAAATGTTTGCCTGAGGTAGACTAGATCTCTACATTTTTATATTTCTAAATTGTGTTGGGTATCTTTAGGTTAATCAATATTTTTATTTCTTTAGATCAGTCAGTATCTTTATCACTTTAGAATTATCAATGTTAGGTTAAGTAAGTTAGGTAGCTTAAGTTAGGTAAGTTAGGTGTGTTAGATATGTTGGGTTAGGTAAATTAGGTGGGTTAGGTAGGTTAGGTGGCTTTGGCAGGTTAGGTAGGTTAGGTGGGTTAGGTAGGTTAGGTGGCTTTGGCAGGTTAGGTAGGTTAGGTGGCTTTGGCAGGTTAGGTGGGTTAGGTGGGTTGGGTGGGTTAGGTTTGTTAGGTGGGTTAGGTAGCTTAGGTAGGTTAGGTATGGTAGTAATAATTAATAATAGGTAGGTTAGGTAGGTTAGGTATGATAGTAATAATTAATAATAACCCTCATAATCTCGTAGTTTTAATAATTAATAACTTGCACAATCATGTGCATCATGCTACTACTTAATAACAGTTAATAATAAACCTCGTAATCACATACTTTATGTTAATAATAATTAATATTTAAAAATTCCACGTATATTTTTCTCTGTCGCAGAAACAGTCGTACAAAATAAAAATGTCAGAGCTTGCAAAAAATTTAACCTGAGCATACGTTGTTAATGTTAAAGATGTTAATAATTATTACTCTTTTTAACCATGGCAATTTAAGGTGCGTAAAACTATTATACAGAAAATTATGGCAATACAAAGGGTAATTTAATGATACGTTTGAACGACTGATCCCATATGTTCTCATGTAGAGATCGTAGACTCGTGAAGCTCAAAGGTAGCTGCGGAAGCTGAGAGCGGCGACATCTGTTCGCAACGTTATCTCATTTTCAGCTACCCTAGATTCTAAATGTTTCATTTCAACATCATCCCTTTGCGACAATGGGAAAATTACAAAGTGATAGACTGGGTAAGTTTCTAAGGTGGAAGGAAAAGAAACAATTTCAAAAATATTGTGCGATGCGAACTTAATTATAATTTAATTTTTACGTTTTTTATGTGGAGGAGACTAAATTAAATTTCGTTATGTAAATGATCAAGGAGTGTTAAGTAAATATTAGGAGAAAATAATAATTAATTTTCACGAACTGGAAATTTAGAAATTCAGATTTTGGGATGTGGAAATATGGAGGTTTTGAAATTTCAGGATTTGAGAATTTGAAGAAATTAGAAATTTAATAAAATATAGTTACTCCAAATTTCTAAATTTCTAAATTTCTAAGTTTCTAAGTTTCTAAATTAATAAGCTACTAAAACCGCTTACTCCTTCAAGCAATAAAAAATATTCAAAATGATTCAACAGAAAAAATTTTCTCGATCAAGAAACGAAGTAAACTATTCAAAACCAAATCAATGGAATTTAAAGAGACAGAAAATAATTAGCAAATGGCCGTTTAATTACCGGTGTAATTTGTCCTGGCCACAAAGTGTACTGATTAAAAGCAGTTCCTCCGCGACGTAATTACATAAGTAATTAGAGAAAATAAACATTATCCGCGCAAACCGTGTCAGCTCACTTAGTAAATTCGACCAAACTAATTTTCTCATGTATTATATAATTTCAGTAAATACGTACACATACAAACACTAGTCGGAGTTCGTAATAAAAAGAGGTTCACCCTTTACAAACTGCGTTTTTCTCCCTTTCTTGTTGAGTGAATTATTACTTCGTTACTTCATCAAGGAACTCTTTAATATTCAAATCAATTTTACCCCGCCAATGTATCCGCTTTCAAAGTTACCGTAAAATAAGCTCGATTACAAGCATAACGAATTTCGAATTAAACCGCGATATTAGCGAAGCCATGGGTTCCGTGGCAAAGGGACTTTAAGAGGGACAATACCTTTAGAATCTTAAAAAATTACAACATTTTTTTATAACAAATTATATTTGAAGTTTCGAAAATACAAAACAAAGGCGTCCCATACAAAAAAAAAATCACAAATATCAGCTTATTTTCATCTGTCTAAAGGTATACTCCCCTTAAAACTGCCCATTTCGAGAGAAGAATCGCGTAAAAAAATGACAAACGTTGCAAATGAAAACAATGGTTCTGCAATCGAGATGCGTGCAGAAGGGAACAAACGGTACACAGATCGATAGAAATGTATCCGATAACTGGAGAACAAACGTTCTATGGGTTCCGGCCATTTTGTGCTGAGAATTACACTTCGTTTTACTGGTTGCCTGTCAACGAATTGAAACTATGTGTGTTTCTATTCTTACAAAGAAAAAATCACTGGTTACCTATTTTTAAATAACTGATATCATATCGTGAATTTTCAATAGATTAGTTGTTTAAACTGAGATGTAAGTGGATCATTTTTTTTAAGCCATAAATTGCCAAATTTTTATTTTAAACCGAAGGGATTGTTTTATGTACCTAATTGAAATTATACATACATTACATATTATTTAGCATCAATTAAAAATATCAATGAATTACATATAAATTAAAAATTTGAATGAATGACGTATCAATTGGAAATTTTAATAAATGACATATAAATTAAAAATTTTAATAAATGATATATCAGTTGAAAAATTTAATGAATTACATATCAGTTGGAAATTTTAATAAATGACATACCAATTGAAAATTTTAATAAATGATATATCAATTGAAAAATTCAATGAGTTACATATCAGTTGCAACTTGCAATAAATAACAAATCAATTGAAAATTGTAAAAAATAAAATATTAAGCAAAAAGACAAAGTCGTAGAATTATATTGTCACTCCAGTAACAGTACCCCAATTTCACTCCAATTTCTCTTCTATTTATATTCTTTACTCGTAACACCTCAAAATTACTATAATAACACAAATAATTTTAAGAATTTTTATTCTATCCCTCCACTAAGATATCTGATAAGCTCTCATAAATTTCTATAACGTTTAATATATTTAAAAAATGAATAAATGGTTTAAGAAGTAGCAATCAAGACCTAACGAGGTCCACATCATTTTAAAGTTCCAACAAATTAAATTCCACAAGAAGCCGTCACTTATCGAACGGTTATCGATACCAACGAACGAGACAACAGATCGCACGATCGAGGATTTATCGTTGACAAGGGAAGTTATTGCACGCCTCGAATTCCGGAATTATTACTAGATTGGTTTTCCGAAACAATGAAGGTGGTACCGGTGTGGCATCAGCGACGATATTGAGACTGACGGGAAACAAAGCAATCACGATTTTCCATAAATCGTTGTATATTTCTTGCTCCATCGGCCATCTTTACGAAGACGCGATACCTATTCTTTAATATTAATATTAAAATTATTATAAAATATTCAATATTTTGCATTTTGTAGTTGGAGAATGTGGGAGCTTGAAACTGGGGAATTTGAGAATTTCGAGCATTTCCGAATTTGGAGCATTTGAAAATCTTAAATTGTGGAAATTTGAAATGTTTAAATTTGAGAAATTTGAGAATTTGGAGCATTTGAGAATCTTCAAATATGGAAATTTGACTCTTTTTAAATTTGAAGTATTTGAGAATTTGGAGCATTTGAGAGTCTCAAAATATGGAAATTTGAAATTTTTAAATTTGAAGAATTTGGGAATTTGAAACATTTGAGAATCTCAAAATATGGAAATTTGACAATTTTAAATTTGAAGTATTTGAGAATTTAGAGCATTTGAGAATCTCAAAATATGGAAATTTGACATTTTTGAATTTAAAGAATTTGAGAATTCGAAGCATTTGAAAATCTCAAAATATGGAAATTTGACATTTTTAAATTTGAAGAATTTGAGAATTTGGAGCATTTGAGAATCTCAAAATATAAAAATTTAACATTTTTAAATTTGAAAAATTTGAGAAATTCCAAACTCAATATTTGATTAATTTGAAAATTTAGGAATCTCATAACTCAAACCCCTAAGGACTTAAAAATTCAATAATTTGAATAATTTCACAAAGTAAGAAATTTCGTAATTCATAAAACTTGAATAACACAAAATTCTCAAATTAAAACTCTAAAAACTCTGAAACTATCAAATTCATACTCTCCAATTTTCCTTCAGGAGATTCAACAATATCAAGTTTCTCCTACAATATTATGTTTCCTTAACAACAACCGATTTAGTTACAAGCGAATATATCAAGCAATAATAATTCAGTCTCACAAAGATAACAAAGTAGTTCGCAATATTAACACATGGTCAATGAATAGATTATCATAAAACAGAAAACTGTCTCGCTCCTTTGTATCAACCGATGGTTCACAAGGGTAACTTTGCTGGTTGAAAGTGGTGGATAACATATGCGACCACTGTAGGTAAAGCAGAACTTGTACTTGCAAAAACTACCCTCCAGAGGGAAATCATCCCTCCTACATTACCGACCTCACAATTTCACGAATACCGTAGACTACCGCCCTCTGAGCTAACAGAGAGCGCATGCGCGTACTGTTTCGATCGCAAACAACCCCTTCCTCGTTACATTATACCTTCTATCTGAGTTTTAAGGGTGTTGGAAAACTGCATGAAATAGTGGTCGACACGTACATCCAGGTGCACGAACTTTCTGACAGGGATTTAACTAAAAACCCTAGAGGGTGCATTCATAGCAGAAAGAATTGTTTCTAAAAATTAAAATAAACCCCTGTGATAATCAGAAATTTTGAACAAATAGGGGTGTATTCAGGATGTAGCAGAAAAATTTGCTGCAGAAATACAATTGTACCCCTTATTTAAAAATAGACTGTGGTAATTGGAAACAAGTTTTTAAAAATTTGTTTTATATTTTGTGGAACATTGAACTAACTTGCATTACACTTCTGAAAATTCGTTACTGTAATTAGTGTAAATTTTAATATTTTAGGATGATGTTAGCTGAAAATTTTAATTAGTTGCATGCATTTTAAAAATAGTGAAACACGTATAGCTACGGTTACTTAAAAACGTATTCTAGTTTATATGGTATAAGCGTTGTAGGAATATTTAGACATTTGAAGAAAACTTTTTAATGAAAGATACGTACCTAAAAATGGATAAAAGTTCGTATAATATTTATTGCTACCCTATCACAAAAACAGAGACGAATGAATCTGCAATTTTTTCAAAAATATTTATGCAAAGAAACATTTTCATGTCTCTTTATGCGCATACCTTATCTACCTCTTCAACCAGCAGCTCCGCAACCCCTATTTCGCATCGCCCTATACACCGTAATACACAGGGGAGGTTTCCGAACAATTTATTTCCCTGAACACCCTAGTACAACAATGCATATCAAGAAGCTTCACAAATAATCGAAATACTCCATCGATTCGAAGCCCATCCGAAGCGGAATTGCCTTAAGACTCTGGAAATATTAGAGGCACGAGCGTACCATATGCAAAACGAACGAAAGTGGGGGAGGGAAAAAATAAGGAGGGAAAAATCAGCTTGATACTCGAATCGATTCCCCGCGTCCCATTTATCGTCGGTGTTTCAAGGGTTGGGCAGAAGATGTGCCCGTGTCGAACTCCCGCCTCTCGAATTTCACCCCTTAATGGAGAAACTTGCCTGCAGCCGCCACCCCGTTGCGAGCCTCGCCTTTATATCCGCTTTTTACGACATTCTTTCTTTCCGCCCCTTCACTGCACGCCATCACGTTTACGACTTCCGTATTGTATTTTCGCCACGCACAACCTCTACCGATACCTGCTCATTCCGCACGATAGTCTATTTCGCCGCTGCATATTAACCGTTTAACTGCGGCGATCTTTTTGCAAAGCGCGAATCAGTGTGATAATCAAGCGATGAGTTAGATCTCAAGAATTTGTGAATCCATCTCAAATCATTTATACTTTTTATTTGTTTATTTCGTGTTGATCTCTGAACATTTTAAATATATTACTAATTAGGAATATAATTCAGTTTTGGACAAAATTTCCAAATTTCCAAATTTCCGAATTTCCAAGTTTCCAAATTTCCAAATTTCCAAATTTCCGAATTTCCAAGTTTCCAAATTTCCAAATTTCCAAATTTCCAAATTTCTAAATTTCCAAATTTCAAATTTTCCAAATTCCAAAATTCCAAAATTCCCAAATCCCTAAATTTCCAAATTCCCAAAATCTGAAACCCCCAAATCTCCAAATCTCCAAATTCCCAATTTCTCTAATTTCCAAATTTCCAAATTTCCAAATTTCCAAATTCCAAAATTCCAAAATTCCCAAATTCCAAAATTCCCAAATTCCGAAATTCCCAAATCCCCAAATTTCCAAATTCCCAAAATCTGAAACCCCCAAATCTCCAATTTCTCCAATTTCTCCAATTTCCAAATTTCTAAATTTCCAAATTTCCAAATTCCAAAATTCCCAAATTCCTAAATCCTCAAATCCCCAAATCTCGAATCCCCAAATCTCAAAATTCCCAAATTCCTAAATCTCCAAATCCCCAAATTCCCAAATCCCCAAAATTCTGCCACATCTCCACGACGAACATAGTCATCAAACAAATTCAACTCATTAAAATGGCCGATGTTTGGATGTTGAAAATCCTACACAATTCTATTATGTAAAGTTACTCTCGGTCTCACAAGAATAATAATACGAATTTTTGCACAATGTGTTCATGCATAAGAACAATAGATAATTAAACCTTTCCAAGGTCTATTCATGGTGGCAGCTGTAAAACTTTTTAATTGGAAAAATTGGACGAATTCGTTTGAAGTTGTTTTTCTATTACCAGCCATATTGTCTGCGTCGCTGATATTTATGTTACATATAAAACAATAGATTTTATTTCAAACTGCGTTACAGCTAGTGTTGAATGTGATTTACCAAGTGCAAAGGGTTAATTGCATCACTTTAGCACGCATTTAAAAAAATCAGTATAGTCGAAATGGATAGTTTTTATAAATGTTTGGTAAACGTTTGTTTACCTTTTGTTTTAGTAGATTCTTCTGCTTCACCATAATAATACTCACCACAATATTAGCAAATAACTGCATAATAACACTTACACCTCCACACACATTTTTATAATATTCCTCCAAATCCAATATTATAATTTAATAATTAAAAACAGAGTCTTTTTAAACCTAATCGTTAGTCAACTAGCCTACTAGTCTATAATATATGAAACTATAGTATCTTCGAAAATTATATCTTTTGTCCCACCATAAAAATGAGTCCAGAAAAAGCAGTCTCCTACTTATTACGGTGAAAAAAAAAATGTTCAAGTTTCAGCGAAAGTGCCGCGAAGAAAGACCAAGACAAGATAACCACGATGAATCCCCGTGGCGTGAAATCAGCTTAAAACGACGGGCTTCGAAGGGAGGGAAAAATGTGCGTGTCGTTGAACAAGTCCCCTAAAGCGGCATTTATCCGCTCGACGATTACACGAGGAGCTAGATTCGAAACATTAATTCGCCACGTAAACGCGAACGTCGTCCGATGAGCGCTGAAAACGCGTATCCGCTCGGACACGCTTCGGCCACTCGTTAGACGCGCTTTGTCTAGCCACGGGCGATTTTTCAAATTGCCAACCGGTACCGTTCTTAAATGCATTTTCGTTGAGTGGCTAACAAAGTTTGTCGGAACGAGCGGAGCGTAACTCCGGCTCTGCGAAGCAAAGGAAGAAGAAAATAGAAAAAATGCAACCGTGACGAAGAACTGTATACACATTGCGCGATTATGCTAAACAACTGTAAAGAAATAGCCTGGGGTTCCTACAGTACGCGAGGAGGGTCCAAGACACGCAGGATGTTCACGCTATTAGTCCCTAGTGTTTATCTGGCAAATTGTTCGCTTGCGAGAGAAATGCTAGCTGAAAAATTGGATAGATGTTTAGTTTTCGATTTGGAAGAGAAATTGCACGCGTGGGATGTTAGAAGTACAAGAGATTGCACACGGATGGTAGAAAACATTAGAAATTACAAAGATTCAAATTTTCAAAATTTACAAAATTGGAGATATGAAAATTTCAAATGGAGAGACTATTAGTCTATCTATGATCTACGACACAAGTATAACATGTAAATTTTTTTACGAAACAGTTTTGGTATCGACTTTACATCCCCAAACTGTTTAGTCTTATTCAAACAACTCATTCAGTCAAAATCTTAGATAGTCTTTTTTATATTTCTGGTCATTTAACTAGTTATTATAATTAAACAATAATTAGTAAAATTTTATGTATGAAGTCACATGTGGATTAGAGACCACATGTAGATAGGTGTGCATATGTGGATAGGAGTCCACATGTGGAGGTCCTAAGACAACATAAAAATACTGACCCTCACACTCCGACCCCCAGATCTTCACCTTTGACCACTTTTCTAAAAGTTTTTGGCCATTTTAACAAGGTTTGATTATCTGACAAAAAGTCATGCATGGTCTACACATACAAGTATGCATACATGAGTGAACAGTCAAAAAGGAATCTCATAGTATTTTGTATCCCTACAACATTGTTTTCTTGCAGTTTTCAAACACTGTTTTAAAACATTATCCTATATTATGCACAAAGAAATGTATAATCTGTAAGACTTATACTCGGCAATTTACATTTCTATTACGGTAGTCGCAGAACTGCTTCGTTGCAGCCTCGCCAGCGTCGATTCAGTAATAAAACATCAGATACTCTATAATGCAATACAGTACGTATAAATAATAGATAGGGCACTTACAGGGGCCTATTACAGTTGACTACACTGTCTAATAAATTTTTGCAATGGATTAATAAGTATACTTTACAAGACTAATCCGTGGGTGTACGTTTCAGTTGAGGGCACACGCTGCGAATGTACAACTTGTTACCTCGACCAAATAAGACAAACTAATAAAATCGTGCAAATTTATAGCAAGCACTTCTCCAAACACAAGAGTGAACGAGTCCTCAAGATACGAGTTTGAAGTTGGAAAAACTTGAAAGTGCTTCGAACGTGAAAGAGAAAATCTCGTGGATTAGAGTTAAAGTGGTGGAATGCTTGCTCGTTAGCATAAATACTATGCATTATTCAAACGCATTAATACCTCAAACAATCTTATGCTTATTTGAATAATGCTATAACGATATGTACTAATTTCGTGAAATCAATTATATCAACTGCAGAAAGAGTTATGCAGTAAGGAAATTATATTGATATCGTATGAACATACGAATTTATAGTATGATTAAATTCAGGTGGTAAATGAAATTCAAATGCAAGTTAATGAACTAATTACTTCACTTAACCGACTGAAATTCAGTTAATAAAAGTTTATATCGTATTGCAGGACGATTTTAGTTATAAAATTACGGGAAGTGGAAATTTGCAGATAGGGTGTATGAATTTGTGTGCTTGGAAATTTAGAAATTTCAGAATTTGAAAATAGTGAAATATGGAAATTTAGAAAGTTAAAAACTTAGAAACGTGAAGATGGAAGAATTCACAAATTTTAGCACGTGGAAATTTGGAAATTCTGGGGTCTCAAAATTTAGGAATATAAAAATTTGGGGTCCCAAAGTTTAAGAATTCGAAAATGCAAAATTCGGAAATTTGGAAATTCATAGACTCCAAAATTTCCACATTCATAAATTTTTAAGACCAGAAAATTAAGATTAGAAAATTAAAAATTTCACAAAGGTTAACTCTGCCTAAAACTGCTAAAATTAAGAAATCCAAAAATCACAGAACTTAGTGGTTAACAAATTTCCAATTGTGAAAAAGTAAAGAAACATCAGGTATACATATGATTATGTACGTCATTTTTATCAAGAAGAAAGCTACATTCGAGTGCATATCCACCATTGTTATCGAAATTTTCCATTTCGGTCGGAGAAAGTTGCAACTCGTCATCATCGTTCAACGTCACCCGTGATGAATACGTCCATGTATATTCATCTCGGAGTAAGCTCGCGTAAAAAGTTCTGTTTAACCGTGGTACAGATGGCGCGAAGTGGAATGGGAAAAGTTGTCGGACTTTTTCGAGGGCCACGGTCACGAAAAGGCGAAAGAATCGTCGAACCGAGTTAGCCACTTTCCCTTTTTCTTCTTCGCCTCCCTTTCTCGCTTTAAATGCCGTCGAACGATCGATAGAGCGCGTTTCCGCGCGCGGACGACCGCGCCGACATTATTCCTCGGCTTCCTAATAGTCGTTATTCCATTATGGCAACGGGAATTTCTGCCCTCGGGAAGTTTCGCGCATTCCTTCAAATTCTCCGGAAGACATAAGAGACATTTATCAAAAAAAATGCTCCCGTGTTCTTAAATCGTGATTTCTTTCCAACTGGAAGATCTCATGACACTTGCAACCCCGAGTTCAAACTTTCTGTGGTTATACAGGGTAGTTCACCACATTTGGCCATTTGGATGGGTCATTATTATTACTCATAGCAATGTTTCAGATGACGTAGAATGAGAGGGGGAAACATTTCATAGGAAACATTGTTTGCTATGAGTAATAATAATGACGAATCTAGATGACAAAATGTGGCGACTCACCCTGTACAGTACACCGACGACAGTTCTACGGTGCTAAAATACGCACTCGCGAAAATAAAGGAGAAATGTAAGTTTAAAGTTTATTGCAGTCTGGCAGAAAAACGCTGGATTTATTGAACCGAACACGTTCGATGGCGGAATTTATACAAACGCGTTTCTCGTTTTCCTCTTTAATAAAAGAGCAGATATCCTCTCTGTATTTCGAAAAAGTGGCTTGATTTGATGGTTGGAATTTTCAAGGTTTTTGAATTGAACGTAGTTTTGAAACATAGAAGTTTGCAACGAATAAACATTGCGATGAATACTTGGAAGTTACAGGTATCGTGCGATAAAAGTGTTAATCTGCGAATTTAATATTCCTTCGCGTGCAGAAGAGGTTCTCGTTACGTTGATTGAATCAATATTGTGTGCACCGTACCCTCACTGCCGCTATTTTATTCTTATTCTGATATAATTGTTTGAAGCAAACCGATATGTTGCATGAGATAATACCGTTCAAATAGTACCACTGTAAAGTTCATTTTGCTCTGTTTGAACAATAAATTTTCGCGACTTTTGCTCATGAATAAAAAATGTTATTACAATCAGCTCTTAATAGGTAACCAATAATGGATACTCAACGCCGACTCGTAAAAACAAATAAACGCTTTTATAAAGCAATAAACGGACGCCGACCAATAAATAACAGAAGAATTTGAATAACAAATTAACGAACAGCGAGCAAACAATTATTCGTTATTTATATTCCAACGGAAGTTCGTTTAAATAACCAGCCTTGATCGATGTTCAAAATGAAACAAATCATTTTTTCAAGAATTTATTCAACCACGAATTGAAACAGTAATTTGATTACGTTACAATCGTATTTTATAGAAATTATTATACATTATGTACGAAAATTATCAATGCGTAAACAAATATAGCCTGAAAATTAATTTCCATATAAGCTTGTGATGCAAACATACCTGCACTGTTTCTGTAATTAAATCTCCGATAATGGTTTAATTAATGAATAAAACTTGACTCAATTCTATCGTGGGTTCGCTGAATGTAAACAGTGCGCTGTATTACTGTGGTGAGCAACGTTGCTACAAATATTAACGTGGGCTTAAAAAGTCTCATTATATTTTTCAAATTTAAAATTGCAATCCCTTCAAGTACTTTTTCAAATTTTAAGTCTATATTGCATTTCTGAATGCGTGAATATAGACGTTAAAAAATTTTGAAATTTATTAATCTAGAAATTATGAGATTGCTTTATTATTATCGAATGTAACACATGTCAAATTTTGATATTTAAAAATATAAAATATATCAGATTTTAAAATTTGCAAACTTATATGCAAACATTCAAATTTATAAATCTTTATTTCTACAAATTTAAATTCAAAAACTTGAAAATTTGCGAGTTATCAAATGTCCAAATCTAGAAATTAAGAAATTAAAAAATTCAGAGACTTTTCAAAGTAAAAATTCTCAGAAATCCTCAAATTCTAAAAATTTTCCAATTTTCTCATAATTTGAAATTAGCAAATAAATCTTGTAATCAGAATCCACAATAATTTGCTACGCAACCATAATAGAGTTTAGACAAGTTTTCCAACAAAAAACTTCATATAAAAAGAAAGGGTACAAAATTAACGAAATGTGAATGCAAAATTAAAAATCAAATAAAAGTAACAATTTCCAGATGAAATACAGGCATATTTCATTACCACCCATTTTTGTGGACGAGTTTCAATTTCGATTTCCGTTCCAAACAAAAATTTCATCGACCGTTACCACGAACGCTAGAAAGGGTAGAAATTGACCGTGCGAAAAGTCCCGTTATGTTGTTACACGATGTCGCCAGGCGAAACTCGTTGGCCAGGTCGGTGCAATTTTGTACATCCCATTTGTGACGAAGGGCGTTCTATCCGGGCACATCCCCGAGAACAGAGGTTCCCGTGGGTTCGTTGAAAAAACGCAAGTGAAATTGCGTTAAAGCGGATTAGCCACGGTAGGCTTGATTTAACGAAGCGGCCTACGCTATGTTTACCATGAATATGAGAACAAGGGACAAGCTCCTAGGGCACTCTCTTCGTCCAACCAGGAGCGAAACAAAAGTTCAGGTCACCTAAGCAACTCCCGTTTGCTTTGTCGATCGATGAACTCTACTTTCCGTGTAAACGGTTCGTAAAGGCATCGAACTTTGGCCACGATGCAACGACAAAAAGCTTGGACACTTTCCTCTCACGGAAATTTTCTGACCCATTTTTCTATATATTTAGGTCGCAGGTATTTCTTATTAACCCTTTCGCGCTTCATAGAAAATACCAACTATTCAAAATTTAAAATTTCGAGAAAAATGCGAGACTCACGTTTCATTTTGTTGTAGGTTCAGTGAAATTGTTTCGTTGAAAGTGAAAATGTCAATAAGAGTGTCAGTAAGTAGGCACACTAATTTGTTTCCTTGCACATTTTACTGAATATGAATATTTTCACTGTGACACTCGATAGAATACTATATAAACTTTATCAGTAAATTTTTTATTAGTGAAAGACTTCGGTAAGTGGAAATGAAAATTTCAGCTGTCGATACGTTCTCAGTTACTGAGGTATTCTAATCTATATTATTTCTTATTAAAAATGATTTCATTATGGCAGCCACCGAAATACCATTTCAACGACTTTTACTGAAAGTCGTTTTAGTTTTAGAAAGCTTGTTTTAGTATCTCAAAATAAACATGTCCGACAAACCGAGATAATTTAATCTTCATTACTTGTTATTGAATATGATTTACAAAATTTCACTTAAACCACCTTTATTAGCGACAAGCTGACTGAAAATACAAATTCAGTCATCGGTAAACTGTCAATTATCGAGACAGATACTCGAATTCATCCAGAGCAATCAATACGTTCATTTCTGGCGAAATTGTTAAATATAGGAAACAAATATGAGTTATGTAGCTCCAAATTATCATATTTTAAAGAGTCAACCTCCTCTCGTGAAACAGGCAACGTCTTTCGAGGGTACATCCCACGGAATTCGTAATACCTTCATCCGTGACGGTGTAGAGGAATCGGTGTGCATGAATTGCGATTTGTCGGGCACGAGTTATGGCTCACCGATATTGGATCGTGGCTAGAATTACTTGAAATCGAAATAGGACGAACTGTGGTCGTTTGATGCGTTCCCCACGGGCTGAGAATAAATACGCCCGCGGAGATTGCGACGCGATTCTTTTACGATATTAATATTTACGTATCGAAGTGCTCTGCCGGACGAGAACTGAAATTTGAGTTGTTTGATTGAAATTTTTCTGGTACCACATCTGATATTCTGCTGAAAACTACCGCAGATCTAACTACCACTATCGCATTATATTGAGGTACTACGAAATATTTCAGCAAGATATTTATCCTCATATAGATGTTCAAATTCATATAGCATTAGGGAAATATTTAAACAAAATTAGGAAGATTTAGATGTTTAATTTTAGATGTTTAATCTTTTTAGTTAAGTACTATGTTGGGACATCAGAGAAATATTTTAACAGGAACGTTAATTTTAATGTACGTGAATGTTTAAAAATATTTTCAAAATTCATACAGTAATAAAATTAATAAGAATACTGAATATTTATGCAGATGTCATTTCACACCAAACACTCTAAAATTTATTTTTAATAAATTTCAACTTGTGAGAACATTATTAAGTAAAATTGTAGACGTTATAATAATTTTGTAGTAATCTAACGGCACAATTTCCGGACTTTTCGGGTTCAAAATATATTCAATTTGTATTTACGGTGGTTTACCTTCGCGAATAATCCTGGAGGTATCAGCATGATCAATTTTAAATTGGAGTGCATATGAATTTCTCATTTCGTAATGGCTGCAGGGTATCAACCCTCAAAATATTGACTTTTCCACGTGGAGTAGCCGATATGTGCAGGAGTTACGTTCCAAGCGGGCAGGGTTCATGAGTCATTAGTAGAAACGCGTTGTTGCTAGCATTACCAGTCCGATGCATTCAAGAATACCAATAGTTCGATAATTCGAGCGCGAACGTGTTTGCGGCATGCCAGAACCTCGCTATTCTACACCCGGTGCCGGAAATTCAATTTCTGACCGACGAAATTCCAATGATATTACTCGGAATTTTAAGAAAATCTTCGTTGTCTCCGCAGAACAATAATGACCTAGTAATAAACCTGAAGCCATTAGTATGATGGACTTTAACCTATTAACGATACTTTATGCTGTTAATATGATGGTCTCTAAACTATTAGCATGGTGGACTGAGCTATTAACATGGTGGACTTTAAGCTATATGATAGATTTTAACGCGTGCGACAGAATCACTCTGTCAGAAAATAACATAATTCTGATGCTTTAAATTAAGAATATTTGGTTTAAATATTAAACCAAATTCTTTCAGCACTAAGAGAACTTTTTGTATTCTTGCTAATGCAACTTACTCTTGCTCGCAACTTGAAAAGCAAATACTAGTTGGTTAATTTATAATAGCTACGGTCACATTAATATTTCAAGACAGTTCTGCTGTTCTGTCCTTCTATTATTTATTTTACGAACCATTGTACGTAAAAATATATAATTTCTTGTTAAAAAGTTTCACATGCACATACAAAATCTTTAGACTTAAATCCCCTATAGAATTTATGGATGAAATTCAACCAATAAAATTAAAAAGTTGAAATACAAACGAAACTGAAAGAAGAAAATATGTTTCTTCACAATTTTTGCAAAAAGAAAAAATTAATTTCAATATGTCCAAACGAGTACATATTATTAAAAGAGTTTACAAAGAAATATTAAAATTGTCTCTCATACATTTTATACATAAATTACCGATTTGTTCTTGTACCTAGAATTACTTGGGTTTGGATAGAATTAAATTAAAAGAAACTGTTAAATCACTTTCTAGGTTATAACACCTAAAATAATTGGTTTATACAAAAATTGTATATAACCTTTTTTATAGAGTTCTTTAAGTGCTTCATGTTTTGTTGGAAAATTTTTTTCCTGAAACCAATAGTTTAAGAGATATAAATAGATTAATAAAAACTTTCATGTAACATTTTAGTAAAACCTTCATATTGCTTAGGGATACGTTCTTGATAACATATGTAAAAATGAAAATCGGTTATGCTGCATAATAACTAGAAATTCTATATTTTATATATACGATAAAGGATATCAGTGCAAAATGATATATAAATCACTCCTTCGTGCAGAAGTAGAATAAATACAGAGATGTCGAAATATGTACGAGAAATTGCTATCTCATCGGCAGTTAACAGGTAAACGATGAAGCGGTTGTTTTTACGAATGCCAATCGATAACGCAGCTCCCACCTCGAAATTTAATGAGTGGAAGCAGCTGTCCAGGTGGCATTAGTCACCGTAATTTGCGGCCTACGCCCTGTTTCACCTGTGTGCGCGCCTGAAAACGAGAGGACGTTGATGCGCTTCGTGCATCGCGCGCTTTCGAGCAGAATAATTTTTTGAACACCCTCGCGAAGCTTCGGTAAAAGCATTTTTTAACGCGCACGATGCTCTGTCAGGCGTGTTAATTCACTTTGGAAAACATGATGTATGGAAAAAATAATTAATTCAAGCTAAATCGACGTAGAATGTATTATCCGAGGTATCCTTTCATCCGTCGCAATAGCTCACGCTTCAGCCGTCATTTTTCGGACGTTTTTGGAAAAATTGAGTAAAAGTCAATTTTCATATGTTGCGTGTTTCATCAGGTGCATAGATTCACTTTGCGAAATATGCGGAAAAAGATTACGTGGAGGGTTTGAAGATAGGTTAGAAGATTTGAATATTCGGTGCTGCGATGTTTTAAAATTTCATGATTTTCTGATTATGAAATTTTAGAATTAGTACATTTTTAGTTTTAGGAATTTCTGTATTTGTTAATTGTTAAGTTGGTAGCATTTTTAATTTGTGCAATGTCTAGCTTACTAAATTCACAAATTATCAATTTTCTGAACTCTCAAATTTTTGGGGAAGATGCTAATTTTAATTTGTTTTAAATAGCAGGATTCTAAATTACAGAATTTTTAAATTGTCAAATTTCTGAATTACTGAATTCCTAAAATATTGAATTCTCAAATTACCAAATTTCTAAATTATCAAATTTCTGAATCACTGAATTTCTAAATTATTGAATTTTTAAATGACTGAATTCCTGAATTACTAAATTCCTAACTTATCGAATTCCTAAAATACTGAATTCCCAAATTACCAAATTTCTAAATTACCAAATTTCTAAATTATCAAATTTCTGAATCACTGAATTTCTAAATTATTGAATTTTTAAATGTCTGGATTTGTAAATTACTGAATTCCTGAATTATTAAATTCCTAACATACCGAATTCCTAAAATATTGAATTCCCAAATTTCTAAATTATCAAATTTCTGAATCACTGAATTTCTAAATTATTGATTTTCTAAATTACTGAATTTCTAAATGACTGAATTCCTGAATTACTAAATTCCTAACCTATCAAATTCCTAAATAACCAAATCCCTAAATTACCAAATCTCCAAATAACCAAATTTTTCCACAACCAAATTAAAAAACGAAAAATCTCCAAACTTCAAACTCGTCAAAACAGAAAATGTATTTTTATTCGTGTAAATTTAAAAACGAAACAAATTGAAACATTACAAATTTACATCGCAGTCCAATCACCACTCTACAACGTATTGAATAAAGCTTGCCACAAAAACCACTGTATTGTAGCAACATTGCAACATTTCAATTTTTGAACAGCTTTACGAAAGTCAGTCTCAAACAAATTCGACTCTTTTGACGTTCCGCCAAGTGTATCGAAAAGGTAATTAATTGTGGTTCGATTAACACAAAACATACGATTCATAGTATCTCCGGATCTGAATCCACCGCAGCTAAACACCACATTTGGATGCGAATTTCGAGAAGCTTAGAACATTGTTCAGAATTAATTCCTGTTGCAATGGAAACTGTTCTATAGCGGCAAATACAGTTGCAACCGCAACATTTTGAACTCTATACGAACAAAGTTAACTTTGCTGTTTCGGAGCGTGTTCAATGTTCAATTCCGATAACACAAATTATTCGAGATCCAATATAATCAATAATTCTTGGCATTAGTATGTTCCTAGTATGATTCGGTGCTCATCACTGGAAGCTTAATTTAATTTCTTCGGTACAAGTTTTTGCAACCACGAATTTAATTTTTCTTTTCATAGTTTTAAGAAAATATAGAACAATAGCATTATCAACATATGGAGTATAATTAGGTTAGAATTTTGATTAACGATCAGGGTAACGTTTGTTTAAAATTTGAGGTTATGTTTACAAGTGTGTTTATACATTCATTTATAAGTAATTTTATGAATCATATATCACAATATATTTTTGTTAAATTATACAAGTGTTTTAATTACCACCAATCATTTAATCAACGTTTTGAATATCAGCTTAAATCTAATCAGATGGAATAAAATTTTATCAAAGTCAAAAAATTAGAACAAAATATCGAATATTTCGGTAGAAGTTTAAACTCATTAACAAGCAAACTTTCATTTAATTTCAGACAGAAAATTGAGTATTGAATTTCCGTTGAAAATGTAATTAAATGTAGAAGATAAATTCAAACGACTAGAAATGGACGACTAAATATTACGTGAAATTGTTAAGAAAAATATAGTTAAAACAAAGTTAGTCGAATAATGAAATATATATATACAAATGACATGTACCTGTTATTACGCATTGCAGCACATAAATGTAATCAGGATACATGGCAAACAGCATTGATTTTCAATGGTATACATTATTGGACAAGTGATTCGACATCGTGGAAACGGTGGTCGCAATTTTCCTTTCGTCCTAGATTCGTCGAGCGGTTGATTTCAATCAGGTATCTAACTGTTTATCGAATAATCAATGTCATCGGTTCGATCACCAATGAGGTACATCAAAATTACATACTCGCATGCATACTCTATACGCGGACACAGAAATACGTTGCGGTATTTCATGGGCGGTGGTGAAATCGAAATATAGAAATGTGGGTAATTGATGATGTGGGAAGTGGGCGTTTTGGAGATTTGCAAACTGCGGTATTTTTGAAATTTGGGGAATTTGGGGAAGTGAGAATCTGAGAATTTGAAGTTTGGTGATTTGGGAGTTTGGGAATTTGGGAATTTGGGGATTTGTGGATTTGGAAATTTGGGAATTTGGGAATTTGGGAATTTGGGAATTTGGGAATTTGGGAAGTTGGAGATTTGGGGATTTGTGGATTTGAGAATTTGGGAATTTGGGAATTTGGGAATTTGGGAATTTGGGAATTTGGGAATTTGGGAATTTGGGAATTTGGGGATTTGGGAGTTCGGGGATTTAAGGGTTTTGGGGATTTGGTGATTCAAAAGTGTGGGAATTTGGGGATTTGAGAATTTGGGGATTTGAGAATTTGGGGATTTGGAAATTTGGGAATTTGGGAATTTGGGAATTTGGGAATTTGGGAATTTGGGAATTTGGGAATTTGGGAATTTGGGAATTTGGGAATTTGGGAATTTGGGAATTTAAGTGTGGGAATTCAAAAGTGTGGGAATTTGTGGATTTGTGGATTTGAAGATTTGCAAATTTGGGGATTTGAGAGTATAATAATTCGAAAATATTGAGCTTCAAGAGTTTTGCTCCAATCTCCAAGTATTAACCCTTTGCGCTCGAGAGGCGACTCACTCACCACTTTATTTCATACAACAATTTGAAATAATTATTCATTAACTGATTCTATAAACACATGTGATGTATAAACATACTGAAAGTTCTGTAAATTATTATTAAAGAAATAACAACCTCGAAAGAATTCATTTAACTTTTTAACTAAGTTTTAAAGTTGCTGTTCGCAAACAGTCAAATTTCCTTCGCAGAGGGTTAAAATACCTCTATACTCGCCCCTATTCAGACGAAACATACTGTACCCTAGCGTACGAATAAAAACTATCCCTGCCAGTCAACACGTTTCTACCGTAAACAAGATGGACACGATCGAAGAGAGACGAGGTCGTAGGATTCCTTGAGATGTTATAACGGTCGTGGTCGCGACAGGAAACCAGATCTGTATGGGTCACGTGTTCAGTACAGAAGGTTTTACGGCTTCGATTGATCGCCATAAAAGTGTGTTGAAGCTGTTCTCGTATCGGTATATCCATTAAAAGCTACAGGCATCGATATCAAGTATCGATGTTGTGCGGTGGTGGTTCATCAGCTTCTGTTCTGTATTATTTCCCATAGGAATTTCGAGACTCACTTAAATAGCATTATTAAACCCTTCTTTTTTATTTATTAAAAGATGTTTGCAAATTTTTCTTTCGCAAAATATTTTCTGTATGGATATTTGCAAAATTTTAGACATAAAAATAAAAATAATATGTAATTTTATTTATTTAAAGTTTCTGTAAATAAAAATCATTTTTGATTTTATTTTTGGAAAATAGTAATTAACTTCTTAATTCGGAATAAAAATCATTTAGTAACGATAAAAAAATAATTATATTACAAAATCTTACACCTCATATTTCAAAATAAAAATCATTCATTAAAAACAAAAGCAAAGTGAAAAAATTATTAAAAAACAGCAAATTTTACGATTCAGAAGAAAAATCTCTAACGAATAATTTAACGACGTTAAATTCTGTGAACAGTTTTCGAAAGCGAGAAAATCATCCCTTTATTAGCAGAAGTAGATACAGAAGTGTATTTAATTAACAGAATTACCGTTAATTAAGTTACATTCTCGTTATCTTCGATCAGTACCAGAATTAATATCGTTAAACAGGTTTTATAGTCACCTAATTATAGCAGCGTAACCTTTTTTATTCAACCGTCTTTCACGGTAAAAGATAATTAGCGAGAATAATGGAAAAATTTCCATTCAACGTATCGATAATTGTGTGACGACTCTGAACGAACCGGGTTATTTAAATAATCCTCTCGATGATGAGCAGATTAAACGGCTCAGAGTAACGAATTCATGATGATGATCAGAACTGGAATCCGTACGGGCGAGTTTTGTTTACAGTTCCGTGTAACTGATGGGGTCAAATTGATATTGCAGTATACCAGAAGCACTCTATTGCGCCATTTCGATGAAATTAATCCACGATTCTCGTGTGTCCCCTGTAACCGTCCATGACTCTGGGAAATTAGCTCATAATATTGTTTGTTGGGATATGTACGAACATTATTCGCTGCCTATATTTTTTATGTCTCTATTAAATTTTGCACCGTTGGCTATATTTGCTGTTTTCATCGAAGAGGATTCAATATGATCAAGATTGAAGGTTGGTCATCGCTGTTTCTTTTACGACACTGTTTTATTGTATTTTTTATGACAATGGGTGAGATTGATGGATTTCATAAGAGATAATCTCGTTATATTGCCGTAAGAGACGTTGTGACAGACAGTTATTAAAATTGGTCATATAGAGAGAGCTTGCGGAGGTTTAGAGTTCTTTGTGGTGATTAAATGTTTAACCACACATTTTTTTATTTTTTAGGAATTTAGAAATTTACGAATTTCTGGATTTTTAGAGTTCTAGAGTTCTACATTCATATATGTACAAATATCTAAATATCCAGATTTCCAAATTTCAAAAATCTCTGAATCTTTGAATCTCTAAATCTCTGAATTTTTGAATCTCTAAACTTCTAAACCTCTAATCCTCTAATCCTCTAATCCTCTAAATCTCTAAATCTCTAAATCTCTAAATCTCTAAATCTCTAAATCTCTAAATCTCCAAATCTCTAAATCTCCAAATCTTCAAATCTCTAAGTCTCTAAAGCTCCATATTCCCAGAACTTGGAATTGTCAAATATCCTATATCCCCAAATTTCCAAATTCCCAAATTTACAAAATTCTACATTTCAAAAACTTCTCAAATTCGTAAATTCTCAACTTGAAATCCCATATCTTTCAAAATTCCTATATTTGAAAAATTGTAAATATGCAAGAATTATCAGGTAATGTCACATATTGCCTATATATCACCATTATCCACACAGACGCGTGCTACACTCTGCAAGTGTTTCAACGATAACTCTGACAATAATTTTCGAAGTATCCCATTTCTTTATCTATCCCCTTGTTCGTTCAAATTTAAATAAATAAAAAATCTGTCACTAATGTCTCATAACAAGTAACAATACCTTTACTTATATTATATGATTTAAATCCCTATTTGAAAGGTTGATAACATATAAAATATCCATAGGTAAAATAGATGAAATATTCATATCTGTATTAAACACACGTGATGAAAGATTGATTATGATGAATACACAAATGTATCAATTACATCAAACGTGTAATTATATATGAATCGTATATTAATATCCGTATCTATATTAACACGTTCCGTAGAGCGTACACGACCTATGCTGAACTTTAGGCTGTTTTGAATTTACATCAAAAAAGAATCTTTTTTAATTTATACAGTCAAATATAAGCAATTTAATATTATATATACTGCGTTCATTACTGTTCCCTTTTTACCAATTACGATTTTGTAGCTACCGACGAATTGTAAGACGTTGAGAACAAGTTTACCGTTCTTTAACAGAACATGTTAAATAGAAATGAAAGATCGAATCGTATTAATAAAAATGGGACTCACCTTAAGCTGATGTTGCGGTCGTCTGAGAGCACCCTGGTCCCGTCGTCCACCTAGTCGATCAGCTTCCGCTTCCAATCCCTCCATCGAAGACTCAGCTTCGCTCAACCAAGCCAAGAACTTGTCCAAGGACCGGTCGAAGTTGTGGAGGGAGTTCATTGCAGAGTGCAACAGCTTTCCTCGATTGATGATACTGAAACCGATCGAACATACGCGATGTCACACGATCGCCAAACACGAGTAAAGGATGAGTCTCATAAGCTGACACTCGAACAAGTCTACTGTAGATAACCCTGGAGTTGGCGTGGAGGAAGCTGTTCCAATTGTTTGTGAGGAATATGGTCCCAATTGGTCATAATAGAAAAATGGACACTTGGTTTCGTTACATAAAACATAGTTGAACTTTGTACGAAAGGTTTTAGGGTTATCATATCATTTGTAATAGTTATTATTATCTTTTTTGAAGTGTCATAACGTAATAGAATTAATTTTTAAGTACAAATTATACAATGAGAGTGTGAAAGTAAAATTCATGTCCAGAAGTACAAAGTCCAAATTTGTGAATCTAATGGAACGCTTTTGATTCTAAAAAAAATTTTAATTTCTACTGTGTTTCATTTCTGTGGTGCAGAACGTATTCAGAGGGTTCTTCGATATGTTTCAAGCGTTTGTAAACTGTTGGTAGACGTTTAGGTTCCCTCAATGGAGATAAGAATGGAGGTAACGCTATGCACTCGACAGTTTCGGTTTAGTTCGTCTGTAGCTTCTTTTCCATCGAGATATGAGTTCCAAACGAGAATTATCAATCGAAAAACGTTCCAGTATTCTGCCCTTCGCAGAAAAAAATCGATTTTAGCTACTATTGCAGATACTTGAATAACTTTCATGCAACGTGAATGCATATTTCGCTTGTGTCCGGATATGCATTGTTTTAGACTACCAATCAATTAGAAGCGTTACAACCATTCATGTTCACATTTCAATTATTTAATTTTTATTCAAATGTCTGCGAAGAAAATTCAATTATTTCTCTTGTCAGATGTGACAGTGACACACTAAAGATCTGCTGACATATTCTGCAATACACACTATTCTTAGTTGCATCTCAATTAAGTATTAAAATTGTTCTAATAATTAAAATTTAACACGAGCGTGCATTATGAAATTATGTAAATTTTTCTGACTAAAATAAAATTTAACTGGGTCGACATAAAAGAATTACACGTCACGTAAGAATTTAATGATACTCCAACACGTAACACTTAGACTACAGTTTGATTAAACTGAAACAATTTTTGGCAACTATTTTTAAGTGCGCGATGAATATTTAGTGCTTTGTATAATTAGTCACTATGCAGACAGAGTGACAGTATTAATTAAACATGCTATATTTCATTAAAATTCAAACTGTTTACAAATCAACGAAGCTGACTCAAATGCGTATAAAGCATTCGATACTGTAATTGCTATGTTAAATTCATTGGAAATTGCTTTGAATAATAATTACACTATTAATGTACAGCTCTGATAATGTATCATTTGTTCGAATACTTTTAAATTTTTAATAAATTAATTATTAAACTAATTATGCAAATAAATGAAATTTTTCTTATATTTTTATATCTATTATCTAGATCCGTAGATTTTTAGATTGTTCCATTTGAAATTTCTATTTAAACATCTTTATATATCTTTTTATTGAAATTAAAAGAAATATTGTGTATTTCTTATCTTCGAATACGAACATAAATAAAAATGATTGAAATTTAACATACCTGGTGTTCAGATTGTTGTATCTCTGATTAATAGTCTCAGTCATTTTCTTCACACGCGTTGTGTCATCCTCCTGGTAAACAGCGATCAATTTCTGCGTGAGTTGATTGAACAGCTCAATTTGGTGCTTGTACTGGTGCAGCTCGGCGTGGAATGACTGCAAGCGCAAACAGAACAACAAGTAAACAAAAAGAACGAAAGTCGACCAGAAACAATTCCGATAAAATATTCTAGCTGTAAATGAAATAAGGTTACTTCGAACTGACAAACAGATCTTGAGATAAATATACGCTGTTTCACGCGAAATACGAATTCACTTAATTTAAATTTATTCTAATTTAAAATTAAATTCCAAATTCTGAAATGTCCATATTTCTTAAATTCCACTTCCCTAATTCACAAATCTCAAGATTTCCAAAACCTAGTTACTCCAGTTAGCTATACCTGTATAGTTCTAATACTATTACCCAAACTAATAACTTTGATAAACCCTATAATCACACCAGCGAATACATATTACGTTCCACAACACAAACAAAAAATCTTAAAAAGTCTCAAAGTATCCTAATCACTGGAGATACCTTAGCGAATTGATTCATCCAGCTGCAATCTCACTTTATTACCCATCACGGTACTAATACATTACTTCATTACTCGATGCAGAAGAAAAACAACATCCAATTGAGTAACCATGAGAATCGAAGCGAAACTCTGCCAAGAGAAGGCTGAATCTCGTGGATACAGCGACCTCGTCGAAATAAATTATTCCATGAATATCTCATTCGTCTCTTTTGAATGTAAACAGAGAGTGCGCCGAGCTACTATCTAGCGTTGATTGAGACTCTGATAATTTCTTTTTTTCAATCTTTTGCCTCTCTAGTCGGCAATATTTTCCCTCCGAAGGTCCGCGTTATTCTCGTACACAAAGCGACTATGGAACATCGCTAAAAAAAGAGGTTAATAGCTACTGGATGAATACCGATCCGTTCTTTCCCTTTAATCGCGAACATTGTAATAAACATACAGCAACCCTTGTGGACATTATATGTCAAGGATGTTTTTTTGTAACAGTTATCTTCTGCGGCTAACAATTTTCTGCTATCAGAGAGTATACGTAATAAGAATCTTAATAGTTTCTTGTAATTACGGTCAGAGTGGACTGCGGAGAACGAATCTGCATTCCTTGGGCGAAATATGATAATCAAGAAGGAAAAGTACGAATTTCGTTGATGACAATTTTGGAAATTTGTCAAGTTTGCGATGGTAAACAATTTGGGGACTTTGAGGTTTGGGAGTTCCTGAATATGGAGATTCGAATTTTAGGGATCTAAAGACTCTGATATCTAAAAATTCAGAATTCTTGAAATTTCAAAACCCAGTAAACTTAAATTTCGCAATGTAATAGAATAATAAAATTTGCACAATGTAAAATAATAAAATTTGTGTAGTGATTTGCAAATACTCAAGTTCAGTTAATCCAAAAGCAAGCTTTCCTTCCCACACGTATTTATCGAAAAAGGAAGTCCACGTTGCACCGGAATACACGGGAAAACATTTATTTACCCATTTTCGTAATTTTCTGCGGGTGCAATTAGATTACACAAGGTTATCGGGGTTGCTACTTGATGGCGGATGAAATTTAATATCGCGGAGAGAGCATTTTTAAGCGGCTGGAAAGCAGTACTCGGGGAAGTGAGTGCGTGCGCTAGAGTGCCTAACACCTGCACGCGTGTGTACACTATGGGGATGTTTTTAAGGGTGAAACAGCAAAAGTCAAGTTACGACTCGAATGTGGTGAATGCACGCAGAAAACAGAAGCTAAATGAAGATACACAGGTTGAATATCTTCAAATCTATGAGGCACAGAGTGTAACCAAAAATGGATGGGACAAAATGGCGTATCATATGACGAAAATAATTTTTGTTCAAATGGAGACGCTTTGGAGATGTGAAGACCGTCTCTGTTTATTTAAATGGGACAGATGTTCTTTACTTATGTTCTGATAGAGTATTTCAAGGCGAATACAAAGATTTTTGGGAAGGTCATTCATGGTCTCGGTTAAGTCAATTATGATGGAAAACAATTTACTCTTAGGAAATATTCGAACACTTGCTTCCATTCTCTAGCAAAATATGGTGACCCACCCTGTATACACTGATTAATCGTTCATAAGAATTTGTGCCGAACAGAAATTTGTCTTCACGTCCTCACATTCTGATACTCCTACATCCCAATATCTCAAACTTACATCCTCAAATTCTCAAATTCCCCCAAATTACACTGAAGAATCCCTAAAAGTCAACTAAAAAGATTGTAAATTCTCCTCTCACCTTAAGCCTGGAAAAATCTTATTTACTAATCGGCAGGATTTAACCGTGATATTCGTACCGGAAAAAGTGTACAACCACAGCGGAGGGATTTACCAGACCGCAAACGATCATTTATCAAATTTTCAATCTGGTTGAAGAGGAAGTTAAGTTTCGACGAGCGCGCCAGAATCGCTACTTTCCGCTTAATACAAGCATTGACGGGTGAGAAACGAATAAAAAGGGGAGCCGGTGGCAAGGTTGGTTCGCGGGTTAATGCAAAAGTTCCAGGAAGAAGAAAGCGAGAAAAATGGCAGCGTACCTTTTGTTCCCGGAGCTGAGCCTCGAGAACGTCGGCTGTGTGGCCCACGGCCCGCATTTTCTCCAGCCGGGTTTCCATTCGCGCCAGCCATACCTCCACCTCGTTCCTCTTCGCCTCGTATCTCTGGCTGTCGCCGAGCATCGCGTCCAACTCCGTCTTCCTTTGCATCATTTTCGAGTTCATCTCGTCCCAGTGTTCCCTCAGCTTCGTAACTGCAACAGAATATCAACGCGTTTTATAATATGGATTCATGTACGAGTCGTTTCGACTAACAATGTCCGATTATTCAGCAAAGAATTTTATATGCTAGCTGGTGGTCGAATCTGACCAGCTGAAAAAGTTAACTTAATTATTTACTATACCTGTATATTTCTACACTCTTCAATATTTATACTGTTATACCACATATTCTGTATACTATTATTCCTGTATCAGATATTTCTGTAGTCACATGTGATGACGAAAATTTGGTTAAATTAATTATTTACATAACTATACTAAGCTTATTCCTTTTGAATTCTCTCTAGGATCATCTGTGTGTAAAAATAAATCCATCAAGATCTCAAATTTTCCGAATCTATGCTCTTTCCAAACATGTCTACTATCCTAATCTAAAATCCAAACCTGAATATAAAATATACAATGCTATTGTAGTCTTCAAGAAATAGTAACCGAATAACCGTGCCCTAAATCTAGATAAGACCTTCTTGACTCACATACCAATGCTGATTCAACTCCCTTGTCCACATAATCGCGACCATCACGATTCAGCCCATCGGTTGGCATAGAACCAACACAAAATGGTGAAGTCGCATTCGATGATAAACTGGAGATTGATTAATGTCTTCGGATTGAATTGAAACGTACTGTCTTCGATAAAGATCGTTGATGGAGATAACGGACGTTTTTCGTGACGGACGATGATTTATTCGGCTGACGCGGAGTTAGTTGTTTATTGTTTCGATGTAGGCTGGTAGAGTGCGCAGGTTTGATGGGTAGCGATAAATTGACTTGTTAAAAAATCATAAACTGTGAAATCGATGGAGATATAACTGTTTACAGAAAGGAGTAAATTTAGTTTTCTACGTACAGGCTATCTGCTCTAATCTTGATATAATATTCTTTCATTCTATGGACTCTATGCAATATACAGGGTATTACGAACTTGATAAAAAAAGACGAGGTCATTTAAAGCAGGTTGAAAATATAAACAGTTTTACACAAAACCTATGATTTCATTATCATGGAAGATAATTGCAAAGTGAAAGTAAGCAGCAAAATGAAAACCGTACAAATAAATGAAACAAAACGCTAAAATAAATGATCATAAAAAGTGATTTTTCAAATGAGTCTGACAAGTTATTTTACTATATTACTCTTGAAAGTGTAGCAGTCATGGTGTAAAGACATTCAAGTAAGAGAAGTTACCATGTTCAGCTTTCAGCAGATGATACGACGTGACAAAAATGTCAAACGTCTGCGTGTTAAACGTCGAATGTCTTCGCCTCTGGAAACGTAACGTAAAAAGAGTGGAAAGAAGCAGAAAACGCTTCCTACTCTTTAACCCTTTTGCTACCCAGCTTGACTATATATCACCAGCTTTAAGTTCCCACTGCATACTAAAGGTGACTATAGCCAGCCACTATATAGCGTTTCTTGAACCCTAAAGGTGATTTTCATCGTCTGCCAACGTTTTACGTAACTGTGATTCGGTATAACGTATATCAAATATTACGAAGTAACTGACATTTTTCTTTGTTTAATTATTTACCAAATTGATTATTTTATTGGTGGTTTATTGATTATTCAATTAATTATTTAATTCGTTATTTTATTCACTAGTCTATTGATTATATTATCGAAAATTTTATTGATTGTTTCATTCATTTATTATATTATTAATTACTCTACTGATTATTTTATTGATTGTTTCATTGATTGATTATTTTATTAATTACTCTCCTGATTATTTTATTGATAATTTAATTAATTGTTTAATTCATTGTTTCATTCACTAGTCTATTGATAATTGTATTGATAATTTTATTGATTGTTTCATTGATGGATTATTTTATTGGTTGTTTCACTGATTGATTATTTTATTGGTAGTTTCATTGATAGATTATTTTATTAATTACTCCTTGATTATTTTATTCAACTGCAAACTTTTATTTTATATTCTTTGACGACTGATGTTAAATAATAATTAATGATAATGAACATAACGAAACATTAATAATAAATACAAATTTTGTAGAAAAATAAAGCACTTCATTTTAACAAATTTAATTGTACTTAAGAATTTCATGACCGTAAATCTATATCTTTATAAGATTTCTCTTTTAATTTGACACCGTGATATAATAACCGATATTGCGGTGAAATAGCCGATATTGTTAACTGGTAAACTTGTAGAAAAGTTGAGAAAGGTACGGCGATATTCTGTCGTGAGAACGTTAATGTAGGTCTGGACAACTCTTGCCCTTCGATCCGACGCCCTCGATTGCCCAGGAGTGACGTCAATAGCCATTAACACCTTATCGACCGGAAGTCTATTAACAGACTTTTTGATGGCAGGTGTTATAGACTGAAAACCAATTAATAGTCCTTTAATCTTTAATCGTGTATTCGTAATTGAACCTGCTGCATTTAAAAGGTCTATGGTTATTCAGATTACACCTATCAATTTTCAGCTAATATCAAATAGGTTAATAATGTAGAAACAGAAAGTTAATTGATAAAGTATATTTAAGCGTTCAGAATTATCTCAAAGTGTGATAATTTGAAAATTGAAAGAAATGAAAATGTTTTTTAAAAATTCACGTTTATTTTTCAAATATAGTATACGTATTTTTTAACACTCAGTTTCTAGTATTCTAAAGGCAGTTCTCCTTTACAAGTGATACGTGTAATATTTGCTACCTTTATCGCCCTATTCCACCACATGCTTTCTAACCTCTGAAAGGTAGTTGAACCACCTAGGGCGATAACTACTTTAGGTATATTGCCTAGGTTGTTTTAACCCTTAGAGCACGAAGCGGATCGCAGCTGAGCTCTCCATATCACTGAAGAAAATTTCTGCATTTTCTATACTACAAAACTAAAGAACACAAAGTTCTTAAACTTTGAATCGAGTCAATTTCCACTTGAACAGGTATTCAAAATTACCGAATTTCAATGACCTATATTCTCAAGTCCCTAACGTGAATTCTTGTATTTCTAAATTTCTAAACCGAAATTGTGAAAAATTTCCAAATTCTAGAATTCACAAATAATTAAATTCCCAAATTCCTAAATTTTCAAATTCCCAAATTCCCAAATTCCAAAATTTTTAAATTCCCAAATCTCCAAATCTCCAAATTCCCAAATTCTCAAATCCTTAAATTTCCAAATCCCTAAATCCCCAAATTCCCAAATTCCCAAATTCCCAAATTCCCCAATTCCCAAATTCCCAAATTCCCAAATTCTCTAATCCCTAAATTTCCAAATCCCCAAATTCTCTAATCCCTCAATTTCTAAATCCCTAAATCCCCAAATTCTCAAATTCCCAAATTCCCAAATTCTCTAATCCCTAAATTTCCAAATCCCCAAATTCCCAAATTCCCAAATTTCCAAATTCACAAATCCCAAAATTCCTAATTCCCAAATTTCCAAAACCCTAGCTATTCATATTTTTCAATTTCTAAATCTCCACATACCATAATTTTACTCCACTAAGAAAAGATTCCCCTAGATGAAAGACCCTACATAGCCCGCCCGTACATCAATCCTTAACTTCTTATAAAATGACGGCTAATGATCGCATCCCAATGCCCATAAAGGCAAAAGAAATCGTTTGAAAGCCCATTGAAGCTTGCTCTTTCGTCCTTCCAATACTAAGAACAGAATCCGCATGAATAAATAAACATGACGAGGCTATTAAAGAATCATTCCAATTAATCGATCGCTTGAGCCACAAGAATTGCGCTGTTGGAGATCCTTCAACGAATAAATAGAACGGAAGAGGTTTTAAATAAAGCAAAGAATCGTATAATCGATGCCATTAAACGACTGCACGTTCCGATTCATCGATACAACCGGCAGACATGCTTTGCAAGCACAAGTACAGAGGCTTGCGAAAGCCTCGTTAATCGAACATGAGGAAACGGGCCACCGGCACGTGTTCACCGTTTCAAGAACCACTTCTCCGGAAGCGGAAGCCCATGTTGAAATTCGCGGCAGGCGCGAGGAATCAGCTGGAAAGTGTCCAAGCTCGAGCAGCTTAGCGAGCCGAGGGCCACAGCTGGAAAAGCAAGCGCAAAGCACTGGCAACGTTTCAACGGATCCGTGTAACAACCAAATTTCCACGCGTGTACATGCTCCGTTTCGTGTACCTTTGATAATGTTACGCGTGCCACCATGTTTCGCAACAGGGTACGAAAACAACTGGATTGAAAGCTTTCTACCACTGCATTTGTCATGGTGCGTGAAGTTTTCGGTACACCACATATCCGCTTGTGCAAACATATTTCTCGTAACATGATTTTCATTTTTTGAAAATGTGGTGTAATTCTTTCATTTTCTGAAAGAATTAATTCTCTAAAATAATTCTTTCATTTTCCGAAAGAATTAATTCTCTAAAATAATTCTTTCATTTTCTGAAGGAAAAATTCTTTCATTTTCTGAAAGAATTATTTAATCCTCTGAAAGACTTGATTATAAGGGACAGTAAATTAATGGAACTTAGAACTGAAGATGTTACTGGACTTATTCGGACGTTACTGCGCATTCGTTAGGCGTAGCAACTGCGCAGGTCAGTGGGCGCATGCGCAGATGAGATGCGTGCGCAGATGAGACGCATAGATGAACGTGCAATAGAATTTGATTTATATAGAAATATCGCAAGTATTCTAGGTCTACTGACAATGAAAAGGATAATTGTTTGAAGTTGTGATCAAGCTGGACTAAAATTATTACCACTAAAACTATTTAATCAATAAAATATTCACAAACTTCTTACTTTTTAAGTATTACAGAACTTATAGAAATTAGTAATTTCATAATTTGGAAATTTGAAATATACAAATCTGAAAGCTTTGATATATTAAAATTAAGAAAAATAATAGTATTAAATATATCCACCAAATTTCAAAAACCGAAATCCACAAAACTAAGAAATATAAAAATGATGGATGTTAAAATATAAAAATGAAGAACGATAAGATACAAAAATGAAAAGCTTCAACTTCAAAACCTTCAGTTCTTAAAGTCTCCATATTTGAAAACTGAGAACCTATACAAAATGCAATATCATAAAGACATTTATGTAAACACTCGATAACTTTGAAACTGAATTCACTCGTAGATTAATTAAAAACTGATCAGCCTCTATGCACTCTCCCCTGCTCGAAACACTTTGATCACACCGGTGTACGTATTGAAATTAATTCCCAAGTAACCTCAACTTTCCTAGCTCAAGAGTGTACGTGCCATCTTTAATGTCCCGTCGAACACTTGTCACGCTTCTGACACGAGCTTAGAGGGGGCACACCCTTCGTAGGGGTCGATGAGAGCGAATTGCTCTTGTAATAAGTCATTGAGTGCACCCAACGGGAGACAACGTCCTCGTCTTTCGCTTGGTACCCCTTTACAGACTCGGGGTGATAGATCAAGCCACTTTACTTCCGGTCCCGGGATTCAAGCTCACGTAGTATTACGTCCCGTACGACTCACGGCCCCTCTTAACTTCGTGACATTAGTTTGCCATGCGTGGCTAGTCGGATTATATCAGTCTGTTACTGTAGCATATGCTTCCGATTACGTGCGAATGCACTGCGATCATAATTCTTTCTTACCTGTCCACGAGGAAATTAGTGGTGCTGTTGATGAAAAGAAACTGATAATTCGATCTTTCTGCTTGATATACAGAGTAATTTAAGACGTTAGATTCTAGCGTTAGTCGGGAAGAAAATGGAAATGTAGTGTGCACTTAGCAGATAAAATTAGCAAAGACCTATAATATAAAATATTTAAACCTGCACTCGAATGTTTGTTGTAGACAGGTGACAACTTTAAAAGTTCCCAAGCGAAAAGTTTGATGAATTCGTAATACATGTCGAACATCACGATATATCTGATAAACATCCACATGTGTGTAAATATAAACATGTACAATAAAGTAGATATTATCTTTCATAAAAAGCTCTAATGAAAAATAAAAAGGTTGCAGATCTAATTCCCAGAAGACAACGTCCATAAGCTGTTTGAAGCTAACAGAGTTAATTAACGCAACAGATTATGGTCCACAAAGAGTCAATAGCGAAGACGATCATTAAACCGATGCACCAGCCGGAAAATGCAAATTGCAGATACAAAATCATCAAGGACAGATACAAGTAATACAATGTACCGATCGAACTGTTGACCACGTGATATTCTCTAGAGTCGTGCGTAACCATAGTTAACGATCACGATATTCCCTCCAGGACAACGGAACATTTAACGAACCGACCAGCACGTGTGAACTTGCATGTTTACACGAGCAATTCCAACTGACCGAAAATTCTCTGCGAAATTCCCCGAGATCATGATAGATCGATATGCAGACCACGAAATTGTTGCTTCGGGCGTTCAGCGAGGAACTTTCGCGTTCAACAATATCACGTTTATTGAAAACAAAGGCAAAGAAACAGTTTCGACTATGTACATAGTACGTATACGATGAATTTATATATGGTAGCTTTGGGCAATTTGCTGGATGTTATACTGTGCGTCAATTGCCAATGGTCATTGTTTATAAAGGAATTTGATGAAATGTGAAAGGTTGTGTGCCTGATGGATTCAGGGGCGGAGGTTTGGATTGAATAGGATTTGGGGAGTTTTGGACTTATGTATTTTGCTATTTTGGAATGGGGTGCTTGGGATTTGGAAATTTTGGAATTTGGGAATTTGGGGATTTAGAAATTTTGGAATTTGCAAATTTTAGAATTCGGAAATTTTGGAATTCGGAAATTTTGGAATTTGGAAATTTTGGAAATCGGGAATTTTGGAATTTGAGAATTTTGGAATTTGGAAATTTTGGAATTCGGGAATTTTGGAATTTGGAAGTCTTGGAATTCGGGAATCTTGGAATTCGGGAATTTTGAAATTCGAAATTTTGGAATTCGGGAATTTTGGAATTTAGAAATTTTGGAATTCGGGAATTTTGGAATTCGAGAATTTTGGAATTCGGGAATTTTGGAATTTGGAAATATGGAAATTTTTGAACTTTGGAATTTTGGAATTTCAAACATCGAAGCATCACTCTTCAAATTTTCTAAACTTGCAATTCTATTATTATACTCATTCTATACCTGTTATTTTACCACACTGAAACCTTGGAATTTTTAAACATTAAAAATTGTTTTAACAATTTAACAATTTTACAACTCTGTACCAAATCTCCACTTTCACAACCTAAAACTAAATATGTAGCCATGCATACATACACTCAACGTGCACTTACATATTAATAATTACATATTTAATGAAAAAATTTCATCTGCATGTAGATTTAAACCCATTACAGTTTGAATCTAAAAATTCTTTGTTCGAAGCTCAAGGATTGTCTCCATTTATTAAACCTATTATTCCAGATGATATTTAATTGTACAAAGGTAATGCCAAAATGGAGGGTGGGCAAGCTCGATTCACGGATGAAACTGTTCGCTTTTGCTTAACCACCAGCTTATTCCCAAGCTGTCACTAAGAGGCAAGTCCAACTGTGGTCACAATTATCCGAATTAGTTGAACAGTTCGTTGGAATATATTGCAAGCTTTATTAGGAGACTTTTGAAGTCGTTATGACAGACTGGGCACAGTAATGTGACTATTTAAATGATAGTATATCGTACAACTTGATTTTAAGAAGGGCAATATCTTTAAAATCTTACAAAATTACAAAATGTTTTTTTGAATAAAATGTTACTGTAATATCTTAAAAATATTGTCTCAAAATTTTAAAATGAAATGCGAAGCCCTTCTGAAGTTATGGCGGATTAGCGCCGCGGGTATTCAGGCGTTCAGTGCGGAGGACTGAAACTTTAAACGCGTTTTCCTCAAAACTACGTTCTTAAAATTGGCGTGGCTTACTCAAAAACTAGTTTATCGCGCTCAAATTTTTTGCACATATCCATGACAATACTATCTAACATATGAACCTACATGTACAAAATAAATTGAACATTAAGTCCTTTTTATTGCGAAACATTGCAAAAATTTTCAATAAAATTCAAAGTTTTTCTTTAAACGTCATTTCTTCAATTTTACATATTTTGCACGTTTCTGAGGTTCTAACTGTGAATGTTAGTTTCCGAAACATTGGAAACTTGCTTCAGACTAATATAAAGCTAGAACCCACGATTCACGAGACACGCCAAAACACTTCCAGAAAAGATTCTCATAATTCCACCATTTTTAAATATTTTGCAAACCAGAAAATATTCTGTAATAGGCAATAGTTATGCTAAATTATACCTGAAATTTCGAAAACGCAAAACAAAGGTGTCCACCACAAAAAAATTCACAAATATTTTCATCTGTCTAAAGGTATTACCCCCTTAATTGAAAGAAAGATATTCTGCGGAATAAAATTTTAGCTACGTCCAATTTGTGCTCATACATCTTCAGAACCGACAAAACTTTTTGGCCAAGCGAACAGGAACAACAAAATGTCGAAACTTTATGCTCGTAATGGCAGGCGTGTTTCAGGTTGTTCTCGACCTCGTTAAACAGCCTCGTCGAAAGATTTCCAGGAACCGTTGGCCAAGTGGATTAGCTACGAACGTGGACGAAAGTTCGAGAGGAAAGTTGCACGGTCCGTTGTTCCCGAATTTAAAGATACCGGTATCCGGATGTCCGAGCAAATAAAGAAAGTCATCCAACGAATCAAGAATGGCACACAGCATCCTTGGCTTTCCCGGCAACGTCATTTCTCTTTTCCACTATGTGCACTGGATATCTCTACCTCGAGTGTCGGTAAACAGAGTCAGCCCGAGTGTTCGAGTGGTTTTTCGAGCCAGTGGGAATCGAGAAATTGAAGAAGTTCACTGGTTAAAATTCTAACGTTCGCTGGGAAACTTAGACTGTACGCCTCGCGGGAGAAACTTCAATTAAACTTGAAGGAAAATGCGACTTTCCGTTAACGAGGAAAAATAATACCAGAGATTTTTATTCCACAGTCAGTTTTAATATTGACTGTACGAGTGGCTTTATGCGGGAAAAGAAAGTCGTTGGACAAGATATGAACGGTTTGTGGAAAAATGGGTCACTTGAATTTCTTTCGAAGCTTCTTCATTTATGTAACTGGGTATCACACTAGACTGGGTGCAATTTTATAGGATGCTAAATTATACGTATTTAAATATACAAATCAATCGATCGATCAATATATGTATATATGTGAACATTTATGCAAGAGAAGAAATTGGTTGACCACGATATGAAGGATCAGTGGAAATAATGTGTCACTTGAATTTCTTTCGAAGCTTCTTCATTTGTGTAACTGGGTATCACACTGGACTGGGTGCTGTTTTATAGGATCCTAAATTATTCGTATTCAAATGTACAAATCAATCAATCGATCAATATATGTATATATGTGAATATTTATGGAGGAGAAGAAATTGATTGACCAAGATATGAACCATCAGTGAAAACAATGTCACTTGAATTTCTTTCGAAGCATCTTCATTTGTGTAACTGGGTATCACACTGGACTGGGTGCTATTTTATAGGATGTTAAATTATTCGTGTTCAAATATACAAATCAATCTATCAATCAGTATATGCACATACGTCAATGTTTATAGAGCAGAAGAACCTACTTGTCCAAGAAATGAACAATTTGTGGAAAAAAGGATGACCTGAATTTCAAATGTCCAATTTAACAAAGTCCATCAATATTAAAAACCCTAATATACCCACCTAAAATCTCCAGCAGAACGCGCAATTGAAACTGCGAACAAAAGCAGTTAGAAAGCTAAAAGAAACAAAGGGCATTTGGATCTCGAATCTCGGTTCCCCGAGTATTTCACGCAAAGCGATAAAAAGAGTCCAGCTGCGAAAGGAAACTCTGACCATTAGGGTCCAAATAGGAGAGCCTGGAGAAGATACCGCAGAATTCAAGGAACGAAACTTTACACCTGACGAAATGGAATTTCCGATAAACTTCGAGCCAGACGACTCGAAGACAACGGCTGTTTCGCGAGATTCCGTCTTCCATTACTGGACCACGAGTTCCATGCTGTGTATTTCGAGGAAACACCAGTGAGCGACGAAATATACAAGGAAACGTTGTTATGAAGCAGGATACGTGATACGCGTGCAGAAGGCAGACATTTTCGACGCGGCCTGTGCACCGACCTCTTCATAACCGTTTCAAAAAGGTACATACGTCACCTGTCCACTCTCTTTCTCTCTCGCGTTTTTCCTCTCTCTTTCTCTTTCGTAGGTGCCTCTGGAAGGCGGATAATAAAGAGATTAACGACTCCCACGTGTGTGCCTGGCCGCAAAGCGCTCTAGAGTATGGGATGCTCGTTCGCAAGGCCGTTTGCGCTCCTCTCCTCGTGAAAACTTAACGCGATATACGTGCGGACGCGAGCTTAAATTCTGAGCAGATTTAAAACGGTACTTCGAGGGCCCATCTGGGTATGGAGATTAAAAGAAGTGTCTGATAATCTGACAAACGGCCGGTAATTTGGGAAGCAAGAATTAATCGAGATATAATTAATTAGACAAAGAACAATATAATTAAAATTTTATAAGATTTGAAGGAACCTGATGCAACTATACCGCAATCGAAATGCATCTTACATTCTGTGCTTTAGCTCACAGAAATTATTAAAACACTTCAGTGAAAATGTCTAACTCCTATGGAGGTGAAGAATAGTTACATAAATTAATCACTGTGCTATGTATTATTTATTCATGCGGAATCTTGCTATCTGGTCGAATATCTCGAGAGGATCTTTCGACAATTCATTCTAGTACTTCATTTCACATTCTACATCGAAATGGAAACCTTCTGTTTGAAATACGCCTTACAATTTTGAAGTAGTCAAAAAATTACAATTACTAAAAAAAGGCTATAGTAAACTCACTATATTTCACCCTACAATAAATTTAAAACAATTCTTTTCTCTGTGAGAATTCCAAGCAGCCTGAACGGAAAGTTCAGCGTTGATACATATCCCACAACAGAACGTAAATGTAAAGGTAATTGCTCATCAAACGTCCGTAAACCCGGCGTTAAGTATGTAAATGTATTTTGTGGCCTCCACGAACAAAGTAGTGAATCTCACTGATAGAAAGTGTAAAGCAACAGGAAGTGTCTCCGATCGTCAAGGGACAATCGATGGGTCGAACGATCGTGTAAACATCGTGTAAACGAGCAAGTTCGATCGGAGGGTCGCGAGTCTCGCGCTAGTCTGCGGTTCCACACGCGTCGAACTACTCCTCCGCACGTTCGAGGCGGAATTTCATTAAGCAAACACGCTCGAAACTCGTTACGCGAACCTTATTATCGCGGCGCGTTACAAGGACGGGAGGTCCGCAAAGGATCGTCGAATAAAACGAGGAAACGGAGGTGAACGATGCGCTCGAACGAGGCGCAACAATGCTTGTCGAGGAATTAAAAGTTTTCGTGTTGCTGGAAATCGCTCGTTGACGAAGTTTTACTGCGCGTGTCGAACGATTCCACTTTAAACAGCTGTGTTTGTATTACTGTTCGTAATTACAACGAAGAATCCTGAACTCTCAACTTTGGACAGTCTTGTAACTCTCTCGGTCGAACTTTTGTTAAATAGAGAATAGTACTAACCAGATTACGATTTATAAGAGTATGATGAGTTTTCTAATACGATTGGTGTCTGGACCGATTATTTGAATACACTTTTCGTTACTCTATTTATAATGTAACCAGAGCTGGTATCTATTAGGAAATCTACATGTTGTGTATGTAAATTCATACATATGTGTACATTCATATTCATATGTACGTATGTGCACATGTAAATGCATGTGCATGTGTATACATTCATATTAATATGTACACATATGTATGCATGTATATGGATATACATGTGTGTACATACACATTCATATGTACAGATATGTGTACATGTAAATGTACATACATGTGTGTACATTCATATTAATATGTACACATATGTGTACATGTAAATGAATATACATGTGTATATGAACATACAAACGTATATGTACATGCATATGCGTGTGTATATGTATATGTAAATGTAGATGTACATTGAAAATACCATAAGTGGATTAATTAATTAAAACAGTGACTTTTTAACAAAATATTAAAAATAATTTCTTCAACTTCTAAACTTAAAGTTTAAAATATTTTTCATAGCACTTGAAGTAAGAATAGTAATCAATCTATCTTGACATATTACATGGAGTAAAAATGAATTTACAAAAAATATCTAGAATATTAATCTTAATTAGAATGAATAACTATATTCTTAATTCGATGCCAGAATGCAGAACTAAGTAGCGAAATGAATTAAGATCGATCGGAGTTAGGAACAATTAACCTTCAAGGCAAATTAATTGCATTCAAACCAATTTATCAAGTTTATCTTTTGTTTTGTGCATTTTGCACGTTCCTAAATCATTTTTCCAATATAACGCATGACCGTGCAAATTGACTTGATTATTCGAGTGAACTCGCAGGAACATTTTTATGGACAGAAAAGAGCAATTTTTTTAAAAGCGTACAGCAATTGCTTTAATTGATACTAATCGTATCAATTCGAGATACAATGTCGCCTGTTTTATGTTTAAAATTGGCAGCCGCTTCCTTTTTGCCCTGCTCCTCCCCTACAGCATGATTGATCGATCTAACCACTTCGTCGTGGAGCTCGCTGAAATTACCCGGCGATTCGTGCAAATTGTTTGCAAATTACGATCGATTTTGGAGACCTCGATTCGAATGGCAATCAAGAGACAGAAAAAAATACATTTGACAGAGAAAAAAGCGAATTTGATCGCCTGCTCTATGCATATTTTAAATATTTATTAGTATCAACTTTATGTGCGAATTTATTTCGATAACAAATTATTGACAGAAGCTATTATGTAATTATTCTAATAACAAATTTAATTCGTAATTGAATTTCCTTCCGAACTGTAATTATTATTAATCGAAAGATCTAATTGAAAATTAAATTGTAATCATTCACTGAATGAATATGACAAATATTATTGAACTATAAAATTTAAGTAGGAATATTACTGAATCATAAATTTATAACAGTAAAATTAGTAATATTATTGAACCACAAAATATAAAAATCTGAGAATTAAAAAATTCATGAATAAAATCTGACTGCAGCGTTTCAAACACGAGAAAAGTTAACGAAAATTGTTTTCCCCTTGTAAGGGATGTATAAAAGCACTAATGGCTCGTGTCCTAAGGGCGTGCAAAATATCCAAACCAGTGTACAAACCGTGCGAAGGAATTTCAAGCAAACTCAAACGAGGTTAAACTCTGCGTACAGTCTACAAAGTGTGAATTTAACCTATGAGCGTTCGTAGAAACGGTATACGTGCGTCGATGGATTTTGCAAGAATCAGGAACGATTCATAGCAGAACGAAGAGAAGACTCTGGGAACTTTCAGTTGGTTTTAATGCGATTAGATCACGAAATGGCAACGAGATGAATCAGCCCCTCTATCTTCCCTCGGTGTTCGGACAAAAGACCGAAATAAATAATCCTTTGGAGGCGTGAATGAGTTTAGTCTTCGTGAACCTTGCCGATTTCTATTCAGAACCTTCTTTCGAAATTAAAGTTTCTTTCTACTTGAAAAGAAGGAATGTTGCATAAAATGGTGTTATTTAATAAGGAAGTGTTCTTGTTACTCGAATAATGACAAGAATGGATGTATTATGTATCATTTTTTAGAAATTAAATTTGTGACATTGCGATGCTTATAAAGTTCTTTATGTGTCTAACATGTTATACATTTGTTACTTTTAGTTTTCTGTGTTGATATTTTCAAATTTTTAAGAGGTGATAAGTAACATTTTTGTTTTGATATTGCAACATTCATAAAATAGTATTTTGAGTTTCCTTCATTGCTATCATACTTTCAAATTTCCTAGAGATAATAGTGCGAATGCCTTTTGAAAATCTGTAACAAGTAAAAATCTGAAGCTTTGAAAAACCGTCTATTTAATAATCTAGCGATTTAGAAATTCAGAAATGTAGAAATTTTAGTATTTAATAAATATGGTAAATTGGAGAAATTAGAAAAAAAATTTGGTAACGTAAATATTTAGCATTGCAGAAATTTGAAAATTTTAATACCTGATTTATGAAATTTTAGGACTTATGTTAAAATTAAAAAATTTGGTAATGTAAATATTTAAAATCATAGAAATTTGAGAATTTTAATACCTGCTGATTTATGACATTTAAGAACTTATATTGAAATTAAAAAATTTGGTAACGTAAATATTTAAGATTATAGAAATTAAAAAATTTTAATACTTGCTTATTTATGAAATTTAGGGACTTACACGTTCAACAATGTAAAAATATGATAATCGAAAAATTTTTGAACTGAAAAATATAAATCCACAGAAACTTACGTTATACCCAAATGTACACACCGTGTACGCCATGTACATTTGCTCTATGAACCACATACACTGGGATTTCATTCGATATGCAACAGTCTAAAGCCAAGTTCTCATGAATAGACCCTTACAGTGTACTAACAATCGAATCAAATTCGTGAATTGCCATGTCGCATTCGATATAACCCTATAAAAATAAATCGACTCCTCACCCTATGAACCTAGCCTAAAAAAATCGCCGCCAGCAGAAAAGGCGCGAACGTTCAATTTTCACGACAAAACAAACACATTGCGGCTCGTGAGTATCCTTATTTACACACGATTTGCATGATGCTCTGTCTGAAATGTTAAACCGTGCCGACACCTCGTTAACGTAAGCACAACAGCGAAATATTTGCGCCAACAGCGGCGCGCATTAAGATGCCCGTGTCGAACAACCGGCTGAGCACACAAGAAAACCCCGGAGGTGGGAAGCTTCTTAGGTTCGCATCGATTTGCATAGAAAGTGTCCGTTCTCCGACGGAAACGCGACTACAGAAGGGACGTGACTGTGCCATGGGACGAACACAGCCAATTAAAATGGCTGTCCAATTCCGTCTAGCCTCTTCGGACCGTTTTTGTCTCGTCTGACTGACGTTTATCTTGTCTCCGTCATAAACGCACGACGAAAATTGATTATAAAATTTTTCTGGTAGGCGGTCAACGAATGGGATGTTTACAAATTTGGGAGCTTGTGGAGATTTGGAAGTGTATCCCTTCCTAAATATCTAATTTCCCATAGGTCCTCAAATATGAAAATTTGAACACTTAGGTTTGGGAAAGTAAATATTTGAAAACTTGTAGACTCAAAAATTGCAAGAATTTACAAATTTTTTACATTTCCAAATATCCAATTTCTCAAGTATCCAAATCTTTAAATTCTGAACATTCGAAATATCCAAAAACTAGAATGTGTAAACACAATAAATATAATTACAGGAACATGTCACTCTGTACACTGTTTTGCCTATAAGTAAGCATGGAGGTTTCCATCTGCTCCCACCACGGTTCAGGTGGACCAATCACCACCAAATTCAATAGGGTTCTTTTACTATCTATAGAGAACCTATGTACCAAATTTCAAAACGATCCGTCAATGTGACGAGGAGTTATCGTGATGACGGACAGACATCGTATTCGTATAAACTACCTTTTCAACATTTTCAAAGTTCCGGTAGTTAATAAAAGCTTCAAACCTTGAAATTGCAAAATCCCACTGCATTTTATCTACATCTCCAGCCATACCTCGTTCGCGAGTTCATCAGCGTACTTAATCCGCCCACCGCTGACATACCATAATAATTAGTCCACTCTCCTTTGTCCTGTCATTACTAAATAATTAATACCGAACAGTCAACATCGTCCAGCCCGCAAAACACAATACGCTCTAATAAACGCGACCTGTCATATTTCCTCCCAGTTCCAAAGTTTATCAAGCAATTTTTCTTCCCTCTCGCAGTTGTTCCGATTATATCAGCGAGTGTGCTCGACCAAATATTTCGAGTTTCTCAAAAGCGGTTAACGAGCCACGCTCTCAAAAGAGCACAACTCTCCTACTTCGTTCGCGGAAGCGAACAGAGAAACAGAAGAGAATCGGTCGGAAAGCTCGGGGACCTCGTTACTGTGAAATTTTCCAGGGAAAATTCGCGAGTAGTGACGCGGACTATAAAGAAGACAAACCGTGCAATCGGTGCGACGCAACCGCTATCGAAGTGGCCGCTGCGGAATCGCCGCTCGACACGCGAGAATTATCACGCCATCCTGAATTATACGCTTTTTTCCGTCTCCCTTTTTTACCTTCGAAAGCTCGGGTAATTTTACTGGCCCGATACTTGCTGCTGTTTCGATTGGTTTTAACTCTTAACGACTGGGTTGGGGGTTTTCTATCGCATGTGGAGACTCAGAGACCGGTTAGGTCGTTATGGAGAAGTCTTATTTTACTAGTGCGATACTGGGTGCTGTTTTAATTGATCTTAATCGTCAAGATGGAGTTTTAGTACCATAACAATTGATATGGAGCTGCAGAGGCCATAATGTTAAGGTCGCTATGAAAAATTAGTCTTGTTTTACTAGAGCGATACTGGGCGCTGTTACAATTGATTTTAAGTCTTAGTCAACAAGATAGAGTTTTAGTACCATAACAATTGATATGAAGCCTCAGAGGCTACAATGATTAGGTCACTATGAAAAATTAGTCTTATTCTGCTGTTATGATACCTGTTGCAACTTCGATTGCTATTAACACTCAAACATTGGAGCTTTTCTACAGTAACGATGTGGAGTTTCAAAGAATAGAATGTCTAGGTTATTATGAAAGATTAGTCTCATTTTGCTAGTCTTTTCTAGTATAGCAACCAATGTGGAGCCTCAAAGCAGGCAATCTTTAAGCAATTTTGAAAAATTAGTCTTATTTTACTGGTACGATACTTACAGCTGCTTCGATAGATTTCAACTCTTAATTGCTGAGTTGAAGTTGTAGTACCGTAAGTATTGATGTGGAGTTTCAGAGATACCAATGTTTACGTCGTTACTTTCATTTGCTGTTGAAGTAGGGCTCGGTGAAGTACAATATTTGAACGAAAATAAGTTGAACTAAATAAGTAAGGTTTGACCACTTGAAACATCAAATCAGCAGAGTGCTGAGTTTTCAAAATACTAAATTTCTGAATTCTCAAATTCGCCAGAATTCCTCAAGCTTCCTAATCCTCAAATAATCCTCTGATTTTTTAATTACTAAATAACAAACTTCCTAACCTTTAAACTATAAAAATTCCCAAATTCTCATATCTTGTCAAAATTAAAAAATTGTTAATCTCCAAGTCTCCAGCTTTCCATATCTCAGTATTCGTATCACCATATTTTGGTGAAATGAAATGAATGAAATGAATTTGGAGAAATGAATTTAAACGTCCTTAAAACAAATGTTCTATCACTCTTGAAAGATAGTGTACTCCTAGTTTGCAAGTATTAAGGGCACACGGGTATCGTATGCTGCCCAGAGACACAGTGTCTGAAGCTTACAAACTAAGAACCTTAAATCTATTTAGTCTTCAGCCTGTACTCTGTCCCCTACTTCTCGAGATCTATCGCTAGGTTATACAATAAACTGAGGCTTTAACTCGAGCCCTCGAAGCGATGCTGTCACGAGAAACAGATTTTCTAAGACACTAGTCTACATATTACATGATCAACCTTGTGATTTGCTCGAACATCTCACTATCTGATCAGTTATATAATGCTTGTTCAAATTGCGGTATTCTGCTACGTAAATACTGAGATCTTCAAATTTATAGTTTTTTCAATTTTAGAATTGTGGAACATTGGAATTTTAGACTGTTGAAATTTTAGAATTTTGGAATTTTGGAATTGGGAAATTTTGGAATTGGCGAATTTTGGAATTGGGAAATTTTGGAATTTAATAACTTTGGAACTGGGGAATTTTGGAATTGGAGAATCTTGGAATTGGGGAATTTTGGAATTTGGGAATCTTGGAATTTCAAATTTTGGAATTTTTGAACTTTGGAGTTTTGATTCAAAAATCCCTAAATTTCGAGCCTTTCATGCACTGCCATTTTTCTTGAGAAAACACCCTGAACCCATGTCTACAAATGTCTTTCCTAATAAATCGATAACAACCTGTAAAAGTAGTAATGAAACAACATGAACCTCGAAAACTAATATTCACAAAAACTTACATCGACCGAAGCTACATTTTTTAAAGCAATCTCGTTATAGTTATACTGTTAAATTTGTCTGGAACAATTCACAGATGACCCTGATCGTAAAATCGAAATTTCTCTCGATTTCTCAAATTGAACACCGCGAACTCCTCCAGCTGACGTTGGATTTAATAAGAACGTGTCACTCACGAACTTAATTCAATTTAATGCTATTATTTATTATCCCCGTCTTATTAAGATTTCGTCCTTCATTTCCTGTAATATCGCGAAGGTAGAGCAAGGAAATGACTTTTCTTCCAACAAGGTAACTGATCCCAACATTGCAGATGACTTCTGTCTACACGGGGAACTCTCATTCGTTTCATTGTAATTTATCCGAACTTTTCACCCCCTTTTTCGTTCCCTTAGACAGACGTCCCGAACGTGATAGGAAAACGGCATGTGTCGACGTGTGTTCGTCGAAAGAAAACCTCCGCTCGGTGAACAACCTCTCGTCCCTCGTCGACGAAGGTCGATTCTTTCTTTCTCCACCCGAGCTTTTGTGATGAAATCCCCAAAATTAAGGAGATAAGACGATTCGCGTTTTGCTGACCAATTTGCGCAGGCTGCTAGTCTTCGCAATTGCGGTGGAAGGGAATTTCATTTTCCGTCGGGAAACGCGAAAAGGAAATTATGTTCAAGAAGATTTAATCTGTGCGTTTTCTTAAGCAAGATGATAAATTAGAGGTATCGTAAAATGATAGAACAGTAAAACGGTAGAGCGGTAAAACGGTGAAAGAATAAAATCGTGGAATGGGAAGATGATGAAAGCTATCGAAATTTTAAAACTTTTCAACCTGGAGATTCGGTATTTTAATGTGACAATTTTAGATAAATAATTTTTTATTAATTCATAGTATGGAAAGGACTAATATGATAGTTAAACCTATAGTTAAGCACCTATGATAGTTAAACCTATGATTTTTTCAGAGGTTGCATCAGGTAGAGTTAATACATTATAGTTGCAATGTTAAAATAATTAAAAAAATTTGAAATGGAGTCGTATTTTGAATGTAACAATTTTTAACTGTGACTTGCATTAAATTCAAAGCTTTATTATACGATTTAGTTATGTTGTATCTGAACTATGGTGTCACGAGGGTTACTTGATGTTATGAACCAACGGGTTAACTAAATTGTAGGATAACATATGCAACAGTAAAATAGTAGTATAGAATAAAATGGTACGAAATAACAAATTAAAATAAGAAAATACTAAAAAAGTATAATAAACCAACGAAGTACTCTCAAACTTCAGTGCCCAAATTCTCTAATTTTCATGTTCCTTAACCTCCTAAATCTCAAAATTATTAAATCAGCAAACGTTCAGTTCCCTCAAACTTTCGCACTCCTAACCCTCCATCCTCAAAATATATTAAATTGTGTCAGAACATCAATCAATCTAAATGACAGTTCCCCACAATACTCAGCACGAAGTAGTATAAATCAATAACTAATGAGCCACGTATCCTAAAGAAATCAGTAGTACGAATCAACGATCGATCAGCCGTAATTATCAAGTTCGTAATATTATCGAAACAGCGATGAATTCGCCTCAGTGCAAAGTGCAATAATTGTTCGCGATCGGATTAGCACGATAAGGGAAGAAAAACATGTAGACGGTTCGATATACTCTCCGCAACACTGTTTACTATCTCGTTACCAAGCCTGACAGTGATAAACTCACTCCAGCATGAAAGCAAGGCCACGCAACCGAGGGGGGATGGTTTTGCACGCAATCGTAACCAGGGGGTTGCCACCCCGTTGTGCGCGATTCTACGCACGGACACCCACTACCCTCTGCCATTCTGGCCCTCATTCAACCCTCTGAAGCGTTCGCGCAGATACTTTTTTGCGGAACGAACAATGCTATGAATGACACGGGAATAAACGGTGTTCTCAAACGTGACTGCGAAAGCCTTTGAATCGCTGGCCTTTTCTGTCTTTCTACGAAGACAACGCGGTCTTACGCTTTTATGGGTTTACAAACCGTTTCTTGGAGTTCTGAATCGACGGGGAAAGGGAATTTTTAACGCTTCCGCGGTTGAAATATGGAATTTATGGATGTTAAGGATCTTGAAAATATAAAAATATATAGGTTTCGAAATATGAGCATTCAGAAATCTGAAAATTTAGAAATTATATAAAAATTTGGTAATACGAAAAAATATAGACTTGAATATTTGTCTTTTTGGTACTAACATTGATTTGATGTAACCCAAGTATATTTTAATTTGTCCAGTTAATATTAATTTAATTTATATTCCAGTTAATATTAATTTAATTGATATTAATTTGACGAACTAGATACTTTACTTGGGTTACATTAAATCAATACTAATATTAACTTTGCACTCCTGTGTTGACTGCAACTCGCATTTCTTTTGGAATAATTCAGATTTCTCATGAATAATTCAGATAAACAGATTGGTTGAATTGTACGTATATACAACGACGTATGAATTGTATAACAAAGAAATTGTATGCAAGACTTCACAAGAATTGCACAGCATTTTAAAACGTCGGAAATTCTTTAAATTGCCAAAAAGATTATATCTCATTTTACTTATAAGGACAATTGTCCAAACTTTTCCTCCACTTTTATCCTGCGCTGCACACGCATTTCAATTACAAACTTTACAACACAAGTTACAGAACTCCCGAACAACTATAAACACGATTAATTATTCAGAGCTGAATCGATGAAAATCTTTGGCTTCACGTTCAAGAAAAGTTATCGCGATCGCTTAACTTCAGTTAAGTTCTTCTCTTTTTCAATGCATCTTCGGATAAAGTTCTTCAACTTATCGTCGACTGACGATGTAAATAGTGAAAAAGCTCTGGAACTGTTTCCACGCGGAGAGTGCGATTAATTATTCACTAACCAATCGAAACTTTTAGTCCTTATGTTTGACGAACTCGTAGAGTCCAGGGAATTCATTAACGTTTCATTTAATCTCATTTTTATATTTCATTCTTCTGCAACTTATGTGAAAAATTAACGTTCGTCGGTTTCAAAACTTCTATATTTGCTATTTTTTTATCGAGCATAAATTATGTAGATGATGACGAGAATGAAGCAAACAATGTTACAATAATATGAGAAATAAGAGCGTTCTGCACGATTTGCAAATACAGATTTCGTTGCAAGAAAATTTCCTTGAAATTTTATATAAAAATATTTTAAAGACAACTTTTCAACTCTTTACATTATGAGATATTTGTCTCCACGCTGTTATTGATTTTCTTGAGATTTCTAAGAATTAAGGAGTTGGTAAAAGAAATTAAAAGGTGCAAAGATTAATTCTGTAGAACATTACATTCTTTCAATGAACACAATTGCAAATAGAAATTAAAAGAATATCACAATTACAGAAGTCAAACTTGACCTATTACACCCAATAAATTTGAAACATTTCAAAAAATTTCACCGAACCCAGTATTTTCCGAGTGGTCGATAATGAAAAGTCTCCTCGAAAAAAAGATTTCAAACAGGATAGAAAATCGTTTCCGCGGTCTTATTTAAAGATTCAAAGGCAGTCCCGAAACACGAAACGCGATGAATATTCCGAGCGAGATGCCGGGCTATTAAATTGTACACGCGATTCGCTCAAAGTCTCGCGAATATTTCCTTTGACAGCCGCCTCTTGGGTTCAGCCTTTACTGACATGTTTCCGGTCCACGTTACAATATCGTGCCGTTAAATCACTTTTTCATTTTTGACACCGAGATTATTCGGCCTCTGTTAACTTCCACAAAGAAATGATTGAAGAACGAACTGCATTAAAGTGATCGTATCACGATAGACATGTTCAAAGGTTCCACATTTTAATTTAACAAATGGGTAATTGAATTTTTAATGAAAAATACGTAAGTCTAGAACAATGATACATGAAAACAACCTGAGAGGTAATTTTAGTAAGTACATAATATAAATGCTTTTTGTTTAGATTTTTTTGATCAAGTTGAAAAATGATAAGATCATAGTTCACATGACTGAATTTAGTGGACCTGAATATTTTACTGAATCTTTGAATAAAATTAATGGCTACTTGCTAAGTGTTTACCTGACGAAACTAATATAGAGTAAATTCAAGTGCATTTTTGTTATTTTATAGCAACGATCAGAACAGAGCTTACACACCTGTGTAAAAATTCTTCACATATCAGTGTGTAAACCTGTATAAAAATTGACTATGTAGAAAATATATTTATAAGGATAGTCGTGTCGCTAATCATTGAAACACTGACAAATGTCAAGTATTTCTTAATGTCAAAAAGAAAGATGTCAAAAATTTCTTTCTTGTCAATATGGCACCTTTGTCATATTTCGACAAATCTGACGCACTTTGCAATAAATCTCACTTAAATTTATAACATACTCTAATTTAGAGTACGAATGCAACTATAATTTACATAGTCAATTAAATACGAAATTCATATACGAAATTGACTTAAATCTCCTTTATCTTTTATCTATTTTAATATAATAACTGATCAGTTACTTCTAACTGACAAATAAATCACAAGACTAAAATTTCTGTTAATAACACAAAGTCTTATTTGACCAACATCCAACTTGAAGGATCACAGCGCAACTATTAAACCTGACCATAAAAATAAAAAAGAGGAAACTCCAACAACCTCGTCTCGCCCATTTCCATGTTCACATATCATGGGATCAAAGCGTGGCCAAAACGAGCAGCAAATCGACGCAGACAATTCATACGTGACAACCGGTTGTTTGCGGTCAGTTCAGTCGCGCATATCATCCGAACGAATAAAACGACTCAATCGGACGCAATTAACCGTATTGCAATTATCCAGGCCAACGTGGATTATCGGGATCGTTAAATTGACAAATAAATAATGAAGGGTGCGACGCGTGTAATTCTATCGTTACAGCGATGGTCGGGTCAAGTGCTCGTTAAAGATGTCAAGGACATACGTATGTCGGCTGCGTGAGATGAGGTGCTCTAGATAAATTAGGCCTTTTATTCTGATATGTACATGTACGGGAACTTGCGAGAATATGAGATAGGAGATTTGGAAATTTGAAACCCTTTGCGTTCGAGAGGTGACGAGCCACCATTTTATTTAATACAATAATTTGAGACAAGCAGTTTGTAACTGATTCTTTAATATGACACATGTGATGTAAAAATAACATTAAAAAGTTCATTTAACTTCTCAACTAAGTTTTAAAGTTGTTGTTTATAAACAGTCAAATAATCTTCGAGTGCAAAGGGTTAAAGTCTTTGAAGATATTGAAGGATTTCAATATATGTAAATTTAAGAAAAATTGAGCTGGAATTTAAAACTTGAAACACTTCAAACCATGAGAATTTGGAATTTTTTAAATTCAGAAAGATTTATGCAAAGATTTCATGGTTCCTTATCGAGAAGGAGCATACATCGTAGAATTGTAATCCACGGTGAAGCAAGTGCCGGCACCTACCCTGATGAGGGCTGTAGTCCGAGCGACGACGACCTCGAGCATCCGGTGATCCTGAGGGACCTTCCGGCAGCGGAGAGGCCACGTCCGACGAGCCTCGCCTGGATCCAACAGCAGAGTGTTCGGAGTCTCTGCGATGTCTGGCCACGTGGGGCGAATCCTGGGGGGTTCCGTGACCGGAACTCATTGGTGTTCTCAGCGGAGAACCGTGAGAGGAATACGGCGAGCCCGGCGGCTGTATCTTCTCGGTGCCTTCAAGCGAACATCCGCGTGACGGATTGGCCGTACGGCTGACGACTTAGCTCGCCAACGGTGGGAAAGACCGTTGGTGAATCGATAACGTTCATGTTCTACGATATCGATCGATTTCCACAGAGGAAACCAACCATATGAAAACCTTCTGCTCGAGTTTGCGTGCGAAGCTGGCTTTTATATTAATGAAAAACACGTATCGGGGATGCGCTACGTTACGTAAGGTTTCGACGATATCTTACCCACATGTGTTTATTTTTTATTTGTACTAAATATCCTCTGCAATAAATACGCACTGTTTCCTCTGGAATAACACTTTGCGAACTGTTTGATTGCAAGAATTCAGAATAATTTATTTTATCTGAGATGTGTTACTTGCATATCAATTTATTTTCGACTCTGATTTTAGTTGAAGGAACATAGCTGAGATTTTAGTCATTCATTCACCTTATCCGAGATAAATAATGATCTGAGACAATATAACATGGAAATTTCTTTGCAATTATCTATTCACGATTCTGACTTCAGTTGAAAGAATTCGTAGCTGAAATTTTAATCGTTTATTCATTTTACACGAGATAGAAGATGGAGTTACTTGTGAGATAATATAAGGATGTGTAAATTTATTTTCAATTATCCACGGTTCTGATTTTAGTTGAAAGAACTCAAAAAGTGACGACGTTACGAGATGAATTGTAAAGGTATTTATTTTCTATTCACGACTCTAACTTTAGTTCAAAAAATTCAAAATAGATTATATTTTATTTAATTTCGAGACACTTGTGACATAACCTAAAAAATTCGAAAGAATCAATATTTCGTTCACGTATTTTATCTGAGATAACCTACTAAATGAATGAAAATTTTTAATTATCTGACTACGTTTCTGGCTCCTGTAGTATTAAAAGCGAAAGAGAAAGAAAAAACGTGTTAAAATACTATGCAGACGTAAATTTGAAATGATAAAATATAATGAAGACGGACAAATAGCAATGGATATGATAAATCATTTCCACAGTCATTCTACAAAAGAAGATAATCTAATATCTCGAAACTGGTGTAAAATAGAAACCCTGCAGACCCTTGCGTCTGATTTTGCACGTGACTGCAAATACTATTGTACCCGTATGAGTCCGCAAAACTATCTTCCGTGCCAACAAAAGCAACAGCAATTTCATTTTCTCGTCGGCCATATTGCGCATTGACTTTTAGAATAATTGAAAACAACCGAAACGTGTGTAACGCTGAGTAAGCTTTTGAAGCGATCTCTTTCGGTCGAGATTGGCTGACCGTGTCTCTCTTTTCCTCCCTTTTTTTCGTCACAAATGCATTTCCACCAGAAATATAACTTGTCGCGAGAACAATGGCGCGTAATATTTCTTAGAATTTTATCGCTGAAATTTTTATTTCTTTTTTACGAAGGCTGGATTAAAAGATGAATGATAGAGCACTGAATAAGATGAACAATGAAACACGCTGAATTGTAATTGCAAGAACAAAGTACCGGGCTCGTATGATCTGCTTGATTATATTTTAACCAGAAACCCGATGAACGTGCCTTGTTTCATCTGTCTACATGGTTCAATTATTATTCAAGCCCGTTGATCAAACCTCGGGATCAACGAACGTTCGATGACGAATTTTATCGATATCTCGTACGATGAGAAATTTGACCTATCCGATGATGGTAAAAATGACTGAACACTTTTTTTTCGCCTAGTTTCGAAAATTACTCTCGCACGAGCGAACGTTGGACGATGGACGGGAAAATGGAATAAATCGAATTGCTTTTCTACAGCGTTCCACGCGGACATACGGCAAAAATCATGAAACCAATAGGAAAAACGCAATCGTGAAACTGAACAGATTGCTTGTTAAAATTGTTTCTATAAATTTTAATAATTTGTTGCATTAATGATATAACAAAATTTGTTTCGTTCGTAGGTCACAGATTGCCAATTCAGAGATCTTTGATGTTTTTGATGAACAATTTTTTCTGAATAAAAAATTTATCAACACGGCTGAATATTGCGATATCTCATGCACCGTATGGTTCAAATTACTCAAAATTGTTTAAATTTTATTTGATGGTTTCATTGCCTCTTTTTTTAATATTTTGACACTTTGCTTTTCACACCTGATATTACTGTTGTACGAATTAAACTGTTTTCAATTGACATCTACAAATTTTTATTATATTATACTCGTGAAACCAACGTGTTAACATGACAATCTTTATCAAAATGACATATTTTAAATTTCTTATTTTTAGAAATTGTTATACAAATTATTAAGGAGCTTCTCTTCAAATATAAGAGAGTTTAATAACTGATAAAAAAATAATTGCACGCGAAGAAAATAAATTAAAAATATAAAATAACTTCTTTAAGCACATTAACACGAATATAGTCATTTAGTTTCTTTTTAAAAATACTCAGTGAAATAATTTTAATATTAACATTTTCAATTGTTTTAACTTTAATTTCATTAAAAAAATTAAAAATGTAATTTTAAAAGAACCTTGAAGAGATTAATTCCCTGACAGCCTCGAACGTGTGCATTTAACTTAATTAAATGTGCACTTCGATCATATCAAATTAATTGCACATTCTGGTGAAATTATGATAATAAAAGAAGAAGTGTTTCAGTACTTGACAAAGTGGAATAACAAAATACACTGGAGAATAGCCACAGAAATTTAATATGAAGAGCAAAATTTGATTGGACGGAGATTGAAAAATTTCCAATAATTTGTGACGTAGCAATATTCCTGGTGCATGAATATTCTGGTTTTAGTTAAAATCAAATCAACGTTTGATCGAATTAAGTACTCTTTATACTCCTAAATAAAGTTCGATACCATTAATTATATAATTAAAATCCTAGAATGAAACTGAACGTTTCGAAAATATACTGTCTTAGGAAGCTTATACATCCACGTGGAAAACATTTTTACGGAAATTCGATTTATTCTGTATTCCAGACAAAACTGTCTTTGCATAAAAAATTGAATGTTCTTCAAGCAAAATTTCATAGACATTTCACAGAATAGTACAGATATTAAATTATGAATTTTAATCTTAATTTATTCCCCAAAAATAGCTGTTCGCATTCATAATAGATGTCTGTTCGTTTTCGTCATATCGAAGTATTAAAATAAAACCAAATATTTCAGAAATAAAATTTAAGAGCCAGTTCCGTCTCAAATTTTATATAAATAATTCTGATAGATTGTAATTTACTGTAGGTCACAAATAGATATCCATTTCTTCACAGTCATCCCACTTTTCCATTACGTCCTTCGTATAAAATATTAAAATAAAATAATGAAGCTTAATGAGATGTTAATTACAACACGTGACAATTCTGAGAACGAATTCAACTAGCAAATTTCATATAAAACATATGTAAATTTAAGTTGAAGTTTCTGTACATATGAAAATTTAAGTTGTTCCCTAAAATACTTCCTTCGTATTAATTCCTCAGTTTCTCCACTCAGCACAAAGTACAAGTACAAAAAGAGACATAGAAAATTTGAGAAAAACTTGCAACGTTCATTTTCGCATCGAGTATCTCAGGAAACTTCATACGTAAACCAAATCTCCTTAAATCTCCATTTACCGGATGGTCAAACACAATTACCCTCTTCACGTTTCCCCCACATCCCTCGTACAAACACTCTCCCGTTAACTCGAACCGATCGAAATCACAAAAATCAACACAGTATATATCTCCTCAAAAGGGATCACTTAAAAACAAGTAAGTGAACCGTGAAGATCACTTTCTAAAAGCCAGCTGCGCACCGATCAAATTAAACCCGCGATTTCGCCAACGGTCTTCCTGTTCCTCTTTCGATCAGAACCAGAAGAGACTGCCTAGTACCTTGGTGAACGACCGACGAATGATGAGAAATTCCAGAGAGAACCGACTGATGTGTAGGCGGGGAATGAACGATACCAGCAGGGCCAAGGGGGTTGACGAACCCATGGATCGGATTCCCGTGCATAGGATTTCCGTGAATAGAGCGCGATGGTACCATTCCGGGCAAAGGTATCCCCCTTGTTTGTACCTCGTGAGAGGAGGAGATGGCCACGTTCGTGGCTGGATGACCGGGAACGGGACTGCCAGCGTGTATGGAACCTCTCCTGTGCTGCGACATAATTGGAATTCGGTGACGACGACGACGACGACGAGCTTCGAGAACGACCAGCCTCTGCACGGTTCAGGGGACCTTAATGTTCCCTGGACAACATCTGTACGATCCAATTGCCCGATCGCGTCTCTGCTTCTTCCTTGTCCCGTTGGCCAATATCAACAACGCGTCCCGAAATAGGCACGTCGAGATATTTCAGCATCCGAGCGATAAATTGGTCCTTCGAACCGTCCACCCTCGATACGCCTGTATTTTACGCCGAAGAGATAGTAGAAAATGGTCCTTCGCTCGAGAGATTTGGTCAAGGCTCTCTCTTGGTTCGATAATTTATTCAAAAATGCGAATCATGGTTATTCTTCGAATGGTCCCTGTGACAGTCGGGCAGAATTTATCGGCAAGCTCGCTACAAATCTTTGCGAGCTCCGTAAATTTATCGGGAAGCGTTTATCTCGTGGAAGAGTCAAGTTTCGCATTGGCCGTGACAGAAAAGCAGAGTAAAAATCGATATTTCTGATATGTATTCTATCGTTGCATCTCGCGTACGTAATCGCGTTCGTTGTACGAACAAGTTCGCGATAAATCACGATTGTAGCTCTTTTTTTCTCGCAGACTTTCAGCGAACGGGGACCGGCATGATTCGCCAGCCACAAACTTATCAATATTCCATGCGGCGACCACGAGAAAAAAGTTTCGACGGTATCACCTCATGAAACTGCGCTAAGCTTTCTTTCGACGCAGTTCCTCGAAGCCAGTGTTTCTCGAAAACGAGCGTTTAACGCTGGGTCTTCGAGTTGCCGAACTTCTCTGGGCAACACGTGACGCGAAGGTAAAGAAAGGCTTCGCACCCTGTATCGGTTAGGCGAAATTGTCCTTTAATCCCGCGGCGACGACGAAATAAATTGCTGCCGTTTTTCACGGGGATCGTAGGTAGCTCGGCGCATCAATTATTAACGAAAACAGCGCACGCGTTTTAGAAACGGCTCGGCACGTGTCGGTGTCTGTCTGAGTGGTCCACAAAGCGTGATTGTTCCAGCTCGAAATGAAGCCGCAGATGATTCCTTATTATCCGGGTGAACAATGCTGGATCCGATCAGAGGTAGATTGTTCCTTGCGCGACTCGATATCAAATGATCAATTAATTAGAGAACAGCGATTCTACGGGAGGACGAGCTTTGTCCACCAAGACGCTACTTTCGACTTGTTGATTTAAGACACTTGTTGGTTTGCACCATTGATATGTGTTTTAACGAGGTACTTGCAGAGACGTGTGCTCTTCGGATCGATGGCTCACCTAACACGATAACGATAACATTCACCGAGATGGAAAAACGTAGACACCACGCGCGGCGAGTAACACTCGATGAAGATTAAAGGTGCACCTAAACAGGGGAACTTGATATATCGCCGTGAAAGGAACAGACGATCCAGAAGCTTATCCACAGGTGGAAACACTGAAGGTTCGCTTTCAACGGAGCGCACTTTGTCAGCGAAGTCCACGTGTGTTCGGCAAAAAGCGGCACTGCCGGCGACACTCGCTGCGTTTTTGCACGTACGACCGAGTGCGTCGTACAGCGTCACGTTCACGAGACGAGGAGGGAGGCTCGGATCGGGAGAAGGTTGATTCGTAAAAATCGCGAGAGTAAGGGTAGATTCGCGTCCACGGTCAACCGATACGTATTTTCCGCGAGCACGTTTTTGGCGGCGGTTGCGAGAGCGTCGCGACGCCGGTAGCGTCGGGGTGAGTCGTCCGTGTGCGACAGGGAGCGGCCGCGCGAACACTGGAACCAACCCATGCCTCCTCCACCACCGGCAACACAACCACCATCGACGATGCCGCACCCTCTCCTCCACCGCCTCCACCACCACCACCGCCACCAACACCGTTGCCGTCGCACCACCACCCTACAACTACCTACCACCACCATCGACCTCTAGTTACTACCACTATCCTCGACCACCATCCTTACAACCACCATCAGCAGCCTCCATCGGCAACCCAGAGCGGATTCTCTCTCTACCCTTCAACCACTATCCATTGCCAACGCCAGCCAGTGGCACCCCGTTTCTCTTCTGTAGGTGGAATAACCCCTCGTCCATCCCCTCGACTACCGGTGCAGCAGGTAGATACTGACGACGCTACTACTATCCACCCCTCTGCCTCATCATCTCCTTCTTCTTCTTCTTCTTCTGCCTCTTCTTCTTCTAGTACGCCCGCCACCTTCGAACTCTGTCATTCTACTACGATATCGCGTCTGCCGTATAACAGGGACGGCGCAAATTCTGGGGTATGTGTGGAGTGCTACATGCGTGGGATTACGCGGTTGGAGGACATTTTAGTATTTCAGTTTACGGAATATGAATTCTGGAGTTTCAAACATTGTTATATTTGCAAATTTGAGATTTTGTTAGTGTAAATTTTTAACTTGTGTTACTGCGAGTTACTGGATATTCGAATTTTTTAATACTTCAGTTGTGGTACAACAGTTCGGTAATATCTAGTTCCCAGATATCAAAGTATATTCTCCGATTTTTTCAATAAGTATATCTCGTCTTTTCAAATACGAAATTCATTAGTTAATTAACATGTTTCTTAAATTTTCAAATTCTCTACACAATTCAAGCTTCTAATATTTTCAAGGTTGCAAATTTAAAAGTCCTAAGATGTAAAAGTTGTTAGTTGCTAAATCTCACATTTTAGGTTCTAAAATGTTCAAATCTGCAAATTAAACCATTTTTAAGCTCCTAAATTTTGCTTTCTATATTTTCTTGAATTCTTAAATTCAAAAATCCCTGAATTCAAAAGTTGAAGATTCCAAAGCTAAAAAATTTTGAAATTCATTTCCTAAATTCAAGTATTTCCAAATGTTTCCATTCTAAATTTCCTGAATTCCTAATTCCTAAATTCTATATCCCAAAATCCTTAAATCTCCAAATATCAGAATTCTCAAATTCCAAATGCCAAAATTCGAAAATTTTCAAATATACAAATCCTTAAATTCCAAAACTCATAAACTACGAAATGACTAAATTCCAAAATTTTTAAATTCTCAAATATCCAAATCCGTATCTCCCAAGCACCCAATTTCTCTGAATATCCCGAAGTCCTCCAAAATTCTACATCCTTCAAATCCCCAAATTCCATAATTTCCAACAGTTTTTCTGTCAAACTCGAAAATTTGCAAAGAATCATATCGGAAAATTCCGAAACGTCGGAACTCGATGTCGAAGAAAAATTCGCTCCGCCGACCCTGCCCTCTTTCACCTTTCTCTTTCACCTTTCCACCTCCCGTTCCACACACGTTCACGCATACGGGCACAGCCTCGTTTCATTCTGCTCCCTTCGGCATTTGTTGGTGGTACGTCGAAACTCGCGTGTACCCGCTCGCTTAGCTACCTGGCTATACGTGCAGGAGTCTCTGGGCCAGCGTACTCGCGTCGCGCCGCGCGATACACAAGCGCGTTAGGCGTGCGTAATTACTCGTCGGCTTCGGTGCACGCCGCACCGCGACGGTTGTATGTTAATGAACGGCTGGCTACGCTAGTTTCTCGCTCTGCCACGGGTCGATGGACTTTATAAAGTAGTCCCCGACGTAGCGAGTTACGATGTCTCCGCTCGCGACGAACCGTTGCGAGCACCGTTGCGAGCACCGTTGCGAGCATCGAGAGCGAAAACGACCCCGCCGTTGATTGACGAAACGCCGCGATAGGATTACACGGTTCTCCGGCTCGTCGGAGAGGAAGAGATATTTGCGAACTACTCGTTTTATTTCAATTCCCGACGAACGTTAATTATCGACACGTCCCGCCGACCTGATTCTGAATGCTTCCGATTATTTCTGGGGAAATCGAAACTGACGCGTGAACGCTTATCCTTTCTGGTTGCTCAAATCTTCTTAGTTGTATTACAGTATATGATATTCGATACTTGACGATGTGTGATGATGTGTGATGATGTATGGTGACGTATGGTGATGTGTGATGATGTGTCATGTGTGACAATGTATGATAATGTGTGATGTTGTGTTATGATGTATGATGATGTGTGATGTTGTGTGATGATGTATGATGATGTGTGATGTTGTATGATGATACATGATACATGATACATGACACATAACACATGACACATGACACATGATACATGATATATGATGTATGTAATATGTGATTATTGATACCATACGACATACATGTATAACATAAATTAATTAAATATGATAATAAAAGATTCAGAATGCATAATACACAACATATGACATAATGTGCAATCACACAACACTCATGTTCTCTGAACATTTTTCATTGTTGTTCATATAGAATATGATAAATGTTTTCACGGTAAAGTTACATTATTTCAAGCTTTATATCAAGTGTTACATCTTAGGTGAACGTACTCTGAAATTACACTGAAAATATATTGTATAATTACAAGTATTATAATGTGATTGCAAAGATGAAGTCTGTAAAATTTTGTAAATATCTTTATTGATTTTACCATTTTCGAAATCTAAATCTCATGAGCTCAATTTATATTTGATACCCTTTGAGAAAGTAATTCACACAAAAAATATATGATTTCAATGTTTATTCTGAATTAGTTTGTTAAAATGAGCGGTAAATGAGTCACCAAAGTGCAGAGCTTTAAAATAGGTAACTTTAATCTTCAATCTCGAGCACCGAGATTCTAAATAAATTCATAATAAGATGACGATTAAGATATAAAAACTTCCTCGTTATGAAACGAAATTTCTCTCACCCAATAAGCACAGTTTCACAAATTAAGCACAAACGAAATTTAAAGAAACAAGGAATTTAAAAATAAATAGGAAGGATACGAACTGCCGCGTTTCAAATCGGAGCCAATTAAGGAAGTAATCTCTCACTCGGATCGAATTAATCTGAAAGGAATAAAACTAACAAACATTTGCACGAACACCATATCACCGTACGTAAAGTGTAATTATCGAAAACGTAAATTTAATTTCATCTTAACCCCTTGCTTCGATGAATCTCACTCGTGACGCGCTTAGAAATCAAATGAAACAAATTTTCCTAAAATTTTTAACACTCTTCTTCTTCAAATACTCTACTTGCAATTTAAGTCAAAGTTAAGATAAGTTAAGTTAAGTTAAGAATCGCTGAAAATAATATACTCACAACATTTTAATTTTTTTTATTTGCTTTAAAATTAGAGTTAAGAATAATTAGTTTTGACTGACGTATCTGGCAAATAAATTGTACGACAAAAGGTTAATGATCGAGTAATTATTTAATCGTCGTAATCAGGTCGGATATTTAAATTCGCGGTGTGGATCGAAGTGACAAAAATAACTGTTGCTGAGTGGATGCAGTGATTACCAGGGTGGAGAAAAACGAGAAAGATAAAGTGGCACGCGCGGCTATTGATTGACTCAAACACGCGCATAGCGAACTGAAAAAGCGCCATTTTGCGGCTGTCGAAGCTGATTTCCGACAGAAGAAGGAACATCGCGATCCAATCGACGATTTCGCGTTTTCCATCGAGCTCAACAGACAGTCGTAAAGGCAAGATGAGAAGAAAAACGACACCGGTGCAGTGTTCGTTTCGTGAATGTCTTTTCAAACAGCCGCAAGAACATACTTTGTTCGAGGACGAAAGGAACGAAAGATCTCTCAATAGTTTTTGTCAACGTTAAATAAATGACACGCATTTTCAAGCGTCGTAAAACCTAAATGTGGACGCGAAGTAGAAAAATAAATATGAAACCGAAGTAAAAAGATGAATGTGCTCCAGAGTACAAAAATAAATGCAAAAACGACGTGGAATGATAAATGTGGCTTGCTTAAAATAACCATAAATGTCGATACCTCGTGTCGAGTATCAGAAATGACATTTTAAAAGAAGAAAAATATACGCAGTGATTTAATGATCATAGCAAAAATTCGGCGTTTTGTATGCATCACTTTGATAGAAGTGAACCGAAAAGTTTTACGCTTCAGGTACTCGTCAGATTTTCGCGTTGGAGGTTGATTGCAAATCGTAAGATAAAAGTGGGGAAACTGAAAATTGGATATTGTAAACTCGAGACGGAAACGAGCCGGTACTAACAGGAACGTAAAGTACGGTGAAATTGAAACGAAGCCCGGCGAAATAGATTGATGTAAAGTTCGCTCTCCTTTCGTTGATCCGAAGTAAAGGTGAAGTTTAGCGAAGTGATAGAGAAGTTTCGGATTTTGAACTTGCTACGTCTGTCTTGATTTGTAGTATCGTAACATGCGAATACAAAAGTCGACATCTACGTTAGTTTCTAACGTAAGTCTAAACTTTTATCATCTTGTCACGCTTTCAAGATATACTCATTTGACTATAGAGATTACCAGAGGTTGTACGAAAATTGATCAGCTACGGTGTATATCATATTTATTATACTATTGACCCATCAATTTTTATTTGCTTAAGTAGAAAATATGACAAAAATATAATGCAATAAATGACGACTCGTAACTGAAATTAATGGGGATGCTGGTGTCTCTAGGGGTCTCTGTGCTATTCTACAGATCTTTTTCGCTCATATCCAATTTTGCATGAAGAAACGATTAAGGAAAAAGTCAGAACTCGTTATAATTATACAGGGTGTAACGCTACTCACGATTTCCCTCATGCACCTTACGAAAAAAGTTTAATAATTATATTAAAAGTCATCAAGTGGTGTAACAGTATAAGCCAGTGAATATAAAATAATACATTAACATAATAAAAGTAGAGTAATAATGAAATAATATAATCTCGAAACTGATTAAATTTTCCGTGAAACGAAAGAAACCTAGCAATAATCCACGTGACAGTGCGATGAACTAATGAAATTGTAAATTGAAAGAATGAAATAGTAAGAATAGTTTAGGGAAGTAAAATTAGAGAATGGAAGAGTAAAATGGTATATGAAACGCATGTGAGGGTACATGCGCGTTAACAGCGAGAGGGTAAAAGAGAAATTAACCGATGGAATAAATGTAAAGTTCGAGCACGACGGTCTTTCTATCTCATTCAGTTTCTCTCCGTTTGTCCGTAGCAACGAAATCACCCACTTACATGAAATATACGGGCCGGCAATATTTTAAGATCTCCGGCCGTAATAATACTATCGTACTTTCTAGGACGTTACAGCTGGTACGGCGAACAACCATAAAAATTCAACGAACGAGGATCGTTCCACGCCGTTGTGGAACGTTATACGGAGCAAGTTAAGCGCGGCATGCCTATACGTAATCTACCCTTATCTTCGCCAGCAGATTCGAGAACACCCTTATTCCAAGCAAAATGGCTTTCCTGTAAATCGTTCAACGAATCGTTTTGTTACACGCGGATAATACTGACCGGCCACTACAATCTGCGATACTAACTCACTCCGAGATGAATACCTAATATCACCACCGAAATCTCAATTGCTTCGAATTATCGTTATTTATGATCGACTGTTTTAGTTACCGCTATGATTTCGGATTATTGAAATTTACATTTTAAGCACTAAAATCGAACATAAATTTCGAGAACTGCGAAAATTTAAATTTTAAGCATCGAAGTTAATGCAATTTCAATTTTAAGCTGTGAACTCGTTTAAACTTGAATTTCAAGTTGTGAAGTAGTTAAAACACTAACATCGTTAGTATTAAAATACGACAAAATTAAAATTAAAATTTCAAGCACTAAAGTCGTTAAAATGTAGACGTCAATGAAATTGTAAAAGTTAGTTTCCAGCACTAAAATCGATAAAACTTGAATTTTAAATTTCGTTAAAACATAAATTTTGAACGCTAAGGTTATAATTTATATATTATTAGAATCTTTGGATCATTAGTTTTGTATAAAACACATGTTCTTCAAGCATGCACTAAGAGTGCAATAAAACTTTAAATAAATTCGTACACGGTTCACATAACCTCAAAATAATATAAATCAGTATGAAAAACGCCGCAGCCAGATAGAAGCAAAAATGCAAATACTCGGATAAAAATAACGAATAACAGCTAAACTGTTGTAATTTTAAGCGAAATCGCTATTATTATACGAAAAAATTAATACATATCCTTCAAACACGATTCAAAGATGTAATAAAGATTTAAATTAATACGCATTTCGGTGACATAACCTGAAAATATTATAAATCAGTTCGAAAAGCGTTGCAGCCAAAAAGAAGTAAAAATGCAAACATTCGGATAAAAATAACGAAAAAAGCTGAAAACTGCTTTCGTTTGGAACGAAATCATTATTTTTGTATGCAAAAGTTAATACGTATCATTCAGACATGGATTAAAAAAGTTGGGAGGATTTAATTTAATATATTCGTTGAACATGTAGAATTTAATGTATCTATTAAATACGTTCTTCCAACCTTTTCAACCCCTGCGCATATTATAATATATTTACATGACATTTATTTAAAAATGTGTATTAATGTATAACGCGTGTATGATTCGTGTATAGTGAATAATAAACGTATAATAAAAACTGATTTTGGTTATTTAAAAGAGAGTGAATGTGCCATCTAAATTATTAAATTATCTCTCGAATAATAAATGATATTTTCTTATGAAATTTGTTTTCAGACAAGAGGAAGATATTTATGTTCGCGTGACAAAATTTATTTCTGAAATAATTTTTGTGGAAGCATATGTGAATGCATAGAAAAGCTCATAGCATGCTACCAAATCAAGAAAATGTCTACCGTTATTATCAAACTTGTATTACATGTGAAAGTTCCAGATGTTTATTTTTTATCAGTACAGAAAGAATCATGTGATAAAGTGTTAACTCTGGTACATTGAAGTTATAACTAAACTAAAGATCTTTATACATTTATGTCGTATCGATGTTCGAACATATAAATAAATCACGTAATCAATGAGATCGGAAGTCTACATAATTTATGTACGGTTTGCAAACTTTGAAAGATCATGAATGTATGAACAAGCAGTGTCTAGACTTACAAATTTGTATCTAAATTTGTATCTCTTAGAAGAAAAGTTCGAATATCACAAATCTTAATGTACAAGAACTTGAAAATTACGTGTGTAATCAAAGCAACACAATAATTTTAAAAATTTCTTAATATTCCATTGTGCAAAAAATCTGAAAAACACTAAAATTCTAAAATTCTTTAATATTTCAGTGTACTGGGTGTCTCACAACTTGTGTAGCTCCTGGAAAGGGGTGGTAAAAGACGCCATTCTAAGCAAGATTTTCCTTTGCGAAAATGGGGTCTGAAGCTTCGTTTTTGAGTTATTAAAGAAAAGCGTGGACCAATCAGAGCGCGAGGATTCGGCGCCAATCGCGGCGCGCAATCGCGAGAGCGACGCTTTCGAGCATAATGGCCGACTGGGCGTAAACTCATGCTCTGATTGGTCCGTGTTTTTGCTTAATAATTCAAAAACGAAGCTTTACACCGCATTTTTGCAAAGGAAAATTTTATTCAGAATTACGTCCTCTACTACCCCCTTCCAGGAGTTACACGAGTTGTGAGACAACCTGTATAAAAAAAATCCGAAAAATAAAATTGTAAAATATCGCCATGTTTTAGTGTGTAAAAAATCAGCGAAATATAAAAATTCCTTAATATTCTAATAAATACAAAATTCGAAAAATACAAAATAACCAAAATTATGTTCCCATTTGCAAAAAATCTAAGAAACACAAAAATTAAAAAATTTCGACGTGAGAAAGTGAAAATCTTACAACCAGAATAGTCGAAGTAAATTGTCGAAGTCCCTAAATTAAAAGCCACATCTCTATAAAACTAGGAACTCCATATAAAATACTTCAGTATCAAGTACATCGCGATAAATCTCTCAGACGACCGAACTCCCGTCACAAAAAACCTTATTCTTGAGCATTAAACGTAGATTACAAGTTGAAGCAGTTACAAGAACTTTCAAAAGTCAGATACCATAAAGACACAAGTTCTTTGACACTTGTACTTCAGGGTTAGAAAAACGGGATTTCCGGTGTGTCAATAATCGCAGACGTAGGATATAGCGTCCTCGGTTCAAATGCGAAAATAGGTAGAAATACGTAGAAAATAGATAGAAATCTCGTAACAGATTCAAGCTATCGAAACGTTTCTACAAAGCTATTTTCCGAGTTTAGATATTCAAGTAATATTCAAAATTCCAATTTTAAAAGTTCCAATTTCCCAAATTCCAAATTTTTTAAATTCCAATTTTCCAAGTTCCAAAATCTCTCAAATTACAAATCTTTCAAATTCCAAATCTCCAAAATTCCCAATCTCCCAAGTTCCAAATCTCCCAACTTCCAAATCTCCCAAATTCCATATCTCTCAATTTCCAAATCTCTCAAATTCCAAATCCCTCAAATTCCAAATCTCTCAATTTCCAAATCTCACAAATTCCAAATCTCCCAAGTTCCAAAATCTCCCAAATTACAAATCTTTCAAATTCCAAATCTCCAAAATTCCCAATCTCCCAAGTTCCAAATTTCCCAAATTCCAAATCTCCCAAATTCCAAATCTCCCAAATTCCATATCTCTCAATTTCCAAATCTCTCAAATTCCAAATCCCTCAAATTCCAAATCTCTCAATTTCCAAATCTCACAAATTCCAAATCTCCCAAGTTCCAAAATCTCCCAAATTACAAATCTTTCAAATTCCAAATCTCCAAAATTCCCAATCTCCCAAGTTCCAAATTTCCCAAATTCCAAAATCTCCCGAATTCCCAATTTCCCAAATTAGAACTTGCGAAATTGAAATTTGAGAAATTTCTAAATCTCTTCTGTTCGATATTTAAAGACGTGAATCTATCAATTTCAAAACTTTGAAAATCTACGAATTTCAAAAATTTTGAATATATTTCAGAACTTTCAACTTTGAGGACTCAGAAAATTTGTGCACATAGTCTTTAAAACTTCGAAATATTGTAAACGTAAAAATACACAGATTTAGTGTACACCCTTCCCCGAGTTCTTGATTTTCAAATCAAACAGCTTGTCGAATGTTCGAAATCGAATCTGATTCGCACGAAGTGCTCCTTTGCAGGAACATTACAACGCCCAGATGGAGCATTCATTAAAAGCGGAGAAAGAATTTTAGGGGAGAAAGTTATTAAAGTTTCTCCGCGCGTACAGTTAGAAGTGACCCCACGGGGGAGAGTTAAAGAATGAGAATGTTCTGGTTACGAGCTTTACGAACGAATGGAAGATCGAACTAGGGGGTACATTCTCAAAACTCGTTGAAAATTCCAATAATGCTAACGATTTTCTTCTGGACAAATGAGCCACCGGTATGCACGCTCGGTATCCTCGTCAGGATATCTCGATCTAGAATTCTCCCGCATCAAACTCCTATCTGATATGTGAAAGCGTACATAGTATTTAATTTAACCCTTTGCACTATGTTGACGAATGTACTTTTGCTTCAGCTGTGCAATTTTACTCGAGTTTTTAAAATGCAATTTGGTGTTTAAGGCAAATAATTTGCATAGTTAATGATTGCATAATACCAAGTTTCTAAGTTCCAATTTTCCAAGTTCTAAATTTCTCAAATTCCAAATTTTTCAAATTCCAAATTTCCCAAATTCCAAATTTCTCAAATTTCCCAAATTCCAAATTTCTCAAATTTCCCAAATTCCAAATCTTCCAAATTCCAAATTTTCCTAATTCCAAATTTTCCAAATTCCAAATTCCAAATTTCCCAAATTCCAAATCTTCCAAATTCCAAATCTTCCAAATTCCAAATCTTCCAAATTCCAAATTTTCCAAATTCCAAATTCCGAATTCCAAATTTCCCAAATTCCAAATCTTCGAAATTCCAAATCTTTCAAATTCCAAATCTTCCAAATTTCAAATTTTCCAAATTCCAAATTTCCCAAATTTCAAATGTCCCAAATTTCAAATTTCCCAAATTCCAAATCTTCCAAATTCCAAACTTCCCAAATTTCAATTTCCCAAATTCCAATTTTCGAAACTAAAAGTTTGCAAATTCCAAACTCCTAATTTTCCCAGCGACCAAATAATCAATTCGAAATAATGAAACTTGAGTTTCAAACTTACCTGAAATTTATCAAAAAGAATAAATGTGGGAGTGTATTGTATTTTATGTTTGATTAGTTATAGAATGTTTGCATAGTTTGGCAACCACTGAGAAATTGTATGTGTGACTGCAAGTGTGAATGACGATTTGTGTTAGGTACAGTGTGAAATGTTATGCGGAAGTGGTTGCCAGCGTTTAGAAAAAGTGTTTGTGTAGTTAAGTTACGGAAGTCATTGTATTCAATAGTTACGTTTTGTGTTGAATGTTATTGTGTTCTCTTTAATAAAAGAATAGTATTTAAAACTCTATTCCTACATAAAGATAATAAGATTCGAGCATCATCGTCATAACCACTGTAAATAAACATAACAGAAGTCACTGAAATCAAAATCTTATCATAAACTAATCAAAAGACAAACTTCTTTATGGGAAGACAAATCAAATGGCTGAAGTAATACGGCAGTTTATGATCATACTGAAAATCAAACATTTCCTAGAAGTCTACCTAATAAATGAAACTCTACTATACAAGCCTACCAAATCAAACATCCAATTATTTCTTCGCTCGGTGGATACTGAAATTCGCAATCGCTGACTCGAAAGCATACGCGGTTTGCTCCACGAGTAATGAAACTGCTTGTTTTATAACTAAAACTGGCAATTTTGACAAGTTACTGACACGCGAACATGACCAAATTTTGTGAAGAGAAGTTCGATAACCACAGTTTCATTTTCATTCTTCTAATTTGCGTAGTTGGACAGATGTTCTCGAACTATTTTAGTATTTCATTTTAGAATCCTTTATTTTGCAGTATTTCAAAGTTTTATATTACTGCATGAAATTTTTGTATGATTATATCGAGATGCAATAGATCTTATTTTAGAGATTGTTTTAATATTAATGAATACGAGGAATGATAAATTTTTGTAGAAGTTATATAAGTTAGTGTCATAGTTCTGCAGATCATAATTTAGTTAATGAGTGAAGCGTGATCAAATTAGTAGTTTGGTTGGCTGTGATGTGTGATCTATGATCTATCTGTGTTCTATGATCTATAGAACCTCTGTCGATCTGATTGGGCTTTGTGGAGGACTCATCACAACCAATTGCTGATAGTCTTCTTTCCTATCAAACTTCCTATCATATTCACAACTCCAGCACAACACTAGATTTATGGGAGAGCCTTATAACCTCTGTCGATCTGATCGGTCGTCGTGGAGATCTCATCACAACCAATTGTTCATAGTTTCATATGCTATCAAATACCAAAGTCAATCAACTTCAAACCACAGTTAAGCCATCCAGCTCAAAATCAGCTTTACATAACTTCTCGTCATATAATCTCCATCTTTCTAACGAGTACTGAAGACGGATTGGGATACTTGTGGAAAGAAGGTTTACGAACTTCGTATACTTGTTGAACCATTTTGAGGGTTCTTTCATGACAAAATGTTTATAAATATATGTCTACCTAGCGGGCTAATGCAATCGAACTTAGGCATTCAACAGCCTCGCAGTGTACTTCAATTCTAAGACTATAGCAGGGCCAAAATCATTCAAGTACTTGGGTTACCTGTACTGCATATCCATCATCTCCACTTGCGACCACACATTGAGGGCTACAGACTTTGCGATCTTATTCAGTTGTGTCACCAATCAGTGTTTTTACCAAACCGGATTGATCCTTCATGGTAAACTCCACAACTTAACCTTCCCTTACAATGCAGGTCTTTTTGACTAACTCATGCAGTTTTAATACAGATCTCTCGTGGATTCACTCAACAAACCACGAATAAAAATACACTCATCGCCAAAAGTAGAAATTATTGAAAAGCAAAATCTAATAATGATCCGTGAAACAAGACAGTGTCGAACAAGCGACAACTTTTCGCGCCTCGTTGATCCCAGCAGCGATCGTTTACCGGTGTTTTACGCGTGTAAACGCGCGGTAATAAATTCCGCTTTGCTCGTGACGCTCGCGTTATATTGTAATTTCGCCGCAAATGTGGTGTCGGGCTTTGAAAATCCCCCTCGCTGTGCCTCCCGTGCGTCGCAGTGATACGAATAATCGGATTTTCCATGGTTTTCAGCTGCGTTCCCGCTCACCGGAAGTGCGAATCGCGATATGTCCCGGTGATGACGGTATTGTTCGCGTCCGGCTGTGCAACGATCGCGAGCTTCAATTATAAAACGCGACGATTCCGAGACCATTCGAGACGACATCGCGGATACAAGTCGAACGAATAATCGAGGAGAAATATTTTTCACGCGATTTTCGACCAACGAGCGGCATAAACGCGTTTGCGTTTCAATTCCGTCCACGGAGACCGGCAAAGACTCAAAGCGGAATTGCATTTAGCGTTTATAAAGAAAGAAAATGAACGCTCTGAAGAACATCGAGGTCCTTGTTCTTACGACGCTCCTTTGCAGGTATATCTTTTGCTATTGTTCTTGTTGCAGTCTTCTTTGTGCACCGCGTCTTTTGATATCGACGAAGGCAACTTTTGATGACGGTTGCTGAAGGTTTATTACATTTGTAGACCTTCGTCAATAGCGGGTTGGATTTTAATTAACCTTGCTGTATTTGGTACGTCAATCAGAACTGTTTTATATATTAAAACAAATAACGAAGGATTACATTTTATGTCAATTTTGTGTTTGGGGTTCTTGACTTTGGTAATTGTAAGTGGACTCGAAATGCATAAAATTCATCGCATTTAAACAATGTGATGACAAACATCATTGAACTCATCTCATCATTGAACTTTAATTTTCATTGAAGATTGATTCATAAATTAAAAATTAATAATCGATGAAGGGTGTTCATTAGACAAATAACAGAATACGCAAAAAAAATATGAAAAATGAATTCATTCGACTAAATAAAAAATTAGAAATTGATAAAGGAACTTCTTCCGCCAAAACAAGAGAATAAACACTGAAAACTCAACTAAAATTACGTAAAGTCAGTTACGATCACAAAGTTATACAAATATTGAATTAATACCATAAAAGCTTTTGAAAGCGAAATTCCGCTCATTAGCAAATTAAAAAATTCCGATCTTAATTAGTCAGAGAAAGCAAAGAACGTCTTAATAAGAACAGTATTATTACGCTCTAGAATCACAGATATATAAATACATACATAAATAATACATCGCTGCGGTGAACGAGAAATACAAAGCTTGATAAGCAATTACAAGGTAAACTAAAGCAGACTTCCATTTATACGAGGAAAATTTAACTCGACATCCAATTAACTGAGCTCACTGGCTTGAATAAGAATAGTAAAATTTTATTCTGAAATCCACTTATCCAAAACCTGAACCTCTATCATTCCAACAAAAAATAATTGGTAGTTACTGTAACCCGCTTATCCTTCTACATGTTCAGATCAATGGTGTAACAGCGAGGATAACTGGGATTGAAAATTAAAATTATGGAGAGGGGATAAATCTCTCGAAACTGATAACATGTAGCTTATCTAGTTTTCCAATTCAATTTTTATCCAGTAACATGATGCATTCTGCTTTTATAAACTGAATCTTACTGAAACAAATTTATGACATAATATTTATTACTGTTTTAAATAATATTTATTATTGTTTTAAATAATATTTAAACTGTTTTATTTGCTTTCTTATTGTGTTATTTTCTGTCACTTTTTTGCTTTCTCCTTATTAATTTTTTCTATTCATAATAAACGCGATTTTAATAGATTGCCGCATACGAGGCAGAATAATTTAATTCGATGAAATACGAAAACACGTTATTTCCGTACGAATCAGATGTCTATTATGTTTATCGTGTCCATTTTACGGAGGAACTCATTACCGTCAATTCAAGCATGTCCAGTCTTTTCCAATCAACACGCGTTTATTTCAGAGACATTTCGAGCTCCACGAAGAAACTTCGAGGTCGTCTGCGACAAGAGAAATTATCTGCCTTTGAATTTCCTCTACTTTACTCGTTAGTCTTATTTCACGGGAGGAAACAGCAAAGGAGCTTTCTAAAATGACTTTCTTTTCTTGCGGTCGTCTGCAATCAGATACTCCGGTGTCTTTGAACCGCTACCGACACTGTTTATCGAGGACAGATTCTTATCGAAGCAATTAACTAATTGCCACAAAGAGGAGCCTTGAGAGGTTATGTCTTGGGGTACAAAATGCATTGCCGGAACTTTAACGACACGATTAATGGATAATGGATAAATATAGCGATAGAAAATCTGCGATAGAAATTTGTGAAGATGCCTATACTTCACACATAGCCTTTTAATGAAAAGTCCTAATGATCCTAATATAAAATTAACTACGTCACTCAAACTATCATCATAAACTGTTCCCTCTAACAATTTCTGTTTTCTCAGATCATCGTAGATTGAAAAGAACAGGCACTTAAAACCGATTTTCGAGTACCGTCGTAAACGCCAGCTGAAACAGTATAAGGCGACTAAGGTGACATGATTTAGTTCTCTCAGCTAAGCAGAACAGAGCAAAGCCGAGCAGATGTCGAAGAATACAAGAAGGAAATCCGTAGATCCATCTGCGAGCAGGAATCGATGGAAAAAGAAGCCGGTAAATAAAATATATCGACACTCGGTCGTTCCCGCGTACCGAAAAGCAAATTCCCCAGGAGTGTTTGCTCGACTGGCGTATCGAAGATTGTGTGGTTTGAATTATTAAACACGAATCGACGGTTGAATGTACAAAATCTCGCCCCTGAATCGACCACGTCAGGCGTCCTCGTGAACAATGAACTTTGTTGATTCTACTTATATGAAAATATTTGACTACGTATTCGACAAACATCTATAGCTTCCAACGTTGGGGGTTCAACTTCGTGTGAGGGGTTACTAACGGGCGGATCTGGATCTCTTACTCTTGCGTTGCTTAGGGTACAAAGGTCGTGTGAAGCATGTGTACAAATTATCGGACGGTAAAATCACTGAGGGGTAGTTTCGGTAGTCTCAGATTTTATAATGTGCCAAAGTTAGGTTGTAAATGCAATTTTGGATATTACATTGTGAGAAAATTGTTGAGATGGTATAGTTTCTTTTTGGATAGATTTTATAGAATTTTATGATTTTGAAACTGAAAGGTAGCCGAATTTTAAGAGGTGTCCTAATCTAGAGGTGTAATCTGACAATTTCAAAGTAACAAAATTTGAAAGTACCAAAGTCAAGAAGTTTTAGAGACTCAAGATGTCAAAGGTCAAAATCTCATAGGCTTAAAATTTCCAAAACCCAAAATCCAAAACTTAAGAACCCAAGAACCCAAGAACCCAAGGACCCAAGAACCCAAGAACCCACGAATCCAAGAACCCAAAACCCAAGAACCCAAAATCCAAGAACCCAAGAACCCAAAAACTCAAAAACCCAAAAACCCAAAAACCCAAAAACCCAAAAACCCAAAACCCAAGAACCCAAAATCCAAGAACCCAAGAACCCAAAAACCCAAAAACCCAAGAACCCATGAACCCAAGAACCCAAGAACCCAAGGACCCAAGAACCCAAGAACCCACGAATCCAAGAACCCAAAACCCAAGAACTTAAAATCCAAGAACCCAAGAACCCAAAAACTCAAAAATCCAAAAACCCAAAAACCCAAAAACTCAAAAACCCAGAAACCCAAAAACCCAAGATCCCAAGAACCCAAGAACCCAAGAACCCAAGAACCCAAGAACCCAAAAACCTAAAAACCTAAAAACCCAAGAACCCAAGAACCTAAAACCCAAGAACCCAAAACCCAAGAACCCATGAACCCAAGAACCTAAGAACTCAAAAACCCAAGAACCCAAAAACCCAAGAACCCAAAAACCCAAAATCCCAAAAACCCAAAAACCCAAAAACCCAAAAACCCAAAAACCCAAAAACCCAAAAACCTTAAAACCTAAAACTAAAAAATTCCAGTATCTCACAACTGAAAAGTATCGTACTTCTAAACTTCCAGAATTCACAAAGTCCCAAACTTCCGAAACCTTTAAAACTGTCAAAATCGCTTTAAAAAGAATACTACAAAATCTGAACCATTGTCCGCTTACTCGAATACACACTACCATGTTACAAACACGTTACAACGAAAACGTTCACATCCCCTTTGAGCGGACTACAAAAAGAAATGTATAAAAATATCAGCACTGTCTGAACCCGCACACTTAACTCCGCGCAGCAAAAACTCGCATCTCGCAACATGTTTAAGTGTCATTGTACGCCGGTTGCAAATTGCATGCATCAGTCAAAAAAAATGAGTGTACACACGTTCTTGATTTCTCTCACCTTTCAATGCGAATGAATAACACGAGCTACCCGTTAACTCTCTACCCAACTCGTTCTGTGTAATTAATATCGCGACCTCCAGCACCGGTATTTATCTCGCGAAACAGCCAGATTTCTTCTACCGGTCTTCAAGTTTGAAACGCGACTTTTATCTCGTCGTCGAAAAGGAGATATCCCGAACAATGTAGCCGAAAAGGCAAGACCACGGGGATACCGGCTCCATAGAACTGGACGTGTGTGAACGAAGAACGAGTATGTGTAAACGTCAGCCATGATTTATGACACGGCCAACCAACGAAACGGTTATGCCGGAATACCGGGATCCGAAAATGAAAATGGCCGGATGACGCGCCCGTAAAATTGCTTCAGATGCAACCACCACGTGACGGGAATAAAGGTAGCTTAGATTCACCAAGGTTGTTCTTTTACATACGTGAATGGTGTTTTGGTATGTGTATGCACAACAAAGTAGGGAGTACCGGTTGATACGTAAGCGTACCATATTTCAGATTTTCCATGTTCCTTTTAGTACTTTATTTAGCGGGGAGATGGTTCGGATGATTTACGTGTGGTCATAGGTAATGACGGAAATGCAGATACGATACAGGATTCGTGAGAAGGTAAGAGTCGATGCAAGTAGTTAGAGACCGTGTGCACGTTTGGAAATAGGCTTTTTATGATAGACAATTGAGTGATGTACTTGAACCTTAAATTTCAAATTTTCCAAATTTTCCAAATTCCAATTTCCTCAAATTCCAAATCTTTCAATTTCCAAATCTCTCAAATTCCAAATCTCTCAAATTCCAAATCTCTCAAATTCCAAATCTCTCAAAGTCCAAATCTCTCAATTTCCAAATCTCTCAAATTCCAAATATCTCAAAGTCCAAATCTCTCAAATTCCAAATCTCTCAAATTCCAAATCTCCCAAATTCCATATCTCTCAATTTCCAAATCTCTCAAATTCCAAATCCCTCAAATTCCAAATCTCTCAATTTCCAAATCTCACAAATTCCAAATCTCTCAAATTCCAAATCTCTCAATTTCCAAATCTCACAAATTCCAAATCCCTCAAATTCCAAATCTCTCAAAGTCCAAATCTCTCAAATTCCAAATCTCACAAATTCCAAATCCCTCAAATTCCAAATCTCTCAAATTCCACATCTCCCAAATTCCAAATCTCCCAAATTCCAAATCTCCCAAAGTCCAAATCTCTCAAATTCCAAATCTCCCAAATTCCATATCTCTCAATTTCCAAATCTCCCAAATTCCAAATCTCCCAAATTCCAAATCTCCCAAATTCCAAATCTCCCAAATTGCAAATCTCCCAAGTTCCAAATCTCTCAAATTTCAAATCTCCCAAATTCCAATTTTCCAGATCCCAAATTCTCCAATCCCAACATTTCAAAATTCTAAATTGGCCAAGAATCAATAATCCGTAATCTCGAACCTCACTAATACTAAATCGCAAATAGCGCATCTCCCCAAATGTACCAAGCACCCCGTAAAAAGCCATACTCCTTCTGTCATTCATATGATTCACATTTCAACAACCTTAGTAACAAAATTAGAAATCCACAAAAACACGTCCAAACGTCTCCAAATGCAATGATCCTATTAATACCACAAATTTGACCATGCAGGGAAACGACACCTTGGAAAAAGCAAATTTTCCACCTAAAAAAAAAAGCAATTTCCCCAAACTCTAACGTCCTATAAGCAGCTTCGCTCTCGTCGTGTGTAATGGAGGAAGCATAATGTCTCCATCAACGATTTCCCATTATGCTTGTCGCGGCAGCTTCCTTTCCTACCCTCTTTTCTTTTCTGCTCGTCTATCTAGCTGATCTCGTAGAACAAAAGCGGAAGGATGCAGTTCTTTCAAGGGGGGATAAGTGTTTTTATTCCCTGTCGAGTGTCCTGTGCCCTGAGGAATGCATGAGCATCGATCGGCTCGATAACGAGGAGAACTTTGATAGGAATCATTTAACATCTAGAAAACTTCTGTTATCTCGCTTTTATGGAAGAAGAGGGTATTCGTTTTAAAACTTTGTGAGATATTGACACAATATTGTGATAGAAAATGTGATACAGAAATACGTATATTTTATACTATTCATGGTGTGTTTATATTTCAACAATTCTTTATATTTTTTATATTTAAAAATTTTTCCATATATTTAAAGTTTTGTATATTTTTCATATAACATTTCAAAAATATTTAGAAAAATATTTCTGAATTCTTAAATTTGCAAATTCAATTGCAAACTCAATTGTAAATTCAATTACAAATTTTCTAACTTCCTAATATCCAAGTTCTGAAATTCTCACGTTCCAAAGTTCCAAAGTCCTCAAATACCAAAACCCTCATTTCTCTGTTATATCAAAAATGTCTAAACACTAATAATAAGTCGTCAAGATCAATAAGTGAACCTGTTGCCCTTCATCTATCATATATCTCCATATCTAAAGATCCATAATTCCCAAATTCATGAATTCACTTACTCGCAGATCATCAAACCTCAAGTTCCAAAATCCCAAAGACTCTAAAATCCCAATTTTCTATTACATCAAAAATATAAAATAATTTCCACAAATCAATAAATGCAAGTCCTTGCCGTCTATCATATTTTGCCAAGGGAAAGCAGATTTGTCCTTGACTATAAATTCCTCTCCAGGGTGCAAGCTTAACACAGCTGCGAACGCTCCCATTAATTGACATAATTAAGCAATTACGCGGGAACTTGAGCGGAACGGGAACCCTGACGCTCAAGTTGCAATAAGTTTACCAGAAGTATGTACAATTTGGGCGATATGCAACGCTCCTAAGTCGCCATAGATTCAGAGTAATTGCAAAGTGGCGAGGCGAGATCGCGATGGTCGAGGAATCGTAAGTTTTGTCCGCGGAAAAGTAAGTCGGCTCTGCTGGAAATGAGAGAAGGAAAACAGAATTCGCACCGAGGAAAGATAAACCGTAAGTAGCTCGTGGAAAAGTCCAGATGAACCAAACTGAGATCTTGGAACTTGTTAGGGAAACACTTTGCCAAACAGGTTCCAGGATTCCGACAAATTCCTGTGATAGGAGATTTTTTTTTGTAATTTCTATGCAATTGCACTTGATGTGGATTTTATTATAAAATAAAATATAAGTAGTCATACTTATATATTACACTTATCTTAATTTGTACGAGTACATGATGCATTTGTTCCACAGAAATTATAATCATGTATGAATGTTTGTAAATGCACATGTTTGCTCGAAATTTATAATTCAGTCACAGTTTCTGTATTTAGTCAAAGAATTTACTATTGTGACAATATATTTTAGAGTTAGATCGGTTTTATATAATGTTGATATCTGTCTAACATCGTACCATCATATAAAAATAAAATAATTAGTAACTTGAAAACTAATATTCATTTAGAGAACGTTATCTTATGATTTCTTAATGGTGAATTAATTCTGTGATTCATACAGACAAATTTATGCTGAATACATTAATATTTAAATAATGGAATATTGTGGACATCAGAAATGTCTGAATTTAATATCGTAAAGGATATGTCATAGGTTTTTGTACGATATCCGATAAAATACAGAAAGTACTAAGAATTTGAATATGATCGGAGCGTTCCGCTTCCAACTCTCAGAAATTGAATCTCCTGGCTCGCGAAGCTGGTGGATTCCTTCCAAAAGGCATGCTGGTTCATCGACTCTATTATGAAATATCATCTACAATGGGAAAATGCCAAATTCAGAGATTACTGCAACAGGTCACGTTCCTCAAGCACTAACGCGTAAAATGCTGCAGCGAAAAAGACCATTATGGCATGCTGTGAGGCTATAAAGTAAAGCTGTAATTCAAACTTCTTGTTCGATGTTTTATGAAGATGTAATACGACTTTAAAGTTGTAATCAAGGTATATGTAATTTAACTACGATTTCAATTAAATAATTTATAAATTTAAAAATTGTTTTAAATTTATAAAATTTAAGTTTCAAGTTTCAAGAATCTATAAGTTTTTCAATTTCTAAGATATCGAAGATTAAAATGTTTACGTTCTTCAATTTCTAAATTGTCCAAGCTGATAAATTTTAGAATTACTGAATTTACAAAAATTTACAAGGTAGACAATTTTGCGAATTTCTAAATTTCAAAACTATCGAGTTTTTCAAACTTATAAATTGCTAAATTATTAAATTGTAAAATATTCAAGTTCCTAAATATATAAATTTCTAGATTTTCAAAATTATCCACCCACGTCCTCTACAAGTACAACCACGTCTGACCAAACACGCCCGTTTCCACTGTGACAAATCTGTAAAGTCAAGAATAATCCTAACTCCAAATAATCAAACCTACAATGTCCTCGCAAAACATATCCGTATATACATATACAATACATATACTATGTCCAAAAAGAACAGCTGGAATTCGCGAAAAAGCAACTTCCAAGATCAAACAGAAAGCGAGCGAAAAGATTCAGTGTAAGTTAAGGACGTTGGATAGAGGAGCGATCTGAACTCCGACCGTTGAAAGAGAATTTCGAAAAATCGTATTTCAAAGTTTCCTTTGATCATCCCCTCTGACGTTTACGTACCAGAAGGTTTATCTCGAATTCTCGTTCACGTACCGAAGTTAAAAATTCGAAACTACTGCTGCAGCTTCGCGTTCACAGCATAACGCGACAAGAATAGGCCGCGTTATTGGCACGGTTTATCCCTAGAGGCTTCGTACACGTGTATTCACTCTGCCGTGGTATACACGCTTAACGAACACGCATAAACACGTCATAATATCGGTTCTAAAGCGGCCTTTGCCATAATTCCTGGGATACAATGCCTGTTACCATAATTCGGGACTGGGAAGATTACTTTTCGAAGGAATGCGGGTATAGCTGTCAATGATAATTGATTTCGTACTATGATACTTGGGTAACAATGAATCGATTGTATGGTTGCAGATTTTTATTTTAAAATTCATGGATATTAGATTATTTTAAAGAATGTGTTAGTGCAATGTACATATTGAAATTTTTGTTATATTTTGGGGTTGGATTTGTTTAAGCCATATGAGTGACGGTGAGCTTTCAAATACTGAAATTTTGAAATAATGTTCTGAAATTATTAGAATCTCAATGTATAAAAATTCCTAGAAATCCCAATATTCCAAAATTTTCAAAATTTCAAAAAGTTCCAATATACAGAAATTGTTAAAAATTCCAAATATTCCGAAACTTCCTATACGTTACAAAATATTGCAAAAGTTCTCCAAATTCTTACAGTGTACAAAATTTCGGAAATTCACAATGTTTCAAAAATTTCTAACATTCGCAGGATTACTAAAATCCCCAAATCTATGAATTCTCATATATCTGAAACTTTTCCTATCTCCCAAACAAGAAGCCATTTCGTCGCTTCTTTTCCCAGCCCTAACTCCGGTAATCTAAAACGCACACGTCAGAAACAGTAGCTTGGAGTATTGTCTCCCGCCTCATTACAGATCTCGGAAGCAAACTTCTGAGCTCGGAACTGTACTTTCCACACCTACAACGTCCTATCAGCAACGGACGTGTCCCAAAAGCCACACCACACAGGAATGTGGTGGAGGATTCTGAACCAGCCTTCTCGTTCCGTACGTATTATCGTAAACCGGCTACGACGAGCTGTTACGTGCACGTAATTGTTATTAATATATCTGCTTCGTAGATGTACGTGTTCCGTATACAAACCACAGTCACGTAAAATCTGGTACGCGAATGGTTGAATTCCGGTGCTGAACACAGTACGCCAAACTTACTTACAACAGACATTGCTATGTTATTGATCTACTCGTTTCATTAATCTCATCGATAGTTACTGTCTTAGCATACGAAGCATAAAATAAAATGTCGATCGGTGATTTGTATCATAAATCGTTTCATATTTATCGTATTATTTAATAAGGCTCTTAACATTCAGAACTGTTATTTTTTTTATTTAGTTCATAGATCAAAGAACATTGTTTAGATTGTATTTATATATTCTATTTCTCATTTTATTTACATAATTAAGTACACGATGAATTATACTTACAGTTGTAATTTAAATTTCTATTTATTTTAATGCGTATTTAACCCCTTGCAGTATGATGTTTTTGTCAAGTGCGTCAGTCAGAACTGACTATTTTAAGCTATAACATGAAAGCAGACATAGAAACTTGAAATGTTAGGTGAATTTAATATCATGCAAATTATATGTTGACTATGCAAATTGTAGTTGGACTTGAACTCCAAATTGAAATGTATTAAAAATTCAAAATAGACTCGTCAGAGTAGTGTAAGGAATTAAATTGCGCGGCAGAAATGATGAAGATGGCTGCGCATGCGTAGTTGCGTCTGCGCATGCGTGGTTACGTCTGCGCATGCGTGGCTATGTCTGCGAATTCCAAACTGATAGGTACATATACATATAGTATGATACATTCTTTCTCTAAGAAAACCGTTATATTTCAGTAAATAAAAACATGTGGAAGATAGAAGATAGAATAAGAATATGTAAAATAATATAACAATCCATGGACCGCGTATATATGCTTCTTCCTTTAAATATCTAAACAGAATAAAACCTCAAACCTTCCTATCTCGGGTTGCGTACCGTCACCCTGTTAGTTGCGTATAAATAAAATATTCTAAATCATTTCGGTTTATTCCATTTCACATCACGGTTAAAAATCCCTACGGGAAAAAACTTGCGTCGATACAAAAGTTGCTTGAGCATGACATTAGGGCCCAGAATACCTTCCTTTCGAAAAGAGAAGTGCGCTAATGAAAGGCACACTGACTATTCATCGATTTCTACTTTTCTAAAGAAAGGTCAAAATTTAATTAACGACCCGAAGAGAATTTCATTCGACGAGACGTAACTTCAGCAACAATGCCGAAAGAGAAAGTATTCGATTAAGCGTCGCAGGTTCCATGCCGCGCTCAAAGACAATGCATGGAATTTTCTTCAAAGAAAATTCCAGCCCCGCCACCGTAACGTATCCAGACAGTTTTCCACCTTTTCACGTGTTCCTTCGAGCTATTCGTCAGAAGTCACGGAAGTACCAACGACGAATACGAAATTCGCCGGAAAGGAATCAATGCGAACGTGTATGCCAGCTAGTTTCATTTATCTACATACATCTTGGGGAAATAAACTGATACCGATGCGAGAACGACGACGGGTTCTGATGTCCTGACAGTCCTCGAGCATTAACTCGTATCTATGCGTTTTTCAATACCAATATAAGTAATTTAATGGTTGAAGGAAATGTTTATGTAACGGAGACGTAAGATGGAGGGAATATTTAATGCAGATATTGGTGTTGTTAGTGAATTTATGTTAGGAGCATGGGAAAGAGACGTTCATTTTGATTTTTAATTTTCATGTTCTTTCAGGTAGGTAATATATTATGATATGAATTGCAAAGGTTTTCTGAAGGTATTAAATTTTGAATTCTTTGACTCAAATTTTTAAATTTGCAATTCGTAAATTTCGAAATCCCCAAATTTTCTATATGCAATTCTCGAATTCCTGAGTTTCCGAATTCTAAATGGAAAGTTTGCAAAGCTTCAAAGTCTTGTATCCCTAAATTCCAAAATCCCAAAATCCCCAAATTCCCAAATCCCCAAATACCTACATCCTCGAATCCCCACATCCCCGAATCTCTACATCCTCAAATCGATAAATTCCCAAATCCCTAGATCCCCAAATCGCTAAAGTTCCAAATCCCTACGTTCCCAAATCCCAAAATTCCCAAATCCCCGAATCCCCAAATCCCCAAATTCCCAAATCCTCGAATCCCCAAATTTCCGAATCCCAAAATCCCCGAATCCTAAAATTCCCGAATCTCAAAATCACTGAGTCCTCAAATTTCCGAATCCCAAATTTACCAAATCCCAAAATCCCCGAATCTCAAAGGTCCCGAATCCCAAAATTGCCAAATCCCAAAATCCCCGAATCCCCAAATTTACCAAATCCCAAAATCCCCGAATCTCAAAATCCCCGAATCCCAAATTTACCAAATCCCAAAATCCCCGAATCCCAAATTTACCAAATCCCAAAATCCCCGAATCCCAAATTTACCAAATCCCAAAATCCCCGAATCCCTAAATTTACCAAATCCCAAAATCCCCGAATCTCAAAGGTCCCGAATCCCAAAATCCTCGAATCCCAAAATTGCCAAATCCACAAATCCCCGAATCTCAAAGGTTCCGAATCCCAAAATTTCCAAATCCCGAAATCCCGAAATCCCTAAATCCACAAATTCCCAACTTCCACATTTCCAAAAATTGCTCAACTCAACAAATCTCCAAAATCCCCAAATTTCCCATATCCAATTCCCCAATTCCCAACTGCCCACATCATAAATCGATTAAAAAAGTAGAGCATCGAATAATCAGTCGCAAAATAAATGCAAGTAACCACGTATCAAGCAAAGAAATGCACAGAACCGGTTGATAAGCTCGGTAGGCAAACCCTTTCCTTCCAATTTCACGCAGAATGGGCGGCTGCTGAAAACAATGGACGAAAGAATCGTCTGGCTATAATGCACGAGCCTAGTACCAGACGGGACTGACAAGTACCGGCACGTTAATATAGAAGGAACAATGCGACATCAACGGGGGGAGAGGGTTTTCCAGGGCTCTTGAAACAATTAACGGCACCGCCGTTAATCTCTCTGCTCGACCCTCTTCCACTGCCTCGATCTCCAGCAGATTCGCGGGAATTTAAAAAGTTCCCGAATCGATCGAATTACCGTGATCGTTAGCAGAACTAATTTCGAACACGGGATGAACCACTGATACGCCAATTAGTCAACGCTATTGGAAAATATTCCCAGGATCAAACATGAACTTTGCTCTCTTCCGCCTTCTTCGCTATCGATTTTGTCTACCTTTCGACCACGAAAATTATATTGACAGCTATTTCAACATCAAACATTCGACACAATTTTCAAGAAATATTTTTTTAAACTTGTCTGGTACTCTCGTCTGCTTGCTTATGGTTGCTGATTGGCCATTGAACTGCTGTTTATCATTTTAATCAAGTTTCAATGTGAATTTAATATAATTGTTAATATAGCTGTTATTTATTTCAAGATTCATTTCTTATTTATATCAGGATTCATTTAGTCATCGTCAATACTGTCTGTGTGTTTAGTTTTTTAGTCTAATTAAGGACTACAAATGTGAACATTGTCTTCATTTTGCTGCATACAAGTTTACGAACTTATTTGATATAATTGTATAATAAATTCAGGTCGTTTCCTTCTATAACTTCTGAAGATGTTAATACATAATATTCCTATACGTTTAAAATTTAATATTAATATTCCTAAACGTTTAAGAAACTGAACAAATGCTAAAAATATTTGCCCTTAAAAATAAGGTGATCTTTAACGTTTCAGAATATGTATGCATTATGTACTTTGTTGTAAACTTCTATTTATATCAACAGGAACAAATTACTAAATGATAAGAGTTTTCTGACAGGAAATTGCACGCGATTTCATTTAACGTAAAAAACGATCGTGCAAAACAGTGAAGCAAGATACTTTGTATAACAAGATCATGTCTCGCACAACAGATGGTTCAATTTATTACAGACTTTGGCCGAGCAATCAAGGCTGATAATTAAACTTCTGAAATTTGCCGAAGCTCTGAAAAGTGCTTGGCAAGCGGAAGCAGTGCTCTGCTATCAGTTACGATGACAAAAAGTTATTAAGGTCGTCGAATATCGATGCGAATATCGATCTGACGCGGTGACGATTTTCTCATTATAAATTCCGTTCGACAATCAAATTCTACCGTTTCCGCGGTTGAATTTCATACCCCTCGACTGCTTGATAATTACTAACAATTCGATCATTAATTCTATGATTCATTAAATGACGACGTTTATGACGTTTGTTGTAACGTTTGTTCGTTCGAGACAGGACATTAAATATGAATTAAATATATTAATGAAGTGAATGTTGTATAACGGTGATGGACAAGTCAGTTTTTTAATTTTGAGATTTGTTTACAGAATTTGCTATTTGCTAATTTTTTAGTTAGTGAGTTCATAATTTATCTAGAATTGCTAAGTTTCTACATTCTTCAATTATTAGATTCACCGAATTTTTTGAATTAGATTTCTAAATTTCCGAATTAGAAAATTTTTTAATTTTCGAATTATTAAATTCTTACATTGCTAAATTATATTTCTAAATTTCCAATTTAATAGATTTTTTCATTTTTTAATTATTAGGATTTGAAATTTACAATTACTAGATTTGTAAATTTACAATGTGCATTTATTATGTTCTATTTTTTTATGTTTCCCGAATATCCAACTCCAGTTTAAAAATGTCTAAGGCTGAAAATACGAAATATCTGTGCTCCAAAATGCTTAAAATTTGTAAATCGAAAACTTCAAATCTAAAGGCTGTAAAATACGATTTGTCGAGCACTTGATTTGTGCATCACAGGTATACAACAGGAAGGATATTAATACCGGAAAAAATAAGGTGGACTTACCTTTGCCGTGCACCTGCTGTCTGTTCGTATCCGCTCGAAGCGCTTCCGCTGTGTGGACCAACTCGTCCAACTGCGGCTTTTTCTGTCCCAGCTCTCGTAGGACATCCTGCACAATTCAGACATTGGAGGATTAAAGCAACAGTAAAAATCAATACACGTCGAACGGAGAAATAAAATCATGGAACAGAGAGAAATGGTTGACAATAATAACACAACAGCAAACTGGTACCAGAACTGGAACATCATTAACCAGGATTACTTCATAATTTCACGAGTTGAAATTCTGAATATCTCCAAAGACAGGTAATCTATTAATTCGAAACAAGAAATCCAAGACTTTAATTTAAATTTATTAAGTATTATTTATTTAAACTCACTGGTTCAGTATTTGAGTTTATGCGTTCGAAAATTAAAGGCTTGAAAAGGAGGACAAGATAAATTTATATGGAAATTTTTTCTTTCTTCAGGTTGAAGGAATTGGTTGTTGGTACAAGGTACTAACGATCGATTTAAATGTAGTGCATGCACCTTTCACACAAAGCCCTTCAATTTTCTGATGGGTTTTCATGCATGTAGCAAGGATGAGTCGAAAAAGCTCGGTAATGGAGGTTTAAAATTTTAAAAGGATCCACCGAGATTTTAGTAGGAACTGGAAGCTTTTTTACCTGGAGACGCGAGTGGGTACATTCGTACTTGGGTGGCCATGTGAAAGTTAATATCTTTAACCCTTTGGGGCCAAAGCACTTCTGAACCTAGCACCATGGACGCGTAACATGTTTTTCACTTAAGTAAAATTAAAAAATATTAGGTTCCCAACTAAATTTGCCGTCTCCTATTTACTTTTAAAACTGCTCTAATTCTGTTGCAAAGAGATTAAAAAGGGATAGGAGATTAGCAAAGGATAAAAAGCTACTCTTCATCAAACGTATATTTTTCTTCAAAGCTGGATCGAAAGTTTATCGTGCTGCAATTTTTATTTGTACCGATGATGTTGAACTATTATCACAACTTGAACTTATAAATCACCATAATAGCTGTACTGGCTCTTTTCAAACGTATATGCATTTATCATTTCCACAGGATTAATAATGCACGATGGAGTTCTGCTAAATACGGCTATACCTACTCTAGCAGCTAACATGATAACAGTGCGTGCTAATTATAATCTGAACCTCCAGATTTTTAATGAATTTAAGATGCATAATTAACAGAGTATGAAAATGCAAGTTTTAATGAAAGACTTCAAAAATAGTTAATAGAATTCTGCTGATAGAATAATGATGTCAAATTGTAAAATATTTAAAACAATGAAATAGAAGAACAGTAGTGTTGTAACGTAATGAAATAGTAAAAAAAAGTGGAAAAACGAAAAAGTGGAATAGAAGAACAGCAGAATTATGAAACAGTAAAACAGTGAAACAAAAGAATAACAAAACAATAGAACATTAAAATAAGAAAACTAATGATAATAGAAGACAAACGTACTAAAATAAAATAAAACAGTTAAATACAATACGAGCCTTTTTAAGAGCGTATGCAAACAAATATATTCTCTCAGAATAAACAACAATTTTCCCATCGAGTTCGATTGAAGTTGTTGAAGGATCACGGCGCATAATGCAGCGTGGCATCTCTTATCGAGAGCGTCGCAGTCAAAAGGTTAACGACCAGTTTCATCGTCAATACCCCGATTCTTTTTTCGCAAAACAATTTGCTTTTATTCGAAGACAAAAAGGGACATTCAACAGCTTCTGCGTAGCGTAAACGTTTCCGTCAAACGTTCTACGAAAGCCTCGGGTCGATCACCTGTTTCTGGCCTTCTAGTTCTAGCTGCTTTCTGGTACACAGGCCTATCGATCGGTGCTAGGCATTCTAGAGACCGAGCTACCATTTTCGCAGTCCATTGTTACAAGTATGGGCTCGCTTTTTGAAAACCTCATTAGCATATTGCGAACGGTACACGAATTCGTCACTGTCATCGCCCACAATTATGCGGCGCAATAAAATCACACGAAACGACTAATTAAAAGTTACTGCTTTATAATTCGTAGCTGCTACATCTGCAAATGGATCGCTAACACGACTACTTCAATAAACGTCCTACAATTTTAGTAGAGGAATTTCATAATTTTTAACGGAGTTGTGTATCAATTTCATCGTTGAAATTATGAAGATACACATTCTGGATGATACTGAAAAATTTCCCTACGCTTTTTTAAATTGTACCGACAGAAAATATTTACGGATGAATCTTTTCATAGAAAGATATGGTATTTTCTGTAGAGAGTATCTAAATTATTACTGTGATAATAGCTGCATTTTTGGAGCTGAAAATTTTGCTAGTTTTTTCGTTCTGAGAAATGTATTCATTTAAAAAGTAAAAGGAGTTACGTTGGAAATTAAATTGCACTTCTGGAATGATTAAATTAGTACGAAAAATTTTACATTAAAGCCTATGAGACTTTAATACCGCGATTATGTTCGCAAATGTATGCTCTAAGAAATCTAATTATGATTAAGTGAGGTATAAATAAAAATATTTATCAAACTAAATAATAATTTCTATTATTTTATCGATTATTTTCGATTATTTTATCCTGTCAAAAACTATTTTGCAACTTCACTTATTTTAATTTCAAACAATTTTAAATCGTTGAGATTTTATTCATAGTCTTATAAAAAATTGCGGTACCGTCGTAAAGCACGATTTTTCCATAACGCAGAATTCAGAAAATGTTTGTCGAAGATCAGAAAAAGATTACGGAAACAATAACCGTGTTAAGTCTTGTTAATCTGCAGAAATGGAGATAAAAAGGACACCGAAGGACCGGGTTTCTTCTTCGACGAATCCTAATCCTGTTCTCGACTAACGATCAAATTCATTTTCTTGAAGTCGACTAACCGTGAAACGTTCTCCTCGCTGATTTTCCGCAGGTTCTTTAATACTGCATTCAGGGTTCGAATAATTGTGGATTTGAGACTGTAAGATGGAGTATAGTAGATGAACTTGAGTACGATTGTGTAGAGAATTTGGTGATGGAGGACGAAAGAGAATAATTGCTTTAATAATTTTAAGAGTTATCATGTAATAGTTGTAGCTTAACTTCTTTCTGTTAAGATAATGTGAGTGCTTCAAATATTTGCAGGTGTAGATAAGGACTTTAGAAGTAGTGGATTAGTCCCTATTTTCAAATTTACAAATTTCAATTTGGGAACTTTCTGATTCTGAAGTTTCGAATGTGTGATATTTTGGGAGTTCAAGCTTTCAAAATTCTGAAATTAAAAAATTTAGAAACATTTCTAAATTCTCCAAATTCTCTAAATCCTTCAAATTGCCAAATTTCTGCTTCCAAGTCCCCAAGGTCTCAAGTTTTCAAATATTTAAAATTTCTAAATTCTCCAAATTTCCCAACTTGCCAACTTTTCATATTTTCAAACACCCAAATTTGAAAAATGGTTCCTTTTAAAAACTTGCAAAATAAAAGATTTCCAATGTAATAAATTTGTAAACATAAAAATTAAAAAAATACAAAATCCTTTAATTCGAACATGTGAAAATAAAAAATTCAAAAACCCACAAATCTGAAAATGTGAAAATATAAAAACAGCAAAATCCATTAATCTGAATCTGCAAAAATTAAAAAATCGCAGCCCTCGTAAAATGAATAATAACTAAACCATTAAGTGATTAAACTTCATTCTCTTATATCGTTTTCCTTTTACCTTGCCAACAAAAGTAAATTACTTAAATGGAAAAATTCACGTTTCCATCTTACGACATTGATTGGGTCGCCTAGATACACGTTATAATTCAATTAATTCGAGTAGGAAATGGAGGGACTGTTTAAACGGCATGATCGATACATCGAACATCGTAATGGGCTCGGTGGAGAAAGCTTTTTATTAGCGAATAGCTTCATCCAATTTCGTTCGATGCTGAGAACTCTTCTTCCTCCTTTAGTAGTTACATATAGTAGAATTAGGCTGATCTAGACTCAGTCTGGCCAGATTACCATCAGCTAATCTACTTAATCTACTTTTCTCCTTCTCTTCAGGAAATTGTATCTGTCGCAGTAATTTGGTAACTATTAGCACTTTGATTATTACGTTCACTGCGATTTTTGTGTACTATAGCATTTAGGAGGAAGAAACATATGTAGAGACACAACACTTGCTTACTTTGACAAATATTTGGAATTTTGACTATTTGTTTAAATCTTTTTTTCAATTTCAAATTTTCATAAAAATATTTGAACTTGGAAATTAAATTTACGTTTCGAATTTAGCAATTTGGAAGTTTTCAAATAAAGAAATTAAACAACTTAAAAATCTTAACTTTTGGAGATTGAAAAATATGAAAATCCTCAGATTCAGAAATTTGAGAAACAAGAAATTTTTGAATTGAGAAGTTAGGAATTAAGTTACTAAAAAAATTGGAAAGTTATCAATTATGCTCATGGAAATTCAGATGTAAAAATTGCTAAACTATTAAATTGTGTAATTCTGAAAATTTGAGAACCTTTGTAAATTCACGATTCGCAGAGTTTAAAAATTTTAGAACTTCATGATTTACAAATTCAGAAATTTGAGAAAGAAGAAAAGTTGTTATTGAAAAGTTAGGAATTAAATTACTAGAAAATATGGAAAGTTATCAATTATGCTCATGGAATATCAGATGTAAAAATTGCTAAACTATTAAATTGTATAATTCTGAAAATTTGAGAACCTTTGTAAATTCACGATTTTTAGAATTTAAAAATTTCAGGACTTCATGAATTACAAATTCAGAAATTTGAGAAACAAGAAGATTTGTTATTGAAAAGTTAGGAATTAAGTTAGTAGAAAATTTGGAAAGTTATCAATTATACTCATGGAACTTCAGATGTAAATATTGCTAAACTATTAAATTGTACAATTCTGAAAATTTGAGAACCTCCATAAATTCACAATGCGTATTATAAAAATTTGCAGACTTACAAATTTAGAAATTTTCGAATAATGTAACCTTGACATTAAAAAAGTACCTTCAGAAAAAATATCCCCAATTTGCTCCACTCGAAAACACATAAAAATTGTCTCCACTAGAACACCCTGCTTTGAGAATGTTTCCACTAGAAAGCACCTTGTTCTGAAAATGTTCACTCGAAAACATCTTGTTTTTTCTTCACATTAAAGAAAGCTGAAGTGGCACCGTTAATCTGGTATCGCATTGATAGATAAAAACGAAGTTATTTATAAGCCTCTCTCGTAATCGATCGAACGTTACTTCCGTGTCACCGGCAGCCTGGAAAACTGACAGTATATGCATGCCAGCTCAGGAAAACTCGACGTGGTGAGGCACGAAAATACCAAAAGACCAGGACGTTCAATGTAACGTACGTTAATGCATCGTGTCGTTGTGCAAACGTGAAGTTGAAGACGAGCATTCCGCGTGGACGCGAGATAATGAAGGCTTCGTCACGCGTGAAACGAACCTCGCTAATGCCACGTGAAAATGGCGCGCGATTTATGGAACCAGAGACACCAACAGCACGATTTTATGCAAAAGTACCTCGTTTTCGTTGCCAAGCAACCTTCGATACCGATAGAGGACATTCGATCATTCTGCGACCACTCTACCTTGTAATTGCATGTTTTACGTAAATGTAATGCAGCTTTGCAATTTTTTAGTTTAAAATCATTTTGGGGATTTTTATGAGTTTGTAAATATGTTCACAATTTCTGAGGTTGTAGTAAATTCTAACGTTCGCGGGTTTTAAAGTTGAATGTTCGTGAATGGTGGAATATGCGAAGAGCTTGCAATTTTTTGAATTTTAGGTTTTCCAGGTGGGTGAGTTTTCATATTAACAGAAGTGAAGAATTGGGTGTTTCAGAATTGCGAAATATGTAAAATTTGAAATTTTGAGAAGTTCTGAATTTTTAGGTAATTAAATTTGTAATTTTTTTCAAACTTCGAAGGATCAATTTTCCAAATTTCCTCAAAGATCCCCAAATTTCTCAAATTTCCAAGTTTCCAAGCTTCCAAGTTTCTAAGTTTCCAAATTACCAAATTACCAAATTACCAAATTTCTCAAATTTCTCAAATTTCCCAAGTTTCCAAAATTTCCCAAATTTCCCAAATTTCCCAAATTTCCCAAATTTCCCAAATTTCCAAATTTCCAAAATTTCCAAATTTCCAAAATACCAAATTTCTTAAATTTCCGAATTTCCGAATTTCCAAATTACCAAATTTCTTAAATACCCAATATGCTAAATTTCCGAATTTCCAAATTACCAAATTTCTTAAATTTCCAAGTTTCGAAATTTTCAAATTTGTAACCTAAAATATCAACAATTTGCAAAACCTAAAATTCCATTAATTTCCTTACCCCCTTGCACTATGACGTATTTATCAAGTGCGTCCGTCAGAACTAATTACAGCTACTATATTAATATAGACAAGACAATTTGAAATGTTATGTCAATATATTACTATACAATCGTTGACCATGAAAATTATAATTGGACTTGAACTTCAAATTGAAACGTACTAAAACTTCGAGTAAAATTGACAGTGGAAACGAGTGCGTCACGAATCTGACTCGTCAAAATATTGCAAGGGGTTAATCTCAAGAAATTCGCAATACCCACTTAAACAACAAATTAATTAAAAAATTAGCTGCACAACTTAACTTCTTATTCAGTCACTAAACGACCCCGCTCTCGCCAACAAAACACACAGCTTTATTCCACGGCTGAAAGTACTAATATAGCACAGAATTTAATTAAGTCGACGGTAACATAAAGCAAGTGTTAGTTCGGACAGGTAGATTTCATAATGCGATCTTAAGTAGGTGAACAGCGTGATAAACTGAAACCATGGTTTGCAGCCGTTCGTCAAACGCAATCGCGTTCATTCTATTTTATCCCAGCATTGAAATTATCGAAGACAGAATTCCCTATGATTTACTCGGCACGTAGCCGCGCGTTAATTATTCCCGACTTATCTGAAACAGCATGCAGCCACGAGGCAGCGGAATCCGGTAGAAACGCAATTACGGGTGTGTGTTCAAGCTTTTGCCGAGTTTTCAGCCTAAAGTATCTAGCCTAATGGCACGATAACACGGCACGGAAAGAGCAAATGGTGTCAAGGATAAACGACAACTCTTCGAGCGAGTCTGAATCTCGGTATAATCGTAGTACTTTTCGGGGAGGATTATAAAAATGTCAGTCCAGATTATGCTTGTATTATATTGGCGCGTGTATCGGTCGGAAAGAGAGGCAGAGAGAAAAAAAATGAGACAGAACGGTGAATATACTGTACGGCTACGTTGACTGAGCGGATTAAAATGGACACGACACGAAACGCTCTCTGGATATCGCTTTTCCAGCGTGAACATTCAGAATGTTCCGGGTATCTATTGAAATTCCCGTGGCTCCTGTTTCACTGGATCAGATCCTACGGGTTTTCCATTGGTTACCGTCGGGAAACGGGAATGCGACAGCCTATTGGCTTCTGGCTTTTGAACGAATTGGAGCGCAGTGTTCGGTTAACGTGCTCCACTCTATGGTTACCCATTCGATTCAACATCATCTGCGTACTTCTTCCTAGTAAAACAGAAGAATATCTGATTCTCTTACTTCGGAGATCGAGATTTCGTTACAATTTAACCCCTTGCACTATTTTGACGAGTCTGACTCACTTTTGTGTCGGCCATGATCAATTTTACTCAAATTTTCAATACGCTCCAATTTGGAGTTCAAGTCCAATTATAATTTGCACAGTCAACGATTGAATAATAACATATTCACATAACATTTCAATTTTTTTCGTCCGTTTTAATATTGTAGCTATAATTAATCCTGTCTGACGCACCTGACAAATAAGTCATAGTGCAAGGGGTTAAGGGAGGCAAGAAGAAAGTAAGCTGATATTTGTGAATTTTTTGTATGCGACACCTTTGTTTTGCATTTCCAAAATTTCAGGTATAATTTATTATAACTATTGCCTATTACAGAATATTTTCTGTTTTGAAAAATATTTAAAAATGACGGAATTATGATAAGACTTTCTGGAAGTGTTTTGGCGCGTCTCGTGAATCGGCGTGGCTTTACATATACAGGGTGTATCATAACTCGTGTAGCTCCTGGAAAGGAGAGGTAGAGGACACGATTTTAAGCAAGATTTCCCTTTGCGAAAATTAGATTTGAAGCTTCGTTTTTGAGTTATTAAAGAAAAACACGGACCAATCAGAGCGCGAGAATTCGGCGCCAATCGCGGCGCGCAGTCGCGAGAGCGACGCCTTCGAGCATAATGGCCGACTGGAGGTAACTCGCGCTCTGATTGGTCCGTGTTTTTGCTTAGTAATTCAAAAACGAAGCACCGTACCTTATTTTTGCAAAGGAAAATCTTATTCAGAATTACGTCCTCTTTGAGTGTTTTTATAGAGTTTTGAGTATTTGATGAATTGAGGATTCAAAAATTTAAGAACTAAAGAACTTGGAATTTAATAGATGTTAGAAAAGTTTAAATTATACAAATTTGCAAATGGCAAAATTTGTAAATGGAAAAGCCTGAGATTTGAAGGAATTGTGGACGGACATATGTGTTCTATGTATTCTTATTAATCCTTTGCACTCTTCAATTTTTTTTACCTACTTACTCTTTAATTTAGAAAATTGATTAAGAAAGGGGTTCTCAACAAAATGTATTGCATTAGGACGTAATATGTGAGAAATGCATTTTTATTGTATTACAAGTAGCAAATAAACAATAATATACATATTCAACCAATCCATTTATTTGAATTATTTATGAGATCCAAGAGAAGTGTGACGTCGAGCCATACTCGGCATAGGAGTGCAAAGGGTTAACTTATTGTGAACATCTCACATGCTGTCCCAAAGTAAAAGCTCTATCCCCATTTTCAACACTTTCATTATATCGAAAAATAAATATAATAAATCTAACTCCCCATTTTTCTATTCTAACCAACTAGTAGTCTTTCCATAATCCAAACACCTGATCCTTCAGTCCAACCGTAGATGTCTGACCATATTCGTTAATTTTCACTATGAAAGCAATACGAAACTCTAATAATCACAGTGTAATTCAAATCTATCACTACTCGCACGTCAGCGTTCGACGCTTTAACAAATCTACCGTAACAAGTTTCTATCTTACATTTGTCACGGGAATTGGCTTCCGTCCAGCGTTATCCTTCATTCAGTGGAATAGCCGTACAATTAAATCGACGCCGTCGTTTAACGCCTCCACATCGATAAGACTATCTCCAGACACAGAACAAATGTTATTCTACCAAACACTGTCTACGAACATTTTTCACCCTCGCCACCGTGCTCCGTTGAGCAAGTCCGGCGTAAGAAATCGGGGAACAGTGTGTACGTTTTCAAGAGGTTAGCGATGAATAATGCATGAGCTGATCGCGTAAGTTTCCATACTTTGCAACGATTACCCTTTGCCACTCCTCGGTAATGAACGGACGGGAAAGACACGTCGTGTCGCTTATGAGGGAATATTTCATAGTTGGAAAAGTTATTCGAGACGTGTCCAACGACGGTGACTTTAACCGGCAATTTATCTTCCGTCCGTTCGGGGCGCATTCTTTACGCGAACAAGCAACGAACACAGCGCTCTCGTGATAACACGGTAGCCCCTTCTTTTCAATTACCTTTTAATTGAATTCGAGGAGGAGATGCGAGCTCCTCAACGTGCTTTGGCCAACACGATTATTCGCCGGCAACTTCAGTTTACGACAAGAGGATTGTTAGTAGATCGTTGCTTGCAGCTCCTTTTATTTATCTTTTTTACTCGACATATAACGTTTACTCTCTTGCTGTCTCTTTTGATGGAGAGTGTTTATGAGAGATTCAACGATCATGTGATTGAATTGTGTCGATAGTAAAAGTATTTTTCTGTCGCGGTTAAAGAGTATAGGTGCTGTGATATATGACTTGATATGATCACTTGATATGATCACTTGATATGATATTTAATAGAATAATTTTTCTTCAGGTCTTTCTTTTACACAATTCTTCTATACAATTTTTAAAAAAAGGGAAACATTTTCTGTGACAGCACCACTAATTTTAGCTACAATGGAGTCAATTTAAATGTATTAATATTACTGTGAATTTTGTTGAGCACTGCAGATATTTAGTGCTAACTCGTTGATGTCCGAAATAAATTAGTAAATATTCAACTTGCAGCAAGGGTGTACATATATTCACCCTTGTAATTATATTTATATGTACAGAAACAAATATGATAGTGGAAAAAGACACTTTTGTTGATTTTTGGTTGGAACATTTTCTAATTCAGTAAGTTAGACATTTGACAGTTTAGGTACTTTAAATAGGAATTTAAAAGAAATGTTCAAGTTTTAAAACGTTTAAATGTTCAGTACTCAAATGTTGAAATCTGTAAATTTTCAAATGTTCAAATTTTTAAAAATGCACTTCCATATTTTCCCAGCTTCCTCCCAAACAGCAATTTCTACTTCAGCATCACATATAACATACCTACAAAAGACTTGTTACCATAACAACATACGTATGAGATGAAATTCACGGTAGCACATTTTATAAGCTTGTTAGCGTTTTCAGAGGACAAACTTTTATTCGATCACGTGCATCGTGCATCTTCGTGACAAACGCCACGAAACAGTGTTTCCAGAATCAAGGCCTGACAAATGACATTACTGCAGCTTGCATGTAACTCTGTCGCCGGAAATTGAAATAGAGACGTCCGGAGGATGTTTCCTGTTACGAATTATGCGAGTCCTACGAGCACCGTACTTAGCTAACGTCAATCAACTAACGTGTAGGACTGTCGTTTTTAATAACGATTAATCGGAACAGGAGAGCGTAACGTAAAGCATCATTAACATTTCCTGTCAAGGGTGTAATATTTCGTCTTTTAATTAAATTTGTGTTATTCTTTTATAATACTATCTCTGTTTCACAATGTATGAAAGTAACTTCTTATACTAAACACAGTTTGCATTAGATTAGAGTTCGACAAAACTGGTTGCAATGGGTTGCAATGTTGTATTGCATCATAGAGTATCTCATGGTTTATTCATGCTTCATTCGTGCATCAAGGAGTAATAATAATGACGCAAATCTAGATGGCAAAATGTGGTGAACCATTTTGTATTATTTCAATCGTTATTTTGAACACTATAGTAAATAACTGTCGTTAACTCCTTGAACTATAATAAAACTTGATGCATTTGCAATCCAAGTCCAACAAACTTTTCTTATATTCTTTGTACACTTGAATTTTGAGACAAAATCTAATTACAATTTGCATATTCAAAGATTGAATGTTAATTTTCTTTCCTTTGAAGACTGTAACAGTAAACAGTTATCTCCAACATCTGTCAAACTCCTGCAAGAAGTTAACTATGCGCATAAAACTGAAAAACTCAAGCAACTAAAATCTCAAGAAGAAAGATCTTTAAAAAGTCAGAATGAAGAGAACTTAAATTTACATGCCTCGTTAAAAATTGAATTTATTATGATCTCTAAAAGAAGAGTTTCAATTGAGATAAAAACAACGTAGAATCTGTCTGACGTTAAAAGAGAATTGAATTTAATGAAACTGTTTTATCTTTTATTACATCGAGTTATTCATTTAAACGAAAATGTATAAAAGAAGCGAATCAGATCTTGTTAGCGACAGTCGGTAAAAAGCTTGATAACTTTATAATATTCCTCGAACAAAAGCATACCCCAGAAGCAGCTCGCAGAACGATCACGTAAAGCACTCGATACACAGCACCGAGGTCGTCGGGTCATAACTCACGACAAAATCGACTAAATAAAATGACGCGTCGCAAATTTCGGCGGGCGGCAATATAATTCACAAGACTGTCTTGGCCAGCTATAAATGATCATTGCGTTTCTCGTAATTTATGACTCGAACGTGGTGCGCTGGAGAAATCCAGATCATCCTTCAAAACAAAAATCAAATATATTTCTACTTTTTAGACTAATGTCTCTCAGGAACTAAAGTACATATAATTACTTAGTTCACTTCAGTAATAATGTACTATTTATAATTAATAAAGTTAAAGCGACTGTTATTAACTCATAAACAGCAATTTGAATTTTTCAGCTCTTTGAAGCTCATGTTTTTAACGAAAATAAAAAACTAAGATGCAAATAAAAGACAGAATTTTTAGTGTAAAATAACGAAAGAAGACGTTAATTTCAATTATTTAGTAGGAAAACAACTTTCTAAATAGGTTAAAATATTTACCATAAGAAGATAAACTGATGAGACCACAGGTTGGTGAAGTAAAAAATTTGTAAAATTTAATTTGCACACCTGAATGTTCTTCAACCCCTTGCGCTACGATGAGGAGCTATGACGTACTTGCAATTTACATACGATAGATTTTTCTCATGTTTTCAATACGCATATATTTTCAGTTTAGTGGAAACTGCTGAATAGAATACCAAAACGAGATCTCAATTTTCTTGATTGGTTTTGATAATGTAACAGATAATACACATGTCTGACACACATATTGAATAAATTCTGATACAAAGGGTTAAGTATTACACTCCTCAAATTTTCGAATTAAAAACTCCAAGATTTCACGTTTTCTCAAAACCAAAATATATCGCAGAGTGCACAGAAAAGGTAACCATTCCGAAAAGTTGCTTCCGTCCACAAAACTACCCCGATTGCAAGGTGACCGTAACAAGATCTGTAAAAGCGAATGTAAGTTGAAATCGATGAAACTAGAGGGAAATTCTGATTGTATCAAAGGCGAAGCGGGGCAGTCGCGAATAAACGTCGCCCAAAGAAAATGGTAGCACAATTGGTGTGGCCGTTTCTATTGCTGTTCTCTCTGTGGCGGAACTAACGATCGTAAAGTTGCAGGAGTAACGAGACACGCTCGAGACTTGGCATAAGAAAGTTGCATCACGCGATATACGCGGACGCGAAAAACCGGAGCGTGCTTTCACCCTAAGCGACAAGAACGAGCGTGCAAGAAAGGAACGCGGAAGGGTAGAAAGAAAGAGGAATTACGGGTGCAACAAAGGATATTCTGCTAACCCAGAGTTAACGTTTTCGAGCGCAGAAAAAAAAGCTGGACGCCAGCTTTTTTGGTAAGAAGATTTCCTGACATCGTTAATTTCCTTTTCTATTTTGCTGGGACCCTAGCCAACAAACGTCGAAGGGCGGTGTTATTACATCGGGGCAAAGAAACGAACCCCGGGAAAGAACGAAATTATCGGACAGCGTGACCGTAACCGAGGGATTTATCCCGCAGGAATGCGAGTCCGAAGGAAACCGGCAACATGTTCCTTGCGTTCGTGATGGAACAACGTTCCCACGAAATTAGTTTTACGGGCATCAAAGGGGAAGTTCTTGATGGCCTTCGATTCGCCTTAAAATGACACCACCTTCGGGCCTCGAAGGCTATTTCTGAAACCAGATCGTGCGCACGGAACTTAGGATATACTGTCGTCACGTGAACAACTAAGATACGAGGTGAATATGAGCTACTTCCACTGAAAAAAATGCCGTGCGTTTACATCGCACGTCAGCTCATTTAGAGAATTTCGCGTGCTGTGTATGCATTGTGCTTCTCGGTAGAAATATGTATATCACATCTTAGTTCGTCACGTGCCGTGACGTGGCGTGACGTGCCTAGAGTGTGAACGCTCTCCATTCTTCTCAGTGGAAATATGTAACTCACATCTTAGTTCGTCACGTGCTATGACGTGACGTGACGTGACGACAGGATGTCCCGAGCTTTAACGAGCTGCACGTTTTGCAGCAGGGATGAAAATGATGTACAACGTAGCTTTTGCGCTAAGGATCAAAGAACTGAATTTTTGAATTTCTTTGACATGTTCATTTGTTAAATTTTAAAGGTAGATTTTCAATTGGAAAATTAAGGATTTAGAAATTAATAAATTAAAGCACTTAATTGTCAAATTTTGTGATTAATATGGTTAAGAACTTTCATATTTTCTTAGTTCTTAATATGAAAAATGAAAGAGTTTAGAAATTCAGGAACTTAGAAATTTAGAAATTTAGAAATTTAGAAATTCACAAATTCACAAATTCACAAATTATCAAATTACCAAAACTGGAAACTAAGATATTATCAAATTTTAGAAACGCAAACTTTCAACAACCGCAATTAATTTTCAACTGCCACTTCTTCCTATACCGTCAATTCCAATAAACCACAGCTTCTTGTCTGCGGTAACATAACGAGAGTCCATCATAATCATTCTCATAATTGATCAATAGTCCCCTATCTCTGGAGAATTAGGAAGGAACAGACATAACTAGTTACCAAGAAAGGATAAGGGAAAGAAAGAAGAGGCTGACACGTGGAAGGTTTTATGGGGTAGAAGGGAAAGACTTCTCCACGTTTGACGTGTATGAGAGGCTAAAAGTACCCCCAGCAATATTGCGTATCAGCTTGTATCGTCTTTTAGTTTCTTCGCTTTAATATCATGGCAAAAATAGGATATTTTTCGTGTAAATCGAGCTATCGATAAAAAAATTGCTGTTCTGTTGCTATTACGTTAATGGATAATCCTTACACTTTATTATGATACTTCAATCCTTCTTTACAAAATTTTATGAAACGTTGCAACCTGAGAAACTGAACTAAATCCCAAAGTTCTCTAAGAGACCTTACACCCCAAAGTCCACATTAGTCCTCCATTCTGAAATTGAGAAACATCCTTATAAATCAAATTAGACCTTTTCGCGTATTTGCTATATTCCTCCTAGGAAAGTTAGCTTTGCTGTCGGGTGTACACTTGTATGAAAGAAGAACGTCGAGGCGGAACCGCTTTGTGAACGCGAAAAGACCAAGCTCGAGTCGCAACGGTACGAAACTAAACGGAACGAAATCGCGTCGCCTCGTACAGTAATATTTGCTCGCATTTAACGGGCTTAATGACTCTGCCGGAAACAGGAATTTATTGCTTGCACGACGCTGCTCCAGCGACAAGTGCGCAAAAAGAAAGGAGAGAATTACGGGGGCTTAATATTAACCGTCGACTCGTAAACTGCAACCTGCTGTTTTCTGCGCTTTTCTCCTGCCCTCGTGATCCACCAGCGTTTGCTCCAATGAATGTAATTAAATAATCGTACAGATTAAGATACATCCTGCTACTTTCGTTTGCAAAATTGTATTTGGGGAATCTGCGAGTGTGGTCGGTTCAGACCAAGTTCAGGTGGAGTTTTTGATTTCTTTGGGATTCTTGCTTTCAGATTCTTAACTCGTGTGTTGTTCAAAGGAAATTACTCTCTCTGTGCACAGAGATGCAGAAGGGTGCAAGTGGATCTAACAAGGATACAACGTATCTTTGAAATAAAGATGTGAAGCGAATTTGTAAATTACTAAATTTTGAAACTGTCAAACTTCCAAATCTTAAAATAAGTTTTCAAGTTTGAAGACTTCAGCCATTTCAAGATTAAAAAATTTTGAACCATTGAAGTATGACAACGTGAAAAATTGAAAATAGAAGCCCAAAGACGTAAATTTTAAGTAACTTGGGAACATAAGAAGTTAGGAAGTTAAAAATTGTCTGCAACATAGGCACACGTAATTTGAAGGAAGTCTGCGTTGCACCCGAGTGTACTTACGTTGAATCGAAGCTGCAGAGTGCTGGTGTACCCTGAGGAGGTGCTCGAAGAGCTCGCTCGAGGCTCCTTTCGATCCATCGCGCACGGAAAACCGTGCCTCGTGTTGCGACTTAAATGTGTCCCGCCTGTTTTTCCTTCGTCCCAGAAAACACAACTATTTCTTCGCGCACACAACACTTCGAGTTCATGCTTGAGCAACGATATTTGCGCCGGCTCCTTCGTAACTCAGACTTGTGCTCGCTCCACTACATCCGACGAGAATAACACGAGAGAGGGACACGGTTTCATCGTTTCGCGTATATTCGCGGGATGTACGCGGAAACTAAAATGTGCACGAGAGGATGAAAATATTTCGCACACGGAATTTATTGCAATGCCTTTGAAAACGTTCTACTTGTAAAGTGTACTTACAAGGAGAAAGAACGTATAGCGAATGAAAAATACAAACTCGTATATTGAAACTTGCAGTTACGTTGTAAAGACCTTTTCGTGTAACAAGTGTTTGATAAAATTCAGCTTTCGTTTACATTTTGCTCCGGATAAACTTTTGAAATGGCTTTTGGTTTTTTTAATTTGATTTAGGAATTTGGGAATTTTAACGTTTCGATAAATTTTGGAATGTAGACATCTGAAAATATTTAAATCGAAAAATTTATTCACTTTGTTCATTTTTGAAGTGAGTAATTCAATTTGGAAAGTCAGAAATATGCTAGTTGAAAAATTTTCAGTCATGAATCTAACAATCTATATGTGGTGACTATGACATATGTGATATGTGACGTCACATATATGACATGTAACCTCTTCCAGATTTCTCAATGAAAAAACATTTCATGTTACTGATAATTCTAGTAAATATTTTAGTACGTATAATAATTTAGTAAATTACTAAATAATAATTTAGTAAATATTTTTCTCGACAATTTGCTAATTTTCTCAATAATTCCTCTTGCATACAAATAGTAATCTACTTTGAACATTTCTACCAATAAAAAAATAATTATTAAAATTATATAATGACACTGTATAATTATTATAATTTAGACATTATATCACGAAATCAGTGAACCTTCATCAACGACAATCCGAGCTTTCACACAGCCATTATACCTTCATCCTAATATGAATAACAACAGCAGAAAAAATAACATGAATAAAGATCGTAAATATTAATATAGCATAGAATTATGGGTAAACACGGATCAATACCGAATATATGCAAACAAAGAAATTCCCTCTCGTTTCGAGGGTAGATTCGAAATGACGAGATGTCAAACCGCTGACTGTCAGGCTGTCAAACGGTGTAGGCCTCTACAGGACAGGTCGAGGTGATGGATAATGCGGACTGCCGCAATGTCAAAACTCCTAAATGAGCAGTGACAAGACGTGGAGGGATGCAAAATATGGGATATTGAAGAGAAATTTGATCCCCGTGACGGTATAAATACGAACAAATTAGCGATAATCGCGACATTTTAACCCCTTTATCACGGCGACGTTTATGGAACAACGTATCTACTTTCGACTCTGCAATTGCGAAAATCAAATATATTGTCTCTCATTAAAATATTCCATCAATTTCATTTCAAAATGCTGATGCATTAAATTTAAACTTTGTCCACGTTTCGATGACGTTTAATGACATGTCGACTGTATTTAGATGGTGTTCACATATGTTAAAAATTATCGTTCTTATATTTGCATTACGTTCATGTTCTCATATACGAGTGACAAAATTTCTGCGTTTAATGTTCTTATCACATATTTGAGTTATGTTCCTTTTCTTACATTTGAGTGATCTTTACATTCTCACATGTGAATGATGCTTATGTTCTCACATTTATATGATGACTCATGTCTCATATGTGAATGATTTTCACGTTCTCACATTTGAAGAATGTTTATATTCTCATATGTATATGATGATTCACGTTTTCACATATGAATAATGTTCATATTGTCATGTGTGAAAGATGTTCACATTCTCACATATGAACAGTGTTCTTGTTCTCACATGCGAATGATGCTTATGTTCTCACATTTATATGATGATTCATGTTCTCATATGTGAATGATTTTCACGTTCTCACATTTGAAGACTGTCTATATTCGCATATGTGTATGATGTGTACATATGTAACATTCTCACATATGAATAACGTTCATATTGTCATATGTGAAAGATGTTTACATTCTCACGTATGAACAATGTTCCTGTTTTCACATATGAATAATGTTTATATTCTCATTGTATGAAGAACCTTCACACTGAATGTTCCTTACGTATCACAAGATGCTAATATGTATTAGGTATCCTTCCTAGCACTATTTAAAAACGTGAGTTTAACATATGTAACATTCGTTAATTCTATGATATTCATTACAAATTCTATTAATATTATAATTGAAAGAGAACATTTAGCATGCAGAAATTTACTCTAATGATGTTACTATTCATATACGGATTAATTGAAATATTTTCCAGTTTAATGACCACACAAGATTCACGTAAAAATACCTATAATTACAGTTGTATAAAACAAGAATTAATCGCTCGACTAATATTCGTTAATCAAATAACGATTAAACATTACCGACGATCAATTATTCCAGCATAATTATTCGCATAACCATTAATACCTCGATTCACGCTCTATCGAATCCTTCCAAAGGGTATTGAAACGAAAAGCATTTCTGTTTTCCACCTTCCAAAGAGAAACGTCATCTAGAATGTTAAATTCGTTAATTTTCCGAAATATATGCTCATCAGATACATTCTATTCGACAACAGAAATAACTGATGCAAATGCATCGATGAATAATTCAAACATAATCGTTAAACAATTATTTAACCGACCGTTTGGTTCACACGATCGAATATTTCGTACGAAATTATCGACTGATTTTTCAGTAACCGATAAACAGTATATTATTTCGACACACCCAAAATCGAGCCTGCATTTTGCCATTTGAATACGAGCCGATTAATCTTCAAATTCGGCCGACCAATTAAAAAAGAAACAGTACATATACCGACCACGCAATTACACACACGGACAAACACGAACAAAGCCTGTGATCCTTTTATTTCGTACAAATAACTCGATGCGTAACTTGTTTTGCTCCGTCTTTCGAGCTGAAGAGGAAGGAAGAGGACAGATGAAGCATTGCAGCACACGGTATCGATTCTCAATTTCAGATTTGGAAACGGAGAAACAGCTGGCAATTTCGCAACAAAATTTCGCGATACAGAAATTTACAAAAAAGGAAGGGAGTTTCTAAAATTGTGGAATTTATGAAATTTGGGAAATGTGGAGATTAGTTTTGCCTGTCAATACTACAGATGATGTTGAATGATATGCTGGTGGACGTGTAAAGGACATATGAAGATCATTAATGTTTTTTTAAATGGAATCATATACTTTTTACTGCATCAAAAAATTGTTTCAAAAAATTTGAAAAATTGAAAAATAAATGTATAAACTTGAATAATTAAAACCTACAAACTTCAACAATTTAAGTATTCAGAAGCTCAAATATTTCGTAAGTTTGAACATTTAAAAAATTTGTTAATTCAGAAAATCTGTATGATTTTCAAGTTTGATTTTCAAGTACGCGTTTGCTTCATCTTTTCATCGTGCTGAGAATGAAAGAAGAAAAGAGGGGAAGAGAGAAGAGGCCGAAGAGGACAGAAGGCTAGCAGGCAGCGCGCGTTATCGATTTTCGTTTGCTATTTCGCCGGCGAAATTTCATTGGCGCCCTCTCGTCAAAATCACATTATCGAATTTACGCGTTGATAGCTAAGTTACACCATTGAGTGTTGTTGGCCCGGTAAGCACAGTAACACCAGGACGACGATGGTGCACAGATTCGTTAGCGATTTACAAATTAGCACGCGAACTTCTCGTTAATCGGACATAACGAACCAAACAGTGTGGCCGTGCTTGTTTCTCATTCTTCCTCTCGCAAGAATACTGTTATCCTTTCATGTCCTTTGTCCATTATAACTACCTTTCGAAATTTCTAATTACTTCGTTAAACAATTAATGAAATTGTAGTCTATGTGTGAATTGTGGATTAAGAATGGAATTGTAATTGAATCAGATTTTAATCATAATTTGACGGACCTCAGTTTTCATCTGTTGAAATTATGGAATAGTTGTTTTAAGACTTCTTCAATTAATGATTAACTTTAAAGTATTGTTAATTCAGGATTAAGACCTGTTATTTTAAATATATAAAATGTAATTTAGTCTAAGATTAAAATGTAGGTTCTATATTTTGCTAAGATATGTAACAAAATTTTAATAAGAATAAAATAGTAGTTAATAAGAATGAAGATGATCTAGGATGTTGAAAAATTCGAAATTTTGTGATTTGCAAACTTGAAAATTTAGAAATTTTATCATCTATGAAGTTGGAAATTTCGCAGTTTGAGAAGTTGAGGATTTAGAAGTAATTTATGAAATTGAATATTTAGGAACATGGTAATCTATGAAATTGGGAATTTAGAAACTTGGTAATCTCTAAAATTGAAAATTTAGAAATGTGATAATCTGCGAGCTCGAAAATGAAATTTAGTAATCCCCGAAGATGAAAGTTTAGAAATTTAATAATCTACGAAATTGAAAATTTTGAAATGTAGTCATCTCAAAGATTGTAAATTTAGAAGTAGAATAATGGCCTCGAAAATGAAATAATCCTCGAAATTGAGAGTTTAGCAGCTTGATAATTCATAAGTTTAAAAATTAATAAATGTGATAATCTATAAACTGAAGAATTAAAAATTTTGATATATGAACTTGAAAATGAAGAAATATAACAATGTATGAATATACAAATTTATGAATTTAATAACTCGAAAGTTTAGTGATATGCAAATACACGAATTTTCAAGTTTGCATATTTGATCGCTCAAAATTAAATGCAAATAGTAAAGTACTCCACTTCTCCGCTTGCCCTTATCCCAAGGAAATCTATGTTGCACCCTAATGTACACAATGCCGGTCACCTGTGACACTCACGGCACACATGTTAACCCTTTGACTGCGAAGGGTGTATATGTTGCTCTCGTACATTAATATATACGACAGACGCACATTTTCATCTAGTAAGTTTTATTAAACCGAGGGACGCACATCACTTTTAACAGAAAATTACAATTTAAAAAAATATAGTAGTTTACAATATTGGTAAGTCTTCTTAAAAAATACGTAATCACCATGGTCAATAAAATTGAAACGGCGAATAAATTCACTACCGATCGATAAGTCTATTAAAATTCCATCCTATAAATTAGTTTGCTGCTACTCGATTACCAGGTTACAGCTCATGCATGTATTTATATGAATTCAAACCCCAAATAAATATTACACTATCGTCAAAATTAGAGTAAAATTAAAGAGAAGTGTTATGAGAAAATAAAATACATATAACTGAAATTGTAAGAGTTTCAAATTTTTTATAAAATAATTATCATCCCCAAAATTAAAGTAAGTTCATCGAATAGGAATATTTTGTCAGAAAGAAATATGAAATAAATATAAATGGAACTGTGTCGCACTCAAAAGTCCTGAAAAATAATGTCACACTGTCAACCCCAAAATTAAAATAAGCTTATCAAAGAGAAATTTTGATTTGTTATAATGAAGTAAAATAAATACAATTGAAATTGTATCATTTTCAAATCTTCCAAAAAATAATTATTATCCCCAAAATTAGAGTAAGTTCATACAAAAAAATTTCGCAGAAATAAATATAATTGAAACTGTGTCGCACTCAAACGTCCCGAAAAATGTCACGTCCTCCCCAAAATTCGAAAACACCGTACAAAAATGTCGATTTCATGTAAACGAAATGAAATAAATATAACAGAAATTGCATCTCCCCAAAAATGAATGTTACATCATCTCCAAAATAACAGTGCATCAAAAAACATTTCATGCGAACGAAAATAACTATAATTGAAATTGTGTCACGCTCAAACATTCCGAAAAATAATATTACATTAACGTCATCGGTAAAATTAAAGTCCATCAAAGAGAAATATCATTTCCACGGGGATAAATGAAATAAGTATAATTGAAATTGTATCGCGTTACAACGGCGAGCGTTTATTTCGAAACGAACGCGAAAATCTTCGAATCTCTGGCACGTTACAATTTCAGCGTTGCAATTTCACGGTGAAAGGTTTCACCGGCATCAACTTGGATGCCCGTCAAAAAATCGACGCTTTTATTTTTGGTAACGTAGCAGCACCGTTTGAAGAAGCCGACAGCAGGTAAACGTAAACGACGCACGGAATTACGCGAAATAATTCACACGGTCGGAGCGCGGATAAAGCGAGCGGACGAAATAAAAAAAGAGCGTATGGTCGGTTAGCGAATAATTAAACTTCGACTGGTTAATGAAACATCGTCGAGTGATTTTCGAGCGGGCGTATTTCCGCGGAAGCTCGTCGAGGAACTGAGTGAAATTCACAGCTTCATGGGTATCGTGGTAGTTAGGGAACGGTATGATATATATCTCTCTCCTGTATCCTATGGGATATGAAGCCTACAGGGTACGAAATTCGCGCAGCAGAGGGTGCCGTTTAGTAGACGCTTTAAACCGTCCTCAAACGGACGAGAACGATTTTAAACGGAATTTCCTTTAGCTCTTAACACGATTTCCCTTCTTCGAGCACCATGGCAATTTCGTTCATTTCGACGATCGATATGCGATTCCGTATTGGGTGGAATTATGAAGAACCAGCGAATGTATGCACATATAGGTGCGCTAAGTGTGACAGCGAGATATTTCGTGAACTATTGATGTCACGAAAAAGTGTTTATATAGAAATTGCAGGGTAAAGGGGTTTTGGCGTAAACAAAGTTTGTTTAACCCTTTGCACTCCTATGTCGAGTGTGGCTCGACATCAAATTTCTCTTGAATTTTATAAATAATTTAGATAAATAGATTGGTTAAATATATATATTTTTATTTATTTACTATTTATAGTAAATGGAAAATATAATTGTCACATACTTCGCACTGTTGCAATACATTTTACTGAGAACCTCTGTCTTGATATATTTTTTGGAAATTAAGGAGTCGGTAGGTAAAAGAAGTTGAGGAGTGCAAAGGGTTAATGTTATTAATGTAAAAGATATGATGGTGAAGTTTCCTTTTCTAAATGGAACTATATATTTTTTTTTTTTGATCAGGCGATAGTGCTTTTCAAAACGAATTCATCAAGGTTTATGTGCTTACCCGATTTTTATTAGTTTTCGAGATATAACGCTTAGAAGCATACAAAAATTAGGAAATTCTGCAATTTAGAAATACGCAATTCTAAAACATTATTTTAAGTATTTTAAGCATTAAAAAATTTGGGAATTTGAACCTCGTATGAAGGTATTTATTAGCAGTTACCAATTTCACAAGTGATTCAGCTCTTTAACAAGCAATAACTAAAATGATTTAAAAAAGCACACGATTCTATAATATTTATTAAAATTAACAGAAATCATGGAATCATGCAACAACAGAAAATTTCCGTTTATAAAACTATAAAATACTACGTCTGTCAGTAAAGACATCAGACATAATTGCTATTAATAATTTTTCAGAAAATTTCAATTAAGTAACGTTGCATTAAAAATTTGACTTAGAAATTTAGAGAAACAAACACTATCTGATTCATATTTTATATAATAATGTATACTGGCAAAAAACTTAGTATCTTTAAACAATCTTCTCTGTTCAATAACTTTGTTACTTTAAAATTATATATATTATTGCTTTAATTTCTTAATTATTTCACCAACTTAAATTCACGCTATCAGTATACAAACTTTAGTACCAAAAGTGTAATAATAATTTAATATTAATCAGTATCGAAAATCTTTAATAAAACTTCTTTGATCGAATCGTCAAACGTAAGTTCGAATCTGTCACTGATACGATATCTAATCGGACAGCAAAGGGACCCACAAAGAAGATGAGCACTGCGCACACGCAATCAACCCCTCTGCTCTAATTACCAAATGCTAAGATTGACGAGCACTTTCACCCTAAGGAAATCGGTCTAACAAGCAGCTACTGTTACGTAGCTCTGCGACGAAATGCCACCTCGGTAGATGAGTATATTCGCGAATAATAATATTAACGTTGCCTCAAATTTTCGAACATTAGGTATACAGAATTAATATTAACAAACATGATCACATATGCAAGCGTCACGTGTGCAAACATCATACGTCCATCATGCGCCAATACTGTGACACATGCAATTAAATTCACTGACACATTCTGTTTAATAGAATGTAGAATAACAGTAATAATTATTGTACGTAGAATGGAATATTAATAGTAATCTTGAAATTAAGATTACTCAAATTGTAAGTAGTGCTTACAGGAATAAAGGAAATTACAAAATAAAGAAGATTATTAAGCGTACTGAGAGAATTATTGTATAACAAACTAACTCTAGTTAGTTTATTGTAGTTGTAGAGTTTCTTGTAACTTTACAATTATAGTAGTCTTAAAAACAATGTCAATGATTTCTGTCAATCGTTTACACCGAGAAAAGAAATTTTACACACGTGAATGCATGAAAATAATATAAGATTAAGATTATGAATGAGCTTGTATCACAATATTTCTTACTACCATCATTTTTATTTTTACCATTATTATTCTTGATCGTTTACCTTCATAAACTACAATGCAGATTCTCACTATTACAACTTACTTTTCAAAGAAACTGAATGCGAAACAAAATGTACTTTTCAATTTAATATCACAAAAACTGCAGAGGTCGTACATTTCAACGATAGATGCAGTAGTATTCTGCACAGTCTTCGCGTCGATTAATAGTGAACGAATAAATTATGCAGTAAAATTTAATTCAGCATGATCCACGATCCGAAGATAAACGGTGAAATAAAAGAACGAACGGCAGATACAAACAGTCTAAATTCGTTGAATAATGCAAGGGATCGAACATCAATTCTGAAACAGCTCGCAATTTTTAACGTTAAACAACAGCAAAAACGTGACAAGATTTATAACTAAAACGTACTTGATTTATCCACAAAATGGTTCCAACGACGTTTCTCTTGAAATGATTTTATCGTTCGACTCTGATGCAAATTTTATTGCAGTTCCACAAGATAAACCAAGATATATTTATTCGAATAAATCATAATCTATCACGGTGCTATGTAAGACCATTGTAGAATTTTACAATGTCTACATTTTTTGAATATAATTTACGATTTCTAGCATTTCAAGAATTACACTCTGTGTTTGAATTTTTCGATTACTGAATTTTTAAATGGTTAGGTTTTCATGGTTTGGCGTCTTTAAGTAGTCAAGTAATTAATGATTCAAGTATTCAAGTATTCGACTTATTAGGTTTCAAGTAATAAAGTATTATTCCAGTATCAAGTATTTACGTTTCAAGTTCCAAGCTACAGAGAATTCAATTCTTCAATTCTTCAATTGTTCAATTCTTCAGTTATTCAATTCTTTAGTTATTCAATTATTAGATTGTTCAGTTATTCAATTCTTTAATTATTCACTTATTAGATTGTTCAATTATTCAATTATTCGATTATTCGATTATTCGATTATTCGATTATTCGATTATTCGATTATTCAATTATTTAATTATTCAATGATTCAAGTAAATTTTATCGTTTGTAAGTTCTTAAAGTTTTCCAGTAAGTTTTCACGTCTTCAAATTTAAACAGTTGAGAATTCAAAAACATAGAAATATCTAATTTATAGTAAAAAAATAATTAAACATATAAATTTGAATATACTAATATTAAATTCACAAATTTATAAATTTAAAAATTGTAATAACTGAGCATTAACGATTCAAAAATTTCGAAACTTACATGAACTTTGTTCGATCCAAAAGTGAATATAATTTGTTCCCGGTTGTAGTCGAAATAATTCGAAAGTAATTTCAATTTAGGTGCTGACTGGCAAGACACTAATTATGAAAATCGGAAGTTGGCCGAGGAAAGTTCGTCAAAACTCGACGTAATTAGATATCGGATCCGTGCTACCTCTTTAACAAAGTTTCTCACAACTCGATCACGACGAAGAAAGTAAAACGAGGATTATTGGAAGAAATATGCAGAACAAGTACAACGATGGCTATGATATTACAGCCTTTGATTCTGAAGAGTAATAAACGCAACTATGAAACCATTTTAAATGTCCGTTCATGCAAATAATTTATTACTCGTTAATTTAAACGCTTGAATATTAATTTTATTTTAAGAAATTTGAAGCTTGAAATTCTTTTGTGGGATGTAGGTATTTAGGGGTACTATTTATGGTGGATTTTTGGATTTTGGTACTTTGCCAAATTCCAAAATTTCAAAATTCCCCAATTTCCAAATTTTCAAATTTTCATAATTCCCAAATTCCCCAAATTCCCCAAATTCCCCAAATTCCCCAAATTCCCAAAATTCCCAAATTCCAAAATTGCAAAATTGCAAAATTACCAAATTACCAAATTTCAAAAATTTCAAAAATTTCCAAATTCCCAAGTTCCCAAATTTCCAAATTGCCAAATTCCCAAATTTCCAAATTCTCAAATTTCCAAATTCTCAAATTCTCAAATTCTCAAATTCTCAAATTTCCAAATTTCCAAATTCCAAAATTCTAAAATTCCAAAATACTCAAATTTCAAAATTCCCAAATTCCACAATTCCCCAATTTTAAAATTCCCAAATTCCCAAATTCCCAAAATTCCTCAAATTCCTCAAATTCCCAAAATTCCCAAAATTCCCAAAATTCAAAAATTCCAAAATTCATTGTCAAATATCCACTATAAACCTCCAATTTGATCAAATTCTAAAATATCAATATGCCTCAATTCCCGACATCCTCTATCATTCCGCTACGTTAGAGCAAAACCGTCGCAGTGAGAAATTCATGTTCGCCTATCTAGGAGAAATCGCATTTCGAGTAGTTTCTTGATTCCGAGTGACGGTTTAAGGAGAAAGAACGTCGTGTGATCTCGTGAAATCGCCCTCCATTCATCAACCGAGCACGCCATTCTTTCTTTTCGCGAGTAAAAAGCATCGGGCGAAGTAGCTGAATTTCCGCCATCAGTCTATGCACAACTTTCTGGCCACTTTCGATCGCGGAGGGAAAAAAATTTGAAATATCATCGGCCACGGTGGTTTCCTCGCCCGGAATCGAGACTCGAACCGAACAAAGAGAGAAAAGAAAGAGAGACAGGGAAGTGCTCGTTCAGGTACCAACCTCTATTCAAGAGGTCTCGAAAGGGCTGCCAATAAGTCTTAATTAATTCGTTCGTTCAAGCTTTATCGAACAATGCACCGTTTCATTTCGATGCTGAAAGATCACGATGGCCGTGTCACATCGATATTGTTATCGAATGTCACTGTGTATCTATGTATTACTCATTTAATACGTTCAATAGTTTTAATGTGACCTACAAAATTCATTCACTTCCAGTTTATGGAATTAATTGCTGAAATAGTGAAGCACAATATCGAATAATTCGTCGTTGTTATCTAAGTTTGTATCTTCAGTCAGAAACTTATCGACAGGGTATTAATTGGTGCCAGTAATTATTGCTACGAGTTCATCAATTTAAGTGACCAATTTTAGTTGAGTGATTTCAGTGAAAATATGATTATGAGTTACAATTAAAATGTTTTACAGTTGCTAAATTTTGTCAATATTATATTAATATTTTGGTTAATATTATATTAACTAATTAAGTTACTACTAGGTTAATCAAGGTTGATAGTAAAATACTGTTGTGATAAAAAATAGCAATTGTATACATATGCACACATTCATTAATAATGTAATAACACGCATGAAGGAGTACATAGTTGAAAGTGGAATGTATAGAAAATGAGGATTTATCAATAACTATGAAAATAATTGGAGAAAAATAAGAACGTTGCAATGTGTACATTTTACACAAATTTTTATTATTATGCACCCAGTGAGTAAAAATAAAAATGTCAAACTAAATTTGAACTTATGAAAATTCTATCTAATAGCAAAGTATAATAATAAAAATAATTGGACAAAAATAAGAACATTGCAATGTATACATTTTACACAAATGTTTATTATTAAGCACCCAGTGAAATACGGCTTGCTAAAGTTATGAAACTGCTATCTAATTACAAGGTACAAGAATAAAAGTGAATGGAAAAAAAAGGGAAAAGAAATTGCCAGATGAGAGAACCAAACGCGGCATGCAAGCAGAAAATCGGGGCTGAAGCAATCAATAGTCCGAGTATAACTATTGCGCGTGAAGCAACAACGTATCGCCGACGCACAGAGAGGAAGGCGTGGCAGCGTTCATTGGACCCTTAATGCCAATGCCAATGTCAGGGTTTTGCCGGTCAGTAACCCAGAAATCCCCACCCTCGACGTCCAACGAAAACGCCATCCTGCGATTGCACTGAGGGTTGCTTTCAAACTTCCCAGAAATAACCCTCCGTCGACAAATTGCAGGGAACTGCACGTTGATAACACAGAAAGTTTCACCCTGTCCACCGCGTGTAAACTTTACCCTCCAGGGTAGATAAGGGAAACTTGGGAGCCATTTCCTACCCTCGTGGATAATGCAGAACGCGATGTTATCGACGCTAGAACTTTTAACTCCCTACATTTGTGACAATTCGCTTGATAAAACAGTTGTACATTGTAAAATATGAAGAATGTACGTTTTTGAAATTTGTTTGACAATTAATTAAATAATGATAGTCACTGTTTATTTTGGATGATGTTACAATATAGGACGTATTAATTTTTTTTATTTGATACTGAATGTATCATAGGTGGGAAAGTTGGAGAAACTTCTTAAATCTTTCTTTTAAATTGTTAATAAATTTTACATGGGCATGCGGAAGGTTACTCATGTTTATCTGATGAAAAAATGTAAATGTACATATGATATCTTCAAATATTTTTTATCTATTTATCAAATTTTTGTGACAATATTTATATACATATATACATACATGTATATACATATATATTTTTTACCGTCATGTTGAATGTATCAAAACGGAAAAGTTTAAAGACCTCAAATTATTTTCAGGATTAGTAATGAATTTGAAATGAATGTGAGGAAGGTTATTCATAATAAAGAAGTGTTCGATGAAACGTTTAAAAATATAAATTGTAAAAAAAAAGTAAATATAAATGTATAAATATCAGTTTTACTGTACTGAATATATCATATCATCATATATTAGGGAGTATTTGAGGAAATGAATAATCGGATTGAATAGTCATAGAGTTAACCAGAATCATGCAAAATTCAAAAGCGGAAGACGCTTACCGCTTTTAAAATGTATAACTTTGTCGTGCTAAAGCCGATAATCTGCTTACCATTTGTTTATCAAGCGCCTCCATGATTTCGCCGACATCGCCGACGACCACCGCTTGTTTTCGCAGCATCTCTTCTTCGACTGTGAGCCAATCGCGTATCTGTAACAAAAATTGAGGCAATGAATAAAATTGCATTCAAAATTATATATTATACTCCTTACGGAAGCAATACGCTAAATGTTATAAATTAAAAACAAATTATTCTCGTACAAAGTCAATACTTCTAAATTAGAAAATTAGAAATACTCTGAGATGGACTAATATTTCTAACAATTAGAAATAATAATAAAAAATAGTGATTTACGTATTACAGCAATTCAATAATTCTACTTGAAATTTTCAAACCAGATTCGGTTCGTAAAAACCCAGTTTCGCAGTTCGAGAGTTTACAGCTTCTGACGTCACTGATATCGAGTTTTATTCAATGTTCTATTCAACGGCGACCAATAATGTGGTGAAAATTGCACAGATCAATGCTTTAAATAGAAAACGTCAAAACTAAATGCAGAACACAGCTGCACTACAGAAATCCTTACTAACTACATGAAAACACTGAATAATTTCTGATTTCAATAAAAAAATTCAAATTTCAATAATAAATGAACCTAACAGAACAGAGTGCCGGAAGTTCCAGTTCGTAATTAAGGTTCATAAAAAATTAACAGATATTCGAAGAACAAAATTGAACCATATTTGACGCTGAATCAAGGAATCTCTAGTTGGGATAAAAATAGCCATCGTTCGAGAGTGATGGAATGGAAACGGAACAGAGCCATCGATCAGAAGTAGAGGGATGTGAACAGGATGGAAACGAATCGAGTATTTACAGCCGGAAATTAGCTGGGAGTGTCTGACCGTAAGTGGCCAACTATGTATCCTAATATTAAACGACAGAAAAAATGTTATACAAATTATTGCAGTAAAAACGTTATATGATGGTACAATTTTTCATTCCTTTCGTTGCGAGAATTATGGAGTTCTATGAATATAGTGATAAAGAGATTTAGGAGAGGGAATACAGGAATTTACAAAGAGGAAAGGGAGAAATATGGAGATCTAGGGAGCTAGAAATTAGAGTTATAATGATCCGGAAATGCAGAGATTTAGGGATGAAGAGATTTAGGGGTTTATTCATAGAGAATTTAGTTTTGGAGGATTTAGGTATGTATGGATCTAGGTATCTGGAGAATTAGGAATATACAGATTGAATTATGTGAGAATTCAAGAATATAAAGATGAAGTTATTCAAGGATTTATGTAACCAGGAACCTAAGTCTGGAAGTATGATCTGATGATATAGTAGCCTATATAAGGCTTAGGTATCATGGAATACACCGACATAAAGACTTGGGGTTATAGTTATTAAGATATATAAGATAAGGTTATAATGATATATGAGATATAAGAACTTTGGGATACTGCTATATGAGACAGGGATTTTGGGATCTTGTAACATGCGGATGGATCTATAAATGTAGGAATGAGATGTATTTCAGTATATTCTTAACATGCAATATAACAATATTTTACATTTATGATTTTGGAAGACACCTGCATGTAATTGAGCACTAATTTAATTTATACTATCGTAAATACATCAAACATATATATTAGCAAAGAAGAGTTAATCGAGAAATATCAGACTAGATCAAATTATATTAAATATAGTGAGTTACATTAGGTACATTTTATTTAAAATATGACCCACATACTTGAGTTTCACACTTTCTAATAGAATCAAACACTTCTATACTTTAAAGTACTAATTATTCAATATAGAGTATAATTCTTCAATCTGACACCTTACATAGACGATCACATTTCAAATTCCCATAATTAATTTATACAAATGCGCTTTGCAGGCAATCGATAATACATGAATGATACACCATAGGAACAAAGTGACGGCTCGAATTCAGCAACCTAATATTTTTCCACCCTCGTTCGCTATATGGTCCCTCGGGAAGCAGGGGGTGGTGGCCTACGTCTAGGCCTTTCATTTTCATCGGGCTTCTCTCGTCGAGCCTCTTCAACGGAGAGGAAGAAAAAAAACCGTCCACCGCGAAGAAAACCACATGAGAGATATGATCGTTCTTCGACAACATGCACTTAATCAGGCCGGCTTTATGTGGAACGGAGGGCTAAAGTGAAAGCCAGAGAGGAAGGACAGTGGCTCAGACACGAAGCTCGAGAGACTTAGGGGATGTCGACTCGAGCGAGACCTTAATTTCCTGTAGCATTCCGGCTTATCTCTTTCGCGATTTATCGACCTACCCCCGAAACTTACACGCTCACCACCCCGAGAAACATCGGTCCTACGAGTGGAACATCCGTTTCCTCCTCTTCGTACACCGCCTCGGTTATAATTGTTCTGACCACTTTTCACCGAGCTTTCAAATGTTCTTCCGGTTTGGAGATGGGGATACAAGCTTTTCAACGAGATTGCCGAGTGATCCTTTAATTCCTCAAGTACTTTTTTTTTTTAATTGAATATCGGAGGTTGACATATTTTTTTCTTAATTGAATACTGAAGATTGAATACTCTTTTAATTGGAGATTGCAGTACGCTTTTATAATTGAATGTTGAAGAATGAAATATTAAATTTAATCAAATGTTAAAGAGCGAAGTGTTGTTTTCTAGTCGAATATGAAGAATTAAAGTTATATTTAAAGTGTTCTTTATGAAATGAATTAGTTTTAAATACACAAATATATTGGTTTACGAATATTTTTGATTGGAGATTTTGAAGTCGAGGAATTTTTGGCTTTCGGGGTCTTTCAAGTCGAGATTTACACTTTTCATAAATTCCAAATTTCCAAATTTCCAAATTTCCAAATTTTCAAATTTTCAAATTTCCAAATTTTCAAATTTCCAAATTTCCAAATTTCCGAATTTCCAAAATTCCAAAATTCCAAAATTCCAAAATTCCAAAATTCCAAAATTCCAAAATTCCAAAATTCCAAAATTCCAAATTTCTAAATTTCTAAATTTCCAAATTTCCAAATCTCCAAATTCCAAATTTCCAAAGCTCCAAATTTCCAAATTTCCAAATTTTTGAATTTTCAAAATTCCAAATTTCCAAATTTCTAAATTTCTAAATTCCCAAATCACCAAATTCCAAAATTCCAAATATCCAAAATTCCAAATTCCTAAATTTCTAAATTCCTAAATTCCCAAATTGCCAAATTCCTAAATTCCTAAATTCCTAAATCCCAAAATCTATAATTCCCCAAATTTCCAAATTCCTAAATTTCGCGTCTCTGAATCCCAAAATCCACAAGCCAACCAATAAAATCCGTTCACTTCGAACACTGTTGCTACTGAAACGTCACGCCCACTTTAATCCACATTTGATCACAACAAAAAGTTTCAATTATACCGAAATACAATCAGTCTCATTACTTTCGTTACGGACTACATAATTAAAGGGGCGGATTGAAATTCGTGGGAATAATAAATGAGCCGTAGTACTACGCCCGAGAGATAACAAACACTCGGTTAATTAATGTCTGTTGGTACTGTATCAATAATCGAGGTTGCTGGCATCGTTCTTAATGCGATATTAAAAACGATAGGTACGTTTTCCGGTATCCGGTCATAATGTAGTCTAAATATCGAAATATTACCAACCTTTTTATCGTTCGTATGCGAAGGTAATTAGCTGCTTGCAAATGTACGCACAGTATACGAATACGTTTCCGCATCGAACAAGCATTCCTGACAGTCGGAATTGTCGGTTGTCGCTGTTGATAAAGCTCGTTTATTGGCTCCCGATTGTTTGTTTCAATGGAACAGTAATTAAACAGTGTACTCTTGATATTTAATTATATGCACCGATGGGAAATTCTGCGAATAAAAACTATTGTCTATGTGTTCCAGGAACGCGTGGTTTACGACTCAATTAACTGTGCACAGGATAATTTCATTACCGATATCAATCGGGTTTACAGTTGACGTAAGGCTCGTTTGCTATTGCAGTTATTAACGTTTCACTATTTTATGCCTTGTGCTATTTTTATTATTTAGGATACATATCGTGTTCTGCATGTTGTATTGTTGAATTTTATAGTAAAAGAGGGAGGAACAAAGTGGATCAAGTGTTACTGCAATTAAATGTATAAGCACAAATTATTTTACACGCTTAATGTTAACTATGAGAAAATGTATGTATGTATGTAAAAATATGAGTATATTGGCAATTTTTCCTGTTGAAAAAAATTAACCAAACAATATTAGATCTTTTATGAAATCATGAACTAATTTCAGATGAGTAAATTTGTAGATACCAAGATCTCTTCCTGTATTTCTAGATTTATTGATATCTAGCTAATATTTCTACCTTCGTAAAACCCTACATATCTATAAAACAATATGTTTATATGTCCAGTTTAGATGCCTAGTTTGCAATCCAATGATTGACATATGATCCTGTATCAAACACAGATAGACATATCAAACAGAACAACTCATGACATATTCAATCCTGGCCACGTTATATGGCAGTAGTAACGCCGCTATGTAGTCAGACACAAGATAAGACAATATATAGTCAAGCACAAGATAACAATACATAGTCAGACACAAGATAACAATGTGTAGTCAAACACAATGAATCATACATGACATATTCAAACTGAAGCATTGTATGACAGTAGAAATGTCAGTATGTGGTCAGACATAGGACTTAGAATAGTAAATACATTAAGTGGCAATTTTTTAATTTGAATCAAGCATTCTGAATTATCGACACTGTTGATAATTATTCGAAACTTTTAGATTACTATAGTTAATCTGGTTAAACGAAATTCAATGTTGATCGATCAAATAAAATAATATACAGGGCCTCACCATATTTTGCCATTTAAATTTGCGTCACTATTATTACTCATAGCAATGTTTCAGATGAAGTTGAATGGTTTTGAGAGAGTATACGATGGTATTTTTGTATAGGTGGACGTGTAAAGAACATATGAAGGTCATTAATGTTCTTTTAAATGGAATCATATTTTTTATTGCATCATATGCATCATATGCATATTTTTTATTGCATTCATATTCTTTACAAAAAAGTATTAATCTATTTATGTGAAAAAATCATTAGTTCAGGAGATATTTTAATTTTAATGTCTATTTACAGAAAAGGCTCAATGTGGCGACCATTTGCATCAGAACACTTTCTGAATCGAGAAATTAATGACTTACTAACATTTCGTAGTGTATAATCTTTCTGCAAGTGTAGCACTTTTCCCAGCTTCAAAATAAACTGATAACATGTCTATCTTTTCTTCTTTAGAATACTTCATTATGAAGTGATAATTCACCGTATCGTATTCACCGTATTAGAGACATAACAGAGACTAAATTTCACTGTTACTGCGTAACAAGAAAAAAAAAACTCGCAATTCATTTGGTGACACGTAACTTCTCAAAGCATGTCGAAAAACATTTGCTGTTCAGTTAGAGCAATTCATAATATTGAAAGTCCCGATTTCCTAACAAGTTAGAATTAAAACTCCTCAACTTCATCTAAAACATTGTTTGCTACGAGTAATAATAATGACGCAAATCTAGATGGCAAAATGTGATGAGCTAACCTGTATTTATCGACATAGGAAGCATACGTAATACTGCTTTTCTCAAACAACCAACAATTTTAAACATTCTACATTCAATATCGACACAACAGTCTAATTTACGATCTTCAGCCAAAGTACGACAACTGGGTCGTATCGGGAATAGGGTCATAATGGAAACACTTACCTCGTTCCAAGCTAATAATGTAATTTCACTGATACTCAGAATGTTATTTAATTATATTCCCGAATTAAATTACGGATATCGATCCATAATCACAGTACTGAAAGTGTTAACAATCACGATCTAACGAGACATCTTCGAATCTCTCACTCAAGATTAAGACGATGAAAATTCATTTTCAGGAAAGTTTCATCGCGAACGAGGCAACAAGTCCATTACAAGTGTCCCCCTCGTAATCGAATCTTGGCAGATTAATTAAAAATATCGCGGGCTAAACAATCAACCAGCTACGGCCTGACCTATATCGCGCCTCCTCTACTTCGTCCTACAATTCCTAAATAAACGAGTTACTCAATTCAATCCATAAACCAGGCTAAATCAATATCAACGGATGATAAAAAAATAGATAGAATTTAATTTAATGGACCATTTTCAACCGATGGGAAATTTATATGGAGGAAATATTCCAGAATAATTCGAAGAATTTGCACGTTTTACGACTCGGAGATACTGTGTGAAACGGTTAGGGAACCGAATACTGACGATAACTGTACAAATCGCTGATAAGAATAGAATTTCGATAAAATCCAGTTGTGGAGGAAGCATTGATGGTTCGGCATATCGATATGTATGGAGCTGTCGTTTCGTATGTGTATTGTCGCAATTAATGGAAATTGTATGCTAGAAAACTGCAGATGTAGGAATTTGGAATTTTGGAATTGTAAGAGTTTAGAAATTTGGATAATTGATGATTAGGAGATTTGCAAATTTGGAAATTTGAAAATTCCGTGATCTAGAAATTTGGAAATTTGAAAGTTGGGAAATTAGAAAATTAGAAAATTCGGTAATCTCGAAATTTGGAAATTTGAAAGTTGGGAAATTATAAAATTTGAAAATTCAGTGATCTAGAAATTTGGAAATTTGAAAATTGAGAAATTACAAAATTTGAAAATTCAGTGATCTAGAAATTTGGAAATTTGATAATTGGGAAATTATAAAATTTGAAAATTCCGTGATCTAGAAATTTGGAAATTTGAAAGTTGGGAAATTAGAAAATTTGAAAATTCGGTAATCTAGAAATTTGGAAATTTGGGAATCTGAAAATTTGGACGTCCGAAAACTGAAAAATGTTGAAAATACGAGATTCGAAAATTTCAAAGATTGAAGACAAAAAACCATAGTAACTTCTAACGTTTCAAATAAGAAAACTAAAATTTTAAGGATCTATAAATAAAAAAAATCTCAAAGACCGTTTGTCACCGCTAAAGGTCGTTCATCCGCATCGTTCCACGTGCTTTATTTTCCTCGCAATCGTTCGCGATCATAAAAAAGTCCTCGTAACTCGCATAGTTTGACTTTGACCGAAAGGATAACTTTCCAAAGCGTGAAAGCGGGTTCAAAACGAATTTAATATGGACGCCACGTAGGAATTCAGCGAGCACCGAAACATAGTTGGCGTGTCAACAGGAAAACATGTCGTAACAGGCAACGGGAATCTAATAAGCCGGATGCCACGTCCCCCTCAAAGGAAAATAGAGTACAAAATAGTTTCGTGATCCAGGAAACACGGGAACGAGACCCTGCAGGTTACACGAAGAAGCCTCGGCCTCTGCTTCGATAAAAAGAGAAAGCGAATGGCCGAGTTTCTCGAGCAAAAATAAAGAAGACACGAACTCCTCTACCATAAATGAGAAATACGGCTTAAAAACGTCGCTTTGGATAGGCAACGGGAATAAATTCGAAGGTTTAAAGTGGATCGTATTAAATATTCAATGTTTCACTTTCCTATACTCTGCTATGTATCCCACTTCCCCAGTGTAGCTAATACCAGAACAACACCGACTATTTCATATTTTATTGTCTCCCGGTTTCGATTCTATTTTGACAATTTTTATTTGCATTGTTTTAACCCTTTGCACTCCTCAATTTCTTTTACCTACCGACTCCTCAATTCACAAAAAATTGATCAAGATAGGAGTCCTCAGTAAAATTTGTTAGAATAGTGTGAAGTATGTGACAAATACATTTTTCATTTATTATAAATAGTAAATAAATAAAAATGTATATATGTAACCAATCTATTTATCTGAATCATTTGTAAATTCCAAGAGAAATGTGATGTCGAGTCACACTTGACAGAGGAGTGCAAAGGATTAAACTTCTTTAAAATCCAATTCTTGATTGTTGTATTTCAGTTCCGCAACATTCGCAAGTAATTTGCTCATACTAAAACGTTGCAAAGTCTGCCATAAGTCGAGTTTAGTTATACCAGGAAATTTAATTGGCTGTTAATATCCTGGCTCGATAAAAATTCACGATAATCTCTTTTGGATAGTCCTTATTGTCGTCCTGTCGCTTGTATTGTGCCGATTCTACGCTTTTCCCATTTGCCGAGTCAACAGTCAGACTTCCAGCCTTGTCCGACGTCATAACAGCTATCTCCCTTCTTCCATTTCCGGCTATGCTGTCTCCCTGACAAGTATTGTGCTGTTTGCTTAAAGCAACGAGAGGATTCGATGTAACGAGACTCCAGCAGGAACAGAGTTCCCGATGAAATTCTATTTTGCCGCATGTTGGACCGTGTTTCACCGGTTTAAAAAGGTAGCAGACTGCAGGGATGTTAGGTGTTAATATCATTGCGAACCTACCATTAGAATCCAGCTGAATTGAACACTCCATATTGATTAATCCTTAGACAGCGAATAGTGCGATAGGAGTGCTACTATCGATAACGTTATTGACAAATGTCGATGTGGGAATGTCACTGATAATTTGACGCATACTATAATTACTTAATGCAACGCAGGAAGACAACTAAAGCAAAATGAACGGATTTGGTATTTGAAAAATTTGAATGTTCAGAAATTTGGGAAAGTTGAGAATTTGGAAATTTACGGATTTTACGTGGAAAGTGGAAAAAATGGAAACTCGAAGATTTGATAATTTTTCAAAATTATCAACACTATTAAATTACAAAAATTACAAAATTATTAACACTACAAACAATTATTGCATACAATTATAAAACTAAAGAGACATAGATCAAAGCGTTATTCTGTAAGAGTTGTTCTATGAAGTTTGCTTGATGTCACAAGCGCGTCAAAAGTAATTATTTCATCTTTATTACGTAAACAAATATGAAGACAGAGAAGCATGAAGGCAGCAGAAATTAACATCGAACGCGCATAGAAGCAAAGGGACAACCGGTCTGTAACATGCAAACACAGAAAGCAACATTTCGTGCTTAAAGTACCCTTAACAGGCAGGAACAATATACCTCGAGCAAGGGGTTAAAAGGGCTTGATAAAACGATACACGGCCGGTTGCACAAAGGTACATTGTAAAGGAACATCCGAGGAGGATATAATACCGAAGAGATTACATCCAAAATAAGATAAACGGGAAACATGTTTGTATCTTTGTAGGTTACCACACTTCCTCCCTCGATAATCGTTTATCCTTGTTATCAGTTATAACTTTTGCACATTACCGTCTTTGTTCAGTGTTAACATTAATGGTACTGAATATATGTGTGTATTCAATGTTTTAAGACAAAATATAATGATTATACAATATGTAGTCATATGTAGACGTATGTAGTCACATATGTGGTCATACATGTATGTAAACATGTTATGTAATCGCACATGTGATTATATGTTAATATGCAGGTCATGTATGTAATTATACGTGTAAACATGTACATGGTCATATATATAGACATGTGTGTAAACATGTATATGGTCATGTGTTAACATGTCTCTAGTCATATGTGCAAATATGTATACATATAATCATGTATGTGGACATATACATATGTAGACACCTATGTGATCAAATGTTTATGTAACATAGATATAATACCATGGACATACGTATATGTGGTCACATACATATGTACACATGAACACTTCTTCCTCTTGTATCATATTTAATACACATATAGTAACATTTATTTAATTATTTTCATCCACTTGCTATCGGTTCAAAATGAATCAATTACAACTATATAATTTCTCCTTAAAAGAAGAAAAGAAAAATCAAATAATATTCTAATACGTCTCAACAAGCAAATATGATTATTATTATTATTACAAATATTAACCACCTTGGCATTAACATTTAAAAACTAGAACCTTGATGACATACAGGGTGTCTCACAACTCGTGCAGCTCCTGGAAAGGAGTGGTAGAAGACACGATTCTAAGCAAGATTTCCCTTTGCGAAAATTGGGTTTGAAGCTTCGTTTTTGAGTTATTAAAGAAAAACGCGGACCAATCAGAGCGCGAGGATTCGGCGCCAATCGCGTCGCGCAGTCGCGAGAGCGACGCCTTCGAGCATAATGGCCGACTGGGCGTAACTCGCGCTCTGATTGGTCCGTGTTTTTGCTTAATAATTCAAAAACGAAGCTTCACACCTCATTTTTGCAAAGGAAAATTTTATTCAAAATTACGTCCTCTACCACCCCTTTACACGAATTGTGAGACATTCTGTATGATACAATTATACAAAATATACGAACTGCAACATTTAATTATACCTATAAAACTCCATCAAAGCTTAAACGTTAAATAAGGAACGTTTGTAGAAAGCTCCTAAAAAAGAGTAAACTCTGTTGAATCAGTAAATAAACTTGAAAGAACGACAGAAACGGAAAACAGAAAGGGAAAAGCAATTGTACAGAGGGGTCGTTTGAGCGAGTCAATCATCAAGACATTAATAAAAGATTCTGAGACCTGCGCTGTTATTCGGTCGAAAGCAATTGCTAAAAAACAAACTCGGCACGAGAAAGTAATAGTTTACAAAGTCGTCAAAGGTGTCTCAATTGTTTACAAGCCAAAAGCAACAGTAGAAAGAATATGTTTCGAGTAAACATGGTCCAGACACTGCGCAAGTAGTACAAACGCGTAATAAAGTCGACAGGACTGTATTGTCGCGCAACAAGCATCAACATGAACAACAATTTCATAAATGCAGCACAAGAGAGAGTTTTATTGAAGTACGTACTACTTTTGAAACACAAAGCACGCAGAAAAAGGGATTCTAGTTATTAAATTGTTTTATTAATTTCTGTAGTATTTCGTCTATTTCTCTTTGATGTATAATTCAGCGCTGGTTTTATTCCTTTTTTTATTTTGTGCTGCTGGTTTCGTGCAGTGCTTTCAAATCTAGATTCATATTATTATATTCTTTTCGTGAGTTTATATGTGGAATATTTATTTGTAGTCAATTAACGTACTTGGAAATAAAACTATCAAAACAGTTAAATGAGCATTTTATAAATTTCTCATTTTAAGTTACGAATTTTTCTGGTATTCTTGAAATCTCGGAGAAATATAAAAATTAAAGAATACTATTATCAAACATTCACCCCTTCTCATAAGCATCCTAAACAAATAACACAGGAAATACATTTATTGGGTCGAAATTGACGAACTTATCCATATCCCATCGGTATTCCCGTAATAAAAGCATTCCGTGTTGACTAAAGGAGAAATGAAGATCGGGAGGCCGCGAAAGCGGAGAAACTGGGACTAACTCGATAAAATTGACCGAGTTACATGGCTGCACGAGTTCCGCTGTCCAGCAACGTCACACAAATCTAATTCCTGTTCTTGATAACCGTTGCCGACCACGGCAGAATATTCTGCCACGGCTCTTCCTCGAATTTTCCGGCGTCTACGTGTTTCAGAACGTGCACACGGTCCAGCAGATAAGACGAAGGGAAACCGTGGAGGTAGCTCGTAGGTGAAAACCCTTGACGCAACAAATAGGTGCAGCTGATGCTGCGAAAACGAACAGGATTTACCCAAGACCGAGACCCGCCATGCGGACAAATTTCCATGAAGCTTCGACTGCTTTTCAAGACGCTTACATTCGCTTCTTACTCGTACGACGCTGTACGGTTCAATCGAGGAAACTTATTTTCACGGAAATGAACTTTACGGACGAGCGAATCTGTCTTCCGCTATTTTCTACCACTTTGCTCTTGTTGGATGCTTAATTATTTAGACTTGATATATGTACGAAATAAACGAAGGAGACATTTTGTTGGTTAAGAGGAATTTTTAAGTTACAGGCAAAATTAGCACGAGTGAAAAATTAAGTTTTTTAGAGATTTTTTAAAAGGCCTGCGAAATTGTATTAAAAATGAAATTTAATGAAACACTATAATATTTAATGTAGCATATTGCATACAACATAATACATTTAAAATTCATAATAAAAATATAATTTTATACAGTATGTATATACGTATGCATGCATGTGTGTACATATGTACATATGCATACATAGACACATACATGTGTGTATACATCCCTGCATGTATGTGTGTATGTACATATGCATACGTAGACACATACATATGTGTATACATCCCTGCATACATGTGTGTATGTACATATGCATATGTGTGATATACATACATACGTATGCATGGATGTGTATATGTACGTATTTATGCATGCATGTGTATGTACGTATGTGCGCATGTATGTGTATGTACATATGCATGCATGTACATATTCAAATGCATACGTGTGTATGTATGAATGAACATACGCATGCATGCATAAAAATACCATACCCTTATTAGTCCTAAAATCGTAAATGAAAAATGTAGCGCCAAAAGTGAAATGAAATTTGAAAAAGAACGGAATTACCGCAAAATCGCAGACTAGCAAAATTCCGATCAAAAGTAGCTCAACATCGATCCCGAGAGGGTGAAATACTTAAGTTAAACAAGAGTTTAAATAGTAGAGTAAAGCCGGTATACACCCTGCACATCGATTCAAGAGGGAATCTATTCGAAGCGACTGTGAAACCATTCGGAAAAGGCTTTTCAACAGGATTTTTGTTTACTCGAAACGCGTTTTCCAGCCGAGTGGAAATCAATCGAGGTCCGAAAGCGGCGAATATCGAAGGGGAATTAATTTCAGCGACACGCCGCGCTAATCCAGTTAGACCATCGTCCCTTCGACTTCGAGAAGCACGAACCGCTCATGCGTTAGCCCTTATTTCTGAGGGGCAGATTGCTGGATGCCACGGCGCGTGAATTTAAATGTTCCTGTACTTGCGTTTCCCGTTCCCGAATTTCCCTGTGTACCCTTCGCACGCTGCTTTAATATTAACGGTACAAGTACGGAACTGATCAAATGATCGATTCACTAATTCCTTGCTTTGAATAACAAAATTTAGTGAGGTCGTCTTGAAATTTTGGGCAGTTTTAGAATTTTAGATATTACAAATTTACAAATTTACAAATTTACAAACTTGCAAAGTTAAGAATTTAAGGATATACAAATTCAGCAACTTGAAACTTTTTAATATGCTGAGCATTACAAATGAATCTGAATAACAAAAGACAAATTTTTGTATAAGAAACCGTATGAAAAACATTGAGAAAAATATAAGATAATTTGGAAAAGCTGAATGTAAAATAATAACTTGATTGGAATTATTGTTTAATTTAAAGATCAACGAAAATACATCAAATTACATACCGATTAAAATTCACACAAGTCAACTTTTCAATATTTCGATATAATTTTAAATAACATGGCAAAAATTACAGTAAAAAGTTTATAACTTCATTGAAATATTTCTCGCTTTACCAAAAATATACGACAAATACAAAATATAGATTGTCAGCGACACGTCATTTTGTCTCGGTGTGTCACCGAAAAGCAGTTGTAAGAAGTCCCAATTCTAACTAACGTGTCCCCGAGCTCATCACTCGCGGGCGAATCCAGCGCCCCCCATGAGCCGCTGTGTCTGGAAACGAAGAGCAGAGAAGCTCGGAAAGAAAAGGGATTAAATTCCAGGAATAGTATTACGAAGACGGAAAGAAGTCCGGCGTAGAAAATTTAAAAGCAACCCTTACACGCGAAGCGGCGTTTAACGCATTTTTTCCCGTCGACGTCCAACTTTCGTGCACGCGTTCGCTGGCGTAGCCGGAGGCACGTCCGGCCCGTTACGTTAGCCCATATTCTCGTCACTCTCTTTCCACGTGCCAGTAATTTATGAGCTTTAATTAGCCAAGATGCCCGAGGCCAGACTAGCTTCTGCATTATCGTAACTAACCAACCCCAGCCGCCCCACGCCATCCCCGTTATACACCCTTAGCCTCCACCAGCTGCTCGTTATCGTCGTTGTTATCAGAAGGCGACGAGCTTCTATCTGCTGCTTCCCACCAACCAGTATTGGATTTAAACGCGTATTCTGCCGTCGGAGCGTTATAACGACGGTGATTATCCGTTTCTTTCAACGAGCTCGAACGGTATCGAACACCGGTGTCGCGGTTTATTGGTCGATTAATGGCTGACCATAAGTCTTCAGGAACGTTATCGCCGGGGCCGGCTGTTTCCTTTGTTTCGCGATATAGCCTGTTGCTCGATGCGATTTAGGGATCGTTTCATGTCGAAAATTCTTGAAAATTTGCTAAACGGGGTTCACCAAAGAGGACTAAATATCTTGGATACTTTCGACGATATGAATATCAAAGCTTTGAGGGAGAGTCACTTTGATTCAAAGACAGTGGAGAATGCGTACAATGCAACGTAGACATTCTTTGGGATAACATATACTGTCGACAAGCCCGTTGGAGGTCAGAGTACAAGAAGCCAATAAGTGGCACCGTCTATATCCTCACTGCACACTTTTTGTGGATTTATGAAATTTTGGGGAGACTTGAAATTTGGAGATTTCATCATTTATAGAATTTGGGAGGAATTTGGAGACTTCGAATTCTCAAATTTTCAAGTTCATAAATTTCATAAATTTTCTAACTTCCAAGTTTCTAAATATTGCGGGTTCACAAATTTTCAAATTTCGAAATTTAAATTTCCAATAAGTTCTCAAATTGTTAAATTACTTAAATTCTCAAATTTTTAGATTACTTAATCTCTTAAAATTTCCAAATCTTCAAACTCTCTAATTCTCAAATGCTATAATCTTCAAACTCTCTAATTCTCAAATTCTATAATCTTGAAATTCTCTAACTCTCAATTTCTCAAACTTTCAAACTCTCAAATTTAGTTTCAAAGACGTGAGACTCTCAAAGTCTCAAACTCACAAATTTTCAATCTACTGTCTACTTTTCTACTCTGACCAATTGTGGCCATAGACCCTCTATAATCCAATCAGACCCCTGGGTCAGCCTCTACGTGCCAACTCCTATGTAATACCGCAGTTTAGAGCTCGGGGTAAAATCTATTTCTAAACGCAAAAGGAAGTTTGTAAAAGGGAAAAGCACTGATAAAAACCAGACTCAAGAGCCAGCGAGTGTTTTTGCGAACGATGCATAAGCTTTGGCTGATGAGTGGATACAAAGAACGTTAATTAGGTTGTTTTTTTAGAATGCGAGACAGAATTGCGTCGGCTATGGAGACTCAAAGGCCTGTACAGCTATCGATGTTGAATTGCTTTTTATATCGTACTTGTGTTTTTTAAAATAAATTAGAATTATATTGAACGTGATAGAATTAAAATTATATTGAACAGTTAAAATTTTTTTCAGAAAACATTATTTTAATGATTTTAAAATAATTATATTATAGTTACAATAATTAAAAATTTTCTTTTACGAATATTAAGAAATTTTTCTTTAAGAATATTTAAAGATATCTGTCCAAACAAATAATTGCTCAAAAGTACTAAATATTTTAATTTTTGTTAATGAGCACAGTAGTTCACTAATGTTAGCTACTAGCAAAGATAATTCAAGTGTTCTGAAATATTCTGATTCCAAATGTCTTTCCGCTTAAGTACTTAAATTTATCGCAGAGAAAGATAACAGAGTACCTGCTATTATTTCCTTTTACCTTTATTCCGCACCTAACAATTTTACTTGCAGCATAAATCTGTCTGTAAACGTAATATACAAGAGAAGTTCGTTTAAACGACGATTTATTAGGATACTGCAAACGAAATAGCTAATTTACTCCGGAAAGATTAAGCTGCAACTTCTTTAAAAATAACATTCATTAATCACAACCGCCATTAATGTGTTTGAGTAGATCTTTTACAGCATTGAATTCGTATCTACAAGTTTATTCGATTGCAACGTAATTAGTGGAGTTATTAAGTTCATGTTAGACATTTATATTAGTTACATTTAATTAAATTTGCTTGAAATTTATGCTAATATTGACTGCACTCTTTCTACAAATTATGACAAGTATTAATAATGTTTATTGCAGAGTAACTACGATCTTGGAAGTATAAAAATGAATTTAACCACAATTAATTATTCGTTGAAACTTATAACTGCATAGGCAAATATTAAAACGTCGATATGTTCATCAAAGAAGAATATTCAAACAGGTGCCATAAATGGTATTTTGGGGTACATGTCTTATAAAACTATGATATGTCAAACTTTGGTTAATATTGTATGTTTAAAAATCTATTACTTTGTAGACAACAATCTAATACTTTTTAGTATGTTAATACAGTATTATACCTATACATATGTACACACATGTATCAACCCCTTACAACATCATCAAAGCGCACTCAGTGACAAATCTTACTCAAACTTTTAATACACTTCAATATGGAATTGAAGTCGAATTACAATTTCTATAATCAAGATTTACTGAATACAGAATGCACATAACATTTCAATTTCTATTTCTGTTTAAATATTACAGCTGTGATTATTTAGTTCTGACACACCCGACAAATAAATGATAAATTAACACATTAAGGACCGCAAAGAATTCTGTAAATAATTTGAGACGGATTCATAAATTCTTGAGTGCATGCTTTGCAAAAAGATGGCCACAGTTAACTAGTTAATCGATAAACGATAATAAATAACATACCTGTAGCACCGATTTGTCGAAACCAGCTACGAGAGCTGAGGGTGACGAAGAAGGGGATGGTGAAGATGAAGGTGAAGTTGTGCAAACTGAAGGGCTAGTAGTAGTTGCGGGGTTTGAGGGTGTTGAGGGGGCAGGGGACGGTGTCAACCCCCGAGGGCCCCCTGCAGTTGCACCCGATGCCCCCGGTGCAGCTCCTGCACTCTTTTCGACCTCTGCAACAAAAAAATTATCATCAAATTATTTCTGAATTTTCACAATATTCAAACTTGAGAGATCCATAACATATTTATAATTCAGAAATTTGAGAATTTGTGACTTAGAAAATTTGAAAACGTAGCAATTTCATAATCTATTACATACTTTTCGATACTTCTACATTTTTAAATTTAAAAATTTATAAAAATTTATATTATAAATTTCTGATGATTTGCAAAATGAAAAAAGGTATGGGAGAGGCTTTAAATGATGAAAGAAAACATTGAAAGTTTGGAAGAAGAATTAAAATATAAAATTTCTTAAGTTTACCAAATTTAAATTCTAGAAGCCTATAAACTTGAAACTTCTGCACTAAATTCAAAATTTCTAAAGTTCACAAATTTGAAATTTCTGTACTCCAAAAATTAGAAATGAAGTCCCTAAATTTTTAAGCAAAAGCACTGAAAAATTAAAAAAACCAAAACATAAATTTTCCCATTTACTAGAGATCTTTTGTAAATTTGAAAACTTAAAATTCTCAAACATTAAACATTTAATATTTCCGTATTTCAATCATCTACCGATCCTCCCACAGACTTGAAACATTTATCACGTTTCATAAAATTCTCATACACTTTGAATTTCAAAACCTGAACCCCTCAACAACATACCGAGTCTAAATATACGAAGTGATTATGGTAACGTTATTCGGTTTCATTAACGCCATCTTCGTCGAAGACGTATCAACCCCTCCATTATCGAATACCGCGTAAGAAGTATCAAATCTGCATGTAAAATACGCAGAAAAGGGTGATTTAAAAAGGCGGACAAACCCAAGCGAGTAAACTTGTAATTTTCCGGTCGGTCGAGAACATTGTGTTCTTTCTCACGCGCAATGGATAATAGGAACGAAGGAGGGAATAGTATCCAGAAGAAGTCGAAGACGAAACGGTTTCGAGGCACGTACCTGCGCGAAAGCACGGTCAATTCATTGAATAGAAAAGTAACTTTCATAGTTTATAAGTTTACCCTCGAAACTCTGTTCGGATCGAGTTAGCTGAAGAGATAAAGATGGAGAGTGAAGACCCCGAGCCGCCGAGAAGAATCTTCGAAGATGCGTTTAATATGGCCGACTCTAATGTAATTGAAAACTTTGGCCGCCTTTCCCGCCGGTCGATTTGCGATGCCTCTCGAAAACTCGAGAGCCCGTGAAACTCTCATAAATTACTGTCCCGATGATTGAAACGATGAAAATATTTTCCTGTTTGCGTTGCACTTTCCTCGAGGACCACGTATCCGACCGTCCAATTAGAACGATCTTCGAATTCGTCCCGTCGCTAGATTTATTGTCTCCCTCGGAATCTACCCTCTTAACAATTTCGCAAGCTGCGGTCGAGATGAAAATGGTATTAAACTCAAGGTGGGGCAAGAATAAAGTCGGAAGGGAAAACAGTCCCCTGGTGCCGTTTTATTACTGCTGTGAAACAGTCGGAGAAATTCTGAAGTCGGTCTTGCGTGTTTATGGGGCTTCGACAAATTAATCTGATTAACGTCTTCTTGAAGTACGTTGTATGCATACAAAGGGGTATTAAAGAATTATACGAAGAAACGAAGTCTTTAAATTATCAAGAACAATTTTTAAATTACTTTCAATTTTTAGTATCAGCATGAAATTTAAAAATTTTCAAGTAGTCAAATTTTTGGATTTATTATAGTTGGGGTTTGCAAAATTTTTTAATAATAAAGTTGAAGAGTAGAAATGGTGCAAAGCTAGAAAAATTGCATGTTTCTGAGTTAAATTTGTAATTACGTAAGATTCGAAATTTATAAGTTGATAAATTCTGAAGTTCTAAATTGCCGGAATGCAAATAATAGGAAATTGAAGGTGTGAATTTCTGAATTTGCAAATTCCGGAATTTCTAAATTCCCAAATTTCCAAATTTCCCAAATTCCCCAAATTCCCAAATTCAAAAATTTCCCAATTTCCAAATTTCCAAATTTCCAAATTTCCAAAATTCCCCAATTTCCAAATTTCCAAAATTTCAAAAATTCCCAAATTCCAATATTCCGCAATTTCCAAATTTTCAAAATTCCCAAAATTCCAAAAATTCCCAAATTTCCAAATTTCCCAAATTTTCAAAATTCCCAATATTCTCAAAATTCCCCAATTTCCAAATTTCCAAAATTCCCAAAATTCCCACAATTCCCAAATTCCCAAAATTCCCAAATTCCAAAATTCCAAAATTTCGAAAATTCCAAATTCCTAAATTACTAAATTTTTAAATCCCCAAAAACCATATTTTAAAATCTAAAATTTCCAAAATCGCTAAAATCTAAAATCTAAGTCGCCAAATGCAAATCCTAAAATTTGAAATTCCCTCCATTTCTAAATTCCTAAAATCCCAAATCCACAAATTCCTAAATTCCTCGAAATTCTCAAAATTCTCACATCTCAAAATTAAAATTCCTCAAATCTCAAAACTAAAAATCCCTCAAATTTCCAAATTCTTAAATTTGATCATACACATACATTCAGAACGTTTATTAAATTTAATAATTCTCAAAAATCACTCTAAAAACAAGAATACGCTCTGAAACAGCTGTATAATTACTCTGGTAGAATCAGAACGTGGTCGCTTACACAAATTGTAAGCTGTCTAAACGTTCCACCTGTATAAACGACGAAACTGATTTCCAACTGCAATGTTGTCTTTATCTTTGCATAAACTTATCGAACGACGTATTCCGGTATTCTTAATACCATCATTGTCTTTTCATCCTGCTTGCGGCTATCACTCCGTGTTCTTTCATCCGCGTCCGCGAGCTTTCCTCGCGCTTTACAGTTCGCGGAAGTACCGAAAGACGTGGCTCAAAGTTTCCCGTAAATTTAAATAAATTACGCGCACGTTTCACGCGGCAAATATTTAACTTTCCCCGGACGAAATTCCACGGCATAAGATAAATTCTGGCTTCATTTCTCCGAGAAGTTCGGGCTGGTTAGTAGGACTATTTTCTTTCTCGATTAACCCGGCGGCCTCGTCGCGAACAGACAACCTCTCGTCTCGGGACGAATCCTTTTAAGATACACTCGGTCGAGAAATATTTCTCGATTCGTGAAACTTCCTACGGTTCATGAGTAATTATACGGGCAAACGAGCTTCTGTCCCGTCTCCTTTTTCTTCCCCAGTCCGTTTGTAGGCAGACCGTAACGAAATTCAGCAATAAAACGAACTCGGTTGTTAAGATAATGTCGCGGCCTGGTACCGTCGAGAATAGCGAAAGCCCGGAAATAAAATTATAATGGCTTCCGTAAAACTTGAATTCGTGACGACTTGGCGCATAAATTACTAGCCTGTCACGTGCAGCATTCTTCACCGAGTCTTTAAATCTTCCGATGCTCCGAGTGTCGTGCAGAAATTCTGTACGGTGTTGATGAACGTCAGACACGTTTTTCACACCGTGGAATTGTTTCTCGAATTTTAAATTGCTTCAGAGATTTATTATTTCCGCTCACTTAATACTTTCAACGCTTGTTGCGTTCTCTTCTCTTCTTTTATATAGATACGCTCATTGTGTCAACAATTATGCTCTGTTTCTTTGATTATAACATTTAATGTATTATAGACATTTTACAACTAAATTTCAAATATAAATACAGGGTGGTGCACCATGTTTTGCCATCTACATTTGCGTCATTATTATTACTCATAGCAATGTTTCAGATGAAGTTGAATGGTTTTGAGAGGACATTCGCTGGTGGTATATTTTTTTGTAGGTGTAAAGGACATATGAAGGTCATTAATGTTCTTTTAAATGGAATCATATATTTTTTATTGCATCAGCTGATACTTCATATTCCTTACAAAAAAGTATTAATCTATTTATGTGAAAAAATCATTAGTTTAAGAGATATTTTTATTTTAATGTCTATTTACAGAAAAGGTTCAATGCGACGCAAATTTAAATGGCAAAATGTGGTGACCCACCCTGTATATTATGATTATAATTCATTGATATTTCGTCTGACGTCTAATCATGTTTTTCTTGAGTAGTTTTATGACTTCGCTATCTTTGAAACCGTTTTACGACTACTGAGTTCAACTAATTTCCATATTCCATATTTGTTTCCATATTTATTCATCTTGCAGCCAGAGTTCATTATTACTTACAGTTAATTCATCGTTCCTGCAAATTTAGTAATTTAGCTTCTTAGTATTCATACTATTTAGTTTGCAATTTCAGTTTAAGCTGGAGTTTAACTTATAATAGTTGCGGTAGATTAAGTGCCAGCTGAAGAAATTCCAGTATCAGAGTGGGCAGCGATGAGATAGGAGAATTCAAATTAATTTCATATTAATTCAATATCGAACGAAATAAATTTAGTAGCATGAAGTTGGTCAAGTTGAGAAGCTTGAAACTTGGAAATCAGATATGAGATTTAGCAGACAGGTATTTGTTTGCGAAGCTTCCTAATAGAAACTTCAAATTTACCAAATAGGAGTTTCAAAGTTACCTTTCAATTTTCGTATTTTTTAACCCTTTGCACTCGAAGATAATTTGACTGTTTGCAAACAGTTACTTTAAAAATTCGTTGAAAAGTTAAATACATTCTTTTGAGGTTATTATTTCTCTACTAATAATTTCCACTATTGTTTGTTTCACTGTGATTATCACACGTGTCATAATATAGTATCAGTTAAAAATGCTTATTTCAAACTATTGTATTAAATAAAAATAGCATACCTAACCTACCTAACCCATCTAAGCTACCTAACTTACCTAACCTACTGAAATATGACTTTTGTAATTATATAGTAGTAGATGGTGAATGAGAGCCACCTCTCGAGCACAAAGGGTTAATTCAAAAAATCTGACAACTTGAACACGTAGATATTTGAAAATGAAAAACTGTATAAGTTTAGAAATTAGCAAATTTGCAAATTTATGGATCAATGTCACGCGATTAACGGGGTAAGTGGAAACTCGGCAATATAGCACAGGATCCACGTAGATACACCTGTATCGCGTGTGAAGGGAAACTTTCCAGCAGGTAAAACATAGGGGAAGTTGCCGACGCAAACCTCGAAGTTCTATCATAAGTTGGCCGAACTACCTAAGTCCTACCATTCCGGAGTTGGATAGTCTCCTACGAACTAGTAGGAGGTAAACTCGAGGTACACACTAAATACATAATAACAATGGTCTTGCATAAAGCCTGCTCGCAGCCGTTCATCCCGGCGTATCCCGTTAGATTATGCTAATCGAGAAGGAAATCCCGCCAACGGGAAGAAACCTACCTAACCCGCGTACGCCGTTTAAAATTCTCCTCGCCTTTTGTTCTTTGAGGGGCTTTAGCGGCTGACGCGTACACTCATACGTGACCCGTATAGAGAAATGAGTTTTTACATGCAATGAATAAAAAGCACAAATTCGCACGTACGGTGAAATATCGTGCTCGTTCGGATAAGTCGAATACAGCCACTGCGAGAAAACTTCGATATTGGACGAATTCCACTAAACTTCCGTATTTTCTGTTAGAGAAGTGCAAACATAAAAGGGAAATTGATAAGATCTTTCACCCTTCTTTCAATTTTAAATGAGAATTTTATGATGCACAATTTTTACGTTCGCATTTTTTCATCTTTATATTTTTATTGCGAACAATTTTTATTTCCTTACATTTTTATTATGATTTCGTTTTTATTACGTTTATATTGTTTTACACATAATTTTTATTACTGTGTTTACATTTTTATTGTACACTTTTATTATGTCCACATTTTCTTTACACGCAATTATTGTTCTTACGCTTTTATTATACACAATTTTTATCGTGTGCGTGTTTTTATTATGCACAATTTTTATCAGAGTTTCCCTATGAGTTTTGTTACATTATTTGCTTACACAGTTTGGTTTCTTCCAAAAATTATAAAATGTCATGTTTTTTTCGATTTTCTAAATTGTTCTGAATGAGTGACTTTTGCCGAAGTGTGCCATATTTAAGACAGTATAGAATAAGACAGTCGATTGTAAGTCTTACGTTAAAATTTTATAAAACTTTGGAAATAAAATAAGTAACCGAGGAATTTGAAAATATAGAAATTTGCATCGTTCTTCTTTAATTTGGAATCTGTAACGTAAAGGGTGGTTGGTGAAACGCCACCGAAAGCGAGGGTGCTTTCTGAAGAGGACATTCGTAACACTTGTCGCCGCAGCAGCTGCCAAGAGGAAGGGAGTTATTGCTCTCTGGTAACAACGGGAACAGGGGTGGAAGTTTTCCAACGGTGTACCGTCAACGGGAATCAGACGGTTGGCCAACGTTGGTCTTTGAAAACGCGTCAACTCTTTATCAAAGCTAACAAGAAGCGTCGACTATCATCGTCGCTCCTAACCGAGTGGCTGTCGCACGAGAAATCCATCTTCCCTGCTCGTAAATAAAAGCGTAAAACTTTCAACCCTGGACAAACCATCGAGGACAAGATGGGATGTATGAAATTTCTTTGAAGGTTCTTCGAGAGTAATTTCAAATTTTAATGAAACTCCTCATCGTAAAATCGAGACGTCTGTAAATTGTCTGCTACTTGTCGTGGCTTTCAGTCCCCTTCAAAGTTTTAACCCAAATACGATGCTTCAAACGAGTCTCGTTAACTTAACTGCCGAGTTTCAAAGTCAAGTGCAAGAATTAATCGTTTATTGTTATAATTTGAACAAAAATGGGACATATTGTGCAATCTCATTCACTTTTTGAAAAATGAGCGAATCTCGTTTATAATCGCATTGTGACAAAAGCGGCTTGAAGTTGATAAAGTAGTGATTGTGTTATAAGGTTGGTTTATTTGTCTAGAAAATGACAACTGACTACTACTAGTGCCACAAGCTAAATACTCCTTATAATAAGCATATGTAGTGATGGATATTATTTTAATGAACAAGTCCGCAATATTCAAAACGACTTGAAAGTTTATTTCGAACTTTTGTGGTCTCTTACTTGTCCAATCTAAACGGGGCTAACCCACGACAAGCAACAGCAAACTTCACGCGCTATTTAGAAAAATCAAACAGAAAAGAGTCCGTGCAACGAACTCGACGCGATTCATTCAGCCTGGTACACAACGCAGGCGGAAAGACAGAAGGTTGGTAGCAGAAAGGTAGAGAAAGAAGCAGAAATCCCTTGTTAGCGGCAGGTAGGTCCGTCGAGACAAGTGGTGCGGGGTGGCTCGCGGTGAAAAATAGGACGAATTTGCAGTGAGAAACATCAATTCTCGTTGGCAGCAGTTTTATTCCGGCAAGGCGGACCCCGCGAGAAAGAAACCGGCAAGAGAAAGCGACCGAGGTACTTGAAGCCCACTTCCTGGTGAAAAATAGGAAAGCTGCGAGCTTACCTCGACCGTCCGTTCGTCTGTTCGCCTGTCTAACAGGGGGATAAGTGATGTGACAATACGAACTGGGAGAACGAAGCACCTCGGACTAAAGTGGAACCGGGTTTGCGAGATAGCGGTGGCTTATAATGTTGCAAAGTATCAATACTTTGTAATAAAGTTTTACGTTGGTAATAATAAGGTGCTCGTAATATGCATTCTACGTCTATTTAAAATATTGCTTTTAGTTTAAGAAATTTCAAATATTAAAAATATTCATTTATCTAAAACTGTACTTGGTCTTTAAGCAAGACTTAAGTATTCTTCGCCATGATGTTCAAGATTCACTTAACAGTGCAATGGTAAAACGTAATCGATTCAACGCGTTCGTATCATATGCCAGATGCCTTTTATACAATATACTATTGTAATTAGAAGAATGTATTGAAGCTGATCTGAAGCTGTTTGCACTGTAGGGTGATAAAACTTTGATTGCTACATCACATGTGGATGACACGAAAAGTGTCTGCTATCTATTAAGAATTTATTCTCTTAGCTAACTTAAAATACTCGTAGTAACCACTTACAATGAAGAATAAATATAAGATATTGTGAAAATATTGATAAAACCCACAATAAAAATAAAAATACCTAACGCAATTTTCAAAAGTTTTATGGCGATTGGCGTGTTAACTGAAAACGAGTAATAAGATAGCAAATTACATGGAACTCGGTAGAATGATTCGTATCATGGGCATCTCCAGCCTGTGACGAAAGAGCTTCTTCCCTTGTTAGAGGAAGCAGGGATAGCTCGGTGAATGAGAGTGATAGATTGCACCACGCCATCCTCTGACACTCTTCCACCAAAGGCCAGCCCGCCCATTGTGCTCCACCAGCCGGAACCCAACGGTTGGACAATCTAGACTTCCGTTCTGCTAAACGCGGCCACCCTTGATTCCCCTACGCTGTTTGTTTCCTTACAAGGGCCCTGTGTGTTCGAACTCCGCGACCGAAATGAAGCGGTAACGCCTTCGTCGTGGGAATAACGTCGTTATGTTCGGCTTTGTGCTCGTGCTGGGCGGTACACGCCACGAATTACGGTCTTTTATCAATTTTGGTTACGAGTGAATGGCAGACATGATTGGGATTATTGGGATTTTTAGGGCAGTGTGCTTTGAACCAATCCCTTCTGAACAGTTGCATTCGTGTTACAGATTGGTTCTCTTGAAAGATGTTCGAATCCGTACGAAAATTGAATGTTCCTAACAAGTATAGAGGTTATTTAGAACTTTCAAATTGTTAATTTGCAATTTCTGCTAAGTTTGAAAATTGTTAAATTATTTTATTTGTGAGATGCTTAGATTTTTTAATTTTTCTTAAGGTAGTCAGGAAATATTCAAGCTTCCATTTTCGAATAATCGAAGTTATAACAAGGTTAAAGTTACAAGTTTAAATTCTAAAACATTTTACAATAGTTTTTCCAAATTTGCAAATATATTATATAAACAGAAATTGAGAAACATGTTTACACTATTCGCGTCACATTTCAACGAACTCGATATTTCAAAAATCGTGTTTACACCAGTTCTTTCATCCATATGTAAAAATATAAAAAATATTGAATTCGGTGTTTTCGTTATCTGGAAAAAGTCGGACAGAATCGAACAAAAGATCTAATGAAACTTCCGCGACAAAACTAACACGTTTGTCCGAAGCGATAACGATCACTTCGTCGCCTACATTTCACATCGAATGGGATCGAAAACCGAGAGATTAAAAAAAATATTTTACACCGACGGATAGCGATGAATTCCCTTCGTATGTCGAGGAACATCTGTCACAGAAGTCTGTATTTCAAACGGAACGTCATGACCCGGTGAAACCGGACCAGCAAGAAGCATATCCCGAACACGGGCAAAAAGTAATCCCACCAGGTACCGATCGTTCAATTAAACCGGCCGAAATATTTACTCAAATTTTCGAGCATCGGCGAATAAACGACGAGCAACGATAAGCGACCAGAAGATGAAAGGGTTTCGGCGATGAATCGAAAAACGAAACTCATGGCGATTATCGACTATTAACGAATCCAAGTAATTGGAGGCACTCGTTTTGTTCGCTTCGCTGCAACATGAAGTGCAAATGGACTCGCGTTAAAAAATGCGATGCTCGATTAGTTAGACCACTAATGGGGAGATCAAATGGGGAAATTTCAAGGTTGTTTTGCAAATACGTAAAGCTGCAAATGCAGAGATTTAGAAATGAGACGATTTTTTTTAGGGAAGTCAGAGAATTCGGAAATTTTATAATTCTGCAATTTTATGAAATTTTGAATTTTTGGAATATGGAAATTCAGAAATTTCTGATAATTAAACTTGCAAATTTAACAACTGGAAAACTTGTAAATTTAACAATTTAGAAATGATTAATTTTATTAATTTTGGAACTTGATAGATAGAAACTTTTCAACGTGATAATTTAGAAATTTAGGCAATGCAAGTTTCATAATTTAGAAATTTAGGCAATGCAAATTCCATAATTTACCGATTAATTAATTTGCAAATTTACAAAATTGAAAATGTAAACTTACAAACTTAAAATTAAAAATTACAAACTTAAAAACTTGAAAGTTCCTCACAAAAAACCTGGACACAACCTCCAAATTTAGAAACACAAGAATATAAAAATTTGAAAAAATCATAATTTGCAAATTTAAAAAATTATAAATTTCAAAACCAAAAAATTCAGAAATTCGGATTTTTAGAGCGAGAAACTATCAATCCATTAGTGCCGAGATGCATTTAATTTTGATGTCAATGCTCCGAGTTGTCGCGGGCAAAATTGCCTCTGACTGTACTAGACGCATCGTTATTGATAAAACAAATAAATATTCGACATCGATACGAGTGTAAATGAAACGATCAAATCTTGACAAATGGGACAGGGGTCAGAGGATTAAAAGATTTCCGCGGATAAACCGGGCAAAAGCTTTCCCGCCCGCGATTCAACGACCGAAACCGTGAAAGTTGCGACGGTGAATTAAAATAAAGCGTCCGCTTTCTATGAAGAATACTAACTTCGTGGGGGATTAAAACTCGTGGTCGCTGTTAATGCTCGACCTAGCTTTACTTGATTTTCTAGAACCGTTGGATAAATCTTACAGTAGAACTTTACTGATGGCAAACGTCACTCAGTTTATTTCTTACTTACTATGAACAATATTGAATGAAAAGTCCTGAATGAATAATATTACATGACAAATCCTAAATAAGCAACGTCGAATGAAGACATTAATTAAACAGTATCAAGTAAGGAGTGTTAAATAAAAAATATCGAATAAAAAATGCTGAATGAACAATATCAAATGAAAAGAACAGAATGAATATCACAAGACAAATCCTAAATAAACAACGTCGAATGAGGACATTAATTAAACAGTAAATAAAGAACGTTAAATAAGAAATATCGAATAAAAAATACTAAGTAAATAATATCGAATAAAAAGCTCTTAAAGAACAATATCACATGAGAATTCCTAAATAAGCAACGTCGAAGGAAGACATTAATTAAACAGTATCAAGTAAGAAGTGTTAAATAAGAAATATCGAATAAAAAATGCTGAATGAACAATATCGAATGAAAAGTACTGAATGAACATCACATGACAAATCCTAAATAAACAACGTCGAATGAAGACATTACTTAAACAGTATTAAGTAAGGAGTGTTAAATAAGAAAAATCGAACAAAAAATGCTAAATGAACAATATCGACTAAAAAATGCTGAATGAACAATATCGAATGAAAAGTACTGAATAAACATCACGTGACAAATCCTAAATAAACCACGTCGAACGAATACATTAATTAAACAGTATTAAGTAAGGAGTGTTAAATAAGAAAAATCGAATAAAAAATGCTAAATAAACAATATCGACTAAAAAATGCTGAATGAACAATATCGAATGAAAAGTACTGAATGAACATCACATGACAAATCCTAAATAAACCACGTCGAACGAATACATTAATTAAGCAGTAAATAAAGAACGTTAAATAAAAAATGCTAAATGAACAATATCGAATGAAAAGCCCTAAATGAACAATATCACATAACAATTCCTAAATAAGCAACATCCAATAAAAACGTTATAACATTATGAAATAATTTATATTGAATAAAAAATGCTGAATGAATATCGAATGAAAAATGTTGAATGAACAATATCGAACGAGAAGTATTGAATGAACAGTATCGAATGAAAAAGGTAGAAAGAACAATGTGACACGAACCATTGAATAAACAACGACGAATAAAAACGTTGAAACAATGTGGAACATGTTGAACGAACGTCGGCTATTAAGGATCATCTGATAGAGTCCCAACACCGAAGATATATCCCCGGTTGAACAGAGCCGTGTTTTTAATCCAGCTTAAATCGATCTCATCCGGCCAATTAACAGAGAGGTAAAACTCGGAGGTTTCTAAGCGAAAAGCTGGAAACAACGTACGATATCAATCGACGAGGGCTAATAAGACGAAAGAAATCGACACGCATATATTTCCAGTCGAACGAAACCCGTTAACTGTCTCGTCGAAAGCAAAACGTACGGGTAAAAAAAAGAAAAAGTAAAAGACTGGATGGTTTTTCTCCCGGTGGAACCGTCACACCAAAGGACGAATTAATCTGGCTTCACGCAGAGCGAGGCCCGCCCTTTTGCCCCACGTTTTCGATGTAATTGAATCTCTCGTCTTTGCCAAGGCAATTGTTCCGCCCTTCTCACCCCCGGCCGAGAATTCAGGGCTGCTCTCTTACCGCGAGAAATTAATCTTCTCTTTCGCGGAAGCGATTCCAACCGGAGAAGAGGGGAGAGAAATAAAAGTAATAGAACCCCGTTCGGTTTTCGATCGAGCTGCACGCCATTCGTACTCTTCCCAGGCTCGATTGAAAATAAATTCCCTTCGTGAGCCTCTGGCGAAGCCTCTGCTACGACGATAGACGCTAGGATCATTGGTTTCGGAGGAAAAAAACCAATCCGAATGGCAACGTGATGAAATTGTAATATAATATCTTTCAACGTGTTCCACAATGAAAACGAATTAATTCAAACATTTTATTGCACATTCAAGTGATTAATTTACAGATTTTATTGTATGTATGTTTGATTAGTTGTGATTTTATTGTGATAAGTTGAATGTATATGTAAGAAAGTAATAAGGTTTAACTGGGAGTTAGATTACAGATTTTGCAATTTTTCATGTTTTTAAGTTAGAGTGATTGAGATGTAGATATGTGTGAAGTTGACTGAATATATTTTTAGGGAAATTTCGAGTATCAAAATGTGGAGATTTGTGAACTTGAGGTTAGAGAATTGGTGGAATTAGATGTGTGAAAATTTGAGAATTTGAGGATTGGAGAACGTGATGATTTGTTAATTGAAGAATGAAAATATGAAAATGTGAGAACGTGAGAATTTAAAAATTCTGAAATGTAAGAATATGAGAATTTGAGGATATAAGAATTTGGTAATGTGAGAATTTGGGAATGTGAGAATTTGGAAATGTGAGAATTAGGTAATGTGAAAATTTGGGAATGTGAGAATTTAGAAATGTGAGAATTAGGTAATGTGAAAATTTGGGAATGTGAGAATTTGGAAATGTGAGAATTTGAAAATCTGAAAATCTGAAAATTTGAAAATGTGAAAATTTGAAAATCTGAAGATTTGAAAAAGTGAAGATTTGTGAATGTGAAAATTTGAAAATGTGAAAATTTGAGAATGTAAAAATTCCCATCAATGTAAAAACACAATTTTTACAAAAAATTGCAGAAATAAAATTCAGAAGATGAAAATTGCTACACAAACTTCCTAAATAAAATTAAGAAAAATGAAAAATTGCCATAGAAATTTTTTACTGCAATAAAATTGCAGTAACAAAATTATAACAGAAAGTACACATTTTTGTTCATATTTTCATGCATTCTACATTCAGGAAACGTAATTAACATAATTAAACAGTGCGCAAAATAAGTGAAGTAAATTCGTACTTAACCAGAGATAAAAAAGTTAAAACATTACGTGTATACTATAAACGTGAATTAGCATCATTGAAGAATCCTGGTGTGCTATAGTGAATTTCAGGCAACGTTGAGAAAAATAATGTATAGAAGAATAGTCCCTTTAGAAATGTTTGAACGAAAGAATGTCCTATTGTCACGGTTGGCCCAGTTTTCGCTTCAAAGCAACCAAAGTACGAATTCAACAAAAACACCATGAAAATATTTCGACTGTATTCCGTCCACAAAAACACAATTATTACCACAGAAAATTTTAATGAGAAAAAAGAAATAAATTTAAATGAATATCTTGGATATTAAATTTTCAGCTTTATGTTATTAAAGAATTTTTGATATTAGATACTAAGAAATTTATTGAATTTAATATTTTAGAAATTTGCGAGATTGAAATGCGATAGTTTGGGAATTTGGAAATTCGGATTTGGAGACATGAAAGTTTTAAAAATTGGTGGTTTAGGAATTTGATTTCAGAATTTAGGATTTGGAGATTTAAGAAGTTGTACAATTTTTTAATTCAGGAATTTGTAGGTTTGAAAATATAGAGATATAGAAATTCGGGAATTTAGAGATTTGAAGGTTTAAGGATTGGAAAATTTGCGAAGTTGACGATGTAGGAATTCGAAGCACTTCAGAAATACCAAAATTTGAAAATTTAAAAATGCAGAACTTTGGAAATTCAGTAACATACAAATTTACAAACTTACAAACTTGACAATTTATTGAACTTGAGTATTCAAAAATTTGGAACTTGAAAATCATCGATTGATTCAAAGGAACCTCACATGGCCCCAAGCCTCTAATATTTCAACAATGTTACAAACGCCAAAAAAACATAGTTCATACTTAATTTCCATAACAGAAGGCTACTCTAATCTATCTGTGAATTAAAACTGAAAACTCTAATGTATCTGTGAATTAAAGCTGAAAATTTCCCGACCATAATTTGAACGCACAGGAGTCTACATCGTAAAGCCACGAAGCGTCGATTCCTTTTTTTCGAAACACAGGCAGAGGGATGAGTGAAGCCAGTCGACAAAACTCCATTAAACCTTATCATATTAGGATAATAGGATTGCTTCTATTACAATGTCCCCGAACAAGGATTTCTGTTTATCAGCACAAGACACTCCCATCGCATTCTTCTGGATACTTTGTTCGCGAGGTAGTCGGAGGAGAACGTAGACGAAAGTCGAAAGAACGAGGGGTCGGAGAAAAATTACTTTCACGACAGGACGTGACGGAAATGCCGGGGCAAAGATTGCAAAATTACAGGGCGTATTTAAATATTACCGAGCACCGACGAGGAAAGTTTATCGACGAAGGCTCCGTCTCCAACGACGACGCGATCGCAACTTTCAACGTGAACGATGGCACCTGTACGACCAAATTATCGGGGCTTAATAAATCCGACCGCCATACCGGCGTGAAAAGTTTAACGAACGGAAAAGCGAGTGGAAAGATCGAGATAAGCTGAAAAATGAAAACCAACAAATTGTCGAGCTTGAAAATTGAAAATGTCGAACCCTTAAGCTATATTCGTCTAACGTCAATTAGAGCTCAATGGTTGCTGACAATGGTCGATGAGGTTGAAATATTAGGAACATTTCACAGTTGGCACTGCAATTCGTATTTGATTAAAAATTTAATTGCAGTGAAAATATGGACAGGTTTGTTGTGCTGAATCTCGAACGTGCGTCGATATAGTGCGTCGCAATTATGCATTGCAATTGTGCGCTTTGATGGTGCATCTCAATTATGCATCGGAATGGTACGTCACGGTAGTGTGTCCTAATAGTGCGTCACGATGGTGCATCACGATAGCATATCACGAGAATGCGTTATGAAAGTGCGTCACAATAGTGCGTCGCGATTATACGTCGAAATGGTGCGTTATAATGGTGCGTCACGATGGTGCGTCGCGATAGTCTGACACGAGTATGTATCACAACGGTGCGTCGCGATAGTGTGCTACAAAAGTGCATTACAATGGTGCGTCGTGATGGTGCGTCACAAGTGTGTGTCCTGATGGTGCGTCACAATAATGCGTTGCAATAGTGTGACACGAGTATGTATCACAATGGTACCCTTAGTAACAATAATTATCATTATTCCCAAAAAACATGAATCCGTCAACCTCCACTATTTCGATCCTACAATAAAATGGCGTAGTACTACAGCGAAACGCGAAATATTCCAAAACGCTTGACACATTTCGTCGTGGTCTAATTAACCTCCGAAAAGTCAGTGGAAAATGGTCGCAGGTTCACGAGGTCGATGCATTTTTTAGTACGTTCTATAAATGATAGAAGAAGATGAAAACCGTTCGAGCCGCGTTTTCGACTAAAAGGTGCAAACTGGAGCTGCTTCATCTCGTTCGTGGAAGAAGAATATAAATCATATGCTTAAGCAAGTAGTACGGCCAGCACGGTGCTCCTTTTGTAAGAAAGATTACGGGGTGCAAAGGAGTTTTCTCATTTTTCTCCGTAGCGACCGCGAGAATTAACATATTCATAAGATATTTATCAAGGTATCCCTTTGACACTTAGTTTTTGAACGTGCCGCTTATGAAACGAATAAATTACACGCGACGAGGGATCGTCGCGACGCTTTTCGCGAGCGAAACAAGAAACGAATAGTAGGTTCACGAGCCGGGAAAATACTGTGAATCGTAGGAATATTCGTTTTAACCTTAATTAACACGTTCGCTGCTACAGTGAAGCAAGGATTACGTATTTTTATTTTTAACAACTCTCAGTAATTATTCTCACGGTGTTATTTACTATGCATAGCTCTAAACAGTTCGTACGAATATTTTAATCAGATAAATACAGAAGTTTTGAAGAATAGAGGTGATAGATTGATATGAGAATTTAAACCTCACATATAGGTGACGTGACAAGCAATGTATTAATAACTAATCGTAATATAACTAATATTTTTAACATAAAAATGATTTTGTCCACTAACTAAACAACTAATTCTTCCACTAACAATATTTATTAAAACAAAGTATTTTAGAAAATTCACGAGTACACAATATTTCTATATTTCCATAGAGATACCCAACTGATAAACTGCATTTCCAACTTTCAACTGCAAAAACTTTCAAGTATATTACACAAAATAATATGCTGAGAAATTTGAACAAACACTGCATCATTAATAAAGTTATCAAGAATACTATTATGGCTTGTAATAACAATTTTATATTTTATTTTTACACGATATCGCAAACCTACAATATTATATGAGCTCATCATAAATTTCTCAAGTGAAGTATATTAATTTACTTTTTACATTAATTGTTTCATCAATTTTCTTATTAACATATACTTATATTTTTGCGTTATATTAATTATTTTTTTAATTTTCTCATTATATGAATTGTTCTATCAATTTTAAAATAATGACCTATTTATACTACCTCATTACATCAATCGTTTCATTTTTTTTCTCATTATCAGACACGAGAGTTATCGTGTTACGTGGAGTCGAAAGAAATCGCGCAAAATTTATATTAATCGAGATGTTAGTTAATTCATTCTACGCTGTTAATCAGTAGCTCGCATTTCCTTAAAAAAGGATCACAGAGCCCAGATACTAATTGCAGGTGCATGAATATTCATGCGGCTTACTGTACGCGCATTTCGGCCAGAATTCTCTAACTCAAAAAAAAAGAAAACAAAAATCCTCAAGCCAAAATAAAAAATAGGGAAATACAGGTAAAAAACAGATCTCGACGGGTTTATTCGCGTAGCAAGGCGCGAGGTTTTAAGCAGGATAATACCGTCTATGCAACCAGCGAAGCTTTTGCTTGAGTACAAAGGCGTGTACGTAATTCCACGATGCTGGTGGTGACCTGAAACCCGAAATATCCCAGGTCACGCAATCATCTTAAGCAGTTACCGTAATAGAACTCTGTATAACTCTATCGATGAAGTTATCTATAAATGTCGTCAATAGTCAAATGTTACCGGTATTTTCGTATGCAGAGTAAAATGAACAAAGGTTATGGTGACTGAAATATGCAGCAGCAAAAGTTCAGATCTTCCAATTTTAAAGGTTGCAAATTTTACGATATCGATACATCAGAAAATCTACTACACTATATAAATATTTTTATAAATTAAATTGTCAAATTTAAAAATCTCTGAACACTCAATTCCTAATGTTAGGTTAGGTAATCAGGTAGGTTAAGTTAGGTAAGTTATTAGGTTGGTTAGGTAAATTAGGTGTGTTAGGTTTGTTAAGTTAAGTAAGTTAGGTGGGTTAGGTCAGTTAGGTAGATTAGGTATGCTAGTATGAATAAAATACCAATACGATGCCAATAAATCGCAAATCATCGATAACATCCACAGAATACCAAAATACCTCGCAAAATATTGATGAAACATCAATAGAACGCCGGGGCAGTGTAGAATAGCACAACGATATCAACCCGATTCGACACACCGTCAAATATCAATAAGATGTCCACAATCGATAGTGACACCTCTGAATCGTGGTTCTGACGCGACGATTGCTCGCAACTCGGCCCTCTCGGTATATAACACATGCTTGCACGCGCGAACGGCTACGTTTCGGTGTGCAAACACGAGGCTCGGTTGACGACGTATGCATAATTCAGGAATGCGTGTGTCGCCGATACGCCGGGAAACGGTGCACGATAGTTATGCATATGTTCCGTAGGGATGCTGCGCGTCGTATACCATCCGCCTCCTTCTGCTTTCCAACATCTCGTTCGAATGCACTCCGCTGATTTTTTGGCGGCTGGCCAATGCCGACACCGCACAAGAATCTGTTGTGTTGCGATGGAGACCGCTCGCTGCTTCAGAGGATCTCGACCTCTACTCTGTTCCGCGAAAAAAAGTTTATTCGCCACGAGGATGCTTCAATGAAGATGCACGGAGTGTTTTGAAACGTTGCTTGTATAAATTAGAACGATCAGTGCCACTCGAGAAAATGAGATACTTCTTTCGGACTTTCGCTTTCGCTTTAGAACGGGAGTTTCGGAACTTTTGTGGTAAGGAAAGTGACTTTTCAGACGATTTCTGAGATGTTAGCACAATATTCTTTTATATGGAATGAACAATTGTAAGTATCTCAAATATACCCAAATTTCAAGATCCATAAATGATTTCAACTTCCATGCTACAATCGAAATAACACACACTTTAAAACATCTACAATAAAACGTTCTTTTAAAATAATAAAAACGTTCCATTTTTCACTAAAAAAAATGCTCGGATTCTGTTGGAGTACGCTGTATATGCAGAATATAAAATGTAAACTGTTCTGGCTGTATCGTGATCATACAGAAAATTGCCACGAAAGCACATACAACTACAATCCAGAAATTGTTCATAAAATGCATAAAATATTGTAGAGTGCAATGGATAACTTGAAAATATTACCATGCAACTCTTTTGGGAGTACACTTGTGTAATATTGCTGGAACGCTACAGTAACACACGTGAAAGTTTGTGACACTTTAGATATAATTCAAAAGGTTCACTGCATTGTAGAAAATTTGTTGCAGCGAACTTGTGCTATGTCTTCAGAATTTTTATGGGATAAAACTTTGTATCAAGCAATGTATGATATTGCTACAATAATGCAAAAACATTAATCTCGCCTGCTACAGCAGTGAATTCGGAATAAATTCAAAAAATTTGCTTAAATTTTAATAAGTCACAATTTTATCTGTTTCGCATATTTTATAAATTATTTTAATATAAAAGATATCCTCTTTTATAAATCAAATAAATTATTCTCAAAATCTAATTAATTTTAGTCGACTACGAAATATAATTTTTTCGTATATTTGATTAAATAAATTATTTCTTACAGAAATGTTACAAGAAGCGAAGAAAAAGTAGAATTACAACTCCGGAAATGCGCTTTAAAACAACGTAACAACTTTAGAAGCTCAAGAAGCACTCACTGACTCGTGTTTCGTAATTCTACACGTCTGACCATACACGGTACGGTTCTACTTCGCCAGCAATAAGATCTCCGTTTTCATTCGTCTGACCAGTTGCATTCTCGTTTCACTTGTTTGTACGCCTCTGGCAGCCGTTTCGTACAATACGTTCGAATCTTATTGGTAGAGCGTTATCTCGTCGGACGTAAAAGAAACTAACAGGAAGAAGATTCTTCGAAAACTTTCGGAGATATTGGTACTCGAGTTCCGGGATGTTTAATGAGAATCCTTAATTTCGAACGGCGTACTTTACGACGTCAGTTTAAATTACTTCTTCCAAATTTTCGAGACTATTAGCGAGATCGATAAATTTCTTGATTACTACACTTTACGTCTACAAACAAATTTTTATTCCGAAATTTCTTGAATTTTCTAACGTTTTCAAATTCCTCAAGTTCTTAAAATTTCTTACATTTTCCAAGTTTCTCAGATTCTTAAATTTTCCACATTTCTCAGTTTCTTAAATTTCTTAAATTTCTCAGATTTCTCAATTTCTTCCAATTACGCGATTTCTTCAAATTTCTCAAATTTCTTCAATTTCCAATACTACTAAATTTTTCTTCCTTCTTAAATTTATCGAATTTTTCAAGATCTAAAATTACTCAAATTCCTGAAGCTTTAAAATCTCAAAATTTGTAGATGTCTGAATAGATATCCGATTGTCCATTCCAAAGACCTACATCTCTGAATTCTTACATCCAGATTCCATCTCTGAATCTCCATCTTGAAAGTTATATCGTACAATAAACAGCGTTTACGTTCGGACTATTGAAATATACAGGCTTATGGCATAAAGTAATTTCTCGTTCCGTAAGGGAAAAATCTGCCTTTTCCCAAGGTTCTCCTTTATATCAAAAGTTTTCGGGAACCACGAGACATCGCAAGTCCTCGTGAAGTCGATCCGGGCGCACGCACACGCGGAGAGACGACACGCGAGTTGAAACACAGCGTGAAAGGGAACTCACCCTCGGTACTCCAGTAAATAATTAACCGTATAGCCGGGGCTCGAGTGTTCACTCCTCGAGTGAAGGATTCCCCTTCGCTCCATCTTTCGTCAGCAGACGTTACCTGGCCGAAGATACACGCGTGCATTCTCTTGGGGTTCTCATTAAAAATACCGTCTCTGAATTCTCTCTCGTTGCACGCACGACAGACTTTGGCCGCGTGATTTTATCTCGGCAAGCGGAACAACGCGAACGAAAGAACAAGCACCGGGACAAAGAGAAAATGCTTCTTTCTTCGATTTCAAATACGACTCTTTCCCTGATTGAAATAATGGTCGCACGGCTTCGACAGAGAACGGATTCTTATTCGTCTGTTCGCATTATTATTGTATGTCCTCGTTTCCTCTGACAAATGGTCGCTTTGTATGAGAATATTGTATTATTTGAAATGTCTGATTCCCTCGCAACAGATACAGGAAAATTTGTAAGTATGCATTGTGAGATCCCTTGTAATTGTATGCTCTAAGAAATATTCAGATACTTATATTAAATTATTTAGCATCAAAATTAATCCTGTTTGAATCTGTTTCAAAAAGAAACGTGTCTAAGTTTCCTATGAATTTTTTGGTAATTACTTTGATTCTGACATTAGTTAATTTGTTATTTTATGGGCTAATGCAGCCCTCATGTTTGAAGCTTCGTTACAATACTTCAAACGAAGAAATATATAAAAATATATTTTCTACGAATTTTTTAAAAATTATTTTGACTTCAATTCATTCATTTATTATAACTTTTTATTATGAGTTAATACTAGCCTGGTATTCGAACCTTTATAAAGATATTTCAAATAGAGAAACACAACTAAGAATATCATGTCTGAATATTACCCAAATTAATTCAACTGTAACATTCCTTCATTTATCATCACATTTTATTACGAGTTCATGCAACCCTCGTGTTCGACCCTTCAAATGGAGAAATACATCAAAGAATATTTCATCCGAATTTTTTCCAAACGCTTCACCTGCAACATCCTTGGAATTTGTCGATATCCCCAAGGGACATCCAGTAGGTTCATCGATGCCCAACATATCAAGAATTCAATGAGTCTTTTTAACTCGGACTATCGCGTTTACGACCTCGAAAATCAGCGTTGCAAATGTTAGCTAGTATCGCAGGAATTTTCACAGACTAGAAAGCTTTCGAGTTTCGCATTGAACGCATTTTTCCTCGCTGTTACGACAGTTATTCGAGGCGTTGGAACTCAAGAAGAATTTCTGTCCGACTAAAGGGTAGCAGCCGTTCTCTTTTTTTCGCTTATTTCGTGCTCGATTAAATTTATGCAAAACAGGTACGACGTCGACGGAAACCCGAGAGTAATAAGTCATTTTGCGGCGCGAGAAAATGAAATACGGCAAAAACAAAGAAGAAACGAGGGAGAAGGGAGGAACACGAAAGAAGACCTCGTACATAGGTTGGGATTTATCGGAGCTACCGAGGGAAAATATATCGTTATACCCAGGGCGTTATCGATCTCGACACACACGATAAAGTAGTAACGAGACCCCGTAAACTAAAAGCACCACCTGGTTCGCCTTGGCGTTTCACGAGGAAATGCCAAGCTCTTTGCCGTCCAATATACGGACATTCTGTATTTGTGCGATCTTCCTCACGAGCCGATCGAGTTATGTCTGCCTACCTACGGTTTCATCTCCTTAAAGTGATACTTCTTGGTATTAACGCAAGATTATGTGGGTACAGGTGTACCTACTTCGCGTAAACTTATAAATACCAGCTATGTTGACGATGAAAAATTGGATTTTGTAGCACAGATTATATGCACAAAGATAACGGTGGAATTTATGCGATATAAATTCAAGATATACGTATAAGAGGGAGTAATATAGCGGTTAGATTAACTTGCACCCTGTACTGTCTCTATCAGTTCCTGGTAATTTCAGTTTCTCTTATATATAGCTTTAGTTTCTACATGTATATAGCAATACACGTATGTTTTACATTTAGTAACAGTGGTTGCATTTTCAATGTGATGTGAACTGTAAAATGTTCAAATATAATATTCAGAATACGAGTGTACGATATGCAAACATACATGTAAACATATGTTCTGTATATTATTTAATATATATGTGTCACATGTTACATGTTAGATGTTATATGTTAAGTGTCGTATGTTATATGTTATATGTCATATGTTATATGTCATACGTTATATGTCATATGTTATATATCATATGTTAAATGTCATATCTCATATGTCATATGTCATATGTCATATGTCATATGTAAAATGTCATATACGTCATATACGTCATATGTTAAATATGTAGTATGTATAATATTATAAGTTACATGTGTTGCACACGTTACATATATTATATGTGTCACACGTCGCACACATACGTACACATGTCAGAATACATATTTAGAATGTATGATTATTTAGAACATAAATATAAATATAACAAGCACATATGTAACATATATCTATTACAAACTACCGCAAATTTGTCTCAAACATGAATATTCTTAGACAAGTAAAAACCATAATAAAAGACTAAATGTTTGAAATATTTGTGCAAAACTAAATAGTTTAAATAATAATTATACGGGGCGATTAAAATGACACACCCTGTATACCATGCTCGCAAAATCAGCCCGGAAGAGTGCCAGATAAGGAAACCTCGCAATACTGGGTAGGCTCACAATCTAATAATACGCATAAACGGCCGATGCGTGCACGTGTTCGAATATTAATGTTTTGTAGCGCACGCTATGTATGGAAAAGTGGTCGCGTTTAGTACGAGCAAACAATATGCAACGAGATCGACTCTGGAATATTGTCGTTGAAGTGATTATCGACATTTAGGCATTTCCAGCCGCCAACAGCAATTTCCGACCACGCGTGTACAGTATATACCCTGGAAACTCCAGGTGTGCAATTAAACCGATCTGCAGCGCGTTAATTCCCCTAGACGAGATCCAATAGCATCTCTGCGCGTATCTTCGTCTTCGTACAGAACGAGGTCCTCAAAAGTGATATGTGCTAGCTGATCAAATACTTTTTTTTTTTTAAATAATTTAAGTGACAGTAATTTTAACAAATAATAAACAAAATTAATTGTTTGCCCTCAAGAGAAAGGGCAAAGAAAATATACACCTGTCAGCCAATAACCTAATACATTTTGTAAAAATAATCGAAGTGGCAGTAAAATTATTGAATAACAGACAATCTTAATCCTTCATCTTCACAAAAATAAAAATCTCCAGAGATTTATTAGCTGAGAAAAAACACATTTTCCTCGTGAAACTAATCCAAGAGACAATCACCTCATCAAATAACAGAGAAGCTTGATTACAGAAAGAATGATCATGTCGAAACAACGTTACCTGATAAAATCAATTGGACCCCTTTTTTCTCTTCCTTCGACCTCGTAGCAAAGAAAAGTAACGGTGTTTAGGGTAGGAAACATCCGAAGGAAACATTATTGTCAATTCGAGCCCAATTTAAGTCCGAAAAAACTTTTAACAACTTCCATCCGTAGCGAACTCAGAAACTGCGAAGAAAGCAGGAATCTGCGAATTCAGGGTGTGAACGCAATTTATTCGAACAGCTCCTTAACGATATTCTGCTCGTTGAATGCTTAATACATCGGAGCGGATCGAAAAATCTAGGAATCGGGAAGAAAGTTGCGGGACAGGAAAAGGGAGGTCAAACTTGAAGAATATTCGAATTCATTTTCATTAGTCCGGCAAGAAACGATTCATACGGAGATGACAATGTTAAAGTTGCAGAAAAGTCTGCTACAGTTGATGGATCAATTGTGTGAAATAGGAAGACTTTAAAAGAAACGAAAAAAATGTAATTTCTATTAATTATTGTAGTATAATTGATGAAATTATCAAATTACTACAATAATTACAATACAGTCAGTATAAATTGTTGTATGAACAATTGTTGCATGAATTGTGGAATTTGAAAATTCAGAAATTTTAGAATCAACAAATTTATAGATACGAGAATTTACAAATTTGGAAACTTAGGGGTTTTATTTGATTTCACAATTTAGAAATTTGTAGGTCAGAAACTCACTGATCTACAAGCTTGCAAATTTAACAGTCTACAAGACTTAATCAATCAACAATTTCCAAACTACCAAATTCATGAATTTATAAATCTAACAATTTGAAAATGTCTAAATGAAAAAATTTGGAGATTCAAGCAACTGTAACATTCCAAAAGTTGTCCACCTACTGAACATAACATGTGCGGTACTATTATTATATTTACACTAGAGACAAACTTCCCTTACTAAAACTCGAAGTTCCTCGTGGAGAAATGCAATATGGCTTTGTCCTATTTCTTAGGATTGTGTCCCACTAGAGCGGTGGCGAAACGTGGTAACCACTGACTGTCGTGTCACATAAGAGGAGCGAAACGCGGACACAGAGTAAGAGGTAACGTGTGTGTCAGTGTGTACGGTTGTGTGACGAGGGATGCATTCAGAGCAGAGTGCCGTCGTGTATCGAGCAAATATTGATTCTGAAGCATACCTGTTTGCTTGACGGCCGCTCCGTCGTATTCCCGTGCATTTCTCTCATCTCTTCGACGATTTCAGATCTCGCTGGCATCGCGACGCCCGTCTATCCGACGTAGAACGTGCGCGCACAATATTATCAATGTAAATACGACGAATCGCTACTTTCATTCAGAACCTCCGGAACTCCTACGAGCGAGTTTCGAAAACAATCATCGAGATGATTTCAACGTATCTTGAGCGAAAGGATTTCAACGTGTGTCTACAGAAAGTGATACAGCAATTACTACATTGTTATCTGACACTACAGACGTTACACGTATGTTGACACATATGTGCACCCATTACTATTTTCTAAGAGCTGATTATGTAGTTAATTTTAGGAGGTACTAATGTAAGTTAACTTTAGGAGGTATGGAGGACTAACTGCTGACAAAATTGGGAATGTTTAACGTTTTGTATTAACAGAAATAATTTAATAATTCTTGAATGTGGAAGATTATTCCCATTTCTCTTTAATCGTTTAAATCAAAATATGATCAAAATACCTTAGTTCAAACATTTTTTTAATACAATAATTTGTCACCTAAACATTTATCATCTGATATCTCAAATAAAAAAATCGGCAATGTAAAATAATTTCTACATTTTTTATTTTACCTAGGTCTAAAATGATCTGCGGCCTAAATGTCCCGTTTCGCTAGTCATTTTCTGTTTTAGAAATGCAGAACAGAGATCGACGATTCGAATTGTTTGCCGCGGTGAATTTCCCTGAATCGTTGAATCGATTCGACGACAACTAAGCGCCGTTAATAGGTTCTAGTCGTTGATGAATAAGTCAACTGTCGGAGCTTGATGTTTCAAGTGTTGCCAGTGACAGGTAATCGATTCGATCCGCGCAGAAGCTGGACGATCGGTCTTCGTGGTCCGTTTGATGTTGGTGGTTAAACGAGTTAATGGCTTTGGGAGTCACCGATCCATTTTTTCGTTCGTTCGACGCCCATTCGAACTGCATGTATCTCCCATACTCGACCGACGGCTGTTGTTCGTGAAAGTGACAGGGATTTGTAAGGGGAGCGCTCTTCAACTTCGATGAACAAAGACGAACAGTTCGAAGAAATTTATACCCGCCCGATTGATCCTCTATGGATTTAACCTTTATTCGGTCAAGGTGAGTCTAATCCTACCATACGTTATCTATTTTGATATTTGGCCGTATTGGTCGTTCGAAATTTATGAATAATAAACTTAATAATAGATTTAAATAACAAATTTATGAGTAATAACTTTTACGAAACCTCAAAAATTATTCCTGAACAAGCATTTTTCAGACATTCACCACAATAGCTATAAGGATACGAAATAGTCAGCACTATTCGCACCCGAATTCTTCTATTCGTATTCTCTCAAAACCTCTACCGAAATGTTCGGTTTTGTATCTATTTACAGTACAAGTAAAAATAACACGTATTTTCTATTCGAATCGCATTTCTATAGAATCGATTTTCTCGCAACGTGACGTTGCACCTCTACCTTCCCTTTGTCAGAATTTCATTGAACATTTTGCCACGCGTCTCGTTCTTGTCGCGAATGTAAGATTTAAACTCGAGCGTTTCCTGTCTCTTTTTTCGCGGGTTGACACGTTCGAGTTTTTTACCCTTGGAACTAGCAGTCGAGAACGATGTCGTCACTCGACGTTTTCTGTCATCGGAAGATAAAACGGCTTCTAGTCGTACGCCAGTAGCTAGCTGAAGCGAAGTAGCTTCGACTAGAGCACCGGAACAAGACTTTTCCTCTTGGAACGATGTCAGAGACAAATAGCACCAGATGCACTGCCCTCGTTCTTTATCGTCTCCTCTTTGCCATGTCGGCTTCGACCATACTGCCACATTAAAGTATCGTTCTCGCAAATCTGCGAACCTTCATTCACTACTTTCACGCCACTAGAAGTCGCTATACTGCGATCTACGTTATCGGTTTTCATGTTTGCGCGAAACGATTAATCAGTGGTAAGATCAATCACTGGTTATCGAACGCCTTTGACAGGAGATCCGTACTTCACTACTGTAGACTATAACAAAGTTAATTTCCTGCTATAGTAGCATCAAGTTTTTAATTTTATAATGTCTGCTACTTTTCTGATTTATTGAATGTATTTGAGAGAATGCGTTTGACGAACATACAATTCTAAAATTCCCAAACTTTCCTATTTCTTCAAGTATAAATTTCATAATTCTGGAATGATCAACTTTTTAAATTTCCAAATGTCCAAATTCCCATTTCTTCAGACATAAACTACATATGTCTGAAATTTTTAAGGACTGTAATTTTAAAATTCCCAAACTTCCAAATTCCTATTTCTTCAAGTACAAATTTCATCATTCTGAAATGATCAAATTTTGATACTTTCAATGCCCAAATTCCCATTTCTTCAAAGGCAAACTACGTATCTCTGAATTTTGTAAGGGCTGTTATTCTGAAATTCTCAAACTTCCAAATTCCTATTTCTTCAAGAATAAATTTCATAATTCTGGAATGATCAAATTTAGAAATATTCCAAATGTCCAAATTCCCATTTCTTCAGACATAAACTACGTATCTCTGAAATTTTTAAGGGCTGCAATTCTAAAACTCTCAAATTCCCAATTTTTCAAAACTCTCATCTTCTAAAACAAGCTCTAAATAATAGAATTCGATGCATCTGAAAGAAAAATCCTTTTCTATCAGTGCCTGTTTCCTATCAGCCATACAAGAAAAATTCTTAGTTCCCCTAAAAATTGTTCAGTAGCTTAAAGTCACTGCGTTCGAGCAACGTCGGAGGATAGGCGTCTCATAAATAACGCAAGGCTGGTGATACTCGTGTCTTGTCTCGTCTCGTCTTACGGATTTCCTGAAATATGCATTTTAGGCTTTTGTACGTCTCCGCGGCAGCTGCTTTTACCTTGTGGAGATACTTCTCTTTATTCACGTGCCCGGTCTAATGGCGGTAGGTTCTCGGTGTGCATCGGCCCTTAGCAAAGAGCGAATGAAGGGGAAGAGAAAAAACACGGGCGGGCTCGTAAAAAACTCGCATAAATTTGTTCATCCGGCACATACTTTTACTGTCATTTTAAGATCCTTGTATTCCTTCCGACGCTGTTTCTACAGATTGTTATTTTTTTTTAACTGCAACGTTTGCTTGTTCTTTAGCAGAATTGCTCTCTAAACGCGAGTGTTTCGAATGCTTTTATTTGCAGCTAAATCACGTGTTTGCTCTCTGCATTCGTCAAAAATATGTTTTATTCATTTTTCAAGTAAAACATTCTAACATTTTATGTTTAATTACGTTTTCAGTTTGACAGTTAATTGAGGTTTATTTCGTAATCAAATTTCGTTTAGAATGTGGTTGAAGGATTTTCATTTCTACATTGACTCATAAACGTTGAACTTGTAATTAAATTTCCTTTGACTAAATTGTAATTGTTATCGATTCTTGAAGCTCGGAATCATTTTTAATTTAAACTTGTCAAATTGGATACTGAAAGTTAGTTTCAGTCGAGGGTTTTTTCAGTAAATAATTAATTTTCAGTCGTTAGTTGAAAGCTGTTTTAATTGAAATTTAAAAATCTAATTTTTAGTTCAAGCTTAAAAATGAACATTTTTCCTCCTGAGTCCTGTGTTAGTTAAAAATTGCAGCTTGTATATTCTTGTACTTTCAGTCAAATAATTCAATATTTCAATACTGAAAAATATTAATAATTCAATATTGTTAATAGTAAGTATCAATATTTTTCTATAACCTCATATTTTTGTTTTACCTAAACAAAGATAAATAAAATTATACATTAATTACTGTGCCATAAAAAGTGAATTAGTCGCACATAAAATTGTGTATAAAATTAGAAATTGAAATGTATAAAATTCCACGAGAACCATAGACCAACGAATATGTTTTTTTCGCGTTTGATTTTACACAATAACTGCATGATTGAAGTTGAAGAAAAGAGAAGATTGCAGGGATGTAATAAAAGGGCGATATGAAAGAGCGCCCGGTGAGGTTTTTCAAAGTCAAAAGGAATGTATTAACCAAGGTCTAATATTGATTTATCGAGAATTCATTGAAAGCTACCAGGTCAGCTTTCCAAATAGAATTCTGTGATAACGTAACATTTATAATATCATCCAAGGGAATTATTTAACATGTTTATGGCCATATTTCTATACCTCATAAATTTAATCATGACCTAATCTGATTGAACATAAAATAATTTTGCAGACTTTTGAAGATCAATATGGATGCATTGAGTATTAAATACTTGGTAGAAAATTAAAATTTAAACAATTATTCCAAGTTTAAAATATTACAGATTTTCCTATTAATTTTTCACTTTTAATTTAAAATTCAGTATTTATTCAGGTAATAAAATTTGAATTTGTAATACATTGATATGTAATTTTACGAGCAAATCTAAATGTGATCAGCAGAAATCCGTGGAATTATATTTATAATCGAATAAGTAAAAATTAGACGAAAACTTCCATTAAAGTTCATTAAAGAATGGAACCATATATTGATGGCAACCTACGAGTTGGTGCTTGAGAAGGTCATCCTGAAGTAAAAGAACGCCTACCCCATTGTGAACACTTTCAGCACTGTGATCCAATAAGCATAATAATGATAATAACAACCGCAATTAGCACTATCTTGCTCGTTCTCAAGAATAAGGTATAATATCAAAATTAAATCATTTTTAACATCTGCCTCAAGGATAAGTTAACAACATTCTTCCAGGGACAATCGCCTTAATAACGCAAAATATGGACTATCCATAAATCTCCGTTTGAACATTGAATATTCAATACAATGATAGAAACCACAGACCTTTTGCCGTTTTCAAAATAAACAAATGCAATAATTTTGAATCGCTTCAACCTCTGAACTACCTAAAATAAATAAGTGACGAGTACCTCGCTTCAAGAGTCCTATTTCTCGCTACAACATAACAACGTAATCAGTACCGAGCATCAAACTTATCGGAAAAAGAGACTCGCCATATCGCAAATATAGTACGCCACGTAACGTTCCGGAAGATTGAAAAATATACGAAGAAGAGGAAGTCCCCTGAAATGGTAAGATGAAAGCAATCACAGGGGCGTGTGCACGTGTCACGCGAGATGGCTGTATTCCGGTTTTCGTGGGCCACGGAAGCCAAGTAACTTTACGAGTCGAGGATTCGATTTTTCGATCTGTTCGGGGGTTGTTACGCATGTGATACGAGCCGCATGGGATTATTTTACCGGCAGCCCGCAGGGGGATCGTACGAATCGTGCTGTAAAGTCCCTCTCATTCTTGTCTTTCATGTTCGCCACGTACACGCGGTTCGTGGCTCGACACCGAAGCTTCATCGCGCCTCTACACGAACACCGAGTCATCCCTTGTTCGTCTCCCATCATGTTAAGGAACATCACCCTTTATACCTTCTCCCGCAATTCGCAACTTGTGCTTCGCTTCGGAACATTATTTCGGAAGTTTGGAGTTACACTTTGCGACCCTACGTATTTGCTAATTCTGACGAAGTGGCTATTTTCAGATGACAGATAAATGGAACTGTAAAATGTAGTTAAAGGAACAATGTTCGTCTATATAATTGCAAATGAAAGATATCTATGAATTATCGCTGTGATCAGTAAAGGAAACTTCAGAGTAAGTATAATCTGGTACATAAGTATAATTACGTCTACCATTAAGATACTTCTGTTAAAATGTATGTTAACTTTTGTCGAGATAAAAAATTGTCAGCAATATTTTAAAAGATCGCCAGAAATGTACAGAAGAGCTACATCGTCGATATGTTGGTTATACAAAGACACCATGAAACATTTCACATGAACTTAACTATTTAATAAATGTTCAACACACTTAAAAATTGATTTACTTATAAAGCTAATGACCGACACTAATTGATCGTTACCGAGTAAAAAATGTGCAAATGATTTTTAAACGTGTATACTGTATCTGTAATAAGAGGGTCGTTCACCTTATGCATATATCAGCACTAGTTAAGGGAACAAGAGACGTGCATATTAAAAATAAAAGAACACAACCCTTGCTCATAACACCATCCAACAATCAGCGCAATGTTCATCTAACCATAGTTTTCCATCTTCCAGTTGCCGCCCCCTTTGTATTCACGGAACACCCCGAACCTTCTTTCATTCTACCCCAATTCTACGAAATACAAGAAACGCGCCGAAGAGCAACCCCCTCACCCCTTTTGTATCCGACGATGATACTTCAGGTAAGACTCGCAGTGCAATAACGAGTTCCGGAGGCGAGATCCAGCATTGATTTTTATACATGTAACCCGGATATCCGGCGAGTAACCGCCTTCAACACTTCCCTCTGCCTCTTTTACTCTGGCCATCGCCCTTTTTCCCCGAGTTCAGCCATTGTTCGCGAATTTATCCCGACTACCATGGCTATTGCGGATTGCTTCGTTTCAGACCGCGCACACCAAGTAGCCTGTTCTCCTTTTCCACGTCCGTGTTCTCGCATACCACTCCGATAAATTACTGTTAATAGCTCTCCTACAGTTAATTAACCTACCCCTCTTTGCTACCCCCCGTTACTGTCCCTGACCATTGTTCTCTCGCGCAAGAAATTCCGGTTGACAACGAAAGACAGCGGACAATAGCGTTCGACTGACTTCTTCGGCAATCATCCAAATACCGGTTTCGCTTCGTTCGGACGGTCTTATTAGGTTAATTGAATGGTAGATTGATTAAATCGTTCAATGTTCGGATTTAGCGAATTACAAAACTTATTTTGGCTTTCAAGTACTTGGTAACGATATAATGAATTACAAGAAAAACAACTTTTCTTTTAATTTAGATAACTTCAAATTTTAATCTCATTCTTTTAATTTAGGTAACTCTAAATTTTAGTATAAATAACTCATTTAATACAAAATCTGCAATGACTTTTCTTACGTATTACACATATTTTGGACAAGTTTTAAACGTTTTGTGAACTGAATTTTGAAGTATGAATTGAAAATTTAACCCTTAATTAATATGTTATATACTTGATAAATAATTGCATACGTAATTTTATGCATGTTTACTTTTTTGTCTTATAATAGTATAAGACGAGAGCTAGGATAAAAAGTACGATGTTTTACACCAGATACGGACGAATATTGTGTAGGAACGAAGCAATTTTACACGTGTTTCGGTGAAACGCAAACAGGCTTTAAACTTTAAACTCTGCTGGGATGTTTGTGTAAGCGGGTAACATATGTGGAGCTAACTGTAGGATTACCGTTCGCGACAAAAAGGGATTTACGATTTATTGTTTAGAATCGGTTAAACACATTCATCTGAACTTATCCGGACATTCTTCTCTTTCATTACATATCATAACAAAATTGATAAATTTCAAGATTCTGAGAAAATTGGTAATGTTCTATTATATCTGTTCAATAATGTAGTAATAGTGTACACACATTTTATTGACATTCTCTGTGTAATTAAAAATAAGTAGATTTTGTGAACTGCCATACGAAATAATCTTTCAGAAAAAAAACCGTCTTCATTTTTCCGCTCTGCGTTCTACTTTGAAAGCTCTTAAGGCAAAATTAACTAAGCGTGGCAAAAGTAGAGACTCCATTCTTCAAAACGACCTTAGGAGGATTACTGCAAGATTTTTCTTCGCGAAGTTATAATGGTTCGAAGATCGATACTTTTTGTAAGGAAACTTCGTGATCTCTTGATTTTTTGTTGACAAAGAACCTTCTCAATTTCGATGAGGTTTGATAGGTTTACAGAGCGATTAAGTCAAGAGCAATGCCTCGATAGTACTCAATTGTCGAATAAGGGTGTGAAAACTGATTTCAAAATTACACTTTTTATGTAACACTTCAAATATAAGTGGGAAACTTAGGAACTGTAAATTCTTGAATTTTCAATCTTTTACATTTTGCAATTTATAAATCTTTGAATTTGTATATTTGAAAACTTCTGTATTTTTTATGAGAGATTTTAAATTGTTTAATTCAAAAATCTGAAAATTTAGAAATTATCAAATTTGGAAGTTTAAAGATGTCAAACATTTGAAGATTTAAACATTCGAAGGTTTAAAAGCTTGTAAGTTTGAAGGTCTGAAAATTTAAATGACTCACCAACAAACCTCTTTCATCAACACTAAACATAATAAGCAGCAGATTCGAAATAACAAACAATAACACTAATATTTGTTGCGAACTGTTCTATATTAACCAAAGACCTCTTTCGCAAGTGAGAACCAAAGAAATGTTCCTTGATGCGGCATAAAACGACTTAAGCGTTCATTTCGTCCGTCATTTACGAAACCGCGGCGGTAAAAGCCTCCGGCGCGTTATTTCCCGCGAAAATGTTCCGATTGTTCTATAAAAGGCGAATGCGGCGGTATTTTCGTGAACGCTTTCAGCGTCGCTCGGCAACGATGTAACGATAAAGCATTTAATTTCGACCATCAACGACGAAATTTGATACAATTCCGGGACATCGATAAACAAATTAAACTCGCAAAACAAAGGGGAGAAATTTAACGGGACACCATCCATCAGGACATAAACTTCAGATCCCGATACATGGCGCACAACCATTAGGGGTAAATCACTGGCCAGTTCGATCAAGCCACATCAGCCATTATCGTTGCACGCATAACGTAGCCGGCAAGTCGTTGGCCTGAATCTCCCCTAAATCCTTCAAATCGCCATCAACCCGCCAAAGAATCGATTTCACTGCTTTTGGTGACGTAACCAGTTCAATACAGGCTGTCTCACAATTCGTGTAGCTCCTGGAAAGGGGTGGTAGAGGACGCGATTCTAAGCAAGATTTCCCTCTGCAAAAATGGGATTTGAAGCTTTGTTTTTGAGTTATTAAAGAAAAACACGGACCAATCAGAGCGCGAGGATTCAGCGCCAATCGCGCCGCGCAGTCGCGAGAGCGACGCCTGCGAGCATAATGGCCGACTGAGCGTAACTTGCGCTATGATTGGTCCGTGTTTTTGCTTAATAATTCAAAAACGAAGCGTCACAGCTCATTTTTGCAAAGGAAAATCTTATTCAGAATTACGTCCTCTACCACCCTGTATACCCACAGATACATTGACAATATTTATTCAAACGACAAGTTAATGTTGCTATAATCTTTCAATCGCGTATTTATTTCTCATTATTTTCCCTTTAAAAATTTATTCGAAAATGACTACTTGTAAGTGATAGGTCAATATAACTTTTGAATGAGAATCTTTTTATTTTCTCGAGTTCTTAAAAATTAATTCAAATGAAAATAACTATTCTCAAAAATAATTTTTAGTTGCAACTAGTATTTTATTAATTTATTTAAAATTAATTAAAATGTGAGTTTTGAAACAATTTCTATTGATAGGTGAAAATAATTTTTGAACATCGAAAACACATATCTTCTTATTTTTTCTTTTTCTAAAATGAAGTGAAGTTTTTTTGAAATAATTTCACAAGGAAGTACTTTAAAAAAGGAACAATTTATAATCCAAACATTTATTTGCTTGACTATTTGTTAATAATTAATTCGAACGTAAGTAATTCTATTTTGCAATAGCAATCGATTCTGTTTTTTTCTTTTTAGTAGAACTACATATTTTTTTATGTAGATCAATTTGCTGAACATGCTGCGTGAAAAAGTATCGGAGTGCAATATCGGAAAAATCAACAATTCCCGAGATAGGTGTATCAAACGTTTTTATGAAATATTTCATGTTTGAATATAAAATATTTTTTCGAATTGTCAATCTTTTTCACCGCTCTAGCCAATATTGTTTTATGCAGAATATTATGGAGAATCAATCTACGTAAATCAACTTTACATATACTTAATAATTATATAAATACAAGTAATTAACGCAAGTACTTATGAATTAATAAAATAGAAAATTTCGAAATGAATATTTTTTAGAACTTTAGAGTTTGAATATATTTCTTTATCTTATTTATATTTTCAAAAAATGTTCCTATTTTCTAATTTTCTATTTTTTAGAAATTTTGATAATTTAAAAATATTATTACTAAAGTCTTTACCCTTCCAACACGTAAATCCCCGAATCTATTAAATTTTCCAAACGTCTCCAAAAAAACATAAAACCGACAAAAAATATAAACTTCATAAAAACCTCGCTGGGTAACGAAAGTAAAATTAATCCGTAATCCCGGCGTGCAGTTAATTTAATTGAAAATCAAAGAGACTGAAGAAATGTTAAGCAAGTGTTCGTATTTGGCTGGCTCCGTAGTTCTACTGTTAACAAGATTATCCCAGAATGGTGTTTGCACATTAAACACGTCACGGTTAGCTATATAATCGTAGTGAAAGCACTTCGAATTAAAAGCTCAAATTGCGTTGCTGCCGACGACATTTTAATTACCGTCGGTGGTCGACAGGTGAAGCTGGCAGAGATTTTCGTTAATGAAACCTTAGGCAAACCAGGCGTCGTCAAGAAACATTCGAGGCGACCTTTTGATAACTCTACTTCCCACTTCTCGTCGTTCGTTTCTTTCGCTGACGAACGAACCGTTTCGAATTTCCTAGATTCTCGCGAGCTTCGGCAAACGCGTTAATTGGGTATCAAGGGTCTTTGCTGTTGCTCGCGCTGTTTGATTTCCCGTTCCTTCTTATAGCTTCAGAAGGTGTTTAACGTCGTTAACAACCGGACTCGAATACCTTCACTTTTATCAACCCTCTGCTTATTCTGTCTCTCGTTTTTTACGCCCCGATTCTTAATACTTTTCTTCCTCTCTTTTATCGACATTTTTAAATCTTGCTCTCATAATCTGCCACTAAATCTTTTAAGACCCAAACCTTTGGGGGAAATTATATTCATGCACAAAATTTGTAATTTGTAATACAGAGCTTGAATTTAAATATACATTCTTCAGAAATGATTTGAAAAATATACAACCAGTATGCAGTTCCAGAATGCACTTTTAAAATGAACATCAAAATTGTAGAAAAAAATTGCATTTCAAAACTGCACTTTTCAAGAATGCATGTCAAAATGCATTTCAAAAGTGAACTTCAAAAATGAAGTGCAAGTGCACTCTAACGCTGTATACTTGAAAACTGCATTATGTAAGAATGTACATCAAACACTCACCTTGAAATTGCATTTTAAAATTGCACCTCAAAATTGCACTTCCAAAATGCACTTTTAAAATGAACATCAAAATTGCATTTCAAAACTGCACTTTTGAAGAATGTATGTAAAAGTGCACTTCAAAACTGCATTTTTCAAAAATGCATGTGAAAATGTATTTCAAAGGTGAAATTAAAAAATGCAGTGCAAGTGCACTATAACGCTGTATACTTGAAAACTGCATTATGTAAGAATGTACATCAAACACTCACCTTGAAATTGCATTTTAAAATTGCACCTCAAAATTGCACTTCCAAAATGCACTTTTAAAATGAACATCAAAATTGCATTTCAAAACTGCACTTTTGAAGAATGTATGTAAAAGTGCACTTCAAAACTGCATTTTTCAAAAATGCATGTGAAAATGTATTTCAAAGGTGAAATTAAAAAATGCAGTGCAAGTGCACTATAACGCTGTATACTTGAAAACTGCATTATGTAAGAATGTACATCAAACACTCATCTTCAAAATTGCATTTTAAAATTGCACCTCAAAATTGCACTTCAAAAATGCATAGCAAGTACTCTCCAAAGTTTACCTTTAAAATTGCATTCTTGTATACATGAAGAAGGCACTCTGCTTGCACTGTTAAATTACATTTCAAAATTGCATGCTTCAAAAACTGTACTTCCGAAGAATGCATATCAAATTCGCAATTTCCTACACTTTTTCCACAACTGCATTTCAAGCAAACACTCTTCGATTCACTTCAAACATTTTCAAAACTATTTTCCTTCTAAATTAAACAAAATAACTGCAATAAAGAGAATATCAACGTTTATTCTCTATTTCTGTGGAATAACATGTTCAGAATAAAAGTGTGTGGTAAAAAGTAAAGTCAATTGTAAAGTGTTCTGTGTGAGAAAAAAGTTTGAGAAACTCGTGTCCATTCGAACGGAACAAAGTTTTGTTGCACGGTATGTTTGGTATATCTAGTGGCACAATATTTCGCACACAGGCGTCAGAAGTGTGTATATTCGTGAACTGTTCCGTTTCTTGCTCGTTCAACGATGTAACAAACGTAACTCGATCGGCCGTTGCCGTTCCGTAAACCAGACAAAAGCGATTCTAATTGTGTTTACTACACTAGGGACTTGACTGTTGCATAAAGGATGCTTATTGCACGGTTCGGAGCTTCACTTGATCAACTGATTCGCTTAATGATCAAGAACTATGCTGAACGAAAAACGGGCAATGTAATTATACGTTTTCCATGTCGTGTTTTCCTAATTTAAGTGTTACTGCTTTTATGGGAAACTGTCTAACAGTTCTGTGGTGTATTTTACCGGATTTTTGCTAAGTAATAAAAATTAGTTTCGTCGATATAACTGTGTGATACTGTTATCAATAGCTAGAGAAAGTTGCAATTCTTTTTTTATTAAAATAAAAAGACACTTGGCCAGAGGTCCATAAGTCCATGTATATCACAAGAAAATATTAATAATAATTTTGTAACAAAATATACAAAAATATAGAGAACTACTTGTGAAACATATATACATGTGTATATCGTTTGAAACAAAGATCTTTCGTACTTCTTGCCTACATCCCCCTAAAAACTATTTCCCTTTAAACGCGGATTACTGTAATCCCCCAGTGCAAAGCAGAGGCTAATTTTCAATAGTACTGTTCAAAGTAAAACGACAGCAGCGTACACGTGCACGAAACGCAACATGTATGGAAAGTTTCTCGACAACACGAATGCGTCGGTTCTTGCAGGATGCTTTCGATGAGTTTCGTTCGAGCGAGTCCCGTAACTGATAATGGAGCACATTACTTACGATAACGCTGCTAACTTTGAACGCGAACGTTGTCGAAAACTTACTCGAAACAGAGGAAACGGACAGAGCCGTGAATACAGGAACGTTTGTTCGCGCTTGAATAATGCTCGCGCCCGGCTGAACACTTTAACTTAACGGCTCACTTAAACAGCTTACGATGCTATTTGTTTATTTTCAGCGTACGATTTATTGCATGCTAAGTAGGGCTTAATTTGTTACGCCTCCGTTTAACTCGTTTGCCGTGGACTTATTTGGAACCGTGGATCGTTGCTAAATGAGTTGAATAATTCATAATAACTTGGTGCATGGTTTTGTCATTAAGATCTATTTGTTTTGTATTACACTCTAAATTATATTCTAATTTGATCTGCAGTTAAACTAGTGTGTTAAATATATGATAAAATATCTGATATATAATTCTATGATTAAGATCTGTTTCTTGTTTGTTTTACTATGTGTTTGTTTCTAGCCATCACTACCTAAAATAAATAATGATAACCCAATCCAGTACATAAACTCTGATAATATGAAGTACCAAATGAAAGATTAAATTGGAAAATAAAGTAATTAATTAAGTTGAAGATTACGTTGAATTCAAGGATTAAAACTAATAACGTAAAGTACCAAATGAAAGGTTAAATTGGAAAATAAAGTAATTAACTAAGTTGAAGATTCAACTGAGGGATTAATACTGATAACGTGAAGTACCAAATAAAAGGTAAAATTGAAAAATTAAGTAATTACACCTTAGATAAACGATATGATAATGTGCCGTACTACGTATAACCATTTTCAGTCGGTTAATGTCTTAAAAGGGTTGTCGGAAAGTTTCTCGCAAAACTTTCTGTTTCAGACCTGTAACGTTAGATGGATTCTGTACAGGTACCAATCTTCATTACTCCCCTACATTTACGAACGAAATAGGGAAGTTGACTGCTAACAATGAATAACGCTGAAAGTTTAGAGAATTCGCTGGCAAAACGGAACAGAAGTCTCGAAACTTTACAATTAAAATAAAAAGGGATATTGAAAAGCTTCTTTTTCTAATCAATGGTCTTGTAAACACAGAGAATGCGTTTAAAATAAACACAAGTGAAATTGAATTACTTCAATAAGATACTCCACGTTTATAAAAATATTTCAAGAGTGACAATAAAAAATATTGATAACGAAATGAACTACATAAGCAAACTATATCAGTAAAATATCGTTTACGTTGAAAATGTAGTATATTAAAATTTCTAAAAACATACGTAAAAATTGATAGACTAAGCTTAGATTAGAATAGACGATTATAAAACAATTTTTCTCAGACATTTTGCTTGAATCATATTCGTGATTAACAACATAAAGTTTCAAAAAATCAAGAATGTCACAAATTTTGTAATATCAAGAAACATTTTCCTGAAGAACGAAGACGTTACCACTGGCACGAGAACGGAAATACTTAATACAGACAATTGAAAAGAAAGGCATAGAACCGGTAGAGTTTCGAGCGCAGAAAACTTCCTCCACCACGAACGTCCAAAGGCATCGTGCACAAACAAGGCCGATGAAATCGCGAGCATTCGCGAGGCGGAATGCAACGGGATACAAGCGGCTCAGGCGGAAGCCAACTGTTGGAAATAGGGACGGTTCATCAACTAAAAGCAACAGGGCGGTATTCCACTGGCCCACATACGAGACCAACCGAGGAGGCCATCGTCCCTCTGTAATCATTCTCCGGCGCCTTTGCTCGAAAAAACTGGAATATTAATGGAAGTACACTCAGCTGCAACGTAACCTTCCCTCGCGTAACGACACGTGTGTAAACTTCACTGTTCGCGAGTTTTCGAATTTCCACGTTTCTTTGGGTTTAAATTCCTGAATTTTTGAAATAGCACATTTACAATTTTTCAGTTTTACAATTTCTGAATGTCTCAATTTTTCAATTCCTCGATTTTTCAAATTTCCAATTTTTCAATTTTTCGATTTTTCAATTTTTCGATTTTCCAATTTTTCAATTTTTCGATTTTTCGATTTTTCGATTTTTCAATTTTTCAATTTTTCAATTTTTCAATTTTCCCATTTTTCAATTATTGAATAACTCTATCTTTCAATTTTGCAAACCTTAATTCTTTTCTTTTCGAATCCTCAATTTATCGACTTTTCAATTCTTCGACTCCTCAATGTTTCAATTCTTCAATTCTTTAATTTTTCAAATTTCTATGTTTCACATATTTAGCTTTCAAGCTTCAACGTTCCTCAATTTCAAAACTTTCCCACTTTGATATTTGCTAATTTATTACATTCTCAAATTTCGAAAGATTTCAAATCTTCAAACTTCAAATGTCTCTTTCTAAAACACTCCTACATTTTTAAACAGTCTGATCTCCAAATCCTCAAACATCTTCATTCATAAATCCCTAGTTACCCATATTCCAAGATTTGTAAATTCTCAAAAAACAATGTTCTAAAATTTCTAGATTCCCAAATTCCTATTCCAGCAAATCTATTTCCACTCAAATCTGAAAGTCCCCAAATTCCCCCACGAACTCATAACTTATCCAAAAATAATCAAATGTTCAGTGAATCTCTGAAAATCAACGAATGGAATTTCCTTTTCCTCCTATTTACCATACTTTTTTCCTAAAAAAGTCAGATTTGCTGAAGACTGTACCTCGCATTGCTTTCAGATTTGCGCGAATACTGCTTCGTTCCTTTGACGAATAACCCAGCAACTGAGTCCGCGAAGTACCTTTATTACACATTTACCTGGTTGCATTTCGAATATCACCACGGTGAAAGCCATCGCGCGTAATTGAGGATACCGATGCGTCCGTGATATCGATTTTACGTATCGAACGATACAAACCGATGGTGCTAATGAATAACGTAATTAGTTGACCACTGCGGTTATCTATTGGATAATTCAATTGATAGACTTGTTACATTCCTGGATAGAAAAATCTGTTACGAATACAATCCGTTTGACTTTCGGAAAAATTTAGTACGAATGTGAAAGACGAAATAATCGATTTTGTGATCTCCCCGTATGGCCCGCGTATTGGGTTTTCGAAAATTTTTACGGAGATTGCCGGAAAATTGCTTTGGAACGTTTGGGATTCTACGAAGTTTCAACGAAATTTCAACGAAGTTGAAATCCTGTTTTTGACTGATTATTCCATTAATTCTTCACAAACTTTCTGATATGAAGAAAGTGGAAGTGACCAGAGTTACGCGAACGACAAAGGGTACACATACCTTATTACGGAAATAATAATATCATTAAAAGTTAAATTAAGAAGAGTTCTTACCATCATACCGATTACTTTAGTCGTAAAATTGCTTCCGGCTGAACTACGCTCAATTTAGGAGGGTTATTTTAATTAGTTCCAGAAGTTCATTTGTGACACATTAGTTCTGGAGTAAGACTGCGTCACCTAGGAATACTTAAGGGTTAAATAATTGTCAAATAGAAAATATCAAGTTTTCAATCGCTCAATTTTTTAATATATTTTATTAAATTGTGGTAGATGTCAATTCTAGATGTAATTTCGGCGCGTGGAATTATGGAGCGGGAGAATTACAGCGCGTGGAATTATGGAGCGTGGAAATACGGCACATGGAGTTATGACGCATGGGAATTTCGGCGCGTGGAATTATAAAGCGTGGAAATTACAGCGCGTGGAATTATGGAGCGTGGAATTATGACGCGTGAAAATTACGGTGTAATTTCTCCCTTATTTCACAGAGTCGCACTCTGTGGATGTGTAAAATTATTAATCGCGACGTCAATAAATGCACGAACTTTGACCGAAATCGATGTGTCAAGAGTCGTGAGGTAAATCTCCGACATCTTTTAGAGTTAAACTTAATTTCTCCCTTATTTCTCAGAGTTGCTCTATGGATGTGTAAAATTATTACTCGCGACATCAATAAATGCACGAAGTTTGACCGAAATCGGTGTCGTGAGGTAAATCTCCGCCATCTCGATATAGCGGCAAGTTTTCCCGTCGTTTTCCTATCGATCTCCGCGCGAAGTCTCGGAAGGAATGATTCGCAGTGCATTGGACGTTTTTTCGTCGGCCTAACGTCGGCATTCATGCGCATAACGGAAATAAAACGCCGAATAAACGTTTCCCGAGCAGATGGACCGAGCGTACGGGAAAATCCGATATTAGCATGCCAGGCTACCCGCCTAGTTCGTGTTTCTTCCCTCTTCGATTCACCCCGACTCTTTCTTGCTCTCGTTTACGGTCCTCCTCTCCTTTTGCCTGGCTCTCTTATTTCCTTTTCCATTCGGCTCGCCGCCTCTATCGCTTACTTCAACGCACCTGGAAACCCGCTCTACGCATTCGAGCGTCCATAGAAATTGCCCCTTAACTACCCACCCAGTCACATTACCATATCCCAATCAAGATATCCTCGAGCCTACTACCTTCTGCCTCCGTTCCTCCACCCTTACTCTAAGCAACGCGCCTCTTTTAAACGAGAGATTTACGACTGGTAAATAGAGCTGTGCCAGCAGGTGGATGCTACAGACGCGAACACGAACAACAATGTTTCAAGGAGGATTTAGGAAAACAAAAACGGAAACTATTTAGCTCTTCGCAATTGTGAAATGTGAGTTGCAGGTGGCAGGTCATTTAGATGTTAAATTAAGAGGCCTTTAATCGTTTGCTTAAGGAATTTGAAATCCCTCATTTGCGTAATTGCGATAAAAGAGTGACGAGTATTCAGGTTGAGAATTATAAATTGGTGAATTTCAATTGATGAGCAAAAATCTGTTTGTTGAGAGTCACTGGGTCTGCAATAAAGAGAGGCTTTAACTCTATCGCCAGAATGGCTCCCAGGGTGTGTGTGCACCTAAGGGCCAATTGGGCGAATACGTTGCAGACCTAGACTGTTATGTTTCCTCAGAAAGTGAACAACGTTCTCATCCAAACCCCAAAAATTCTAAAAGCTTAAAAACCCCAAAATATTTGAGTAAATTCACAGTAAAATTAAAGACGGCACTTAAAGCTTATTTGCGTCTACTAAATTGTATAAAAAATGCAACGGAAGTACAGAAGATACGGTACATAAAACCGTCTAGGTTTTCATTAAAGATTGATTTAACCAACGCTACGTTCCATAGAACAGGAATACCTCTATCGATTAGCCGTAGCGATTCCGGTAGACGGAAATTTCAGAGGTGATGCATCACCGTGTATCACAGACACGGTAAATTTATGAGCAATAAATTTTATAGCGACGTATGAAAGTAGGTTTGAAACGAATTTACCGTTAAGCATTCCTAAAAGATTCGATACTTGTCGTCCAGTCGTATCCCTTAACCGAGATATGGTTTCATGAGGCTCTTCATTTTAGATGCATAGTACACGTAATAGTGGAATGAAGCAGTGATAACCGCGAGATGAAACATTTCGTAACATATGAAGGATTTATGTTATAGGAATATGATGCTCATGAGATACGATGTGTGTAGAAAAATGATTTTGATGAATTTCTAATAGACTCGATATAAATGAGGAAATGAGTATTCTACTGAAATGTAATGGAGCAGTGAAAGAGATTGTGCTGCAGATTTTGTACATTTAACAGATTTTAGTGTTATCGAAAAATATAGTGAAGTTATTCATACTTGTTCTTTCCCTTTTTCACATGTGATACTTTTCAATATTTTCATCAAATAGGCATGATTATGTTACTATTCTAATCGTTATATTTCATTAAAGAAAAATTTCATATTAAACCTCATATTTCATCAAATACAAACTTCACATCAGACCTGACATTTCATCAAACAAATCTTAAATATAAAATCGATCTCTCATATGTTGCTTTACGATACGTTCAAAACAAATCATGTCAGTCGATATAACAAGATGTCACATGGAACATCTGTATAACAAATGACGTTTGATACGGATCGATCTAACGAGAGTAATAGCGATTCGACGGATCCCTACAAAATCGGTGAAAGCATACGTTTCATCGCCTTCTGCATGTTTACACGCATGCACGGATTAGGCGGAATACGGTCTCCAGAGAAATTATTATACCGCGTCAAAATAGCGTGAAGTTACCATTTCCGCTCGACATCCGCTGGGGAATACAGGGAATATCGATGGTTGGCCCGAGATTATATGAAGGTATATCTACGCTGCATGCTGTCGGTGAAATCGGAATGGAACGCGTTGCTTAATCGTGTTAACACTCGTCTACCATCGATTAGTCGTGTCTCGAAATTAAACTTCTGGCGGGCAGAATTTCTCGAGCGACTGCATGAAATACCTTTCAGTGGGGACCGGCTTGAAACAGGGGAGCTCGCAAGAATTTCAGCCGGTTAATGAACAGTGATCACGATTTATTTCTAACAAAAATTTTGGACGGAAGTTTGTGTGAAAGTATGCGAAGTAATTAATACTGGACATTTTGCAGTAACTACTTGAAAAGGTGAATTGAAGTGTTAGATTATCAGGACTTATTGCGTTTAATTAGCGATAGGATGTTGAATGAAAGGACAGATATTGGCTTTAATTATTATATATCTAATTTAAAGGGTGAAATAAGGGACGTATAGATATTTAAATTTAATTTTAGAAGAAACAAATTTTTTATTTAGCCAAATTTTATTTGATACTATACTCGCTTGTCAAAATTTTATTCAATGTTACACTTGTTTAACAAAATTTTATTCAATAATAATTTTATATAATATATATAATCTTGTTTATTAGACTATTATTGCATGTTAGTTTTCAAAATTCGAGAAGTTATTCAATTTTAGTATATTGAATTTTGATTAAACAAGTTGCAAATAATTATATTTTAATTACATAACGTGATTCCACTTATGTTATGGACATTGAATAATGAAATTGAAGTACTATAATATTAATTTACTTGCATTTCTTCAATACAAAATTTATATTGTACGAATTTAGTTTGAAAAATTTACATTATAGTATATGTTACTGATCGTGACTATTTTTTCCGGAGCAATCATGTCGTTCGACAAACAAAGGAATGTAGCTTAATTGAGATACGTCAATTTTGATACAGTTTTGATATCATACAGAACTGCAAAAAATATCTACAACGTGTATTTCTTTTGAAGTTACAAATGCGTATGGGAAAAGAGTTACCTTTACTGTCAACAGCAGTTAAAAAAATCGAAAAAATATTTCGTTGGAAAAGTTCAAAAACTCGGTTGACAAAATCGAATAGTAAAGTAACGGAGTTGTGAAATAGCAGAATAGTGTACTGAAATAATTAAATACTATATAGGCAATAAAATATAATACTTGAATAATAGGATAAAGTTATTGCAAATTAGCAATATGTTAAAATGGTAAAAACTGACAGGGTTTAAAAAAATGGTAGACATTTTTAGTATTGTAAAGTGGGGAAATAGTGAAATAAGAAAATGGTAAAATACTAGTACAGTAGAAAGTGGAGGAGTGGAATATTAAAATGGTAGAGCAACAGAGAGTAGAATAATAAAATAAGAAATTGAATAGCTAAATAGTAAAATAGTAAACTAGTAACCTAGTAAAACAATAAAATAATAAAATAGTAAACTAGTAAACTAGTAAACTAGGAAAACGATAAAATAATAAAATAGCACAATAGTAAACTAATAAACTAGTAAAACAGTAAAATAATAAAATAGTAATGTAGTAAAATAGTAAAATAGTAAAACAGTAAAATAGTAAAACAATAAAATAGTAAAACAATAAAATAGTAAAACAGTAAAACAGTAGAATAGCAAAATAGTAAAATAATAAAATAGTGAAACAGTAATATAATAAAATAATAAAATAGTAAAATAGTAAAATAGTAAACAAGTAAAGTGATAAAACAATAAAAAAATAATACTAATAGAATTAACAGAAGGTAATACACTAAAATACTAAACTAATTAATCCTACCGCATCTAAAATAAATGTTTAATTACAAATGCTAACTGCACGCCAGTATATTGCGTAAATCACTTGCTTTACAATCTGGCAACAGAATCACAGGAGAAATTCGATCAAAATCAAAGTGCCCATTTCGGTGTTCATCAATGACGAATATGGTAGGCAAACAGCTAGCTGAAACCCTCGAGTGTAATCAAATACTTGGCACACGGCTGATAGGATGCGGTCAATTTGTCGATTTACAGCAATATGTACACTTCGCCTAGCCGCACGCATACGTCTATACACATATTAATAGCAGATTAACCTGTTACCAAACTGCAAACCATCCTTTGATCCCTTTCTATCCCGGGCCAGTTAAAGGTTACAATCAAAAACTCGTCCATAACTGGATATCGACTAAGCTAGACCCTAAAAGAACATCCCTCCGCCATGTATCAACAGGACGCTGTTCAAAAACCGATCACGCACGCACAGCTACATACATATACAACCCATCGCAAAACTTTGTCAAGCTTCGACTGCATGTAGCCTAAAACCCAATCCCCGTGCAATATCCAGTGTAAACAAATGATCGAAGCGTGACAATGCCCGATCCCGATTGTTCTAGGATCGTCTAAAACCCACGGAACAAACAATCCTCGATAGCGTATGTCGGATGGCTATGTCATTCGATTGGAACTCGATCGTCGACGATTTAATTGCGACGTCTATCCTTCTTCGGGTTCTTAACTCTTTCTCTATGGTGACGTATAATACTGTTTTACAGAACGGTTCAATACCTCTATTTCGTGCAACGAAGTATTTCATCGTATATTGACAGTTTGACGATCGCGCACGGTCAACTTGAAATACGATTACGCTACAAAACGGAAATGAGATGTATTTGTTTTAAAATTACGATCTCGAAATTTAAACATTCGGGACTCTTGTGGAGTACTGAAATTCGAAAATTTCGAAACTCAAGATTTTGGTAATTTGATATTTTAGGATTTAAAAATTTCAGAATTCCAATATCCCAAAATTCCAACATTTCGAAATTTCAACCTTTCGACATTTCCATACTCCTACGTTCCCATACTTCGATATCCCCACATTCCCATATTCCGACATATCCACATTCTGTTGTTCTCATATTCCCACATTCTCAAATTCCGTCATTTCGATATTCCCACTCTATCAGTTCCACAGTAGGACAAAAGTCAGCGAAAAAAATTCGATTTTCCGAAATCGGTTACCCGTTTAAAATGGGTTATGTAAAGCGTCGCGGGGGAGCGTCATAGGAGTGCATCGAGTTCGTAAGATAGAGGAAGGGTGGTCGGAAGGCACGCGTGTCAGGGTGGTTTACGAGGAGCAAACACGCTCGGCTATTTCGCACGATAGGGTCGAATGGACAGACACGCGCGGTTCTCTCTTCGTCTGTCGTTTGGATCCCCTTCTATCCGTCTATCTTTGTATCTATCTGCGGCCGCATCCCGACACGCATTATCTGCAGGACGTACTGATAACGCCTGCACCGTTCCCCTCCGCTCGATTAATCCGTGTGCTGCCGAGCAAATCCTCCCCCTAAAAACGGCTACACACAGCGCACAAAGCCGTTCGTATGCGGATCACAGACGACGACTGCATTTGGTAATTAAACGAGTCGAGCCCTGTCGTCTGGGATCCGAACACCGATTTCCAGCGATACACGTCGCTGCTATTTTAATCGTCTTGACAGCGAGTTTACTCGTCCACTGCGCACACTCTACGCCGAAAAATACGCTCGATGCGTTCACGTTTTCGTTTTCGTTTGCGGAACACCCGGCTATGTAATCTCGTTTCGGCTACATTGCGGCTGCTTCGTTCGTTGCGGTTGCTAATTAACGATTTAAGCTTTTAGGATTTTTTCGAACCACCTGCTTTAAATATTTGATTAATGTTGCATTCGGGAAAGCACCGGCTATTCGTTGCCTCAGCCATTAAGTAATAGCCGTTTGTGAATTTCTTCCAGTTCTTTTTTATACAAGCTTTTATACACGTTTCTTTCAGGAACGAATTAGGCTTCTTTTTTATTTGCAGTTAGCGAGCTTTTGATAACTTTTTATCTTTTTAGCATGAAATACTGGAAAGTATGAATGTTTAGCAGAGGGTAAAACTTTGGTCGATCAATACCTCATATTTTGTATAAATGACAATAATCTAATCTTATCAAAAATATTTACACATGTGTACATTTTAACATCGATATTAACATCAACAATAAATTGTCTCCATACGTGAATCCTTTTCTTGCACAGAAATCTTATTACATACTTATCTTTCATAGCATGTTCATATTTTATGCATCAGTACTTTAAAGTCTCTCGAATTTTTTCGAAGATCAAATCTGATATTTTATTCTACGTGAATTTATTTCTGTACACCGGATCATTACGTATTCGATAATCCAATAGTCTGATATGTTCAAATTCAATAAAGAAACCTATATTATAACTGACTCGCCAAAGTGCATAAAATTAGAAACATATAATGCAACCAATATAACGGCTGTCAGTCAAATCCTTGTGAGACGGCTATTTCAAGTACCCTAAAAGTCTAATAGAAAGATAAATTTTCAGCTGAATTAAGAATCCGACAGATTCGAATGAAATTGTCAAGCTTCCCCTGTCTAAATAAAAAGAATATCCCAACTATACCTCATTGATTTTCTAGGAGCACGCCCGTGCAATAGTGGGGCCATTGTTTATACCGTATCTCGGCTGGGTGATTTCAGAGAAGAATCGTGCATTGTTTTAGCCAAAGGCGGGGAGGTCGCAAAAGGGGATTTGTCGGGTATTGTCCTCAAACTAGCGCGAAACTAGTCTATTCGGTGTGCCTGTTTTCAAAGCGAACTGCTTACTTCCATTAGAGGTCCTAATTCGCTGCTGTAACATTTCATTCTGTCATTCGTATCGAATTATGTATCAGTCTCCCTAATAAAAACTCTTTGCATCTCTCTGCGTGAACAGAATTTTGTCAGTGCAAACTTTGACTATCATAGAATTTGAACTACAATTTTTTGTATTAAAGATTACATTTTTAATTGATACTTGAAGAGAGGGCTTTTTATGCATAATGTTCCAACAAAATATACAATATTTATTACATAATTTATCCCCTTCAGTTCCTATTTTCACATATGGAAGCATTTAATTTCTCTTTAATTTAATAACCAAACTATTTATATTATTAAAGTATTTATATTATCAGTTCTTCTGAAATTGTGTATTTAATTGATGCTGATTTTAAAGTAAATTATAATTAATTTTTTACATATTTTAAAGTATATTAATTTTATATATTTTGCAGAAGGTTCCACATATAACTAACCTGTTTAAAATTAATTACACATAGATGTACGTTTAATACCTCCTCAATTAAATAACCATTACCCCATGTCTGAGCATCTCATATTTCTCTACATTTATATAATTAATACTCTTAAAATTATTATATACTTAATGGTGATTTAAAATAAATAAAATATCACATACAAAAATTACACTACCTCTTCCTAACATAACCTTTTGCACCGAAGGTAATTTGACTGTTTACAAACTGCAACTTTGAAACTTAGTTAAAAAGTTAAATGAATTTTCTTGAGGTTATTATTTCTTTACTAATAATTTCACTATTTTTTGTTCCATTATGTTTATACATGACACGTGTTATGTTATAGAATCAATTGAGAAATGCTTGTTTAAAATTATTGTATTAAATATAACTAGCATACCTAACCTACCTAACCTACCGAACCCTCCTACTTAACCTAACATACCTAACTTAACCTACCTAACTCGCCTAATCTAACGTTAGAAACTTGATTGTTCAGAGATGTGTGTAGTAGATGGTGACTACGAATCACCTTTCAAATTGTTAAAATTAGCGAAGAGCTTAATAAAATGAATAAAGATGATAGATTGATAACGTACTAAAAGGGTTAACAGTGGCCTGAATTCAGCTTGAAACGAAAACGATATGAATAATTAGAACTCGCATTGAAATCTGCGCGAGCAATCAAGCTACTCTCAAAGTGTAACCCGATTCAGAGTGCTAGGATATATAAAGGATTCATCGCGCATTGGATGAACGTTTAATTCAACACAATGGCAGGGTCGACCCTGTGGTTGTTGCATTCAGCAAGAACGAATCGATGCCGCGTTTGGAATCGGGCGGTCTTTGAATAAGACCAGGCCGGCTACGAAATGATGAGATGATTAATGGAAAACCCGTCATAAAATTCAACCATCGCCAACTCTCGTCGCGTACCAACTGCAGCATGGCCTGATTCACGTGCGAGCTTACTGAAACGAACGCCCCGGGGCTTTTTTACGAGCTGATTCCATCTTTTTTTTCTTTATTTCGCGAAACTTTAATGACGCGCCCTATAAAAAATCGGGTAATCCCTTTTACATGGTCGCGAACGAACGATCCGAATTAACAGTGCCAGAACGTATTTTGTATAGATTATCATGCATTCGAAATGAAAGGTATCGAAAAAAAATCCGATATCCCACGAATTGCCTTGGATATTACGCGGTTTAAAGTATGCTTTGAGTCGCCACGTACAAAAAATGGCACGAAATAAATCTGTGCTTAAGCGGGTTGTTCTGCGGTGAAGAACGCTCCTATTCCTGGAAAAAATTGCAGGTGTTCCGGAAATGGAGATAAAGAGATTTGTATTGAATTAATTTCTCAAGTTAAAAAACATCGTTTCAACGTTTTTGAATGGAACTTGACAAATATGAGAAGATTATGGCATCGATTTAACTTCTACTCGGTTTCAGATGGTTATTACTTCTGACAGTTTGCATGATTTTATTTGACATGTTCATTTGCTTGAAAAATTTCGAGTGGACAAGTAGTTCATATTTAAATCACTACAAGATTTAATGAGTTCTTTTCAATTTATCATACCCGACTACCATCATGTCTAACTACCACCACATGTATTTGCTATCAAATTTAACCACCATTGTGCAACAAATTGCGATCTCCATATCTCAGCATGTTTTCCCTATCTTTTCCGCCCGTAATTTTCCGAAACACAGCGTGCACAGCGTAAACACGCCACAAGATGCGCGCTTGCGGCTCTGTTTACGTATTCGCTTTGAAAGGACGAAAAACGCGGGTTTGCCAAAGCAAAATGTTCCGTGGGACGGGTGCACATGTCAGAATTCAAAGGAGCACGTTAGTCACAGGGGAGAAATTGTTAGCACGTGGCGAACACGCGCCGTCTTCCCTTGGAAACGAACGTTTAAATAGCTGCCGTTCGATCTTTTGATTTCGCCTGTTGTGTGCTTTGTAACACGTGTTTCGATAACTTTCTAGTGCTTCTTAGAATCTTACTGTGAGCCGATTACTTTCCGCAATGTAAACGTTTGGTGTTACACTGTTTAGTGTGCCACTGATGTAATCTTTTAATGACTAGTTATCGATTCTTATCATTATACATAGCATTCGATAACCTTTAAACGTTCTTCCCAAAATTCAAACAAAAACACTAAACCTACCGACGTGTTTTTAATTTGAAATAAAAAGTGAAGTCAAAAAATAAATAAGCAAACCATGAATTTATACACACATTAATTCTTCATCTTGATGGAGGTCAATGCAGATATCAAAAAAGTCAGTTCAACAAATTGTGTAATTTATAATAAGTATCGCGGATTTGACCGGTTTGGTAGTTTTAGTTAAATGGAATTGCATGAAATTCGAAATGCACTATGTATGCTAAAATATTTACCTAGCTATGCAAACCAAGTGTTGATGCGTTAATAATCCACAGGTATTGCCTTACTACTAGCTTACAGTAGATTCTACATTCAACGAGTTCCACGCGTGAGCTATTTAGTGGTACATGACCACAAACTTTAGGAGCTTGTAACTAAACTAACCAAGTTTACTGTTTGATACACTCTGAAAACAACCCTGCTTCAAAATAGCCTCTTGAGTTCTGTACGATTAATCAGTAAATTGATACTAGTAACGTTGGTATTTCTGCGAATTAATATTCCAAGAATGCTCCTCTTCAACAAAGATTTACGGCGCACGTATTCTGATTAACGAGAATAGCGTAACGAACTTTGGAAGCATGTTTTTGCGGGAAGAAACTTAAGCCCTTGACTGGTATTTTCGAGCGACGAGCCAGAAACAAACGCGGCCACGTTGCACAAATGAGGTGGAACGGAAAAGGGATGCCGGCCATTTAGGAAGAAAGAAACGAAGGGGAAGAGCTGTCGCGGAATTAATATCAGAGGTGGCTGGATACAGAGCGATATCGCTCCGCTCTCCTTACTTCTGGATTTAAAACGAGAGAACGATCGAAATGGAATCGGTTCGAAGTCTGTATAAATAAAGATGAGCACTGTCTGTGATCGAACCGCTGATTAAATCTGAATGAGCCTTCGTCTAATTAAAACTATCGATTGCGTGGTAAATTATTCCTTCGCTGTCACTCTACAACGTATGCGACAAAAGAGCAATTCCTGTCAATTACAGAGACCTAATACGCTTTTAATTCTAAATATACATGTTCTTTTTACTTTGATTACTTTTATCGATTTATTTTACATGATATAAATAACCAGATATTCAATCTTTTAGAGCAAGAAATGGACAATTGTATTTTTTAGGTTTTGGACAAAGTTTCAGGTCTTTTGAGCCTTTTCAATTTGCAGGAAAATTATATTTATCCTTGAAGAAATTGAAATTATTTAGAGGCAAGCTTTGCAAGTCATGTAGTAGTATAAAAACTGTATTTGAAGTTATTGAATTTTCTTTAAACATAAATGCTAGTCCTTAATGAAGAGGGTACAATACTAACATTCATCCTTAATGAAGAGAGTACAAATGCAGTAACTTGTCATGAAACACTGAATAAATAGAATTAATTTAATGGATGGAAGCAATCAAATCAAAATATTAATCAACATGGTCAATTGAATAAAATGAATTTCTTCGGTGAATTAAATGTAGAGGAATAACTAAAAAATTGAGAAAACTACGATAAAAGAAGAACTGGATTTTGTTATCGTTTCCGAATCCCTCAGACCGAATCCTTCAGAACCTATCGTAGGGATGCAGTTAGGTAGAAAACGAGCCCGCAAATTTCACCCAAGAGACAGGGCGTTGGAAATTTCTGCAACGAGGACAATGCAATGCATCCCGGACGGAAACTCGCTTACTTAGCTGATCCACTGCGATAACATCAGCGAATCCGAATTAACGTGGCACGTGATTCGCTTTAGCGCGTTAAGTGTTAAACTAATTGCGTGGAACACGGGCTGTCTGTGCACTGAACGTTGGAATTTTGTTTGCCGGAATATCAACGCGAAGGAGAAAGAGAGAGGGCATCGGAACCGCTCGAAAATGGAGCAAACGGAGGAAAGGAGTCGATCACGGGCCCGTATGAAACGTCAATAACGACGTCCTAATTTCCTCGATGGTAATTTAATCGACGCCAGGCTTACTCGACAATCGATCTCTAGTCACTCGTCGAATAAATTAATTTCAAGTTATTACGCGCGGCCTGCTTGAATAATCTATCAGCTTAGAATCCCTGTTAAGAGGGTATGTACCTTCACCGGCGTGAAAAAAAACGGATTTTCTCGGGGAATTTATTCAGGAAACTACTTTCTGGCTAGCATTTTGTTAGCGAAGCAATTCAAAACTTTTCGAATGTTCTACACAAAAATAATGAAGGAACTGAAAGCTTATTATAACTGATTCGAATGACGCTACACATCGTATGAATATATATCGAGACATACATTTAGATACACTTTTAAAATTTTAATTATTTCGTTGATATTTTAAATTTTTTAATGAAACTTTTTTCGAATATTTTGCATATTGTATATAAATAAATGGACAAATTAAATATAACAATTTTAGTAAAATTATTAATTGCTATCACATTCATTGTCACAGTGAAAATACGCGTATATGGTCAGACATGATACAGTAGAAACTGCCGCGTGTGATCAGACATATCAAACGTAATCTTTCACAATTCTACACGTAAAAGAACATATTCTATATTAATCACACGATACATTCTTTCATAAAACACAACTAACAATTACAGTTTAATCTCTTAATTTATTACTGCTCAAAATTATGAACATTTTTCTATAATATCGATTTAATTGAAACTCTTGACCAAACAGTGAAAAGTGAATTATTTAAATAAATATCACGTAGAGTATAGCGAACGAGTTTTATCCGCAATTTAGCACGTTCCCGCCAAAAACTGCTAAAAGTCATCGATCGAACCCAAATATTTTATTTAACTGGCGCAACGACAACAACGGACACCGAAATTCCACTGAAATCCCGTGACACCATTCTATCCAACTACTATTCGATAATTAGAAACTTCATTTGAATCAATTAATCGCGAACAATTACCCTACGCAAATGTTGAACGACGCGCAGCAATCACTTTCGCGAGACAAAATAGAGGAACGAAAATCATAGTGGTGACATCTAATTCTCGCTTGCAGGAGTGAAAGGTTTTTGTTTCACTTATTGTAGCAAATTGCAGAAACTGTTTAATAAAAATGTCATTATAGAGAGTGATTCGATAAAAGCTATTATATAAAATGAATGGTTATCCATTGACTGTGTGAAGAAGCGTTTAAAATAATTAGAACGTAGTTCAATTTAATCGATCATAATCGGTAGCGGACTCCAAATTAGAATGAGTTACGTATTTATTAATATAGAATCGTGCATTTCAAATTTGGAGACAATATTTGTAAAATGTTACACATTTTATAGAAACAAAATTTTGTAATTTTTTAAGATTCTAAAGGTGCCTCCCTTAATGTTATTTCTACATCAGTGTACATCAGATATAGGAGTCATTCCTCACAATATTTTCGAATATCGATTGACAGGATGAAAAATCGAAAAATGGAAGTCAAACGAAACACATCGAAATCACTACTGAAGCTTAACCATTGTCTTCGAGCCAGAGACCGGTTGAATGGCCGAATGGTGAACCGTGCATACGAATTGTCGAATATGAGCCGCGCGTTCTATTCAGTCGCCTCGATATGCACAGAGTCAGTGAAAGCTTCGTGAAAACGTAGGAAAAAGGAGAACGGGAAGTCTACGTCTTATTCAAACTCGCCTAGCGGACCGAATTAAACCGATAAGATTGGCTCTATTGAAGTCACGTATGCATTTTTCTTCCCTTTTTTTTGTATGCATCCTCGTATCGTGTGTCGATTCACCCGTCGCGAATCAGCCTCTATCTCAAAACGCGATATTAACGTGCACGTACGCAACGCGATCGGATTATTCGATAAAACCTATCAACTTCATAATTCCTATCTTTATCGTCTGCGTTTCCTTCCGAGTTCTAATATCCTGATAATCGCGCAGTATTTATGGACTGTTCGTAAAAAATTCTCCCTACCAAAGATTTCCATCGATTATCCATAATTTTTAAGAGACTCGAATTTATTGAGGCTTCTGAAAATTAAAAGATTACACGACGATTTTCATTCATAATTTTTAAGGGAGTTCAATGGACTTTGTGTTTTATACTTTTGAGGATTTTTGTCAATTTTTCATAATTTGTAATAGATAAATAGATCTAATTTTGCTTTATTAGATTAACTGCCAAGCAATGTTGGTGATCTAATCACATCAGATCTATAATTTTAAATGTTATAATTGTTATTAAATATAAATTAAATTAGTATAATTTCTGGAAATATCAAATTTTAAATTGTTGATTTACATTTTGTAAAATTAAAATTGATTCATATTATGCATCGCGAATTCATTAATCCAATATTATTCTTACAGTATTATTTATTAAAGTTGAATGTATAAAATTTTATAATCCAGTAAATTCTTGGAATCTTTCACCATACTTGCCATAAATTTTCGAGTCCGATAATTTGAATAACTTTGAAGGGAAATGCGAGAAAATCTCATGAATTCTATTACCACCGCAATACATTATGTGAAAGAATACCTTAGCCATTTATGAAACTTAACCCTTGTGTCAACTATTTATTACACTCCCGAGCTATTTGTTACAACCTGCGACGAGTATTATTCAATTTAAAAATATTAGAAAAATAAACTCGATGAGTACCTCTGTGTAATTAACAGACAAGATATTTCATGAAGAGAACGCCTTTCAATTAATTGCTAAACGTCCACTCTTAGTTTGATTAATCAAACCTAAACGCAACACGAGGGATAATTGTATCCGCAGAACTTGCTCCGAACCACGAGGTATCGGTTCGTGACACGACACCATAATCAAGATCCACCGAACGCGATCCGTAATTATACAAGCGTGTTTTACAACGTTAAACGTGGTCGATACTTACATGGAATATTTCATAACAATGCCATGCGACTCCACGAGCAGACACGGCAGCACACGTTTCACGTAGTCCACACACTCGTGACAACACTTCACCAAAGAGAACCGATGATACCGGCACACAGCTCTATAAGCTGTGTTTGTGTACGACCAAGTATCACGATACAGACAATGCTGTAACCACGATGTATCACGCGCGTACGACGAAATCGAGGAGCACCGGTATCACGCGAACGATACGTATCGTAGCACCAACCGTGATCAACTATCCGCGGGAACACGTTCAAAAAATATTCGGGAAGACGGACTTTACGTGGAGATATGTGTCGTTACCCCTTGGACGTCCGGGGTTGTACTGTTTTACCCCGTCGCCCCTTTATTCGCGAACCCGGCTGCACGAGAACGTCCGGTGCGCACGCGCCGTTTCCACGCGCCAGCGAAAACCTCGTCGACCCTCTACGGGGGTTGCTCCCGCGGTCAATGTCACCCGACATCCCTGACTCCGGCTCCTGACACGGAGATATAGCCACTTTAGAGCTAAACGGCCCGAACCGGCCCATTTTCGGGATCGATTCACGGAAATTCGTCCCTTGATCTATACCGAGTTTAACTCTGAAACTATCAATTTAAACCCCTGTACTATTTTGATAAGTCGGACTCGTGACGCACTCGTACTTCGACTGTGATCAATTTTACTCGAATTTTTAGTGCGCTTCAATTTGAAGTTCAATTATAATTTGCATAGTCGACGATTGCATGATAACATACTGACATAATACTTCAAATGTTTGTGTTAATATTGTAGCTGTAATTAGTCAGTTACTGACGCACTTGACAAATGAGCTATAGTACGACGGGTTAAGATGGAAAATGTGGTTATACAAAATAAGAAATACTAATTATAAAATGTACTATTCACTTATCTTTAGTGAAATGTATATAATAATTTTACAGTATATAATTTTATATATTTACAACAGAGTGCATCGAAAGATTTCAATTAAAATAAAAACTATGAAAACACCAGAATAACGGTTATATAAAAAAGTAATGACTAAAAAAATTGGAATGGAATGAAACACAGTAAAATGTATAAAACGCAATAAATTTAATAAACTAGATTTTTATACTGAAATAACAGTGTGCGATACGTTGAAAAAATTGTATTGCAAGTACACATTGATAGAATGTGAGCGTTTTTTAATTAAATATTGCCGTAGCGCAAGAATTGATAATTGGAATAAAAGGTAGGCATTCTGCAAATTAACAGAGAAATAAAACAGAGGGAAAACGAAACGAGAGGGTAGTAAATGCAAAATCAATCTTGTATGATTAACTACTATAATTTGATTGTTCGATTTTTTTTTATGAAAGTAATTTTTTTCCTACAGGATATTTCGAAATGGACATTCAAATTTGTGGTTTACAATTTTGTTAAATATCGGTTTGGAATTTTAAACTTGCATTTTCCAAATCTACCAAATGTAAAATTTACAAAAGTTGTCACGAACTTATAATATATAACAATGTGATTAAAATAAGAAGAAAAGAATTAATTAAATCTGAGTGTATTCAATTACTAATCAGATAAATCAAACCAAAAATGCTTATAAAAACTCGTAGAAAACCTACTATTTTTAAATAGAACGTACTCTATCGGTTTTATGTAACCTTTCAAAACAACACCAAAAATAACTGAGTGATCAATAAATAAACGAAAATAGAAAACTTGAGTTATAGTGCCCACATGAAACGTGCCCTCTCACAAAATATGAAACCGAAATCAGTGTTCCACAAGTGTTCCAAACTATTCCTCTACCCTTCAACAAGTATAATAAGAATCTTCGAGCAGGCCTTGCGAATCAATAATATTCTTCTAACTTCTTGTTTTCCTGTCCAGAATCGTAACTTTCTTGAATGTAACTTTCAACTGCTTGTAGAACTCTGCTACTTGTATTGCTATAATTTCACGTTGTCTAATATTTACGTTAGATTCTCCTTAATGAAACAGAGTAGGATAACCGAAGATGTTAAGTATAAATATTTGAAGATATTTAGCAAGTGAAAACTTCTCGAGTTTAGAGGTTTTGTGAACTTTTTGATGTTCAAATTAATGCATTTGTAATATTAGTTGCACTGGTCTATGAAGCATATTATTATTACGTATAACAATTATCTGAAATAGTATTACATGATGAATCATTTTTCGAATGCAGAGGATTAAATTAAATATTTAACTAGTTTTGCAGCTGGATTTTCTGTTTCAGTCTAAAATACGTGTACAAACAGAATTGTGAACTTTGAAACTGTAAATGCTAAAATTTCAAATATTATATCTGTAAATACTAGAATTTTAAATGTTATGACTACTGAAATTACAAATATGATGATTAAAAGAGAATTGCAAAAACTATAATTGTAAATGTAAAAGATATAAAGTAGAATGAAAAATGTAATAATCAGAAATGTTCGAAACATAACTCGTTTACGTAACAAAACTGTAAACGTACTTTCATTAACAAGTTTAATTGCCAAACGAACTTGATTCCGTGATATTTTAACGTGAACATCACGCAGGAAATTTCTGCCTCCCATTAGTTATTCAATTACTCGATTAACATACATAACTACGGTAGCCCCGAAAATACGATCCCCTCATAAATTACAAGTAACACGAACAGATGATCGAGTGCTGGACCGTTTTAACGTGGAACAGGTGAAACTAACGTAACTGCGTTCAGTCGTTATTTCAGAACGTTAATTCGCGCATTTAATATCAGCAGTTTCAAGTCCAAGTAATTAATTCCATCCTCGGGACAGACTATTAGACATTAATTCGTCGGACCATGGAGAACTCAATTTGCGAAACGTTTCTGGCGGAAATGATTCCAGTCGGAGCGAAGTGCTTGCAGTCGATTAACGGAATCGACATCGCCTACCATTTCTCATTCGTTTTAACTTCGCCGACAACAGCATCGTTTATGCATGCAACATATACGAGGGATTATAATCCGCGTCTCTCGATCATGTCAGACTCGATGCAATTCAAATTTCTGCTGATAGCAGCTACGCTAGACAGGATTCGTTGCATTTGCAGTTCGAATTAACATTTTCAACTGATAGACTACTTAAATATTTTAGACGTTATTAAAGACGTTTCGCTTTTTTGCGGCTGTCATATTTATTTAGCCTCTGTCTTTTGCTACTGGTGATACACACGTTACCCCAACTAACGAAAATTATAATTACTTTTTATACAGGGTTGCGCGTTTTGCCATCTAGATTTGCGTCATTATTGTTAACCATAGCAAACAATATTTTAGATGAAGTTAAATGGCTATGAGAGGGGTTGAATGATTCAATGGTTTTGAAGTTGAATGGTATTTTTTTTAATGAACGTGTAAAGGACATATGAAGGTTAATTTTTAAATGGAATTATATATTTTCCTAAGATCAAAATGTTAGAAGTCCTAAGAACACTCGATTTTAATAGACCTATAATCTAAAAGCAATAAGAGCTTAATCCATTATCGAGACCATACGTATTCCAATTAACCCAGTAGTGATATGTAATTTTCTATTCAAAGGCAGATATCGAACATCCTTTCAATAACCGCACCATTGTATGCGCTTTTTCCCTTTCTTTTTTTGTAGCAACCGCGTCGAGAAATAGCTTGAATTTGTATCGAACAATAACCAATGCAGTAGAAGCAACGATACACGAAGCGACCTAGATTACTCGATTCTCGATGAGAAACTCGATTCCGCGGTTCTGTTCAAGCTGTCTTCATATTGGAGACACGGACTATTTTTTCACGATCAATATTTGTAAAAGAGAGCAGACGCACCACAGCTACCGAAATTACTGCGCACACTTACACGCACACTCGCACAACCACGCACCCATACACCGTTCGTCTATGATCCGTGTTTCGTTCAACGTGTTGCGAGAAAAGACGCACACAACGGGGACGATGCACTTTTTATTCGGCGCGCTTTTCTAAATATTGCGGGACGCTTCTCTTCGAAAAATCAACTGCACGACAAGCTGATGAAAAAAGCAAAAGCACCACGAATGAAAATGGGAAACAAGTATTATAATACGCGACACGGAAACACTCTGGACTATCCGTTCTACAGGAACTTTCTTTCTTAATAGAGCTGCAGAAAATAATCAGTATAATGTCCAAAGCATACGCAATTTTTCTGAGAGCAATTTCAGGTAACGCGTTTAGACGATTTTTAGTTTATTAATCTTTCGATACTGAGGTTTTCAAATTTTTGAAGTTGTATATTCACGAATTTTTAGTTTTAAGAATTTTAGAATTGAAGAATTGAACTGAATGGAAGAATTGAATTAAATTGAAGAACTGAATTAAATTGAAGAATTTAATTGAATTGTAAAATTGAATTAAATTGAAGAATTGAACTAAACTGAAGAATTGAATTCAACTGAAGAATTGAATCAACTTGAAGAATTGAATTAAAGTGAAGAATTGAATTGAATTGAGGAATTGAATTAAACTAAAGAATTGAAGAATTGAAGAATTGAAGAATTGAAGAATTGAAGAATTGAAAAATTGAACCATTGAAGAATTGAAGAATTGAAGAATTGAAGAATTGAAGTATTTAGGAATTTAAGAATATATGAATCTAAAATTTTAAAAATCTAAAAATTTAGAAACCCAAGAATTTAAGTATTTGAAAACTCAGAAATTCAAGGATTAACTTATTTACAAACTAAAAGATTTAATAATTAAAAAATTTTAGAATTTTCGAGTTTTCAAATTTGTAGATTTTTCATAAATTGAAAATATTTATGTTATCATTGAAATTTTAGTAACCTAGCATTGCATGTTAGTTGTTCCATTTATACAGCACTTTGCACAAACCGTTTCTGACCGTACCTCAACACGGCCATATAGCGAGACTGCACCGCTAATAAAGAGGAAAGCACTCAGCGCATTTGCAGTAAATTTACACTAAGTGCATCGAACGTCTTGCTGCTAACAAGATATATTCTTGGCGTAAGAAGCGTTCTCGATATTGGCACGGTCAGAGTGGAGGAAGGGAGTAAAGGTGAGACGTTGGAAACATTCGAAATCAGTGCGTTCCCTAGGGACACCTCGTAAATCGTGCGCCCTGTTGTTGGCGCCTTTCCACGGGCTCACCCCTATTCCTTTTTTTCCCTCTGCGTCTTTTCGTTTTCTCCGCGTCTCGCATCTCTCTCCTTTTTTCCGCCGTACGCGCGAAATCCGGAGAAATCCGAGAAAAATCGCGTTATCGCTAACCCGTGAAACAGAAGCCGTAACGGAAAGGACAGAGACTTTAGAACGCTTCGGGCGAAGCGTTTCTAGCGTCGACTATTGTCACTTTTATTTCTTTCTTTTCTCTTTATCCATTGGATAGTAGATTTTTACAGCGAACTTTGAAATACTACAGCCATTCCTTGCGGAATTATCGATGACCATAAAACAAGCACTTCACCCATATTTCTTTGCTTCTACCACGAGAGTACTTTAATCTTCGAGTTCGAAACATTTTCGTACGCTTTATAACACCTTCTCTTCTTTTTAAAAGTTAATCTTCAATCTCTAGTATTATGTATCATAAAATGTGGGAGTAGGGATGTAAAAAACCTCTGACTGTTTTTATAATACAAGATTAATAGAATAAGAGTGATAGACAAATTGGTTTTTGTTAACTTTGTATATTAGTGAAAATATTATTACAAAGGAACGTTATTTGAAATAATTTCACCTACTTAATTATCGTATTTATTATTTGAATGAATTAGTAATTTTGTTAATAACAGTCCAGTGAACATTTGCTCCTACCATATTTCCCAAACTAAAACGTGTTAAATTTAATAGTACGTTTCACATCTAATCATATTGAGTGCAGCATAATACGATTAAATGTTAGATCCACGAGGAAAGTATTCATAAAGGAAGCAAAGCATCCTGAATAACCCCTCGACAAAGAATATTTCCATAGCATCTCTACGAGCGAATATCGATCATCCAGAAGCGGAACTTTTTCGGCTCGATTCAAATCACAACCAGCGCTCATAAGTCGAGCTCCTTCGTCGCGATAAATTCACGCGGCGCACCTGCTACCATTCGTGGCACCCTCGCACGCATTCATCCTCGGCTAGCAACGGCCGCGAAACCAACAGGAAAAAGCGGCAGAGACGAACGAATAAAACGGGGATAGCGTGTCAATGTAAGGCGGGGATTTTTCAATATCCTATTCTCTGGCTCGTCGTAAGTGCACGAACCATGTCTTCCGCCAAATACCTTCGAAAATAAACCATGGCACGTCTCGGATCTTCTATTTTCTTCCCCTTTGCTCCCACTTTATTCTAAATTTTTGATCTATACATGCATTTATGTAGAGAGACACCATCTCTGCAAAATACGTTTTCGACAGATTGATTTTAATCTACTACATGTGGTTGCTGAAATATCTCATTTTATTCTCTATAATGAAACTTGACAATACGAGGTGTGACACAAAAGTAACGAGACTCGTAGCTTGAAGAAGCAATGGAATTGGCAGCAATTTTAATTACACAGAGAATGTCAATAAAATGTGTGTACACTTTATTGCAAAGTTATTGAACATATAAGAAGAAGATGAAAAAATCAAAAAGAGATTAGATTACCATGTGACAATTTTAAACGTACAACCCAACATAGACATTCATTACAGAATTATATAAATACAAATGGCCATCATCAACATTAAAATCACCTAACATTCCCCTACCATTCCCACGCTTGTCAATAGTCATATACGATGTGTAACACAAAATTATTTGCTATTCTTTTAATATTACGGTTTTATGAACGTATAAATTGCTATGGTTTATAATTTGCCCGTGGCACACAGAATATGAAGAAGTATTGACTAATGAGTGAGCTACCATTTTCGATTCGAATTGTGCCTGAAGCAGAACGAGATCGAATACGTTCTAAATTCTAAAATAAAACATCATATAGAACGTGAATTGCGAATGTCGTCTTTTTACAGTTTCATTTTCCTCTTCCTCTTTTCCTGTATTTTTTAATATAGACTTCTATTGAATTTTTATAGAACAATGCTGTTCCATTCGTGGAGACGTATCGTATGTAGAGCAGAACGAGATCAAATATGTTCTAAAATAAAAGATTGCAATCAATTCCGTACAGGCATCGTTTCAATGCGTCTCTCCTTTTGCTGTAACTTTTGTTTCACATTTGAATGCAAAAATAATTGCATTTTACGTATGAATTTTCGTTTACGTTTTGATTTAAAATAAAATTTGTTAGTTGAATTAGAAATGGTTAAAACTTATTCTTGAGATATAGAGAAAAGTAAATAGAAAAAGCTGTGAATACAAAAGACTATAACAGTCTTCGTCGAATTAAATGATTACAATTGCGTGTGTGGTACATATACACCCCAGTAGTATTTCACATTGAACGATAAATGCCAAAGAATCACGAAATGTGAATAATGATCCGAAAAGGAACACGAGTAGCTCCATGGATTATTACTCGTACGAGAAACACACAGTAATTCAGTGTCTCTCCCACGTGTTTTACAGACAGTAATTAATAAAAAGAATTCCTTTATTATCCCCAATTCCTATCTGCGTTCGAGATAAATTCCATAACCCAATGAATTTGTTTGTGTCCTGTGTGAAAAGCGTTCCTAAATTAATTAACGGTTCGATCCAGCTCCAACAATCTGTGCCATTGTACGCTTAATTAAATCGCTCTTTTATATCGGTGACGGTTTAAAAGCGTGATCGTATCACCAAAGTTCATAAATCATTCCATGTATCTCTGCGATATCGGATATCAAAGTTTCTTGATGTAAGGGAAATCGCCCAATTTCAATTATTAATATCATATTATCCTATTAATATCATAGTCTTTATTCGCGTATGTATTAAAAAGTTGATCGTTATACAGGGTGTCTCACAACTCGTGTAACTCCCTGAAAGGGGTGATAGAGGACGTAATTCTGAATAAGATTTTCCTCTGCAAAAATGGGGTGTGACGCTTCGTTTTTGAATTATTAAACAAAAACACGGACCAATCAGAGCGCGAGTTACGCCCAGTCGGCCATTGTGCTCGAAGGCATCGGTCTCGCGACTGCGCGCCGCGATTGGCGCCGAATCCTCGTGCTCTGATTGGTCCGTGTTTTTGTTTAATAATTCAAAAACGAAGCTTCAAACCCCATTTTTGCAGAGGGAAATCTTGCTTAGAATCGCGTCCTCTACCACCCCTTTCTAGGAGCTACACGAGTTGTGAGACACCCTGTAGTCATATGTGCAAATACAATTTTCGATAAGTATAATTAAATTATTTAGAACAAGCACACGAAAGAAGCTTCTGAGGACTCATTGCGACAATTACACTACAGATTAATATATGAAATTCAAGGATCACTCTTCTTAGGAATCTGTATTATGTCTGACCATAAACATCACTTTCTACTGTGGCGGTCAAGTTAACACTATGATTTATTTGTCAAATACATCAGTCAGAATTAATCACAGTTACAGTATTAAAACAAACAAGGCTAAAATAATTTGGCATTATACAATTGTTTCCTATGCAAATTATAATTATACCACTATGCATTGAACCTTCCTTTTCTTACCTACAATTGAAATTTACCTTTACAAATAAAAATTCCTCGAAAAATAAATTTATTGGTTTGTTGTGTCATGCATCTTAAACTGTACACCGTTTCCTTATTGCACTATTTTAATCTTTGTAAAGCATACAACAGAAACAAAACAGTAAATCGTAAAACGTGGGACGCATACACCCCATGCGGCCTAAACGGAAAGTTTTCAACAAATGGCAGGAAGCGTGTTAAGCTCCTTCCGTTAAAGTATAATAAATAATTTGTGAAATAACGTGTAAAAAAAAATAAAGCATTTACTACATTAAATTTGCATAAAATTTTCTTATATCTTGCGACGCCACTTCGCGGGATGAAAATTCCCTGTAATATCAGTTACGTTGCTGAAATTGTTCGAAGATTTTTCTGTTCAAAACTATGAACACGTATTCGATTTACGGGAGCCAGTAGGGATTTCGAAGACCGTGGAATGATACGAAATTCTCTCTATAAATGTTCCAATAATCCGGCCTTGCGATGCTTACAGCAACACCGCAAGACAGATTATGCAAGACCGACCTCGCGTTATGCTTGTGTTAGGGATTCACGGTACCGGCTCTACGCTCACGCCATTTGCCATTAATCTTGTCCATTGTTCCCTTCGTGCGAAACTCCGGATTCTGAACGTTCGCGTATTATTCCCTCGTGCCCGTCCTCTCTTGCCCTCTGCGCGGGCACAATCGCGCCAACTTCTGCAGGGGTGACTCGCGAAATCCCACGCGAAATCGTCATCGAAAAATTACAAGTTTCGAGATGTGCGAACGGCAAATACGAGCCTCTGTAGGGGATTTAGTGCAACGAATTAACCCTGCCATAAATCAAAAGAAAATGGAAAGTGGGAACGAAGAAATTACATTCGTGTAGGAAGACTATGAATATTGATATAGACAGTAAAGTACTCTGCGCCCTACGGACAAGTTCATTTTTTGTGAAGAGTTATGAGCAGATTTGGTAAAGTGGGTATTTCGATATTTAGGAGTTTGAAATAGCAAAGTAAGAATTTGAAACTTTTTAAATCTAAGAACGTATGAATTCGTACAAATTCTGAAATGTAGATAAATTGAGAATTAAAGAATTCGAAAATTTATAGACTTAATGATTTGAGAATTTATCAATACGAAAATAGTTAAATGTAAAAATTTGAAAATATTCAAGTTTGCTTATTCTTTCTTGAATGAAACACGTTGCTCAAAGTGTACATAACAAGGTTGCAATCTCGTGCAGACAAGAATGAAAAGTTCTCTGCCGGAAATGGGAATGAATCGCATCGCAATTGGAGAAATCCGACGAACCCGAAATTACAGACATGCAGTTTGCAACAACGGTGCACGACAATTACGTACTCCTAAGGCGAAGCGAAGCTTGATCTCGACCACAGACAAGAATTCTAATTCCATCGACCCAATCCTACACGTTCAATGACGGAACATAGTCCTATGGTGCAACCGGTGAACCGCACTCTCGTGCAAAAGCGGTCGCGTGCAAGTCAAATCAAACTTTCCCTCTATCCCGATGTTGCTATTGCTCTTCGGGAAATATCCTTTTCTACCCCAGAAACTTGCTAAGGAAATTTCCCTCGGCGGACATGAGCGTCACGAATTAATTACCTCGATTTGGATACTAAATGAAACGACGTTATGGGAAACATTGATAAATTTTGGACAATGGTTACGGTAGGACGGAACAATGAAACGAGTCACGGAATGAGAAATGTGATTTTGTGGATTTGATAGACGATTTCTAATGTCGGTTACGGGGACAATCGGACTACTTGCAAATTATCTATTATAAGATGTAAGAGCAAACGTACCACATTCGAAATTAAAAATAAAATAGAAAAGGTAATATGATGTACACGTTAAATCTTTATTTCGATGAAGATCAACAGATCTCCACGCCTCCTAATAAATTTGACAGTTTGACAAATTTTCAATAAATTAAATAACTCGTTTGGTACTTTCAAAGTTAATAGAAGAAATAATGTTACGTTCTAAACTAAGACGATTTTCTATTAAACAAAAAATAAAATTACATCATAACCTTATAATAGTCTGCAGCTATAGCCTTAGAGTAGTACCTGAAATATTCCTCCGTGCAAAAATCGTACAAATGATAAACAACATTTCCGGTAAGAACGATTTGCAGCAGAACTATCTGCCACGACAAGCAACAAAACACGGAAACAGCGAGATGACAAGGACCGAAAGGCAGCATACCAGGAATTATTTCACGAGCAATCCAAGCTAGACGAGCAAGTTCGCAAAGAGCCAACCGAGTCCTGACGTCGGCGAAGTAACGACGCGAGGATGTATCGGGTTTGTTAGAACGGTAGGTATTGCACTTCTATCGTGGCCCCGCAGTGAAAACAGTAATCAAACTTTGGTTCGTGAAGGCAAAGCCACCCCCAAGCGGAGGGTGGGGCCGCGCGTTTAAGGGGGTTCTTCCCTTCGCATCAGTAACTTCTGCTTACCCTACCACGTTTGTCGAGCGGCTCGGATATCCGTACACGAGACTGCAACCGGTACGTGGCCGTACGGTAATTTGCTCCAGCATCTACATACCGATAACACCGTCAACTCCTCGTGTCCAGCGTGTTCAAATTACATCGAGGGCCAACTTTACGAATGCGCGTACGGATTTCGTGTAACAGCGGTTTCGTTAATTCTTCGATAATGTATTTCTGGAGTTATCTAATTTATAAATGTTAGAAGTCTATAATGATAATTTTTTCGAAATCTTTTAACTGTATGTACATATATATTTTATTATTCAGAGAAATATTTATTTCTGCTGAAGTGGACTTGATTTGTAACATTAAATCTGTAGATTCAGGATAACGAAATTCGCCACAATTACAGATTGATACAAGGTTACTCGCATTAAGATTCGGATATAGTATTCTTGTTCCTTTGTTTGCTCTTTCAATCTTCAATAAATGATTCATATTTCCGTAAATAAGCAGTATGTTATAATCCCCTCTTATATATATATATACAATCAGAAATAACAGTATTACAGATATATTAATATGAGTAGATATACTGTGAATGAGAACGTGGAAATTAATATTGTATCGAAAAGTCACCGACGTGGATTGAACACGACAATAATAAACGTTCGAGATAAAATGCAGACAAACCAACAAGTTTAAGCATTCTCTCGAATGAAAATTGAGGGAGAAAATATGAACGTCAGTAAGCAGGTAGTTATATATTTAGCATATTACATTTAACCCAGCAGCGATTACAACATTTCACCGGCACGCCCAGGGGAAACAGAGCGTGCACCTTCCAGTTACACGATATCCACAAAACAAATACAGGGTCCGTTACAATCGATCACAAACAGCTGAAGGCAGGCACGGTACATTGGTCTGTTTACACAAACGAAGGGAGGACGGGCTGTACGTAACAAAATCCAAGTTCCGCGAAGGTGAAGCCACCCACCCTTTCGCTGACCTCGGTAACGGCCTTACGGGGATGCCCGAGGGCTGGCATTAGTAAGCTGGCTGCTTCCTATAGCATGCCCACTAACTGCTAGCCGGTCTTAATGGACCGTTTTACCCTGACCAACCGAACGACCCACCACCGTCAGATTACAAGCCTGACCACCGTGGCTACACTCGCTTAAACCGCCCCCTTAACTCCCTCCTGCCCATCAGCTGCCCTTTCCCGCCCTCTCGCCCATCCACTGGCTTGATCGCCTTTACAGTAATGAACGCGGCTTAGACACCGACGACGAAACTGGAGGCAAGCTCTCTTATTCTCTCTGCCACCGGTAATTGTTACGGCTTTCTCACGGATGCAATCGCTCCTGTTATCTAGCTGCACCGAGACCACGCAGAGCTACTCGGATTAACGCCGGGAAATCTCCGTTGGAACATCATTCGCACATCCTCCGCCTCTGAGGGTACTACATCAGAGCATGCGACTTTCAACGCGTTTGTGGACTTGCGAGTTTGTGACATGCGGGGTAATCATTTAACCTTTTAGCTTCTGCGCTGCTGTACTCACTTCTGCGTTACCTTTTAGACTAACGTGGCTTTCGCGTATATTTTCTGTTTGTGAAAATGTAGGAGTAAAACGTAATTCATTCTTTTCTAACTACGAGTTTCAAATGCGAGGACAAAGTAATTATTTATGCCTTGCACTGAGATTTTTTCATTATTTATTAGATGTGTGTATGGTCTTCGAATGATTAATTCTTGATAACTTTATGACCGCTGGTTTTTTTACAGATATACACAGAAATATTTGCGATGTGTTAATTATTTGAAAAGTAACATATGGATTATTTTGTAATAGTTACAATGTAAAATCTTTTACAAGCATTTGAATAATTACGAAATTATTCCTGTTAGTGATGATCTAGACAATTGTAGACGATGGTCTAAATGGTGTAGATGACCTAAATGATGTGGATGACAACCTAACTGATGTGGCTGATGATCTAAATATGTAAATGGTGGTATAGATGTAAATGAAACAGACGATGCAAATATACCACGATAGAAATCACAGAGACAATGCTGTAAATATTGTAGATGCTGCATACATCGATCTACATAGACGATATGTAATTTAAATTACATGAACAATATAAATAATGATTTGGATGATGACATTCAAATTGTCGCGCCACTGGAACGTATGAAGTAAGTCATGAATAACTGAACTTTGGTGCGTCACTTTAATATTTCAGGCAGTGTGTACATACACGAAGGTAGATCACGATTTTTAACCTCTGAAAATTAATCCGAAAATTGAAAGACCGTAAATCGGTCTCGGTTATCCAACCCCATGAAATAATAAGTTTCCACGTTATAAATAGACGTTAACCCTCAACTCGCTCATAATACCGGCTATCATTGTCCACAGCAAACAGAACGATAAGGTATTTAAAATCGTGGAAGCGTTATTATCATTGATGTTACGTTAATGAGGAGACCACTCCATTATTTACGAAGTACCTGACGATTCACTAATGAATTGCTAGAATAAGAGAGGGTGAAAGAGAGAAGCCCGGGAGCGGGGATTTATAGCTGGCATGAATGAACGAGTAAGCATCAGTAATTGAACAGATTCGCGTGAACGTTCCCTCGTTTCAAGATTCTTGCCACGAACAAGAAAGATCTAACCTCGGAAAATAAAACTGCGAAGCGACGAAACTCCCGCGATTTATTTCAACCCAGTTGCGTTTTATGTAAATAACGCGTTCAATTTAATTACGTTTGATTCGTTCGAAATAAAATTATGATTGTACATTTGGAAATTTGAAATTTGAGAATTTTGAGTTTGAAAAAATTAGAAAATCTGGAGTTTCGAAGTTTCAGAATTTTGGAATTTGACGATTTCAGGATTTGGAAATTTTTTAATTTTAGAACTTAATTTGGGGACTTTAGGAATTTCTTAGATACTTAAAAGTTTGCAAATACGATAATTTGAAAATTTAGAAATTTACAAAAAACAGAAACTTGTCAATGTCTCATTTTTCCCGACAAACACCAAAATTATTATAGCAAAGATTAAACGGGAAAAGTTTAAAGTTCCAGTAAATGAAGGAGAGCGCAGAGGTAACAATCCTTCCATACTGCTGGCTGTCGGTTTGTAAATCGTTTTTCAAACGCTACCCAAATCCGTACGCTTCGCACGTTCTGTCGGAGGACACGGTACACCGAGAAATCAAAGATGGCAAGTTTTTAAGCCGCAGAATCTTCTCAAAGATCGCTGGCAGTTCGTTACCCAAGTGGGTCGAGAAGCTGGTGAAGAAACCTCAGGTATTCTCTGTACTGTTCTCGAAAGACCAACTTGTTCGATTGAAATCGAATTAAAACAGGTGCTGATACTCGAGGAGGCCATCGTCGACTTGTACGCGAAACGTTTGATCTCGTTAACGAGGAACCTAGAGCACAAGAAGTTGGTGATCGCCTCGGAAACGACCGAGTACATACCCAGCTATTTCGATCCGAATAAAACTGTAATGACACGCCGAACTATCGTCAAATCTCCGCTTAATGGTCTTAGAGGTCGCATGATCGAAACTATTTGCCACGTTGGAGCAATTAAATACGCCAAGCAAGCTGTACAGGTGAAATAAGCGCATTAAACTACGTAGGACCTCTAACACAATGCACTTTTCACTCCTTCAAGATTTCTGATAAAAAAAGTTTTTAGAATTGTAATGTCGGTATAAAAAATTTGTACCTGGCGAATTCGAGGTTGCTTTCGGTTTTGCAAATAGGAACTAGTTTTTCCCGTATTGGGAAGAGTATCAATATGAATTCAAAACACATGAGATACAATTTTTATCTTTAATAAATCTTAATCTTAAAATTAAAGTCTTGACTCGTCAACATCCAGGTTAAACCTTTAGGCCTAACAGTTCAATTTTACACAGAACTTTCTTTTGTGATGTGTACAGAGAATAAGAAGCGATATTTTGAAATTCAACACCTAAGGGGGTGAAAAGGGGTTACAATCTTTATATGAGAAGTATTTTATTTGTGGTTAGATTTGAAACTTTGTCTCAAACCTTATTGATATAATTGAGTAGACACCTACTTCAGTAATTTAAAAAAAGAAAACCCATGACAGGATGAAAAGGGGTTGCAAAATTTGTATGGGACATATTTTGTTCGTGGTCGGATTAACTTCATACTTGACCTTAATTAATTTATTAATAAATAATTTGTATGTAAATAATTAATAAATAATTTATATGTAAATAATTAATAAACTAATTTATTTATTAATTAATTTTTTGGTATCAAAAGCTAATTATCATATATTCTGAATATACATCTCCGACATTTGCTGCACATTGTTTTCAGCTTTGAAAATCAATTTGAACTCTTACAAATAATAATTATGCGATGTATAATATAACTACAGTATTATTAAATTTAATATAACAATGAAGTTAATGTTAAAATTTCAGGGATTCCTGCACGTTTTGGCGCAAGACAATGGAAGATCCAGAAGAGGACCAGATATCGCACTCAGCTAATTTCATCGCGTGGCTATACGTCATTTATGGTGTATTGCATTTACTCGTTTTTCTATTTGATTATTTTTTATGGTGGATTAAGCTCTACAGCTATCATTATAAATAACGTTTATAAACCTTGTATTTGGAATTTTATAATGAAATACAAAAGCGTAAGATGAAAATTTGATACGATTGTTTATTGAGTACACAAAAAATGTTTTCTGTTTGAGAACGAAAACGAATATATTTGTAAGGAAGGAAATGGGAGAGGATATAAGAAGAATGCAAAGAGTTACGTATCCCAATCGGTTGTCGGAAGAATCTATACGTTTCCTCTCGTTCTAGCCAAGAAATTGTATTTCTACGTTCGGAATCATCGTTCCTTTGAGAACGAAACGGGATAAAATACCGTATGCAAAAATAAAACCGCGTGGAGAATATATTTAATAAAATTGCTCGTAAAGAGACAATTTGCATAATGTATCTTACGTTAATATACCAAAATTGATATTCGAGACGAGAATTTAAATAATAATTTCCAATTAGCCGTTAATGTGAAATCTCATTCCAGGTAATGCGTGGCCACAACCAAGTTACATATTTCAGCGTCCAACGCACCCCTGCCAAAAAACCATTATTTTGCTCATCCGTCCACCCCTCGTCATTCGCTCTCCGCTACATACAATATCGCTCAAAAGTATTTGCTTACCATTATGCATACGGTATTCTGAAAATATTGAATAAATAATGCTCGTTAATTCGTTGTAATATCGGTGGCTTGCGGAATTAATCCCTGAAACATTTATTTGTACTTCTGCAGCGGTTGAAGTAATTATGAAATAATGGTATTTTTTTGTAGGTAATGTTTATGATTATTGATGTTAGTAATATGTGTGGAGAGAAAGAGTAGTTAATTAAGGGCGAAGCACAGAGTTTATGGTATTTGCTTGTTAGTTACTGGGTTATCTGTGTTTATAAATTTGGAAGTTTATAAATTTCCAGGTGCAAAATTAAAATGCAAATTTATGAGTTTTACAAGTTCCAAAATTCACAAACTCTCAGATGCTGAAATTCGTAAGATTAGAGACTTCTACATTTCCAAATGTTCAAACCCCCAGATTCAAAAATGACAAAATTTTCAAATTTAAGAATTTCCAAATACCTTATCAAAATCCTTCGTTCTAATTTTTCTAAATACTGGAATTTCTAATTTCTAATATTTTTTAATCCCCAAAAACTCAAGTACTCAAATATTCAATTTCTCCAATTTTTATTCGTCTTATATTGTTAGTATCGCACTACTATAGCTATTACAATAATAACCTACGTAATTTTCCATAACATCAATTCCAAATTTTTTAAGCATCTAAAAATTCATATGACCCTACAAAACTATGAATATAATAATATAATTTAAACTGAGCACCATTAAAAACAGTCTAGTTTTAATACTTCCTTAAATTTCAAAATTACACCAAAGAAATTTCATCAACAACTCGAAACAACTCGACAATAAAATTCGTATTTGTAGAATTGAGAAGACACAAACTCCATAAAAAAAGATATAAAACACAAATACCACGGATAGAAAAAAAAGAATAAATGGGTAAATACTTTTGAACGTTAGTGTATGTATCCCCAATGTTGTGTATTACACCCACACGTGTGTCCAACGAGCATTCATGCGTAGCAGTAACGTATGGCACGACGAAACCACCCCATCAGCACTGGGAAGCTTTCTCGTGGTACAATAAAATTTCATGGCTAAGCTGGCTCTTATTAGATCCCGAAGAAGTGTCCCTTCGTCTTATTTTCGACGTAAATCCCTGACAACCCTCTTCGTTTTTCACTTCTTCGGAGAACATCAATACTTGTACCATGTGCATTACATCCAGATTGAAAACAATAATTTAGTTGACGATCTTCGCTACATTTTCAATCGGCTATGTTCTACGTTTCAATTTGTATTACTTTACGAAAATGATGTCGGTAATTTCGCGATGTTGGGGAAACTTATTATATTATGTTGTGGAGTAGTAGTTTATAGATAGGTAGCACGATCCTAAGTTGATCAATTTTCAAATTTGCGTAGTAATCTTCTGTTACTCGAGAGCACATATTTCCAAGCTATCCAATTCCCAAATTTTCAAATTTTCAAATTTTCAAATTTTCAAATTTCCAAATTTCCAAATTCCTAAATTCCTAAATTCCAAAATTCTCAAGTTCTCAAATTTCCAAATTCCCAAATTTCCAAATTTCCAAATTCCAAAAATACCAAATTTCCAAATTTCCAAATTCCCATATTTCCAAATTTCCAAATTTCCCAAATTCCCAAGCTCTCAAATTCCCAATTTCCCAATTTCCCAAATTTTCAAATTTCTAAATTCCAATTTTCCAAAATTCCGAAATTTCCAAATTCTCAACCTTCCAAACTTCCTAAATTCCTAAATGTCCAAATTCTAAACCTCCCAAACTTCCAACCCTCCAACCTACCAAATTTCAAAATCCCCCCAACCCCAATTCTCAAATTTAAAATTCTCCATCTTAAACTTCACCAAAATCATCTCTTCCAAACTCAAAACTCAAGCCATTTCATCAACTCAAAATATCTCACCTACAACTTCCATTGACACAAGTACATCGTCATTAATTCCTCAAACTCTCCTTCGAACCGTAGTGGACCTCTACAGAATTAAATTCCCTGATCCACAAAGAGGAACACCGCGTTTCAGCGAAATTCCTTTAAACCTTGCAATAAAATTCAATCGGCGAGCAATACAATTAACCATCTTAGCCTTGTCCCCAACACCAAAGTACACTCCAACGTTTGAATTTACGCAAAAGCCGGTGAATCACAATCGATCAGCACAAAGAACCTCATACTTGTTCGTACACCGAGGAATGGTTTCCGTCTCGAGATTCATTGTTCGAGTCAAGTGGCTCCAAGTGCGACGTTTACGAGCAAAGAGGTTGAATCAAGCTTTGATATGGCGAAATTTGAAATTCGGAGCGGAATAAATGTACACGGGTACCATTGGCAACGAGATCTCGTTCGATAGAAGAGGCTCACCGTCGAGAAATAATAGAGGGTCAGCTGTGCAGGGCGGATGTCATTACCAGTCGCGGCATAAAAAGCTGTCTCTACACCACCGAGCTACAATTAGTACAGCGTCATACAACGCGATCCCTGTTGTCAACGGTACAACATTGGATATATTTCACCTCGTTCCTGTCCATCGGCCACTCGAGAATTTTTATCGCAACTCCAACCATGACGTATCGCAACACGCGAACAACCTGATTTTCGATGAACACCGCGAAATGGTCTGCATACGACAGTTTACGCGGCATCGACGCTAAATGTACTAAATGCGATCCAATGTCTGATATAATGCGCTGCAGTCTCGATATATGGCACTCGAAAGGTGACCATTCGGTTTAACACATTGAAACAATCACTACTTGAAAATTGCATCAAGTAGTGTTTTAATTTTTAATAAATTTTACCAAATTTTCATAATATCTTATAACATTTTTCTATAGATCCATGTAATTCATGCAAGAGTTTTTTATGAGGAAAGTGAATCAATTTTTAATAATACTCATGTTAGATCAGTTTAGTAATTTAAGTGTCATATGGATGGACAGTCAACGTGTTAATACAATTTGAATTTTATGATTTATGGTGGCATGCAGAATAACAGAAAAATAGTAGCTTCAAAAGAATTCATCAATATTGTTAATTAAAGTTTCAAGTTGCTACTTGAATACCTCCGAGTGTAAAAGAATAATTTTTCAAAGTTATGGAAATTTCAGACTGACCAAGTTTTTAAACCGCGAAACTAAAAACTTTGAAAGTTTATAAATTGTAAAATTTATGAGTTTGAATATGAATTGAATAATTTAAGATGATTACTTGAAACAATCACGTATTTCATTTCGATGTGAACGTTCAAGCTGCGATAAACTTTTAAATCATGTAGACACTCATCTCCCATTACGACTCGATCCTTCGCGTACAATAAACGTTATTTGCGTGTACGGTAAATGTTAGAAAGCACACTGCTGACTACAACCCTAAGCGAAATAAAAAAACGTGACCACAGGAATACGAAAGTCTTAATGAGCTCTCTCGCTAACGAGCAACGTGTTTGTTCAGTTGAACATACGTTCCTCGTTCTCGACGTGTGTACGTTAGACTCGTTGGAAACAGCTTTTCTGGGATTAAGGTAATTCACCGTTAACACGATCATGACTCACAATGCATATGCGTTCGTTAATCGCGTCAGCTCAAATCAGCCGCCAATCCGCTTTCGCACCGAAACGATGAAATATTGTGTTACACGAAAGCTACGAGAGTTCATTCGACTAATCAGCTTTATTTCGTCGCGTACTGTGTTTACGTTCTACTGTTTCTACGTACTTCGTCGGTGTATTGGTTAATACATGGACTAATGAACCCTTCCGATGTTCGTTGATTGAAAACGAAGCTACAGATTTTGCCGGCAAGCTTGGATAGTATTTTTGAATGCTTATTTCGATATATGGTTCTAAGGTGATTAAAATTGACGTATGGCTAGGATTTGTATGCAATGACAAATAAGTTTAACTTATTTCACTACTCTTTGATGTAATGACAAATAATAGTATAATAATAGTACATGAATGGAACATTGATGATATAGTAATACAGTCACAGTATAATCATAGTATAACAATGTGTATTATCTAAACCAATTTGACCTTACAACCGCTTACAACAAAAGACTACGATATTACCACACAAACATAAGAAAGGTAATATTATCAGAAGAGAATGGTTTAAAACGCAAGCTTAATCCGTTTGAAAGTAACCGAACTTTCGTCAAACGAGTCTGATTTCATCTTGATGTAGCACCATCCGCCGGAGGTGGAAGACAATGGAGGAAGGAAGCGTCGGAAACAGAAGAGGCAGAAGACCGGGGAACAAGGAAGCTTCGGCTATCTTAGGTCCTTCCATGTTCCACCACGACTACATTAGACGGCTTATCCGCTCATTATGCGGCCCGACGGTCTCGCTTATACTACGAACCCTCGACCTTTCCGTTAAGCTCTCCGCTTTCGAATCAACGATCTCGCGTTCTTCCGTCCGGTACCCGACGATTAACACGTTCAACTTCCACTACACGTACTTTATGGACTTCATCAACTATGTTAATCATCAATGACTTGAAATTGAACAAATTTTTTGACCCCAGAAAGAATTTTGAAAACTTTGAGATTCAAAGTCCAAAACTTTCAAGGTCCTAATGTTCCCAAATTTGAAAATTCCAAAGATTGAACACAACTGTAAGAAAATCTAGAAGCTCTCCACTGAGACTTTCCTAAATTTAAATTCCAAAACTCTAATGTCCAAAACTTCAAATTGAAAAAATTGTAATAAATTTCTGAGCCAAACACATTTACATGTTGGAAAGATTTTCAAATCAGTCCCTTCACCAAATCCTGGAATTCGAGCGTATAAATAAGAACATGACAATCACAGCAGTAAACGGGAAGTGAAGTAAACTGAACGTTTCGCCAGTCTTTGTGGCTCAGTTCCGAATCGGTTTTTATCAAAGCAATCCGTTTCGAATGGCACCAAACAGACTTCCGATTAAAAGTACGACGACTCAGCGAAATTTATCGCCATCGGCAATTCTGAATACATAGATCGATCGGGAGGCGGAAAAGTAAAAGAAAAGAGCCCACCGTCACTCGCTGAAAAGACTGCACTTAACGTGGCGGATATATATCGTTTCGTAAGATGGAGTGGAAGTGATATGTAGCCACGCTTACCGACCCAGCTAAACGTACTATTTATTCTTCGGTTGCCAACTTTCTTTAGAAATCTCTTCCCAGATTGCAAAGATATGCGTTCAATAAAATTCGAATTGTCTCCGACATATTTTGGAATATAATATCGCATGGAATGTTATTTTTATTTTAACTTCTAGAGCTAATTGTAAAATGATTAAACTCTACAGATACAATGTTAATTAACATTAATACATTAGTAAAATTATCGGTTAATTTACGATAAAAATTATGCGTTACTTTTATACGAAGTAAAATATATTAATATTGTATATAAACATTAATACTCTTATTTCAACAGTATTTAAATAATAATGTATAATTAAAATTGTGGTATGATATTAATTGCTTTTATAAATCAATAAAAGAATATTCGAAACGCGACGAATACGAGAGAAGTGCCATCTCGTGACAACGGCAATAACTAAACCTTCAAATTGAATTTGATTCGCGCGTAGGAAATTGCAATCCGAACACACGAAATATGAAAATAAGTTTGTTTGGTACGTGTAACTAACAAAAAACCGATACATACGTATAGTCATGGTCACATTTCATTGAATTTATGAGGAAAATGTACTTACCAACACCTCGTGCCGCAGGTGGTGCAGATTTGGCTTCATAACTCGGCGATTCTCCGCTATTTTTCACGAAGTGCCAGTCTTCCCTCAGTTTCTTCAATTTCTCCTATTAAATACACACTAGGCTTTAAACAAAATTTAACACGAAACTTTGTATAAAAATTTGTAGTCACGTTCCATATTGATTCAAATATTTAAAAATTTATATAGATAATCGTTGTGATATAATAAACATATGGTTTCACTTAAATAAAAATAATTAACGAAATTAGAATTTTTGTATGCTTACTTGTAATTCTACAGAGATAGGTTGCTTCGCAGACTCGCACTCCTTTTCCAGGTTGGTGTAATTTTCCAGAACATCTTTTACTTCCATTTCACGATCCTCAACTTTAGTCTGTTGTATAAAACATAATTAATTCTTTCTTCTTATTTATTATTTTAATATTTTCACTTACCATAATATTGTTCATAATTTCGGCCCGTTCTTGCGGAGGTAAGTCGCGGGATATATTAATTCTTGTTCGAGTTTCCATAACCCATGCCATAACAGTATCCAGCGTGCAAATATATTTTTTGAGAGATGTAAGTTTATTTTCGACGTATTCTCGATGGTTAGAAAGACTTGTATTAGACTAGAAAATTAATATCAACGTTTTAATTAAACTTAAATTATTTTACAAATATATCATTCCTGATTTTCACGTAATAAATAGAAAATTTGATTACCTTATCCATGTCAACAAGTAACTTGTTGCATTCATCTTCTGTCGGTGGAATACCATTTTGATTTATCAAATTTTGCAATGCCCTTTTACGAGAAGAGAGTTCTTCCTGTCTCGCCTGCAAATATTACAAATTTGTAAAAATTTAGAAAAATTCATTTTATGTACAAAAATTTTAATTTAATGATAAACTAAGCAAAAAGTGAGAGTTCAATGCTATTTATGTCTTGGCACACTTTAGCCTAGGTAGTCATGACATGGAAGGTATTATTAGGTTCAGTTTCAATTTGATAACACTACCTCCAAGAAAGCAATGTTTAACTGAAAATTATGGTGGAAACATTATACCAAAATTAATTTACTATAAATTACACAGTTAAATAAATTGGTACTTGTATTATTCAAACATGAACAGTGATTATTAAATGTAACAGCAGAACTACTATTTAAATTATGGTGAAAATATTAACATTATTTAATCAGAAGGATAAAAAAATCAGTAATTTATTTTATGTCTAATACTGCAAACAGTGAATACAACATATAACGAAACAAATTGAAAATACTTCAACTAAGTGGCTAAATATTAATATACAATAATGATCTTTGGTATGTACAAACTTCATAATTTTATCTACTTACTTTAATTAATGACAGTCTTATTGACAATGAGGTCTCATCTGAGGGATTTGCTGCAGATACCAGTAAAGAATTTATTTGTTCCAAAATGTTATAAGCACTTTCTAAAATCCTGCTTTCATTGTTCACTTTTTTCTCCATAGCAAAGGTCCTTAAAAAACATAAAATTATTAAATACAGTACCACAAAATTTGAAAGTGTATTAATATAGACATGTTATTTATTTAAGAAAGTTTGTTTTGGTAAGTGAACTTATAACAAATTTTTGTATTAACTGAATATCACAATTTAAACGTAATATAATTTGAATTACAAAGAATGCTTCTTTATTATATTGTAGGTTATTCTACGTTGATCACTACAGCAGCAAAGGCAAATCACAACTGAAATAGCTCTATAGGAGAAGGAGCTTAACTTTCAATGTTACGTGTCTATCAAAAACATTGAACTATCGCTCCCACAAGCGAATAATTCATTGAATAATATATGATCGATCTAAAGAATTACATACCTCTCTTTCCGTGTATTTAAATCGGCTATAATATTTTGCCAGCGACGTTTTATGCTTTCTACCATATCTTTCAAATCGACCATATCTTCTGACTTAGCACGAGTGAAAATACTTGCACTTGAAACATTGATATTATTCATCGTTCTTTGCATCCTGGAGATCTCTTGTTCTAATTCAAATAATTTTGTTTTTGATACTTTGGAATGACCAAAGGAGTTTAATCTTTTCAGTGACTCTTCTGTTTTATCCAGCCAATCAGAAAATGTCCGACAGGTATTACTAACATCTCGCCATTTCTCATGACATTTATTCCAACGATTATATCTTTCTACGTAACTCTGATTGACATTTATCCATTCGTCTCGTAATTTATCACTCAAACGTCTAATTTGTTCGGCTTGCTCCCTTCTTAGCTGGGATGCAACATTTTCGAAAACAGAATTAATCTCTTCGATACTCGGTTTGAGAATGTTCAACGCGTTACTGATTTTTTTGAGACACTCCTCTTGGCTGGAAAACATTTCATAATCATCGCCATTTAAAGGTACTGAGTTGAGAGATCTTGTCACAGTCACGACAGCTTCTCTGATCTTATTAACTTTCGTGGTGAATTCTTGCATATCGACTCCTCCCACGTCCTAAGAACCGTGCAAAATAAAAAGAGTGTAACACAAATAATTTATAACAAAAATAGCAGTAATCTTATTAGAGTTACATACCACCTCAACTTTTTTATCGGTTACATGTTTATCCTTATCCTTACTACCGCTGAATCTTTTAAATTGGGAACTAACTTCCTGCCACCTGCTGTTAATGCTGTAACGTATAGTTTCAGAATATCCAACATTTAATCGTTTCAATTCAACAGCCATATCGTTCAGTTTGTGAATTTGTTCTTGTTTAGCATCAAATTCCACGGTAAACGATTCTAACTGTCCTTCATAATTGTTCACTTGTTCAAGCTTCAGTGGTACGTCTCTAAACCAATCCTCAAATTCCGCAATTATGTTATTGTACTGTCGCAATATTTCTTCCGCTCGTTGTGCTTGTATACGTCTTGTTTCGATCTCAGACATAACTTGATGCCATTTACTCCTTAATTTATCTTGGTGTTCATTTTTTATCTTTTCAGCTCTAATAGGATCAGTTATGTGCACTGTCATGACTAGACCATCGCCTTTACTGATTAACGCTGCTGCATCTGGTGCAAGAGTACTAACTTCACTCTTTAGTACCTAAAGTATACATTATAACATTAATAGACAGTATACATAAACATGTTAACAAATAAGTATAAAGTAATTAATCTCCAAAAATGGGAATAAATATACAAACCTCCAAACGCTTAGAAGGATCTTTCTCATTACTAATGCTACCGATGCTCATTAACATAACATCCATTCTGTGTAACATCAGTTGAGCAGCTTGTTCAAATTCCAAAATATTTTTCTCTAAACCTGTCCTGGACAAACTTGTTGAACCCTTAAAACCTCTCTTATCACCAGAAACCTTTGCATCTACTTTACGTTGCTGCATTTCCTGCGCTAATTTTTCTGCCTGTAGCTATACACAACAAAATCATGAAATAATTTACAAAGCATTAAAGTAATTTATGTATGTGTTAACCTTCACCTATTATTACGTATCCATAAAACTTTGAAATTATAACTGTTACAATGACTGATATAGATTATTAATTAGCACATTATTAATAGCACATTATGTGGATAATTGCAACTTAGCATGGCAAGATAAGTGCTATTAAAATTACCTTGCCCAAGAGGTGCTCAACATGTTCTCCTACAATTGGATCTTCGCCTTCTGAACTGGAACTTCCAACATCAATTTCTGTGTCATCAGAAAAAATTAAAATATCGTCGGTTTCTTTGTCGCTTCCGTAAAAGCTTTCACAATCTTCTAATGTATCGTCTTTCGATATACTTCTGGCACGTCTGAACATCAAAGATTTGATGCTTCTCTCCGAATCGAAATTTTGATTCTCGTTATGCGATTTAGAGAAATCAGAACTTTTCACAGGCGTTAACTCCTTATCTTTACTATACATTTTTCTTCTTTTCGCATCACTCACTGATGGCGAAAGAGAAATATGAGTCTTTGCATTCAATTTTGAACGTGTTCCGTTATCATCTAATATAAGATATTCGGCAATGCTGTCTTTATCTTTCAATGCACAAGTTTTTTCAATTGTCTCGGTTTTATTTACTTTGCATAATTGTTGTGAATTCGTTGAGACGGTCTCGTGAGTTCGTGTAACTTTTTCTTCGACTTTCAATGATTTACTGATAGAAATTTTACGCTCTGTCTGCACATTCTCAACATCTAATTTAAGCGTTAATTTCTTAATATTTTTCGAAGCGTACGGATCTATCGCTCTTTTCTTCTTTAAAATAGGCACAAGTTCTCTCTTTTTGGTAATCTGATTCCCACTACCACTTGTACTACAAAACTTTCCTCTAGATTCTTTATCTTCCGTATCAGTATCCACCGATTCTGGTTCCGTTTCTGTGTCCTCAACGATTTCTACTCTCTCGACAACTTGTGGCATTAATCCTACACTGACATTGGCACTTGGCAGTATTACATGATCCTCGGGGGATGCGACTGACTTTACTATTTCCATTTCTTTCACTTCTACTATACGGAAGGGGTTTGTTTGGGTGTGATACATATTGAATGGCTTTGAATCTGTTGTAACCAATGTGTTTGAAGAAACTTGAGAAAATAAAGTGCTATTTTTTGACAGAAAGAATTCTTCGTCAGCCACGTACGCATCTGAATCAGGAGACGAAGAAGGTGGATCATCGTCGATATGAACAATTTGTGGCTGAGAAGTCTGAACAACATCGGGTACAGAACTCATGTCTAATTTCCGTCTAACGGTTTTACTAACGTCTACGATTTTAGCTTTTACTTTTTCAGATTTTATGGAAGATTTCCGGCTTCGATGGACAATATCGATTGGCGAACTGTCTGGTGTGTTCGTAACGTTACACTGACTTTCATCAAACGCAGGGTTAAGATATCCTATGCCGTATATCTCCTCATTCTCGTCTATCAACTTATTCTCTTTCTTAACTAGTTGCACCGAAGTTTGTTCCGGCTGTTTAGACAATTTAGCGCGTCCATAATTGTCTCTCCCCTTTGTTTCACCCACCTTACTTTTTATTAATAAACTGTCTGTGATTTTGTGGATCCATTCCTGTGAAAATATGATAGGTAACAGAAAATTCATGGACAGGCAACGGTTAATTGAAAGAGCATTGTTAATAGTGTGACAATATCAAGCATGGCCAAAATGAAAGTGACGATGCATTTTCATTGTGCAAACAAAGCTTTTTCATTGCGTGTATCCATCACCAGTACAAAAAACTTGGAGCACATTTTGTTTATTCATTCCTCATTCGGTTTGTTTCTGCAAATCAGATTCACACCTCCGAAAATCTATACAAGGGGAGAGACAATATCATAAACGATTGATCTATAATATTTTTTTTCCATCCACCAAAGTTGATATCCGTGTTTTATTAATAGTGACAGTATTATTTACATAGAGACACCTCTTGGACAGAATAAAAACGTTTCATAAAATGCACTCACGTGTAGCGTTACATGATGTAATGTAACTAATACTTAATATAAATGTTTAAATTAAATAAGTGAAGTGTTAACTATATACATAATAATGAACAAACTTAAACAATTAAATACAATTCATACATTTTTTTAAGTGAAAAATTTGCAATATGTATATATATCTTATACATATAATATACAATTCAAATCAAATGAAAATTATATATAAAACAATTAATTTAAGATATAATTAGTATAATCATCCCTTGGTTTTTATGGCATTTGAAAATGTGAAAATATAGTATAATTTTTAGTAGAATTGAAACATTAGTTCTTAAAGTCGAATAATTATATTATTTTAAAATACAAAATATATTACAAACAATTCTTTTAATGAGATATACGTAATGGTACTATAAAGCACAAGCATTACATATACCAGATGTTAAGTTAAAGAACAAGCAATACAAGCCATGAAAAGGTAAGCAATGAATGATGTTTAAATTTATTACATAAATGTACGTACTTGTATTCTACTGGATACAACTTCCCACTTATTGCAGACAGCTGCAACCTTAGGGTAGTATGTGTAGCGTTGCAATTGGTTGACCTTTGGCTTTGCTTCAATCATTTCACTCTGAACAGCCTGAAACCAAACACAAAACATTTTGTATATTAAATACATCTTCACAAACGCTTATAAATCACAAACAGGTACCTTGCATTGCTCAAAGTGATTCTCTGTTAGTTGATCAACTGGTACACCATCTAACTTATCAAGCTTTTCTTCCACTTGTAGAAGCCATGCATTTATTTCATCGACATTTGGTTCTTCCTGAAAGTATAAATATTTTAAGTACCATCATGATTTATCAAACGTTGTATATAGTTTTACCTCTGAAGAACTACAGAGTCTTAATCTTTTTTCAGTGCTTGCTAATCTGGTAACGACATCTGACAGTTTTTCTTTAAGTTGCTCTAAGTACATAGGATCGCAAAGTTTGGAAAATTCTTCTTGAGAGTTCAACAACTTGTCTTTTACAACGTTTAGCCTTGGTATTACTTCGGTTAAAGTTTCCTATTTAGAAAGTCATAACATTTATTGAATTATATACTAATTATATATTACAGAACATCCTATTACATTTTTGTTCATTTATGTACTTACTCGTACATATATTGCATTAACTGGTAAATCAGGCATATTCTTTTGTGTATCTAGTTCTTTATTAATACTATCTATAGACATATTAATATAAGACATGTTTTTATACATATCGCGGGACAAATCCAAAGCGGATTCCAAAGATGATTTCGATTCGGTTATGTGCAATCCCAGCTACAATAAAAAAATAAATATACGTACAGCACATCATAGTTAATACAAGTACATTAATACTACACATACCTTATTGTACAACTCCTTCAGCATGTCAATCCGTTTTGAAAATTTCTCTGGTTCAACAACACTTTTCTCTTCGACTAATTTTCTACCAGTTAATATAATATTTTCTATCTCGCCCTTAATCTCGCTCAGTGTTTGGTAAAACCGCTATTGAGTTTAACAAATTATGTATTTCTGCGTTATCTTCATAAAATATAAAGAACACAAAGAAAATTACCAGACAATGCTTGAGTTGTCCTTCAATGGCTTCTGGATCTTCGGAAGACAATTCTAACAAACACGTTGCTTCTTCTATTCCTCTAAGTTCTCTTAAAGCTCTAGACAACCTTGGTTCTAAATTCGTTGGACAACGGAAACGTTGGAATTTCTTTTGAACCTCAGAGAACTTTTGTTCGATTAAAGTCAGTTGCTCCTGCAACCTAAGTGCAGCTTCTTGTTTTCCAGAAGCTTTGTAAGATTCAATTTGTAATGCCATTTCTTGTAGAGTAGAACGTTGATGTTCCATTTCTTCCATTAATTTCTGAATCAGAAATGTTTAGTTAACATAATAATATATTTGCTCATTTCCTATTGAATCATACAAATTGCAGTCACGAAAATTTTAAGTGTTATACACTTTAATTAATGTATTCACAAATAACAGTCTTTAATTATAAGAACATTCTGCACCATGCTATTTCATAACTCGCATTAATATAAAAGCAACGAATTTGATCAATTTATCACATAAATATTTAATAATAAAATATAAATATGGCTAACAGACCTGATAATCATGAGGCAAATCGTCAGCAGTAAGATCGCAGTCAAGACGTGCTGTTAGTACAGAATCTATTTGTGTTAAGGAGTGCTGAAGGGCAAGAATGCATCCTTCTAATTGTTGTGCTTGCTTCACTGATCCTTCCAGCAGCTTTGCTCGCTGCCCTGCCTACTCAAAATATAGTTCTAATTTTCTATGTAACTTCATTACAGTAATGATTGTTGCATACACTTTGATCTTTAAATATTTCTTAAGTAAATGATGATAGTTGAAAAGCTTAACAACAGACACTGCATGTAAAAATAAACTATCGAGTTAATAATCTATGAAAGCTTTGAAAGGAAAAGAACTATTCGTCTTCACGATATAAATAATGCGATATAGTTTTATAATTTGTCATAGAAGCAACAGTCTTCTCTATACAAGTATTCAAAATCTCTTTGATGACGGTGCATGCAGTTAAAAATAAACACATATTTTCGGTATGTTATACACAATATTTGAAGATGAAAATGAATACACACATCAGTCAATATTAATATACACATAACATTCACCCACCTGATTATTCAAAGTTTCCCATCGACTTGTCAAGTTCTCTACGTCTGCTTGAATAGATTGTGTCATAATATTGCTTTCGATCAATTGCTTGCCAATTTCTTGAATTTTTTCAAGCCTTAATTCTGGATGATTTCGTATATAGTTTTCTAAATCCTTTTCAGAAATATACGTAGTTATAAATACGTAGTGAAACTTTTTTAATGTTACAAAGTTTCTACTTACATCTAGTTCTTCTGATATTTCTTCAGCGTCTGCAGCACTTTCTGTCGATCTCTTCAATCTTTTATCTAGTTTATCCAACCAGTCACTTTCCTGTGCAACTAACGCACGAAATTCACCATACTCGTGACTAGCATTCTGTAAATGTCTGTATCTTTCATAAATGCGATCGGTGACATCGGTCCATCGAGCATTTAAGAACGTAAAACGTCTGCCAAGTTCTTGCACTGAGGACCCTTCTGAGCTTAACAGTTTGTCGTTGCCCATTTCGTTAAGATTTCTGAACTCTTCAACTCGTTTATCGATCTTTTCTTTTAACGACTGATATCGCCCACGAACTTGAAATAGTTCAACTGAGGATGTTATTTTTGTTTCAGTTGGTATTTCCTTCTCCAGAGATGACAACCACTTTGTGAAATCTTCTATTCCATTGATGATCTGTAATCATTACATATTATAGTATATTAAAAATACATAGAAAATTTATAGATATTTTCACGTACCTCATCGTTTTTCTTTAAAGCATCCTCGTACTTATCATTTAAACTTTTAGCACCATCAACAATAGCGTTCCATTTATGCGACACAACCTCCAATTTATTATTTAACACGCTCGCAAATTTCGGCTCAGAATTTTCAAGTAACTTATTCGTACACGTTTGAAGTTGTTCTATCCTCGGTTTTGTTCGGTTTATATCTTCGCAGAACGATTGAACTTGCTTTAATTTAAGCTCCGTAGTTTCAACGTCATTCGTTACATTATCTTTCGACAATTCTTCTAAATAGTGGTAAGACTTTTCCAACCAACTTTCAAGATCAGAAAGTTCATCGTTAAATGCTTTCAAGGACTGTATATCTTTCAATAAATTCTGTTGACGTTCTTCCAATATTATGGGTATATCACTCCACTTGGTATTGAGATCTTGCAGCGTTTCTTTAAGTATTTGTCCCTGAGAGTCTCCATTAGTTTTCATTATTAACTCATGACCAACGCTATTTACATAGTTAAAAACCTCCTGATGTTCTTTCAGTGAATTTTGTAAATCACTAAACTTTTTCAGCTGCTCTGCCATTGTCTTATCGTCCGACATAACTATATGCTCTGACAGTAATGTACTTTCTACATTATTGATAAATGAAGTAAAATTGGCAACTGCATCTGTATATTTCTTTGGCGGTGTTTTATCAACGGCATCATTTAATTCAGTCAACCTTTCAGACAACATTTTATACAATTTTTCCCAGCTAGAAACAAATGCTTGCACGTCTGCATTTAGATTAACATTTTCATTGGTACCGGTTTGATTTTCTGATAACTCTTTGGCTTTCTCTAACAACTTCTTTATACGTTCCTCGTGAGACTTCATTGACTTCATCTTCACCCTGAATGGCTCAATCTGATTGTTTCCTTTGTTCAAATCGAACCATTTGGTGTAGCTGTCCAACATCAAATTTAAACTGGCCAACTCTGTTTTGTATCTCTTTATTTCCTCAAGATGTTCTATACGACTCTTTATCTCTTCAAGTCGATTACTAGTTGCCGACCAACAATTTTGTATGTCCTTGATCTTTGACTCCTCCGCTTCGGTCGATTCATTTGCACCATTTAGTTCTTCGAGAAGTTGTTTCCCCAGTTCTAAGACTCTATTGTACTCATCTTTGTGCGATTCTATGTCAGCTATTGTGTCATTATATACTACCTTCTTTTCTTCAACGCTTAATTCATCGAACACTCCCTCAGACCGTCCAATTTCTAAATCAACATAATCGATCCACTTATAGAGATTGTGCAAGGCAGACTCAAATTCGTGCCTGATTGTGCTATCCACTCGACGTTTCTTCGAATCGCTATGCGGTGTCGACGTTGCGGTAATCTCTTCTTTGTAAGCAATACTAGTTACTGTTTCGGACATCCACTCATTTCCTGAAATCACAGTTGTTTCCCTTTCTGATTTCAAGTCGAACTCGAATCCTGAACTGGTGATCCTTTGTGTTTGTACTTCCATTATTTGTCCTATGGCTTCCCATTGATCCTGCAGATTTTCTAATTTTTCCAATATGGTAACGCATTCTGGCGAGGTACTTTGCCCCTCCAATTCTTGAACAGATTCTTGCAAAGATGTTAACTTTCTCTGATTCGCGTCCATTTCCATCTTCAAAATTTGCAACCTCTTAATCCGTTCCAGTACCTCACCGATCTCGGATGCTGGATTCGCCTCCATTTGTTTTAACGTGATTTCAGTCTCGTTTAGCCAGGACACTAATCTTTTGTAATCGTCATTAATATTTTGCCAAAGAGAAGACAGGGATTGTAAACGTTGTCTTCGTTCTTCTTTCCACTGACAAATGTGCGTCCACCGTTCTCCAAGAGCAGATAACTGATCTTCCATTTGAGCATAAACCGCTTCGGAATTTTCTTCATCTACGACAACCACCATGTTTCTCATACCATCGACAATTCCTTGTTGTGCCTCAATATCTTGTTCCAGTTCATTTAATTGTTTCAATTGTTCGTCTAAAGCTGACTGAGTCAATTCAGTAGCCGCCATTAGTGAAATCCTATTTTCAGTACTGGTTAACCATTGTCGTAGCGCGTCCAACTGGCCTTGTTGCATTTGCATGAGGACCTATAATAATTGAGATATTAACAATATTGATCTACTGACCTACGATCATTGATCTAAATTAATAAGCTTCCAATAAGTCATAATTGGTTTACAGTTCAACCTAGCACATATGTAATCCCTGTAGAATTTATATAAAACTTTGTACAATTTTGTCTATTTCTGTAGCTCCACCAAGATCATATGGTAAGACGGTATAAGCAAATGTAATTTAGTTGCGATAAGCTGTACTTATTCGTTTCATCCACAGAAAGTAGATAAGATTAATTATACGAAGTTATTTACACCAATTAAACAGACCTCATGAATTTTAGTTTGTCTTTCCATCGCACGCATCCGAAGTCCTTCCCATCGAGAATTTAATAACGACATTTGAACTCGAACTTCGTGCTCTTCATCCTTGTGCAAACCCCCTTCCGCTAATAACCTCGCACCTTCCTCCAGCACAGCACCGACACCGTCCTGGTGCCCGGATAACTCCATCAGGAATGTTTCGTGTTCGTGAAACTGTTGCTTTAATACCTCCAAACTAGATCCAGGTTCTGGAGCGTGATTTAATTTATCTTCTGCTTCGAGAAGCCAGGTCAAAACCTCTTCTAGGGCAACTTGATAACCACCAAGTTCCACAGACACGTTCGTTGCGAGGCTCATCGGCCTCGAAGTCGGTGTTCCGAAATTTGTAAACGATAATGGATTCTATAAAACAATGTTTTCCGTATAACATAACATGCGTTTAATATCCACCGTGACTTGCATAAAGGATACGAAATCAATTCGAATACCTCCGCTCCTGGTGTCGTAACCGGGCTACCATCGCTCGCTACTGAAAGATCTAACTCGCCTATGTCATCTCCGGAATGAGGTAACGATTGGAAGAGACACATAACGTACATCATTATTGACTTCTTGTCTGGCACCGATGTGTTCACATCTATCATAACGATTCATAAGTGGTGAATTTATAAGATGAATATGAACATAACGTTACTTCTTTGCGGTCCATGTTTCTTTCACGCATGCAGTATATAGATAAGTTCTCATAGATTTTTCTTAGTTTTGATTTATAGTCGACACCGTTATATGGTTATTATTGCTCGGTGAACTTAAGGATTTTAGAATTTCGAAACTTTACGGTGTTCAAATTTTTTAAGTTTGGTACACTGAGAGGTTGGAACTTTAGGGCTTTGGGATTTTTAGACTTTTGAACCTTGAGCCAGTGGGACTTTGGGACTTGCGGACGATAGAACTTTGGAATTTTTAAACTTTGAAAGTGCAAATTATTCCAAAGTTTAATAACTGGAAGCTTGAATACAGAACTTTGAAACTATAAGACCATACTCTAAAGCTTTGGAGTTACGAAACTATGAAACTGTCTACCATCCAAAAGTGGGTCTACGTTTTGAAATCCTTCCACTAACAATTCCTTCCACAAATCTGATACCGAAAATAAATGGACCGCAAAGAATTAACAGATCCTTTTACCGTGATTTACCTTCTGGATCCAACAGTCGTTCGATACCCAACTGTTCCTGAGCGATGCGAAACGCATGATCTAGTCTAGCATTCGGATGTTTGCGCGCAATGTTATTAAAATCGAACAAATGCGGTTTCCACTTATGAAGAATCGCGTTAAATGCTAAACCATCCGACCACGACGTGGTGAAGTTTTTAATATCAACTCCAGGGTAATTCTGAAAGAAAGAACAAGTTTCATCGCGCAAAAACAAATATGTACCAAAATGGTTTTATCGCAAAGTTACCTGCGAATTCTGACGACACCATGCTAAAAGTGTTTTTTCCAAATTTGTCTGCTGTAATTCTGTCATTAAATCCTTCAGATGATAATGAACCTAAATGAAAACATAACGAGTTACAGTTTCACAGAAAAAGGTGAAAGAAGTAATCTTCAGAGAACTAAACCCTCCATAAAACTGACCTGCCAGTGTAGAATGATACTCCATACTAATCCGAGTGTTAGCTTAGGATTACCGTCAACAATATCGTTACTGCTAATATTTACGAGTTTCACCTGAAACGATAGCGAACGTTATTCCACACATCTTCGTGCTTTCCTCGCTAAGATTTATTGTAAATAACAACTCACGTTATTCTGTTCGAGAATTTGCAAGGCTTTGTTAACATTATTCAGATGGTGAACTCTCATTCGACCGCGTTCTCTTTTCTAGAAAAACGAACCAGAGTTTAGTCTCAAGTTGCAACTTTTATTGATACAGTGAGTCAATTTCTCGAATTTATAAACAGTTTCTTGTCAGGTGCAATCTTCATATTATGTTATAGAGACTCTATCGCCTAATTATATACTGGTGCAAAAGTAAAGCACAGATAAAGAATTGTGAAAAATTAAAACAAAATTAAATTGCTTTCCTGTACATATAATATAAATTGTAAATGTACGAGGTTGTTAATAATAGATTACTGTAAATATAATTAGCCTAACTATTAAAAGAAATAGTCTTTGTATATACTATTATATACAGTTTCTTTTTACACTTTACATATAGGAGTTTATAACGATAATTGAAAAACTATTTGAACGTATACTGAATATTTTTTTATTGGGAATTTTTAATTATTTCATTCTTTTAGACCTTTTGTTCTAATACACTTACAATACTCTCTTCACAAAAATATTCTACAGAATAAAATTTGAGGTAATTAATTTTTGGCAAGATGGAAAGATTACAGAAAAAGATGTTCGAAGGAAATAAAGACACATATGCAGAAAACATGTTTTCCAGTGGAATGCTCTTACGCCTACTGTGCACAGATAATCGACAATCTTATGCAAATATTCGTAGTACTCGATACGCACACCTGCTTGGAATTCTATTAGCAGAGCCTCATAATGTAAACACGAAACGCACTACTCCAAAGAGCGCTTAAAAAAGAACGACTGTCAGCGAAATGCTTAAAGGATTACATCAGATGTGAAAGAAAAAGATTGTGTCTGTCAATAAGTTATCGTAGTCAATCACTCTGATTATGTAATGGTGCAACTTTGCTAAAGAACATTATACTTACGTAAACTTTCGATGTGAGTACTTCCAGAAGGGATAGGAGTCGATTGCCATCTCTCAGGTCGACAAATAAATCGGTAATCGGTTCGTGATGATTCTGTATGGGAATGGTAATTAACTCGTTAAGGAACAAAGTTTTATTCGCTAATTCGGGTCTGGAAATCGAACGATTTGTACGATAGATGTACATTGTCTTTAGAGATCATTATGTAGTTCGCAGTTGAGAATTATGGGATTAGGTAGACAAATTCTTCTAGTTTAATTCGATTTCTTTATTTAATGGTATTCGAAGGACTAGAGTCAACGTTAACACACATTAAATTGTTGCGTCAATGGCAGATTTATAAACACAGAAGCTCTATTACAAAAAAATCAATAATTTAGAAGTTTTAGGAGATGGTTTGATTTTGTGAGTCTTGTTTTACTGTGAGTTGAAGGCTAACTAAAAATCGAGTATCTCCCGTAAAATATTTTTCAAGTTAACGTTGATTCTAAATTCTTAAATTTATAGTATTTTGCAAATAAATATTAGATCTTAGATGTCACGTAAATGTTAGATCATCTTAAAAGTCATTGCACTTAGCTACACCGATTCGTTTTTATTTGTAACAACCGAATGAGCAATGAAATCTTGATTAAGAAGGATGCAGATAAGGCTGTTGAACAAGTACAATAAAAGTGTAATTACTATTCTAGATGTCTACTGAAAGTAATAATGAAGTGTGCCTATATTTCAGATAGCTAGTAAAAATATAAAATTGTTATTACATCACAGAAAGAACCAAATAATAATAATAAAATATTTACCTGGAACACTATTTATTTGAAATTAATTAAAAAAGATTTTAACCTACTCCCATTTTAGGAGTAACACGGAGGAGACATTTTATGCAAATAAATTATTGTTAAGTACATTTTCAGTTAATAGATCAGTTATATTTTAGTTGATAGTTTATTGCATTACGCTATGCAGATGTTCGAGATTAATGTACTTAATGAACTTACCTTGAGCAGTTGCGAATTTATCCATTTTGCAAACGTTTTTTTCTGTACATCTTCTCGTTCATCTGCAACAAACAGATAGAATTATATTTACTAATACATAATTTCGTTGAGAAGATTAAAGAAACCCGAATAACGATTATTTCAATTATCAGAAGTACAATGATAATTTAAGAATAAACAATTCTTCAAACATTTTTAATATTTCACTCAATAAAGTTGTACCATATATTAAATTTCTGATATTAAAAATTTATTATTTCAACGGGCAAATAAATACAAATTGCTTGGAACTTGTAAATAGCGCAGTTAAAAAATAAAAAAGTAAAGATAATTAACTTTCGGACATTCTCAATATTTTGCCAAATAAACTGCTGATGAATCACATGAAAATTTGTAATTTTAACGGTCAAACAAATACGAATATCCGTACTTATTTACACGTTTATACAAATGATAATTTAAAAGCAAAAATAATCTTCATTCCCAACGTTTCATTATTCAGTAAAATCGCGCTGCACTTTATACAAAATTATCAAATCACCTAAAAGGGTTAAAAAAGTCCGATTACTCGGGCCATAAATATTACAAATAATCAGAATAAAGATAATCGGTTTTCTCAACCATTCGATAAAATTGCACGTGAAAGAGAAAAAGTATCAATTATGGGGTTAAAAAAGTCGAATTGCGTGAACCGCAGATATGACTGAACGAATGATAACTTGAAAATAAAATCAATCAATCCTCAGACATTCCCCGTATCGTTCAATAAAATTACGCTGCACATTATATAACGCAATATTGAATCACTGAAACGAATTTATCCGAAAACAAGAAAAGAGAAATGCGGTAATGATATGAAAATAAGAGAAAGGGTATGTTATGTTTTCGGTAAGAGAAGCAGTTTCATTGTCATTTCGGCATCAACGCGAAATTATTGTCGACGTGGCAACGACGGCTCGTCATCTATCGCGTTGACACTCATTGACCCCGGTAGATGCAGCAGTAAACTCTTGAAATTTAGGTCGACCAACAGAAAGTCATAAAGCACAGTGTGCTTAAATACCTGGTGGTACTTTAAAGCCAGGAAACTAGCGATTTTCAAAAGAACATTCGCCTTTTAGCGATCTCACGATGCGGCGGGCAACGTTTACTGACCCTAAGTGAGCAATCGTCTATTTAAAACCTGAACACTCATAACAAATATTTTGTATCGTTGCTCTTTGCTTTTCCTTTGCATTACTCGCTGATTCATTTATACTGCCCTCATTTACGACCATATAACGAGAGTCCTCTATCACGAACTACCAGAACGATGCACGGAAAGAGAATGCATACATAAATCTGCCGAGTTTGAACCTTCCTTATAAGATTAAGCAAAATTTTATTATGTTCCATGCTTGCGTATTTACTTAATAGGTTATGTGATTAAACGATATTTGCTTAATGTACGTAATTAAATAAAACTGAATTATGTTAAATGTTTAAATGAAACTTATTAAAAATTGATGTTCTTAATATTGCATATGTAAGCAGCAAAAAATTGTAAAGGAAGCAAAAATTTGTAATAATTTTAACTGTGAAATTTATTATTCACTTGTGTTTAACAAAGTACCAATCTCATAATATTTTTAATTGTGTAGTTAGAACAAAACGCAAGATAAAAAAATTATGAGTGCAATTTAAAAGCGAAATACGATAATTAATTTTGCAGAAATATTTACTTAATTTTTGTCCCAAAGTTGGCATAAAAATTTTTGTCATACAATTTTCAAGTATTCGCTTGAGTTTTCAAGAGATTCAAATTTTGATACCGACTGATTAATTTTTTAAAAATAAAGCAAATGAACGTGTAACACAAAAGTAAATGAACGAAAGTCAATATTTTCATATATAGCTTGAGAGCTGAGAATAACTAGAGAAAAATTAAGAGGGATAAAAATATATTGAATATCGACTATTGAATTTATGTTCTTGCTAAACTACCACCATTCATCACGCTCCTCGATTCTATCCACTCATCCACTGAATGCTCTAAACTCTAATCGACTTCATTACCTTCATCAACATCGTCAAAGCATTAATCACGAGCCATCAGAACTACGTGATCCAAGAACCTCCTCATTCTTCGTTCTAAATTTCAGCAGGAGCTTTAAACCTTTGCAATCCAACTTAATATGTTCATAGAACTTTTTATGTTAAATTACATACTTTGTATCACGATGCATTTCCTGGATTTAGTTGGTAACGGTACTGTGTTTTACAATCTTAGAAATGTTTCGTTTATTTATGGATAAATCATGCTTTTCTTAGTGGGTGATATAATTGAGTTTTTATAAATGGAAAACGTTTTGTGGAATCATTTTTATTGTTCATTTTGTTTGTAGTGAAGTGAGTCTCCGAATTTGTGAAACACTAGTTTCGAAACCCTTAAATTCGGAAGAATTCTCATTCTTGAATTTACGAAATTTCGGAATTGTTAGATATTTAAATTCGCCAATTATCGAATTTCCAGTGATTTGTAAACATGGAGTACTGAAATTCCAGAAATTTATAAATCTCCAAATTCTCAAATTTCGGAATTCTTCATTTATTGAGCCTTTAAATCCACAAATTCTCAAATTTCGAAATTCTTAATTTATCGAGTCTCCAAATCCCCAAATTCTCAAATTTCCAAATTCCTATTTTATCGAATTTCTGGATTCCCCAATTTCTCAAGTTTTCCAAATTTCGAAATCCCCAAAATCTGAAATTCTCGAATTATTAATTTACCAAATCTCTAAGACCCCAAATTTTCAAATTCGCAAATTCCTAATTTACCAAATCTCTAAATCCCTATATTCTCAAATTCTCAATCATTCAAATATTCAAATTTCACGCAATTCACGAATTTCCAAATTTCCTAAATCCTGAAATCCTCTAACTCTGAATTCCTCAATCTCCAAATATCCACATCTAACTCCCAAATTTCCTAAATCCTGAAATCCTCTAATTCCGAATTCCTCAATCTCCAACCATCCACACCTCTAAACTCCCAGATCCCCAAATGTCCGTAGTCCTAAATTCCCTATCTCGTACCATCCATTACGATGACACGAATCCCCCGAAGAAATCAATGTACCAACACGACCGCGTACCCAAATGGTTAACTTTCTGGAGCAAAGTAATGGACACTCGGGTGGAGAAGTGATGCGAGGCGGTCAACGAGCAAAGAAACCTGGTGATCGTGGTAGTGTAAAAAAAACTCGATGCACCATATTCGGAAGCGACACGGTTTCGTAAGGAAAGCTCCACGTTGGTCGATGCCCGTCCAGGAAAGACTCACGCTCTTGCACGCCTATCTTACGGCATACTTTACTTTAGCTACGTGATCGTCATTCGCGATTTCTGACTCCCTTGCCCCCCTTCCGGCTGCTATCTTGTACCCCTTCGAACGTAAGATAACGCACGGACGTTCATTCATTCGTTTGCTGGTCACTGACTCGTCTGCAATGTCGATCGTCTTTCTATCGATTCGATTCTCCCTGATCCGAATTCCTTTTCCTTCATTATTAATAACGTAGTCGTTCATTTTTCAGACTTTCTGTTCTACGGGTCGTTTACACCAAATCGATGTCATTTTACTCGTTCAATTTTATTTTAATACAAAGCTCATCAACAACTTCACAAATTCTATGATTTAACACTAAACCTACCGACATATAATGTACACTTTGAAATTAAAAATGAAGTTAAAGAATAAATACACAAACGACGAAACATAAGTTAGATGTTGTTATTTATAAATGTCCTTTGCATTAACCACTTATATTACTTATATTACAAGGAATATTAATTCCTTGCACTATGATTTATTTGCCAGCTGCGTCAGTCATGATTAACTGATCAGGTTAACTACACGATTAACTTATCACAGCTATCATATTAAAACGAAGAAAATTAAAATGTTATGTCAAGTTGGTCAACTAAGCAAATCATAATTGGACTACCATTGAACCCTTATCTCATTTAAAATCGAAAAGTGGATCGTCGTAAAACAAAATTTTTTCCCAATTTATTAGTAGTTTTGCCACTTTGTGAGCAGAGTATTCCCTTTGTATTGTATAACTATATTGTGGTTAACAGTCGATACAATAAAAAATATACCACCAGAAAATTGCTATAAACCACTTGCTTGAATGGTCAAATTGTTTTAGACCACTTTAATGTAAATTTTTAATTTCAAACAAAGAATATTTTTACAGAATATACTAAATTTTTAGATGAGAAAAAAGAGAATTTTTGTCGAGCCAATAAAAGTAAGTTTTATTGTATTCCTTTAATTTTTATTAAATATTATTTAAAAAAATAAATACACATTTTTTAATAAATCTTACTGAAATCCTATTATATTTTTGTTAATTGTACTGTAATTATATTGATTGTAAATGTTCTAATCTGTAGAGGGATTAAGGGGGTTAACGCGAAGATAGGACCTGAGTTATGAAGATTTTATCATATCGAGGATTTAACAAACAAGTTTAATGGAGAGCTTAAGCGATTGTTGTATGTATATTGTGTACTGTCAATATTTTCAGGGTCCTCAATATTCATTGAATATACACATATTGATCGTAAGAATATTGAAATATTGATAATACACAGGGGGAGTTACGTAACTTGTCTACACAGAATAAGTTTCGGAGTTCCACGCGAAGGTATCTTATAATTGAAATTGTACGATGTCAAAAAATATATAAACTGTCTTTTTAAATGAATCTTTTTATTGAGATATTTAAATGTTACATTTTTTACACACTTTTTATATGTACATCCAAAACACTCATACAAAAAAGGACAAAAATGATATTGAAACACAAATGAAATTCAATAATATATTATATTGAATAGGTTAAACCTATGTCAATTATCACAATATATTATACAAAAGGTACTGTAATAACCAGTTCATAGCATTGATATTCTAATAGATAATAAAAAATTAAAATATCAATTTCAGATAAACCAACTCCACATAACAATACACCCACATTTCCCAAACATATCATTGAGCACGCATTATGCTTACACAAAATGTGCTAATTTTCTAAACAAACAAATACTAAACACTACAATCAAATTTTATTATAATACTACTTTTACTAATTGAATTAAGCTTCGGTTACGCAATTTTTAGAATTTTACCTTGCTTTTAAATTAGAATATCCCGTTAACTACGCACGCTAGCATCAAATCTCTAGCCAGAGGAAACGAAACAGCTGAGCACACATGTCACGCACAGCATCCGTAACTAATTTCCCTTAACCTTTTTCTAAGATCCAAACTTGGATAGTGGATACAAGTGTTTAGATGTGCATAAACATCTGTCGTCAGTTCGCTTTCTAGGCAAGCAACGTGAACGCCGATGGACAAGCAAGAAAGTGTCTACACCCGGCTATTTTGCACCAAAACGTATTCAGCGCAAGAAACTAATTAACACCTTGCGTTATGATCTCTTTCGCAATTATGTGCCGCATAGTTAAGTAACAGTTAACTAACACTTAACTTAACTGCACTTTGTACTCAACATTTTTATTCTATAAATTATATGAACCTTTTAAATGGTATCTACTTTTTCTTCCTGTGTTACCTTTCGTTTCTTCCGGTTTGGCATTTAGAAATATTGTTAGATACTAGTATAGTTTCTTCGTGTAAAATACTGTTTCCTCAATAAAATGTTATTCGTCATAATCACTTATCTTCTATCAAAGATTAGAAAAGTCTTTTAATTAAAAGTCTTCATATGTTTCAAAAACAGGCACCTGTTACTGCAATTGGAAATTAGCTATTGTGTATTGAGAACAGCAATACAAAGTTTATGCAGTCATTTTCTCCGATTTCACAGTTTTAAGTCAATATACCATAAGTGCTGTTTTATGGTACTTTTGTCATCAAATCTTGCTGGACTTTCTAAACCCGTCATGCAATATGCAGTGACCCAATACGCATATTCTACACATTATCATTATAATTTATATTATTTCCTGATACTATTATAGAAGTTATACTAATGGAGCACAATTCAAAGTGTCAGTTGCAATGTTATCACAAAAACCTCGTGATCACAAGTTCTCTAAAAGATCACTTTTAATATTTCTAAAATATTCGATTAAAACATATGTCCAATTTCCACATAAGTCAAATGGGTTACACTTTATGGCAGCCATAGAAATAAAATTCTCCCGAACGAAATGAGATTACGAAGTACATTGGCAGCTTTTGCGGCCACTTTTCATATATCCGACCGATATCTGGCTACGGTAGCGTTCATATTTCGATACTCCCGGTCGATTGCTTTTCTACAATTTCCATCCACCCTCTGCAGGGTTGAACGAACCGCAACTTCGAAACGCGTAATGCCGTTAACGTTCCGATAATACATCGTCGCGAAAACAGTGGCAGCCATCTGAAACCACCGCTAAACTTAGCTAAAAGCGCGCTAACACGCTGCTCTCTTCTTCCCCTATACACGCACGTTCATTAGAGCAAATCAACGAAACAAATGTTTTCCGCCGTTCTACTGACACTTCGCGAACCGAGCTTTCTAAAAAGAAACTCTCCACCGCAAATTATGAGTCATTTTTCGATGAAACGGAAAGAGAACTAGGAACGAGCGGATTACGAAAGTAGAGTTTGAGATGCGGAATTTCAATCAGAGTTAGATGAAATTTTGAAGATTTGGGAAAATGAGTTGATACGAATAACCCCAAGGGTTGCTTAATGAAGATGAATAATCATTTATCGTATAAATTATGGACTTAACAGCAGATTTGTGTGAAACTGGCGGGAAGCGGCAATGGAATAATTAACGAGGGTCAGAAACCCTTGTAATCGCTCTTTCGTGTCTAGTTATTATCATTTGAGATCGTGTGTCTCGCGGGTCGCTAAAACAAGTCAAATACTTCTATGCATTTCCGTGAAAATGAAACTGAATTTTATAACAGCGGTCTCGCCAATTAAAATTCCTAACTGATGTTACTGTTGTTCGAGCACCGAGTATCGATTCCCTTTTTAATTCAAAAATTGAATTTAATTAATAATGTTACAATGTTTCAAAACCCGATCTGTTTTATAACAAGGAAGCTTTATTCTAAACGAAGCGATTTTTATTTCATTCAAAGACGAGTGAGTTCATCGATCAATCGAGATGCCGACGGTTACTCGGTTGTGGTCATTTGTAAAAATAGTTTGATCTAGCAATGCTATAAGGAATGCAAATATCCGGAGTGACATTTAAGCATCCTGCTTAAACTTTTTGAGACCATCCCATATTCTGTACCTCTGATCGATATCAAGAGTGGCTTCGCCCTACCAGAGGCTTAAAAGAAGGCATTTCATTGGCCTGTTCGAGGATTCCCTTCGAATTCCACGTGTCTAGAATGAGTAAGATCTCGTGTTTCGTGTTTACGATCATCTTAATCCTTCGACTACATCAGTGAGAGCATTACGCCATCGACAGTGCAGTTGCTGTATCGCTGTTGCAGTATGATCTCGAGTATCGGTTACCTCAAGGACGTAACATTTTTCCCGAATCGACTTCCACACGCGAGAGAAATGCTCTCCATCCATATATCAGATACTGTGTTGAGCATTATTCGAATAGAGGCTACAACCACGTTATTTGAGAGTAACGAATGCTTTTTCATTAATACATCGTGTCGCATATAGGATACCCTCGCACATAGGAAGTTTCATGTAACATTAGGTAATAAATTTTGATGAGAATGGCTACGTTTCATCGATGTTCTTAATATGAATTGACTGGTCCTTCGTTGAGGCAAACAATGAGTTCAATTTATGTTGTATTGTAAGCTTGATTCACTGTTTGGTGTAATAAAGAACCAACTATGAGGAATAACGATGAAATGTTTATGCAGTCATTTTCATCAAACAATGAGCTTCAAATTGATATATCATATGTACTATTCTGTGATATTTTTATGTCATCAAGTTGTGTCTGACTTCTAAACCGTTATATTTTATTATGATCTACGCTGTAAAACCAGCCATTTTGTGTTACGAATATTAATGAAATCTTTGTGTAGGTTCTTGCTTGTACTTTAAGCTTAAAGTTGATATATCATGAGTGCTGTTTTGTGATACTTTTATGTCATCAAATTATCTCAGAATTTTATTGATGTATATAAAATACGAAGTTCATCTATAACAGATTGCGACTACAAATTAGTAATTTTCTATTAGTACAATTAATTAAACTTTTATACAGTCTTTTTCCATGTACTTTAAGTTTTAAATTAACGTATCGCAAGTAGCATTTTTTTATATTTTTATGTCATCATTTTTACGTTAATGCACTACTTGATATGCACTTAATACTTCAACAGAATCATTTTCTTTGCAGAAATCAAGCTATTTAATTTTTAAAAAGTCTCAAATATTTTCCCTCAGGAAAATATCAATAATACAAAAAGATGTTTAAATAATAAATATTTCGCGATAGGATTAGTTTGAATATAGAGCCTAGCGTATCGATTTATTCAAATGAGTTCGTATGAACTTGTCATAGAAAAACGCCCATGTCTTTAAATATCTTTATTCACACCGTCGAATCAGCGATAAAATTACTTGCACGAAACACGCCATAAATTCCGCGTCACAGACGTGGTTGTCGTATACATTCCGTGGAAACGCGCTAAGACGAATTAGCAATCTCGATATCAGCTTCCCTTTTTCACCGTACGGCCTCCCGTTTTTGCCACAATCATTAAGCGTCATCGAGAAGACCGCCGATCGAGAGCCACTCTCGACGTCGCCTCTCCATTAAAAAGATGCAGATGTCGAGAAAATGAGGTGAGATGGATCGCGAAAGATGCGGTAAAGACGAGTTTCGTATAGTGGAAACGTGGTTCGTTGTCGTTTTACGACAAATTACTTCAATTTTGTTGTAAATACCACATTAACATGATCGGGACTTCTTTACCCTTGCACGAGAATAAAACGGTCCTATAAATAATCTGAATCGAAATCTGCTTACGGCAGTTAATTCTCGTAATTTCATGACAGTCTTCAATCACAAAATAACGTTATGCAAAATCAATAATTCAGTCGGTGAATTTTAAAGCTAATGGTTTGCATCATTAGATGTATCAATGACTCATTTTTTAGCCTAAAGATGTAATAAAATAATACGTTTTCTGCGTCAGTTCGAAATTTAAAGATTGTTCAAATGGACTGCGTAAACATTTCATAGGTATTGTGCTTAAAGCACAGCCATCTCAAAAAACTGATTATAAACAAGATTATAAGTGTTTCATTCATAGCATAAGTTCATTAGTTCTTCACTGAAACAAACATCGAGACGCTCCAGTTATAATAGTTTATCATAGATAACTGCGCTCCAATTAAAATATAGATTTCAGTTTAACATTTTACAATCTTGAAATTTTATATGAATATGATATATGAAGTATTTTACAATATTTTTACGCATGTCTTCACATTTCAATCAGACTATCATTAAAAATTACTTAACTCTCTCATGTGTGATGAGATATGGTATGAGAATAATTATATAAATTGATTTTCGTCGATAATTAATGGCTAAATATAATTTTTATTGAGGTCTATTTATATACAGTATACTTCATTAATTTTGATATACTTCATTAATTAAACTCATGTATTAAACTAAACATACTCAACTAAAGATACATATTTTAATAAACAGATTCAAATGAACATGTCTGATAACATACTCGAAGTTGTTTATTTAATAAACCACTTAGCAAAAATATTCAGATTCATAACAAAGTATAAAATAATATGTAAAATAATAATGAATAAAGTAATATATAAAGTAATGTATAAAATAATGTATAATATAATATATAAAATAATAAATAAAACAATGTATAAAATGAATTATAAAATAATAAATAAGGTAATATATAAAATAATGTATAAAATAATGCATAAAATAATGTACAAAATAATGTATAAAATAATGTATAATATAATACATAAAATAATGTATAAAATAAATTATAAAATAATGTATAAATCAATATATAAAATAATGTATAAAATAATGTATAAAATAATGTATAAAATAATGTATAAAATAATGTATAAAATAATGTATAAAATAATGTATAAAATAATGGATAAAACAAACTACAAAACAAGGCACAAAATACAAGATTGATGTATAAGGTAAAGAAGCACACATGAGGATGTGAATACGCAGTAGGCTGATTCCACAAGAGTATACACTCTTGTCAATTCTGTATGGAGCATACTCGAATCTTTCCATATATGCAGTTTCGTATCGGTGAAAGGGTTAAAGGCTTTCGGACCATAGTCGAAATAAGGTCGACAAGGGAAAAAAGAACGTTCAGAAGCCATTCGTTGCCGTTGCCTTTTCATTCATTGGCGCCAGGATGAATGCAAGTGGAGCACCATGTGCACTTTGCTAGACGACTCGCCTCGGATGGTCGCCAACGTGCCAAACAATCGTTTAAACGAGATGACAATGCGGACTACCAACTGCGAGGAGTGCGTCTCCTGTGATGCGTATGTGTTAAATGTACATAGTCGAACGCGTGTCGTTGGCCCTAAACTAAACGCACCACTGTCCCAAGTTCATGGGTCAAATGAACTGATGGGGCCGCATAACGTTTACCAGACCATTCTAGCGTTTAACGTATAAATTAAATAGTTCAGGGAGTAGTCATCCTAGCAGAGTCTTTAACTATACGTAGTTCTATCTGTGGAGACGCTCGTTGGCTAAGTGTAACGAAACGCATCTATCTTAATCTCAAACATCGCCGGAGTAAATTCTCAGCTTTTTGCTGGTACGACGTCGAGTTATCAGCAGGAGACTGTTTTAGTCGATATTAAATCGTTTGGGTAATTAGAACGTGCTAATAACGATGACACACCATGTGCGTCCTATGTATACTGCCAGAGCATGAATAAGCGGGAAATTTAAAAATTTACCAATTCCGAGATTTTGAAAATTTTTTTTGGAGTTTAAAAATATGGACATTTGAGAAATTGTAAATTGAAAACTGAACATTTTAAAATTAGTGAATTTGATAATTAAAACGATTCGAGAATTTTAGATTAATTTAAAAAATTTCTTAATTTCTGAATGAGTTTAGTTTGATAAGAGTATAATACAGAGAGCGAGATTTCATGTTTTCCGCGATAATTGTCTATTATCTTCTACGATAAGTAATTAAGTCAAGTGCATGTAATACTAATTAGATTGCTTTTAACATTTGTAATAGAGCAATGAAAGAGATCAAAGCATAATGATAAATTCTTTACGATTACGAAACAGATGCATAATTAGTAGGCACGATTGATCCGCACAAGATTGGATATATAGGCAAATTCCTTTACATCGTTTTGCTAATATTACGTTCAGTGAACCTTCTACGCGAAACGAGCATTCTAATCTAAATGACGCCACTTACACAGCCCAGTTATCATTCTTGACGTGCACGTGTACCATACCTCTTTTCTTGACGTGTACACGCGTTTCACGTATATGATGAATAAATATTTCGAAGATTAGATAACACGTGCCTTAGGATACAGATAACCTCGTTGCCTACTGATGGTGAGAGTAGAAAAATATTCAGGTAGGTAATAAAATAACATAGTTCTGGTTCGGTACCGATACAATTTCAGCCTGCACGCATGCGGTATACAGAACACTCAAATGATCTAACACGTAAACGTAATTAAAGGCTACGTACACTTCACGTGTAACGTCATGTCTTTAGCCGTTCAAAATTCTGCTATTATTTAAAAGATAATTAGACAGTAGCAGTTTAACAAATATTCAGTTGCCAATTATTATTACTTTTTTATATAATTAACACTTCGTTGCGTAACTTTTTCTTTTTGCACAGAAATGTAATTTGCAACTCGCATAAGTGATAATAATGAGATAACAGTGATAAACGAATGTTTTTGTATCACATATTTATGTTAAAAATATTTAACGATTAGAGAACTGTTAAATCGCGTAATTTTAGGATTTCGACGTTTCAAAATGGACGTCAGGATTTTAGAGAACACAAAATTTGGAGAATTTGAAATTTGCAAACTTTGCAAATTACAGAATTCAAAATTTGGCAAATTCGTGAATTTGAGACTTAAGACCTTTCTCACATCGGAAATTTAGAAATTCGGAAACTGGGAAAATAAAGAATTTAAATTGACGTTCATTGACAATATTAAAAATCAACAATATCGCACTGACAATATACACTATTCGTAAAAGTGTAAAACTCCTGAAATATTGACAGCACTATTGATCGTAAGGTATCTTTCTAACTTAAACAACAATCACGAATCAAACGTAAAGCTAATCAAAAGATTCCCGCGCAATAAAACCATGATTACAAGGTCTGACGTACCTATGTAAACGACTTCCATCTTGAGACGTTGTAGACGCAGTCACCGGAGCTCGCCGACGTAATAATATATCCAAGGGCACGTAAAAGAAAAAAACACGATATCACATCGATTAAAACTAC